>OU975422.1:4061838-5261838 GCA_918857605.2 Philereme vetulata | reverse complement strand
AGATTATTGGCTATTTTTAGTGAAAATTAGTGCTATAATCAATTTTTTTGTTATACTTCTTTTGGCGCGTTTGGGAAAAATTATGGGAGTAAAATTATTACGATGCGCGCGCACACGGACAGCCAAAAAGTGACATGATGAAGTTAGCTAATAACTGTATCTTAAAGTTTCCGGGAAAACTCATAACTACATATATTAAAAGTAGTTTTTTTATTAATTTATAATCATCTTACAAAAAAGTCAGTGGCATACGGGATGAATCTTTAGTTATTTTTGTTCTGTTACGCCAAAGAAGTATAACTTCTTACGTGCGTACCTAGATACACACACGTTTTTTTTTCTTACTATATAAATAAAAGAGAGTATAAAAGAGATTCATACAAGGAGTGAGAGAGAGAGTAGCTGGCTTAATAGCGAAATGTGTCGGTTGGAATCCTAATACCATTATAGGGCAAAGTTTACATGCTATTATTAATAGGTATTTATAACATGCCACACGACTCCTGTGAGTTTTTTATTTTTTCGTATTTCTGTCTCCAGATAACTTACTACAAAGAGTAATAATTTCAATTTGACAGATTGACCAGATTGCGGACCAAACCCTTGCCAAAACCTAAATAATTATCCAAATCCAAACGTCCATAACACCGCCGTTGTTTATGTTGGCAACACTGGCAAGGCGTCACATCTCATGTTACCCATTCATACGTTAATCTTTAGGGGCCCATTAAAAAGTCATAATGTTCTGTTGTCTCGCTTACCTACGGGACAGTGCATCGTTAGCTACATGATACCAGGCGATCATAAGCTGGTGTTGGTTTACGTTGATAAATTAATTTTGGAATGTATATGGTGTGAACAATGCCTAATTATGTGATGGAGTTGTCATGAGACATCCCTTAGATACTAGGGTTGTAGCGCTGTAAAGTGTTGAAATTATGACAGAATGAAATGACTATCTCTACCAGTCTCTACCATTTACACAGATTTTGTATATAATATATCAAACTTTCGCTATCACAGTACATATATACTGATTTAAACGGGTATTAACTTATGACCATACGCGATAAATACCTATTTAAATCAGTAATTATACGCAGATTTAGTTGTCATTTTACTATTTGAATGGTGTAGATCCTATATTATCCATCTACTATCACCTAGATGGAAGTTTAAAAAGCATAAGACCTATTCCCGTACAAATTGACATGTTTGTTCTCCCAGATGTTCTCGTAGGGTAGAAATGTTTGGCGGGATCCTATAGGAGTTTAGATGAATTGGGAATAAATCCTAAAGTCCCCCTTTTACTCCCCATTCGCCCCCATCCCCGTCGTATCTCGGAAAGTACAAGTCTTATAGCATTAGCGCCAAAACGAATGTTGCTCAGATCATTTTTTTTATATCCGGATCCATAAAAAAAACAGTCAATCATACAAAAAAAAATGTCCCATACAAAATATTTCTGTGTGAAAACCGTATACCGTATATTTCGTTTACCGTACATTTAATACTGTATTATTTGTAGTATTGTAGGGCGCCACAGGGTTTGTGTGTAAAATTACTGTAAAATTTGCTTCATCCTATTCATTGGTGGTGGATTATAGGTGGTGGAGGGGCATTAGATAACTTTCTTAGTGAATTTTCATGTTTATGCGACATCCATCATTATCATTGTGAAACATCTTTTTGTTTTTTTTAATGCAGCTTCCATCCTGATCGCCTGATCGTCATTTTTTTACATGCAACGTCCATCATGCTCATTATGCAACATCCATTTTTTTCTCATTTTCATTATAATCGTTATCCAACATTCATTTTTTGTACCTTAAAAAAACCCAAGTTTCGTTCGGAGAAATCAAAGTTTGACATTACTGAAAGATCTGTTGACTTAGAAACTTGGCAGGTACTCAACCTATGTAAAAAATATTCTTAGATTATATCACATAATACTAACAAACAAGGCAAAGTATATAAATAAAGCTTGTCTATGTAACGTGCATTTCTATTAGCTACAAAAATTGTTATAAGATGTGCGTGAAGTACCGTGCATGAATGTAAGGTGCTTGGTTTGTATTTTTCACCTCAATCAAACGCCAACATTCGAATTTCGACCTCGTTTTCTAATCCTGGCAAGAATAAAATTCAAAATTCGAAACTGGAGTTATTCTTCGAATTTTAAATTCAATATCACATACTTCTAATTCAGAATATTATTATTATTGTTATTTGTTCTTGCCAGGAATATAATTTTAATATTGTCGCATGATTGAGGTTTCATGTCATTTCCATTACGGATATTGTATAAGTTATCTAGATTTTCTAACCTTCGGTTCATGATCCAGGCTGCACCGCGGGGAGCCACCTCCTCCGAGGTAGCTACACGGCATCAGAGTCACCATTCTATTTCCAAACTGAACATTCGCACACACCACACGTTAATGTCACTTTGACAGTTTTTTGAGCGGGAAACAGTTTTTGAGCTGTCATTGTACGCTTATCGTTTTGTTTTTGAGCACACTGAGTCTGAATTGTATGATAAAAGTCTTTTGCTTGTTGATGTTTCACGATCCATAGTTATTATAGAGTACCTTAAGTAGATAATATTTAACTAGACCTAAGCCCAAATTCTAGAACTATACTCAAAACTGAATCGAAACTTGAGAATAGATTTTTGACAGATTTTTAGGGTTCCGTACCACAAAAGGAAATAAAACCGGCCAAGTACGAGCCGGACTCGCGCACGTAGGGTTCCGTACCATTATCTATAAAAACGGCAAAAAAATCACGTTTTTTGTGTGGGAGCCCCTCTTTAAATATTTGTTTTAGTTTAATTTAATTATTTATTTTTAAAGTAAATATATAACTAAATATTCTGTGAATATTTCAAGCGCCTACCTGTTGCCATTATCAATATCGATCTAATTGAAAAAAAAAATCACGTTTGTTGTAATGGGAGCCCCCTTATATATTTATTTTATTCTATTATTAGTATTTGTTGTTATAGCGGCAACAGAAATACATCATCTGTGAAAATTTCAACAGTCTAACTATCACGGTTCATGAGATACAGCCTGGTGACTGACGGACAGACAGACAGCGCCTCAGTAATAGGGTGCCGTTTTACCCTTTGGGTACGAAAGAAAGAGAAAGAGTTAAAATTAATATAAAATACGTATCACTACGTCCTTAGGAGCTGTTTAAAAAATCAAGCTTCTAAGTCAATACAATCACGGCCATGTATATCGTATTTTTTGCTCGCAAATTAATCAAAACCTATCCTTACTTCCTCTTGACCTAGAATCATGAAATTTGGCACGAAACAAGTTCTCACAGCACATGTAAAGGAAAAAATCCGGAAAAGGTTAATGTTTAGTTGTATCACATAAAAAAATATTTTATGGAACCCTCAATCCGCGAGTCAGACTCGCACTTGTCCGGTTTTTAATAGAAAACTGTCATTAAATAAATCTATGATTGAGTCTGGAGACACATTACAAACAATAGTATTTGTATTTTTATAGTGTTATCCGAACACATTTGGAAATATTCCAAGATTTTCAAAATAATCTCAAAAAAATATTCAGCCTAGACGGGGTTCAAGATCCGTCTAGGCTAAAAAAAACTTTTTTGAGATGATTAATATTAGCGTCACTTGTGTATAGTTCTAAAACGACGGTTTTAAATTTAGGTCTAGATATTGAAGTGGATAGTATTTTGATGGAGTTGGCTCAAAACAGTTCATTATTTAGTGCCTATGTAGAGAGAGATCCCTAACAGTTAATATTGATATTAATATTAAAAGTATTTGCCAATATTTTATCTTATCTTGACGAGACAAAAACACAGGTAGAGACGATTGTTTTAATTAACTGATCCTAAACATTTCTTAGTCTAAAAACTTGTCAAAACCAATTACAACGCATGGTCGGTGGCTAGTTATTATTTATTGAAAGCTTGTTAGTCAGAGGCCGAAAGAAAAAACAAAATAAAACAAAAGAAAAATCACGCACGTCCCAGACCACCCACAGTGGTCCATCAAATTCAAATGTCGAACCGAAAACGTGTTCATCAAGTTGTCAAATTGAGTCTGACATAATTGTGAACGAGCCTTTTTTGTAAGTACCCGCATATTAGTAAGGTTGTGGCTTCTGGCAATAGGTGGTATGAATGGATTTTACATTTAATTAAATTATTTATGTCATAGTCTGACCTATTTATTGAAGTTATAGGTACTTATTTTGGCACGTTTGGTAAAAATTATGAGAGTAAAATGTTTACGATGCGCGCGCACACCGACAGCTAAAAAGCGACATGATGAAGTTAGCTGATAACTGTCTCTCAAGTTTCCGTGAAAACTCATAACTATATTTATTAATCATTCCTTTTACAAACAAACAGTTGTGGCGTACGGGATGAAATGTTTAGCTATTTTTGTTCTGTTACGCCGAAGAAGTATAACTTCTTACTACATAAGTACACACCCACTTTTATTTTGCTTAAAACCAAATTCAACCAGAGAACCAGATACAAGGGTGTTTCATTACGATTAAAAAAGTAGACCTTCAGGAGGCGCCAATGCCGATGTGAAACATCAATGTCGATGGTAGAATTTATTATTAATAAAAACCAATAAAAAAATACACATTTTGTTACGTTTTTTTATTAGTTATGTAATTTTTAGGGTACTGTACCTAAATGGTAAAACGCGACCCTATTACTGAAACTCCGCTGTCTGTCTGTCCGTCTGTCACCAGGCTGTATCACATGAACCGTGATAGTTAGACGGTTGAAATTTTCACAGATGATGTATTTCTGTTACCGCTATAACAGCAAATAGAATAAAATAAATATTTAAGGGAGGCTCCCATACAATAAACGTGATTTTTTTGCCGTTTTTATAGATAATGGTACGGAACCCATCGTGCGCGAGTCCGACTCGCACTTATCCAGTTTTTTTATTTATATGACTGGAGATCGAATAAGCATATGGGCCACCTGATGTTAAGTGGTAACCATCGCCTAAACGTCCATCAACTTGAGGTGTGAAGCCTCATATGCCTGTAATTTCACTGACAACCATACCCTTCGAACCAAAACACAGCAATGCTGATTGGCGGTAATAAGTATGGTAGTACTTTCCCAAACGAGCTCTTTCACAAGGAACTCTATACTTTTAAAACTAATAACTTGACAGTTATAAAAATACCATCTCACTATCTCGAAACAGTCTGCCTTTGGAAAGAAAAATATTCGTATGATTTTTTGTCGACAAGGAGCCCAAATGTCCGCTTCAATTAACCGCCAGATTCGAAATTCGAATGTCCGATAACGTTCCGTGACACGGTTCACAGTAAAAAGGTTGTAAGTGCATAAAGTGAAATCTTGTTTTGTTTTACTTAGTTTATTTTTTTATTACAAGTTATGGTTTGTTTGGTTGCCCGTTTGAACCTGGCAGGGGGCTGAACAGTAGCGTTGGCATCGCAGCGTGTGACTGACCACGGTGGTCGTAAGGATGTAATTAAAAATATTTTAAAGTGATTTTTTGAGGTTTCTCATGAATATTACATGGAATTTGAGGCTGTTGGTACTTAATGTATTTTTGAAAGCGTCTGTGTGTGGGTCAAAGTAATCAACCAATCCCTAGAATTTTGATTTAAATAAAATATATTATACTTAAACCAAAAACTCAAGATACTCAAGCCTAAATCTATAATAATATTTTCAAGAGGAAAGATTTGTATTTTTGTATGTTTGTAATAAATAAACTCATAAACTCCAAGTCCGATTTCAAAAATTCTTTCATCATTAGAATGCTACATTATCCCGGAGTAACACAGGCTACTTTTTACTAACTGCGCAGAAAGAGAGTAATGTTTTTATTGAAAAACTACGCCTGCGAAGCTGCGTATTGGTATAATTCAATTTGTCCGTTCCTTACTTTCCATTCAATTTTTTCTTATAAAAATCGCTACAGCGATAAGGCCACCGATGTTCGTCTTTATTATAATCTAGTTCCACAGGTTAACCAACATAAACTTTTCGATTCTAAACAGAAGTCCTCCATTTCTAAAATGATTATTTAATCTGTGAAAGGGTCCAATAAAATATAAGATCCACCGTGTTTGTTTTATCAGTTTATTGCTCCTAGATACTGAATATAAAATATGGTTTATGCCCTTTGTGCTTCCTCCACGGGGGGTTAAACGCTACCTATGACAGAAACGTCAAACTACATATACTTAAACCTTATTTTCACGATATGAAAGTTCATAATAGAATGCAATAATTGATAAATTTACTTTTTACGGAGACTTTTTTTACTTTTTAAGTATCACAAATCTAACCTTAATATTGAGGTGTGAAGATTCACTTTTGAGGATTTAAATATTAGGGCATAAAAATTTATTGGACGGTATAAAAGTCTTAGTAGAAAATGAATTAAAACTATGGGTTTAAAGAGGCCTCTGTTTTTTTTATTTTTATAAAACATAGGTACGTAAGTATTCGATGTGTTTTTATGTTATTTATATTTTTACGACAATACATGGTTTATAAAAATCGGGGTGGGTAGTATCGCTACACTGCTGTTAGTAATGTAATGTATGTATTACTACCCGGTACTCTTATAACTCGACAACGTATATGTGTTTTCTGTTTACCTAATTTTTAAGAGCATATCAATAGTATTTTTTAAACTTAAATACCAGCCAGAGTCTCCAGATTCAATTGAGAGAAGAGCCAAGAAGCTCATTTCCAATGACGAGTTAGCGGACGCAAGGCTCCTCAGCCTCGAGCATCGTCGAAAGGTTGCAAGCCTCTCGGTTTTTTATAAGTTGCATTTTGGAGACTGTGCTGCGGAGCTTTTGAACCTGATGCCACCATCCCCATGCTATCATCGGACAACCAGACGCTCCGCGGTGCGCCACCGCTACATAGACATACCTCCCATATGCACAAAGCGGTACTTTTCCACCTTTATTATGCGCACTGCCAAAGAGTGGAACGCCTTGCCTGAGTCTGTATCCTGATAACTACAACCTAGGGGTATTTAAGTCGCGAGTGAATGGGTTTCTTCTAGGCAAGCGTGTACCATCGTAGACTGCATCATCGGTTACCATCAGGCGAGATCGTGGTCAAACGCTGGCCTATAATTTATAAAAAAAAACTTTGTCGATCACTGTACATAATTACCGCGTATTTATCTTTATATAGATATTAAATGAAAAAGTATATACGCGATAAATATCCGTTTAATATTAGAAAGCAACTCAATATCCACACCACACGATAAGACGCAATTAACTCGTCTAACCCTTTCTGTTGCGGAGTTATGAGTGACGAATTATTTGGTCGCGCAGAGTGAATTTCATAAAATTAAATTATGAATCTTTATTGTTAATTTCGAGGCTTTATCTATATCTTTATCAAAACGATTTGATTTTAGTGAATTAAAGAATTTACTTTGGTTTTGATGTCGGCATCAAGCAGCGTCTCTCTTCCACGGTACAATCTTGCATCGTCGCGTTCTTTGAACACGTGTCGCGGCGCGGGGAGCTCTACATTGAACGCTTGGTGTTGCAGTGCAGGGGAAGGTTGACGGCAAAAGAGCGCGTGGCAGATCGCCTATGAGATGGACGGATCAAATAAAGCCTGCCATAGTACCTTTGAACGAATGTGCCAGAAGAGCAGCAGTGCGAGAGGAGTGGCGAAGAGTAGTTAAGCTGACACAACCCTGACATGACGGCCACGACCACTCTGCCAAGAGAGCTACGACCAAAGAATAAACGAATTTACTTTAATTTTGATAAAAATAATACTCTAGCTCAAAAAACTATCTACCTACAGTCAGAACACGGCACCTGCATTAACCAATTTTACATTCCCCAAGCATCAATAAAGTAAAACAAATTACACCTAGCACGCTTAAGTTTGTAACATGCGACCGGGCGACAGCACACGTCACTGAATCCGCATACATCGATTATATCAATATGTTTACGATCAAATTAAAATCAATTGCTTGTACCCCGACCGCATCGGAATGAAGGCTCGTTTTCTGCGATTTAGCGAAATTAGAATCGTTTGAGATGTTCTAGAAACAACGTGGGACGTCATTTTATTCATTTGTTGTTATGGCTACTGGGACTATAATAGTCACATTTCTGGTACGTCTTTGGTCTAGTATTATCGAAGTAACTTAAAAGTAAATTGTGAATAGACACTCTGTTAAACAAGATTTTAAAATCATCACAAAAATTTTCAAGCCTAGCCTAGGTTGCGGGTTCAAGTCCCGTCTAGGCTTGAAAATTTTTGAGATGGTTTTACAATTTTGGAATTTTCTGTAAGTGTTCGGATAACACTATATAACTACTACTCTTTTATACATTTAATTAATATAAATTCGAAAGTAGCTCTGTCTCTCTGCATTTTTGTTAAGATTTCAAGACTGGAATGATTTCGGTGTTGGGTATATAGAATTCTTCCGAAAATAGATAATATTAAAATACATAACTATTAAAACTTTGACGTTGATGATCACCTTATGACAGTTGCCACAATTATAAAAGAAGTGACTGTTTGATTTCATTAGATTAGAATATTTTTTTGTTGTGTATATATTTTTTGGTTACATCAAAAACAAGACAACAATTATCGTCTTCTTTAAAATAGTGGTGATTCATTTTGACAGAGAAATGCATTTAAATTGCTATTTTATGATATTATAAATAATACAAAACAGTAAATTTTGAAGACACTACCTAAATACCGGAATCATTGCATAAGTAAGCATCGAGTTGTCCGACCGGTACCATCGAGTTAGGCATAAATTAATCGATTCTAATCTATTCGCATACTGCACCGTATTCGAGTATATTTTCGCAATGAAAATTTGTAAAATGTTGTTTGCAATCTTTTTATTGTGGACCGTATCGTTTGAATTGAAATTAATTAATGATTACTGATGATAGAATAAATTATTTAAGAATGTCTCTTTCTTGCTTTGTTTATTAGCGAGAATTTGTTAACATTTCAGAATAGTATTAGATGAGCTGTGAAAGAATTCATCCGTTGAAGTACCACCATCCTACCCATTTCTACCACCAAGCAGTAAGCGCATTGTTTTTTTAGGGCTCCGTGCCCAAAGGGTCAAACGGGACCCTATTACTAAGACTCCGCTGTCTGTCTGTCTGTCTGTCACCAGGCTGTATCTCAATAATTAGAGGGTTAATGTTTTCACAGATGATGTATTTCTGTTGCCGCTATAACAAAAAATACTAAAATAAAATAAATATTTGAGGGGGGCTCCCATACAACACACGTGATTTCTTTTTCTCGTTTTTGCTCGATATTGATAACGGCAACAGGTAAACGCTTGAAATATTCACAGAATATTGAGTTATATAATTCACTTTAAAAATAAATTACAATAAAATTAATATTTACGGGGGGGGGGGGGGGGGGGGGGGGCTCCTATACAACGAATGTGATTTTTTGCCGTTTTTATAGATAATGGTAAAGAACCGTTCGCGCGCGGGGTCCGACTCGCACTTGACCGGTTTTTATACAACACTAACTGACTCGCCCTCGGCTTCATTTGAGCTGTCAGTGACTGCGTTCGTCTACGAATCTTCTCATTCCTGATTCGATCTCGATCGATCTGAGTGTCCTTGAGCCTTCTTATGAGGTCCATAGTGAGAGACCACGTTTCTGTGCCATCCGTCATCACTGGTAATAGACACTGATCAAAGACCTTCGTCTTCTGACACTGAGATATTTTGGATGAGAATACGTTTTGTAATTTCCCGAACGCTTCCCAGCCGAGTTGGATTCGGCGACTGACCTCTTTCTCGAAATACCAAATCTGAATTATAAATGGACAAATTGCCAGCTAATGATGTCCGATTGTCAATTCTACCGGCGCGTAAATTGGCAGCCCGCGTCATATGCATGTAAAGGCGGTACGAAGTTCGGCGGGTCCACTAGTTGTTAAATAAATGATATAATTATTTTCATTTTCACTATTCAGAACTCTAAACCGGATCTCGTTCAAATATTTGCGGTCGATTCTCGCCGTTCATTGAACGAACTTATTGAATGAACTACATCAGTTGTAGTGTCGGTTTACCAAGGTCAAGATCAGCAAAAAGTAATTATTTTGTTATTACTTGAACGTAACAAACCTAATTAATTGTGGTCATATGTTTGTACCTTGTTTTTAGGGTTCCGTACCTCAAAAGGTAAAAAAGGAACCCGTATAAGATCACTCTCTTGTCCGTCTGTCTGTGTGTCACCACCGATTTTCTCAGGAACGGGTGGACCTAGCAAGTTGAAATTTATACCAGATACTGAGGTATGTAGTCCCTATTAGGTGTATAGTAAAATCAAGGTCCTGAGTGAACACAATAAAAATATATGGGCAAATTTAGATTTTCTATAAGACCGCCCTTACTTACCTTCATTTATTTTTGTTTATTTCTTTGTATGTTTAATTTTGTTTGGTGTGCGATAAAGAGTATTCTATTCTATTATCCTTACACTAGAACGATGGGTATTAGGAGGCATTCCTCGTAGAGCACCATAGTACTTCCACATAGCGCACCCGTTTTGGTGAGCATCATTCAGTAGCTATAAGTTTTTATTCTTCGTTGCGTACCAATAACAATGTAGGGTCTAATGATGGGGTTGTTTTCATGTAATTAGTAACTTATAAGTGAAAATTTATAATTGGTTTTCAGTTGACATGTACCCAGCATGTATATTTCTGAAAGTAATTATGTTTTGTGCAAGTTTTTACCTACCTGTATATTTTCTTAAAATTCTAAAATAAATAAATAAAATTAGGATTTAGGTAATTTAAAGTAATTTAATTATAGTTTCAGCAGTGATATTGACACAGTATTATCCCATTACTAGACCCTGCATTGTCATTGGTGCGCAACGAGGAATGCCTCAGTATTAGATATCTTTATCTTCACATTAGTATAAAATGAAGCCGCTTCCGCTGTCTCTTACCTTATATCTTTTAAACTACTCAACGGATTTTAATGTAGTTTTTTGCAATAGATAAAGTAATTCAAGAGTTTATATGTATAGGTTTATAAGTTTATATGTATGTATGAAATACATACATAGTAACTGCGAAAGTAACTGTTTGTTTGTTAGTTTGTTTGTTACCTTTTCATAACTAAACGGCTGACCGGATCGTAATGAATTTTGGCAAGGATATGTATATTATATCCTGGGGAAGATCATAGGTTACTTTTTACTCGAGTGCGCAAAAGGAGGGTAATGTTTTTGTTGAAATACCACGCATGCGAAGCCGCGGGCGGATTATCTAATTATGTAATAAGCAGCAAGTTCCACTTTCTATTGAAAATTAACATTCAGAAGCAATAGTTAATATTGAACCAATACTTCGACAGGACGGTATGGTAAGATACCTATGTATCTTTCAGCATTAATATTTGTTGTATTTTGACACCTGTCAAATCCTACATAATTAGATTTCAACTTAACACGTTAGTCCAAAAAGCGAATTAATGATTATATTTTCCCAGAATAAAGTTGTTATCTTTCGTCTACCAGTAGCTGAATTGGATTTATTTCTAGATCTTTATCATTCATGTTATTACGTGATAATATTATTCGCTATTTTATATCTGTGGTATTTATAAACCTACCAGGCAACTATAAATGCGTGGATTGCCGAAAATCGAACGCAGCTGTTGAAGCGTGACGGCGCATCCTATCTCTCTCTCGCCCCGCCTTCCTGTTGACACGCCCCCTTCCTTCCAAATTTAAACAATGTTTTAATAAAAGCTTCGATATTCGCCTCTATTGCAAAGCTACAAGCTTCATTGTACAGTTACGTAGGATATTTGTCTGCCTGTCAAATAGAGGGTTGATCTTTTCCAGTGAATTGTAATGGGCTATTTCAATGTAATGTTCAATTGTTTGTGATTGCAATCTGTACTTAATAATAATTATGGCATTCACAGAGAAATCAAGGGGCATTCTGAATTAAAATATTAGAGGTTCAAACTAAAACATTCTGAATTCAAATGAATCCATTCAATGAATGAGATTCAAATTAAAACATTTGAATCGAAGTGTTTGAAAATTCTCTCAAGACTATGTTTTTAGACTTCTTGTATTTTACTCAAGTAATTTACAGGTTAATTCTGAGCTGTAGTACACATTATTTTATGTGGTGTGTAATTATGTTCTATATGACACTTAGGTGCAAAAACGCATACGGCCTACTTGATAGTAAGCAGTCGCTATAGCCTATATTGACGTTTTTAACACAAAAGGCATTACTGTCTCCTTAGACATAGAGGTTAATATACCTCTTAAATCGAAACACAGCTGCAGCAGAAATTCTACGAAAACTACTGCTACTAAATCTACATGGGACTTGATAGTATTTGTTTCAAAAACATCGTCAGAAGAGAAGGCTACATAGGTATGAAAGCACGTTCATTCATTAATTCAAAGCTCTTGAGGTGTTTATTTCAATCAATTTTCCATTATGAAAACATTCGTCAGTTTTTTGTAAACTCGTTCATCCATTCATTCAAAGCTCTTGAGGTACCTATTTATTTCAATCAATTTTTCCATTATGAAAACATCGTTAAGTTTTTGTAAGCTCGTTCATTCATTCATTCAAAGCTCTTGAGGTGTTTATTTCAATCATTCTCCATCTTACGACAGCCTGTCAATAATTCAATCCTATCCCGCCCGAGTACCAAGGCAACATAAACATGAAGGCTATGGTTGTAAACCCGTCAAGTTCGTCCGCCAATCATATTCGAGGATTTAAAACTTCTAAAGTACAGGCAGTTTCACAAAAGTTCCTCGGCCGTTTGAGAAACTATCGGTATTTGAAAATAAAGGTTGAAAATGTAATGCTAGCTCCGCCACACACGAGCCACACGCCACAACCACAAAGCTACCACCGAGCTGCGGACTGCATTTTTCGTAAATTTTATATGCTACTCGCCGCACACGGTAGACGCCAGTAATCGCTACATGCCACGAGACGCCCCGCTTCTCGCTTCGTGTGGTCATGTGACCGCCATCAACCGAAAGAAAAGAAAATAAACGAGTGTGCTTTAGACCACACGACTGAAGTAAAACTTCTTTTTCAAAATATTAATTTATAAAATTGTTCTGGCTGAGATATATATGTATATATATTTAATGCACTGGTTATGAGAGGAAGAGAGAAAAAATGAAAAAAATGTGCGCGCCCACCTTTCTCTCTTGCTCCTACAGTAATATACGAAACGTAACTCTCTCTCTTTCTATCTTCACTAACTTATATTTCCCTCACAACTTCCGTTCGCACTTTTCGTAACGCATTCACCAGCTTACTCCCCAAGTAAAGCGTGCGTAAAGAAGTTTTACTTCAAAAATCTACGAGTCTTACAGTAGTCGCCTTACATCTGACCACCGCGCGTGCTCATTGGTCAAATCAAATAGGTTCCTTCGGTTTCCTGTTACACATTTCTGTACATTTTGCTGAAATCACGCCCACAAACCAAGAGGAAAGATGTTACACATCAATAGTAAAAAAGTGGCTGTAGCTCACTTCCGCTACTAAGTAGCCGCGTGAAGCTTTAGTGACGGCGTTTTGTGGCTCGTGTGTGGGTTGGGGAGACTAAAGCTTAGACACTAGCGCCATTAGGCCAATGGACCTTTTTTGTGTAACAACTCTTAACTATTTGTCTATGGTATACCGACTCGTCGTTTGAATTTTGAATTTAGAGCGTCAAAGAAATATTCTGTAGCTCGATCCAATTGGTCAATCGGACTAAGGAATCAATAGAGCATGGAAGACACTGAACTGTACTAGATAGAGACGCCATACGTAACATTCCACATTCGATGTTAATACATAAGGTTTGTTCTGAATTCTACAAGTCGTATTTTAAAGAATTTACGTAAGATTTCAATCCCAGTTAATCCTTTCTCTTACTCTTAAAATTTTAAAACACACTAGATGTAAAGAACTTGCTAAAGAACTAGCAGCGGTAAGCCGAAAGACTTTTGCTGCAGTTGCCTCTCTTAAACGGCTGCGAAACTTCCTTCCAACTTCCACCAAAATTGCACTTGCACAGACATTGTTGCATCCCATTCTCGATTACGCCTGACGCCGGCTATCTTGATTTAACTGAAGGCCAATTCAATAAGCTTGAGCGTCTCCAAAATTTCTCTATTAGATTCATATTTGGCTTGCGCAAGTACGATCATATTTCCGAGTATCGCCACAGACTTTAAGTGGTTACCTATCCGCCTTCGCCGGAATGCGTACATTCTCTGCCTCATTTACAGCATCCTTTTCATTCATTCTACTCCATCCTACATTAAAGAACGCTTTGACTTTCTTCACCTTTCCAACTCTCGATCCTTACGTTCCTCTGAAACCCTTCAATTAAAAACAACCCATCATACCTCAGTATTTTATAGTACCTCTTTTACTCTGCAGGCTACCAGGCTCTAGAATGCCCTACCTGTCTCAATTCGTCACGCTAAATCTCTCCCTATCTTTAAAAACATGGTCAGACAACACTATCTGTTAAACATCGCTCACTAGACCATTTATTAATTTATGTAAGTATTTTATAATTTATATATGTAGGTATATATATTTTATGTAGTATAATATTTATATTTATGTAATTTTATGATTATATTACAAGCATTTTATTTTATATTATATTTAATAACGCCGCCGTCCTTATTTCACCTAGATCCTATCCATCCAAAGGTTGCCTGGAAGAGATCGCTTTAAGCGATAAGGCCGCCCATTGTACCTATGATTTAAAATGTACCTATTTTCTTTTGTATGTTAATATTTAATGGTGTGCAATAAAAAAATTATCTATCTATCTATCTATCCAAAGGTTGCTGGGAGCCGTGGTTGCAGGTCGCACAAGATCGGTCTCTCTCGAAGGAGGCTTACGTTCAGCAGAACGTCCTGTGGCTTATGTTATGGTGATGATGATGACTCTACAATTTCTACAACATGTAAAATCCCTGATTTTTCGACCAATTTTACACCGATCAATCAAAAACAGCATTGAAATCGGTACATCAGTGATCTACGATACTACGTACACACGGCTACACATCAAGCTATACATTTCCAGTATAAGCTAACCTCTCATTCTACGAAAAGCCTACACAATGCGAGGTCAGCTTATACTGGAAATTTATAGCTTGATGTGTAGCCGTGTGTACACGACAGGTCAGTCTCGTTTTGAAGTCACTGCAATCTTTTATCTTTTTATTACCTATAGCTAGAAGCTTAATAGTTATAAAATAAAATAATGCAACACAGAGTCCTAGAACTAGGATTGCTAAAGCATCTTTTAATGTAGGTATAGTCGATAACCTCGGAATAGATAAAACACCAGAAGACGCATTCCGCTGTGATTGCAAGCCGTGCGCTGTGGCCATAAAACACAACGCGCGGCCCGCGCCCACTTCACCCCCACCCGCGTGATGTTGCTAGATTAGTCATTCATTTTACACCCATTTTGAGGTAAATGTTTTTGGTAAGATACAACTAATGTAACTATGGCACTATTTTATTAATCAAGTATCAAGGCCGGTTTGCAAAACGATCACTAAACGAATTCAGCGACTAAACATGTTTAAATTTGACATATTTGTATGATTTGAAAACTCTTTTGCCAATAGCTCATTTAGCCACTAAATACGCTGAGGCGTCGTTGCGCAAATCGCCTTAAAAAATTATTTGGGAGATTTGCGAGATCTGAGTGCGGGGCGAAGCACTGGTATAATTTAAAACTACAACTATTAAAAGTTTTTAATCTCAGAATTCTAGAGTAGGGAAAATATTAACACTCGGTATTTGGCAACACCAGCAAAATGGAGGATCATTTTTTACAACGATTACTAACCGAACAATTTATTCAATAAACTAATAACACAACATCTAAATGCGCCACTTACGTATGAAATGTGATCCCATCTTTTTTTTAGGCCAGCTGAATTTTTACACGTTGGGACCGCACAAGAAGGCATTATTAATAAAATACGTTCACAGTAAAAACTAATGGCGTTCGCGTACAACTACTCTATTTAGAGTAGATGTTGACGCATCAGTATTAGGTGCATTCACTTCATCTGGTGTTTTATCTATTCTGTGCCCATAACTTGAAGAGCCAGCCATAAACAATATTAGCTGCGTCCGCAATATTTGTCAAAGGTTGGCCGATGGCGCCTACTCGCATTGTTTAGTGCTGGCCACCCGAGCCGTAATACAATACTATGCTTAGGTGTACCGAAAATCAAATCTATAGTTTATTTGAGTGATGCCGATGTTTTGTCTAATACAAAGTATGAACTACATTTTGCCCGTGATGTCATGATGCGAAGGAAGAAAATCGTGTGAGTGTTAGTTAAGACGGAAATAAAAGTAGAGAAAGGCTGAAGAAAAGATGGATGGACTGTGTGAAGAATGGGTAAGAAGACAACGGAGATGACGGCTGATAGAGAGCTATGGCAGAAAAATACATCTTGTGCCGACCCCACGTAATGCGGAAAAAGAAGAAATAGATTTTGCCCTAGGCTGTGTATACGTTGAACCCGGATAATATTATGATGCAGATGACAAACTCTATCGACTACAAATTTTATTCAAATCCATAATTTTGTTTGTATTACGATGGAAAACGGCGTATCTTCTTTCAGTTACGTTAAAAATTACATGGAGATTAGTTCGACGTGACTAGAGTTTAACTAGATTTTAATTACACCAGACTGGATTCTCTACGCGTACCTATTTCTTTGCCATAAGGACAATGGACAATTCTGTATAAATCCTAGGGATGTAAGTTATATCCGCTTATTTGTATTAATTTATAAAGTATGTAACTTGATACTCAGAACACCTTCGCACAGCACTTCCTTTTACAGCGCTTCTTTTACTGTCCAGGTTGGTCGGCTGTGGAATGCTCTGCCCGTAGAAATAAGACGGTCATCCTCCTTACACACCTTCAAGTTGAACGTGAAACGACATTACCTGACGATGTCATCTTCCTAGCGTTATTTATTTACTATTTAAGTATTTTATCTGTTAGTATAGTTTGCTATACGTATATACCTATATATTAGTCTATTTTATAGATATATTAAATATTAGGATTAAAACTTTATTAATTTTTTTATTATACCTAAGAATATATGTGAAAATGTACCCTCCAAAGTACACCGCACTTCGTATCTTCGTAATTTCGCTGCATCCAAAGGTTGCCTGGAAGAGATCGCTTTCAGCGATAAGGCCGCACATTGTATTGCCTCATTTATTCTAGCCCAGTACTTATTTTGTATTATTTCTGTTTATGTGGTAATTCAATCAAGAGTTATCTGTCTATATCGATAATTAATCCGGTGTCAAAGATATTTTTTTTTACAACTTATATGGCAAATGAGCATGCAGTCCACCAGATGTTAAGTGGCTACTGCAGCCCATGGATATCCACATAGAGTTCAAAACAAGCT
Source organism: Philereme vetulata (assembly GCA_918857605.2). Lineage (NCBI taxonomy): Eukaryota > Metazoa > Arthropoda > Insecta > Lepidoptera > Geometridae > Philereme > Philereme vetulata. The sequence continues at coordinate 5,244,300 of OU975422.1, read as the reverse complement.
ATTATGTTGTCTTGATCTCTATGTGGATACGTTGCCATACTATAGGACTTAGCTGTTATGCCTATGTGCCAGTAATTACAGGAACATACCATTACCATCTAACCGGAACACAGCAGCACAAGTACTGCTATTTGGCGGCAGATAAAGGTAAGGCGGTGGTGCCCACTTCCACGAGCCCGTTCACAAAAGCTCTACCACCGGTACAATATAATTTTGTTTTATTATAAGGATACCATTAATAGATACAAGGTAATATGTTTTTTATCATTACTTGAAGAAGATAATGTTATAAATAATCCAAGAAATTTCAAGCCTTCGCGTACTATTAATATTTTCGAAACATTTCTTACATTATACCTTCCATTTACTTCCATACAAAGTTGCTAACCAATCAAACTTCCCACACAAGTGTCATGTTATGTACGTAAGTGTTATTTACCGTGTATGTAACTGGAAATAGCTTGCTTAATGACGCGCATAACTTAGAAAAATTATGTGAGAGTACTGTCGAGAGAAAATAACAGACAAACTCGTATAACAAGACGGTAAAAATGGCACTGGTATTTTACTAAGTATTTTCGTAGCAAAGGTTTATCAGTTACTAAGAGCTCTTACATAAAATGTAATTTGTTGTAAAACTGAGTAACTGTCACTGTCAGATTTTTATTGCAATTAAGACTTTATTTGCGAACAAGAACTTATCATCCCAACCGTACACTACAAAAACGATACCACATTCTTTGCTCTCAGTACCTAAACACTAGGCGAGCATAACCTGCATGTCTTGTTTACATTACCATATCGGACTAACGCCTGAGTTTCATGCTCTCCCGGTGGTCGCAATTCGGTGATGTCATCATATTGCAACGTAAACAAGGCAGGTAGGTAGATTACGGGAACAATATTGTTAGTTTATAATGTGTTATGATAAAAAAATAGAATCAGGTAGGTATTTCTTTGTGTCGCATAAATATAAATGGCGACTAAAACTTTTCCTGTATTCTCTTCTGCTTGGGAGCTCACATATTTTAAATATTTCTTAACTCTATGGTGGAGCAGAATTCGATATTTGAATAAAATTAAAAAAAAATATTGCTGGACATTTCACACAGCGCTATCTAGCCCCAAACTAAGCAGAGTTTGTACTATGGGAACCAGATAACTAATAGAATACTTACATACTTTTTTTTTGTAAATACATACATACTATTCATACATAGAAGAACAATCAGACCCGGAACAAATATCTGTAGATCATACAAACATTTGTTCCGCAGCGGGAATCGAACCTACTACCTCCTGCGTCTCAGCCGGTTAATCACCCACTGCGCCACAGAGGCCGTCAATATATAAAAGGCCGAATAAAAATATATGAAATAATTTTTCGCCAAAAAAAAAGAAAAATAACTAATTTGTCATACACCCGGCTAAGTTAATACTTTCATACTTTTACTTTGCATTGACAATAGTTCCCTATAAAGATAACACAAAATCTTTTCAACAAGGTACAATACAAAATAGAGACTAGGTAATCCAAATCAAACTAGCTACATAAATAATGCCCAGATAATCTTGGCTCATACAAACCCATAGAAAAAGCCATGAATACAGATTGTGGCGATAACTGGCCACGCTGACGGGCTGATCATTATCTGACGAGACATCTCTTGTACGGTTATGGGCGCCTGGTACATTGTATGAATTTATAATTTTAATAAAATTGTTGGAACGTTGTTAGTACATGCATTTAAATTTATTTATTTTATGTTATTGAGATAATGTAAAATGTATTTGTTATATGTTATTGAGATAATGTAAAATTGGTTTGTAATGCTTACCGTTTTGAATTAGGCTTACGTCGATGACTATGATGTGGATGATCTATCGATATCTTATGGTAAGGGATAACATCTCTTTATTTTATCTCGAATGATAAGAGAAAAAGCGAGATAGCTCTAAATTAAAGAGATACCTACTAATGTCAAAGATTTTGTCATTAATTTATAGAAAAAACAGAGTTTTGATTATACTCTTAGCCATTTTGTTATAACATTGATTTCACCATTGTTTTCAAGTTTCATTGGTTTGGTAAAAATTTAAACAAGTTTTATTCCGTAAAACTACTCTTAAAAAAGTTCAGTCACTAACTAATTCTCGTAAAAACTTTCGAAGAAGCCGCTAAAAATGTTTACAGAGCAAATGAAAATAAAATGTTTATTTGCCTTAACGCCTAAGTTTTAAACAAACAATTTATTTTAAGAGATCTTCCACGATTACAAAAGCGGGCGGTTTCTAGGGTTCCGTACCTTAAAAGGTAAAAAAGGAACCCTTATAAGAATCACTCTCTTGCCCGTCTGCCTGTCCGTGTGCCACCACCGATTTTCTTAAGAACGGGTGGACTTAAAAAGTTGAAATTTATACCAGCTACTGAGGTCTATAGTCCCTATTAGGTGTATAAGAATCAAGGTTATGAGTCAACATGATAAAAAGATAAGGGCAAATTTAGTACCAATATTAATCTTAATTTCAACTTTTTTTATTTTTCGGAATTTTCCCTTTACTTGTGCTGTAAGCCCTTGCTTTTAACCATAATTGACAGTTCTAGGTCAACCGGAAGTACCCTATAGGTTTTGGGTCGAAAACCTATATGGTAGTTCCCGTTGACCTATAATCACGAAATTTGATAAAAAGCAAGGTCAAGCAGCACAAATCAAGGAAAAAATTCAAAACATTAAAAAAAGTTGAAAATTAAAGGGTGCCCCTTAAATTGTATGGGCGCTCATACAATTTAGAGGACTAGCTTAATCGACACCAACCTCAAATAAGGTAAATAAATAAAATTGTAATACAACAGACATGATTTTTTGCCGTTTTTATAGATAATGGCACGGAACCCTTCGTGCGCGAGTCCGATTCGCACTTGGCCGGTTTTTTTGAGCCCAAGATCGATCGCCATGGATATATATAGTTCAGCATCTAAGTTCAGCAGTGGACATCAAGAGACAGAATGTCAGCTAGATAAAAAAAATACATCTGTGCCATTATACAAACAAGCCAGCAACATATTAATTAAACTAACACTCAAAAACAACACAAATGACCATAAGGTCCGAGAACAATCGCCATATGTGGCCACAGATTACCAAAAGAAAAACAAAATTTATATCCATCTCCGCTCTCCTTCTAACTCTTTTTAAATATGTATATCTGTCTCGGTCAGTCTTCGAAATTTAATTCTTGGAATTGATGCCGACGCACTGGCCACAATGAGGGTGTTGTGCGTTCTTAAAAAAAATATTTGAACTCGGTAATGCGCTAAATATCATTGGGCTTCTAACGGCTTGAGACTGTATAAGGGCAACGGAACTTCACGAGAAAATAATATAAAACTGTTGCTTGATAGAATAATTCAGTGAGTTTATAAAAATCATTTAGCTAATGTAGATTTCGGTTTTTGTATTTGGAGCTAGCCTTTGAGAGCCCATATGCAGACTCAGTATATAGCAAATTTGTTAGATAAAGTTATAAATATTACTGGACATTTAACACAGCGCTATCTAGCCCCAAACTAAGCAGAGCTTGTACTATGGGAACCAAAAACTGATAGGATACTTTATATACTGTTTTTTTTGCAAATACATACATACTTAGAATAAACTAGCTGACAAATCCGTGGCTTCGCACGCGTGGTTTGCCAATAAAAAGTAACCTATGTGTTAATCCATGTTATGATCTACGTACATACCAAATTTCATCGCAATCGGTTCAGCCGTTCCGGCGTGAAAGAGTAACAAACATCCATACATACAGACTTTCGCGTTTATAATATTAGTAGGAACAAAAACCTCCATTTGTACCGCGGCGGGAATCGAACCCGCTACCTCCAGCGTCTCAGCCGGCTATTCGCCCACTGCGCCACGGAGGTCGTCATGTTGGAGAAGATGTTTCACCAGTCTTCGTTTGACCACAACCTCACCTGAGGTAAGCGGATGTGGTCTAAGATGAAACACGAAGATCTAGAAGAAACCCATTCACTCTTACCATATAGAGGCCTTAAAAATATTCTTATAGATGATTCTGGCTTTTCATACTTATGTCACGTGCCACCAGCTAAGAAACTGTCATATTCTGTCACATTGTAAAAGTGCATCTTCAAATTATCTACGTCGAAGTTGTAACTTTAAACCGAGTTTAAGTTATGGAATATGGATGCAAAAATCCTTAACATTATTTAACCTTTTATTAATGAAGTGTGCTGTGTCCTCTTTTTAAAGACACGAGCTACGTAGTGATGGGGTAATATCTGATTTATCGATATCATTATCGATAACGATGGACTTCGTCAAACGACGGTCAATAAACAAAAGAATAGTTTGAAATTAAAAATAAAACTTTACTTTATTAAAACTACTTCTACATATTTGTGATTCTTTTTTTTAGTTATCACGTATTTCATTTGAAGAAGTATTATACAGCGCCCAGTATAAAGTAGAAAGTATTTATTTAAAACTAAAATACAAAACAATCATAAAATATAAACAACTAACTGGACCTGGCCGCGGCTTCGCATGCGTGGTTTGTCAATAAAAACTTCCTATGCGCCTTATTTCTCAATCCCGATCGTAATCTATCTATGCACTAAATTTCATCGCATAGTTTCAACCAGGTTTAGTCGTGAAAACGTAACAAAAAGAGAAACAGAGTAAGAGTTACTTTCTAATTTATAATATTAGAATGGATAAAGATTAACAAGTCATATGTTTGTCACCTCAGAACTCTGTCATTTATCAACTGATTTGAAAAATTCTTGAAAGAACATATTTTCTGATTGGTCCCATAGAAATTTTATCAAATCGATTCAGTAGTTCGGGTTTTAAATCAAAATAACTGGTTTCGATTTTTTATTTTCTGAAGTCGGTTATATCTTTGATGAAAAGTTAGTTGTGTATTGAACACATTTACTTTTAGAAATTGCGACAGTTATTTTTCGACGGTAGCCAACTTGATACATTTAAACCTGTTGATATCGTAAACTACTTTAAAATTTATCACACTGTAAAGATGTAAAAAATAAAACAAGGCAGTTTTACAGATTTCCGGTTAAACATTTGTAGTGTGAATATTAAAATCATAAAAATATTAATTTTTAATAACTCGCATGTCAGTAACAAATGACTTGCAATATAAAATGATGCTGAAACTGAAATTTAAAAGGATACTTATACATATTTTACAATTTGATAGTTACAAAACTGTCAAATATAAAACTTATAATGCTCCGCGGTGAAAATATCATTAACCTAGAATGATCCTCGTCTCTGTCGCTATAAACTTAATTAGCTACTACTGTAACTTTTATATTGAGACGACGTGTATCTACATCTAAACATATTTTACTATACCCATTATTATGTTTATTCGCTTTTTAATTTAGATATGAAGTCCGTAAACCTCAATTTTACTTTCTATTTTCAAATCATTGGCAACCATTCGCATTTTTACTAAGGTAATATTTTGATATAAATTACACAACTGACGACATAAACGCCAGCTACCTAATAACAACTGTCAAAAGAATCGATAATATCTACTTCAGACGGAAGCTACTGAAAAAAGTACTACTTACCTACTACTTACGTATGAGCATATAGCCAACTCTGTTAAAAAACTATTTTAATTACTAAAACCAGCCCAGCTAACTCTATCATCAAAGGTTTACTGTAGCTCTTGTTATTATAAAGTCGCCTTTATTTACACATATAACGAACGGCTTTGTACATAGATTTCGTAAGCTTTTATTTTAAAAAGAAAAGAAGCTACCGAGCTCGATCGATAAATTGAACCATCGATACTTTCACATCCCTATTCTCCCTTCATGCCTCACTGCACTAAGTGATCCCGACGTAACTTCACTAAACTGTGCAATATCATCTGTGGTGTATAGTCTGTGGCTAAACTATAGTTCGCGGAACCCAAGTGTTCAAGTCTGGACCCTGCACGCATCAGTTGACAATAACTTAGGTCTTTGTTTTACTTTTTAAATTTTCTTTTTTTAATTTAATGTGCGAGGCAACTGGTTTTGAACGGCACGGGTGGTTATAAGTTTGAATACTTTGAATATGGAACAGTTGAGCTCGCATTTTTATGTTGGTATTCCAAGCATTGCTGCCAGTTTTTCATTAGTTTGCCAAAAGTATAACGATATTATGATAGGTTTTCGACGAAAACTCTTCAGTCAAAGATCTAGATTTGTGTCTTGATTTAGTTTTGGAATACGGGTCTAAATAGCCGTTTGTCGACCTAAAACCTATTTTAAGTATTAATACGTTAAAATATACATTGAAACCAATTTTTAAGCATAATGCGCGCAACGAAGGGTTGTGAGATTTGGCAAAGTTAATTTCTTTAAGGCAAAGGAGGGTGAATGCTATAATTAAGCTAAAATGAATAAAAACGAATGAATTATACCGGTCAAAATACCATTATAGATATTAATGGCGGGTTCCTATATCCGTCGGTAACCGACTACGCCTCGTATCCCCTTGAAAAAGTGTCAAACTAGTGTCAAACTTTTGACAGGTTTTCAAGAAGAAACGAGTCGTAGCTGGTTACCGACAGATATAGGAACCCGCCATAGATGGTAAGCGATGATGTGGTTTAAGATGAAGCACGAATATCTAGAAGAAACCTATTTACTCTTACCTTAAAGAGGCTCGGATTTTATTCTTTAGGAAAAACAGACTACAGCAAATTGTTCGATACCTTAGCTGTACGCATCAAGAACGTAGAACCAAAACAGTGTGTGCGAATAGGTGGTGTATCAACTAGGTACGGACGGTACTGAGCCGTGCGCCTGCTTGTCCTTTGATGGAAGGGAGATGGTAAGATTTGATCAAAGCGTATATAGTTCCAGAATCTATATACCAATTTTTATAGAAATCGGTCTGGCCGTTTAGCCGTAAAAACATAATGAACTGACAGACAGAAACAGACAGGCATAGATAGACACTGAGTGCGGCCACATACGAAGCCAGACTGAAGACAGGGCTGCATGAACTCATCGAGTCATCTTCAACGTCAGCAACGAACTCTGGGAAACTGCTGCCACCAACCCAAAGTCCTACTCCGTTACTTTAACGAGTTGGGATGACTGGGTTCAGGTTAGAAGGGGGTAATACACCCCAAGCGGGATCTTATTCCCCCCACCCTAGAATTAGAACAAGATATATAACCCTTTATTTTAAATTACCACATAAAGAGAAATAATACAAAAATAAGTATTAGGCTAGAATAAATAAGGCAATACAAAGCGATCTCTTCCAGACAACCTTTGGATGGAGCGAAATTTACAAAGATACGGAGTGTTTTTTTTTTGTTTTATATACTACTTATATGGCAAACGAGCATGCAGTCCACCAGAAGTTAAGTGGCTACTGCAACCCATAGATATCCACATAGAATTCAAAACAAGCTATTATGTTGTCTTGATCTCTATGTGGATACGTTGCCATACTATAGGACTTGGCTGTTATGCCTATGTGCCAGTAATTACAGGAACATACCATTACCATCTAACCGGAACACAGCAGCACAAGTACTGCTATTTGGCGGCAGATAAAGGTAAGGCGGTGGTGCCCACTTCCTCGAGCTCGTTCACAGAAGCTCTACCACCAGTAGAGGATGTGTACTTTGGAGGATACATTTACACATATACATATTCTTGTGAATAATAAACACCAATATAAAGTTTTAATCCTAATACTTTAAAAGAATAGAATCATTTCAATTCAGACAACGCAACGTCAACAGAATATTCTTCTTCCAATGGCTCTTCAATCCTGAAGGTTGGCCGTTAGCTTCCTGTATTCATCTCTATCAGCAGCCAGCCGGAACAGCTGTTCGACGGAGGCAATACCGGTCCACTCCACAGAATATACAAGTCATAATAGTAATAATTAGATATACAAATTAGGCCCATGTCACATCAAAAATATACAAATTCAGTAAAATAATAACTCTCCCTCTCTCTTCCCAGCTATGTATCCCACATGGTGGTGGAGTCAGCTTTCCTGGTCGTTCTTCTCCACTTCGCTTTATCCTCGACGTCGTCATCAGAAACTTGGCACTCTCTCATGTCTTTTGACACTACATCTCTCCACCTTGTCTTGGGTCTACCTTCGGGATCTTCGACCGGGGATGGAAAGTTGTAGTGCCAAATTCCCTACGTAGTCAGGTGGCCTCCTCTTCACGTGACCGTACCATCGCAGTCGACTCTCCTGCATCTTGTCAGCGATCTGACCCCCAGACTTCCTCGCACGTACTCGTTACGGATTTAAACAATGCAGTAAAATTTTAAATTCAAAGCTAAAATGTCATAACAAAAAAAAAAAAATGGAGTGGAAAATCTCTATATATAAAAATGAATCCCTATTTCCCTTGGTCACGCCATCACGCGTGAACGGCTGGACCGATTTCGCTAATTCTTTTTTGTTGTATTTCTTATTGTCAGGAGGAGGTTCTTAGGAAAGAAAAAAATAAGAAAATTGCGCGCAAAATTAGAAAATTTAAGAATACTTAACCACCATATAAAATTATTTATAATCTCACCTTAGCGCTTTTATAATGTAACCTTATGACGTTTGACATAGAATTGACAGAATGCGTGCTGCAAATATCGTCAAAGAGGATATAAAAAAATTAATATTGTTTGAAATGTCTATATATATAAAAATGAATTGCTGTTCGTTAGTCTCGCTAAAACTCGAGAACGGGTGGAGCGATTTGGCTAATTTTGGTATTGAATTATTTGTGGAAGTCATTCATTTTATCATACATAATGATAGCCGGGGACAACAATTGACAATTCTACCAGGGTGACGTACATTGACAGCCCGCGTTATATGCATGTCAAGGCGGTACGAAGTTCGGCGGGTTCACTAGTTTAAAATAAAATACAATTCATGAGAGATTAATCCTACTAATATTATAAACGCGAAAGTTTGTATGTATGGATGTATGGATGTTTGTTACTCTTTCACGCCGGAACGGCTGAACCGATTGCGATGAAATTTGGTATGTACGTAGATCATAACCTGGATTAACACATAGGCTACTTTTTATTGGCAAACCACGCGTGCGAAGCCGCGGATTGGTCTGCTAGTTAAATATAAGTAAACAAATAAATTAATTACCTACTTGCTTTGGATTGCCAGTAATTATCCCCACCCACTGCCTCTGAATAGGACAACTTAAAAAGAGACAGTTACATTAGAATTTTAAATAGTATAAATATTGGTATGGATGTTACAGCGCGAATGTTTAACAAATACCCGCTATATTTTGGAAAGCAGTTGTCGTAAGAAGTTAAAACTATTGGAATTAACTTTTATAAACACGCTGTTAACCACAATCGAGTATTTTCGTGCAAACGTTATAGATTTCGTTCATTCGAAGTTGTTTTTAGCCTCCGATGGGACAAGAGGGCGGTTATTACTTTTGGAACTATCATGGTTATGAACACTATTTGTATCACTCTGCAGTTTTTTTTTGTACATGTAATAACTCTCAAATTATGGTAAATATCCCGTTTTTAGTACAAAGAGGGTTGGTTATGTTTGACGCCTGTGTGTATGTACGAGTATGAATGAAGCATCGCAGTTCCCAAACAGATGGACCGACTCGGACATGTTTTTGAAGTGAAACTTCTTTACGCACACTTGACTTGGGGAGTAAGCTGGTGAATGCGTTACGAAAAGTGCGAACGGAATTTGAGAGGGAGATATAAGTTAGTGAAGATAGAAAGAGAGAGAGTTACGTTTCGTATGTTTTTAAACGTTAATGTGCGAGTGCGAGTTGCGTCTGTCCAGAATGAACATAGACTGATCGACCTACAGACGTGTGGACAATTTTGTAATTGAACAATTTTATAAATTAATATTTTGAAAAATAAGTTTTACTTCAGTCGTGTGGTCTAAAGAACACTCGTTTTTTTTAATAAAAACCCTCTTTATATGGTCAGTTTTTAAACATAATGCGAAAAAAGAGGTCGTATTTTTAAAACTTTATTTATAGCCGTTCCTAGAGGCCTGATTTGACGTTGTCAAAATACAGAGAAAAGAGATGGGAACGATAGTAGAAATAAAAAATTGTTTGCTTGAAAAACTGATTCTTGTGACATTTAGATTAATTGTACAAAGAGTTTGTTATCGTTTAGGTTAAATTAATATCGAACTATAGTGTGACCATTAGTGCTGTGCACTCCCTGAGGTATGCGCGCGGCGAGACGGGGGGGAGAATCGGCTGCTGCGCTCTGTCAGCTCGCCGTCAACGCTCGTGGCGTTATTTATATCGGACTGTCTATGTCAGACGCACATGAGATAGACAGTCCGATACAAATAACACTACCTGCCGCCACGAGCGTTGACGGCGAGCTGACAGAGCGCAGCAGCCGATTCTCCCCCCCGTCTCGCCGCGCGCATACCTCAGGGAGTGCACAGCACTAATGGTCACACTATAGTTTGGATATAAGTACATAATGTGTATCGTTTTTCATGCAAGAAAATATTGACGATAATTATAAGTAGATTACATTAGAACATTCTAAATGGCATTGTTAAATAATGATTAAAATCCTTCATTGCGGGTGCATCAACATCTACACTGGCCTGCAAAAATAAGTACTACACTTTTAAAATTTCATTTTTTTTACACTATAGAAGTTAGAGATTTAAAATAAAAAATGTTTTAAAGCCATTTTTATCAGCTTTCTTTGAAATTATTGTTATTTGTATATTAATACATTAGTAGGACCGATCGTAACGTCACACCCACCATTCTAGCAGTACGACGCATACTGATGCCTAGTTCCAGAAAAGTCATGATCCTAGCACATTCTTCAGGTGAAAGAGGCATAATAAATAAGTATATGTGGCAATACCTGTTATTAAAAAATAAATAACATGTAGAACGTTGTAGATGTTGAAAGTTGCGGGCATCCAACTAGTCTATACTTAATATTATAAAGAGGAAAGATTTGTATTTTTGTGTGTATGTTTGTAACTCAAAAACTACTGTGCCGATTTCAAAAATTCTTTCACCATTGGAAAGCTACATTCACCCTGAGTGAGATAGGCTATATTTATTGGTAGAAAAGGTTAAGGATCCTTACTAAAACTTAAGTAACGTAACCCAAGGTGTAAAAAAGTGCCCTAAAACGTCTTTCGTCGCATGCGCTGTGAAAACTATTGATGATAGAACTATATAAATTGTATGTTCTACAATATTAAATAACACATCAATATCTATAAAAAAACTTCGTAATATTATAAAGAGGAAAGATTTGTTTGTTTATTTGTTTGTATTGAATATGCTCCGAAACTATTGGACCGATTTATAAAATTCTTTCACTGTTGAGAAGCTACACTATCCCGGGGTGAAATAGGCTACTTTTTACCCAACTGCGCAGAAGAAGGGTAATATTTTTATTGAAAAACTACGCGTGCGAAGCTGCGGGTTGGTCAGCTAGTAAACTATAGAATCAAATCTTGTACTTTTTTAGTTTTTATGTTCCCTATTGATGAAGCAAGCATATGGCCCACCTGATGTTAAGCATTACCATCGCCTATAACAAAGTATTGCCTCGTAGGTCACGCACCTTCAAACGTGCCCTACAATGCACTGCCCTGCTCCAGGTAGAGCCTCATGTCAGGCACAATTTCACCGGCAACCAAATCGAAACACAGCAATCTAAATATAATTTTAAAAAAAGTAAATATATTTATACTAGTAGGTATTATAATGAGGTAATGTTCATTGTGTGTAAGTTTGTATATTTGTAGGGGGTAATCTCAAAAACTACAGAGCTGATCCATCTAGTGGGGGGCCGCCCACTCGAGAACCTTTCTGCCCCAATGGCCGTCAGTTCTTTGAGCTATGTGCCCCGCACACTGTCACCACAGCTTGCTAATCCTTTGTGCATGACCTGATTAGGTTGGTGGGAGCCGTTGGGAGGTCGCACAAGATCGGTCGCTCTGAAAATCAATGGGGGAGGCCTATTTTCAACAGTGGACGTCATGTGGCTGATATACTTAAATAAATATAAATACCACTGGACATTTCACACAGCGCTATCTAGCCCCAAACTAAACAGAGCTTGTACTATGGGACCCAGATAACTGATACAATACTTATATACTATTTTAGTAAATATATGTCATTCTTATAATATATAGAGAAACAACCTGACCCGGAACAAATATATGTAGATCATGCAAACATTTCTTTAGCGGCGGGAATCGAACCCGCTACCTCCTGCGTCTCAGCCGGCTATTCGCCCACTGCACCACGGAGGTCGTCAAAGTAAGTAAGTATACCTAGTCAGGTCATAAGTATTGTCACACAGTAAAAACTTTTCTTTTAGAATGCTGGCCACAAAAAAGTTTATTGAATTCGAATTTCGAATTGTTCATGAAAATAAAAATGTATACCTTTTAGAATTTTACTCATTTTTAAATATGGAGTGGACGCTTAAAGAAGACCGTGTTGCAGTTATTGCGTTGCATCGCGCCACGGAGGTCGATGATAATGATGAACAGTTATCTGGTTCCATTGTACAAGTTGTTTTTGTTTCGGCTCCTACATTGAGTCGAAAGCCTAGCTGGCCGCTAAAAAGCTTGGTATACTTGCAAAGGTGATGCAATACTTCACACCGGGACAGTTGCTAAAGATATAACAAGCAGAAGTCCGATAATGTCTGGAGTACTGTTCTCACCTCTGGGAAAGATCAGCGAAATACCAGCTAGAGGCTCAAGATTCAATTGAGAGAAGAGCCAAGAAACTCATTTGCTATGACGAGTTAGCAGCCTCGAGCATAGTCGAAAAGTTGCAAGCCTCGGATACATTTTGGAGTGCGCTGCGGAGCTTTTCAACCTGATCCCACCGTCTTCATTCTATCATCGGACAACCAGACGCTCCGCGGTACGCCACCGCTACATGGTAGACATACCTTCCATACGCACAAAGCGGTACTCTTCCACCTTTATTATGCGCACCGCCAAGGAGTGGAACGCCTTGCCTGAGTCTGTGTTTCCTGATAACTACAACCTAGGGGTCTTCAAGTCGCGAGTGAATAGGTTTCTTCTAGGCAAGCGTGTACCATCGTAGACTGCATTATCGCTCGCCATCAGGCGAGATCGTGCTCAAACGCTAGCCTATAATATATAAAAAAAAAACTTTTTGCTTAGTTTGGAGCTAGATAGCGCTGTATGAAATGTCCAGCACTATTTATTTACTTATTTATTACAAGGTATTCTCATGGTCACTATTCTTCACAAGATGTCAAACTATTTTTAACGCCAGCTAGGCCATCTGCGGCGTAGCAACAAACACACAAAACTAATTATTCTGTCTGTCTGTAATCAATCAAAATATACGTAAATCAACAGACAGACGTCAGGAAGCGAGTTATAAAGAGTTGACATCGTTTGATTGTTCTATAAATTAGTCTACGTTTATTGGGTAATTACTGGTTGCGTCATTATTGTTCAAAGGTTGTCTGGAAGTTATTGATTGTGGTTATAAGACTACATAAGTTCTTTAACCGTCTCGTCCAAATAGGTATCATTATGGCCGTATTAAAGTATTGTTTGTCTATTCTTGAGTGCCACTTTTTAGGGTTCCGTGCCCAAAGGGTAAAACGGGACCCTATTACTAAGACTCCGCTGTCTGTCTGTCCGTCTGTTACCAGGCTGTATCTCATGAACCGTGATAGTTAGACAGTTTATATTTTTACAGATGATGCATTTCTGTTGCCGCTATAACAAACAATACTAAAAACAGAATAAAATAAATATTTAAGGGGGGCTCCCATACAAAAAACGTGAGTTTTTTTCTCGTTTTAGCTCGATATTGATAACGGCAACACGTAGACACTTGAAATATTCACAGAATATTAAGTTATATATTCACTATAAAAATAAATAGTTAAATTAAAATAAAACAAATATTTAAGGGGGGCTCCCATACAACAAACGTGATATTTTTGCCGTTTTTATAGATAATGGTACGGAACCCTTCGTGCGCGAGGCCGACTCGCACTTGGTCGATTTTTTAATTATGTGTTGGGGATTGTCACCAGAACTGTAGATAATTAGGTAAGGTTAATAATACCTAGGTATCAAAAACAACCACAAGTTGGTATCAGTTACACCGCTTGAATTGCAAGACGTCGAAGTAGTTCTTAATGGTAAGTGGTATCTAGATACTAAAAATGTGTAACTTACATCCTATTTACGCAATACCGTTCATACAAAATTATCCAAAAATATTTGATAATTATTTTATTTGCCAACTAATTGAAGAGAATCGCGGTATTTAACTCGAAAACGAATTAAGCAACACTTTAAAAAAATACAAATTGGAGTAATCATGTTTTTAAAATTTTTAGCAGTATTTGCGAGTAAAATTTAACGGTGGGGTCTTATCGAAAGTTAGGTATCTGAGGCATTCAGATGGGATATTTGGAAACATGTTAGCTTAAAAATATCCCAATAAGAAAAAGTTCATCGTTCAACAAATTGTTTTTATATTGTTTTAACGTGTGTAATTTTGTTCTTTTTTTTACAGAATAAAGATAAGGTATAAATTTATTGTTCCAAACACATTAAGGTACATTGTATAGCATTAGTTGGATATTCCTGAGTACGATTGCAAAGTAACTTACCTATATTGGATATATTAGTACATGTATTTACAAAAAAAAAGTATATAAGTATTCTATAAGTTATCTGGTCCCCATAGTACAAGCTCTGCTTAGTTTGGGGCTAGATAGCGCTCTGTCAAATGTCGTGCCATATTTATTTAATTATTTAATATGAAAATAAAATATTATAACGATTAAAATATCGAAGATACTAATATTGATAATATTCATTTACGATCTTTAATTTAAACATTGTAATTTCACAAATTATTCAAATTTGTATGACGAAATTGTAGTTTGTAATGTAAATTTATTTAAAATTCCTTATATATTTAGACTATACACCTAATGAAACTTATTATCATAACCTTTATACGCAAAACTAGGCACCTGTTGTTTGTGTTAAAGTTTTTTTTAATAAATCATATATATATTTGACAGATATACTCAATTTATTACTCAAAAAAATCAAGAAACGTTCAGAAATAAATTTAGTTGTATGTTATTTGTTTATTAGATCATAAGAGAAGTAGACGTACCGCAGCGAGTAACTAATTTCTAAATCTTTTAGAAAATTTATCTTCATTTACATCAATTTCAAAGACCTGCTGCATTTAATATGAAAAAAAACACGTGACCGTTACCTTTTCTATCCTCATGTTTAAATTTTGTTCGAAATAACTAACATTTTTCTTCAAAACCATCAAGTTCATGCGTTAAATCATGCCAATTTTGCCACACCACCGGTTAATCCATTCTTAAACACTTACCTATTAAAAAAAACAAATCTCTTCTAAATTTACACTCGAAATTTCAAAATTTAGCAACACTCACATTTAAAACACAATAATATTTTTAACAAGTCCACAAATACACTTGTAATGTTGAAATTCGATAACCGCTACTCTTAACTGCGAATCAAGTTACTGAAATCCGGTTCAAATTTTCGTATGTCGTTTTATTAGGCGCGGAGGAAATTAAAAAAAAATCGGATCGGTAAACAATTAGAGAACTAACAAAGCGCCTCCCAGCTATCCGAAGCTGTACTGAAATTCTAAACCCTGACTTCGGTATCCATGTCGTGCACCCCCCATTACTATATTTCGTCACAGAATTAAAACGACACAACACACGGAACCGACAACGAGTTAAATTTCGAATTTCAACGGAGTACGGCGGCAAATGCGACAGCGCGTAACGAGCGTTCAGACCTTTCTGAAAACGCCCAACCGTCCGCAAGGCTATGAGAACGTATAATTTAAAGACGGAGTTGCCTAACCCATCCGACGGGTATGCTCGTCTTGCTCGCACTCGCGCGTAAGGCTTTGCAGCTTTTCGCATTGCGATGTCGGATTGCTCTTTTTTGCGCTATTCGGTGTTGTATTTCGTATTATTTTGTGAATTAGATTGTGTCGTGGTGTCATATTTTTGCTCTGTACCTGGTACTGCTCTTTTATGGATGGGTTTAGAGGCAGGTTCGTATGTTTGGGATTTAAGTGACCATTTTATATAATAAATAATTAAAAAGTTATTTAGTGCGAGGGTAAAATAAGGAAAAAACGGCGGGTAAGTGTAAAAAAATATTTATTTGTATTATTAATCTCAGATAACGACACCGTGGAAGGCCTAAGAAGCGGTGGCGCGATGATTTGGACGCTTTCTATAGGGATTGGCGGGATTTAGTACAAGATCGAGAAAAGTGGAGAGATGAGGGGGAGGCCTTTGCCCAGCAGTGGACAGCATAGGCTAAGTAAAAAACTCAGATAACAAGCAATTATTTTATCTTATCTTTAGGTACGGTAAAACAACTAATTTTAAGATAACTGCAGATTTGTCGGACCTGAAACCAATAAAAAAATATATTAATAGGTATAAAGGTGATATTATATAGTATTGACGACCTCCGTGGCGCAGTGGGCGAATAGCCGGCTGAGACGCAAGAGGTAGCGGGTTTGATTCCCGTCGCGGAACAAGTGTTTGCATGATCTACAAATATTTGTTTCTGGTCTGGATGTTTTTCTATGTGAATGAATGAATGAAGGAATAAAAATACTTTATTGTACAGTTCAAAAGAAACAGACTTAAAAATAAAAAAAAACAAAGCAACAAGTACAATGGGCGGTCTTATCGCTTAGAAGCGATTTCTTCCAGTAAACCTTTGGATGGATAGTACTTTTGTGACATTACAATAATGGAGGGGGGTGTACCTACATTTACAAAACAAAAACTAAATTTTAAGAAAGCGCTGAATACTTATAATAAAATAAAACAGTATACACAAATATACCTACAACAAATAAATTAAATTAAATATATATAATATATATACATAAACATACACACATACATATCTATAGCGACACTACGACGTTTCTGTGAGATAAAATATTTTCACTCTTGTTTTAAATGTGGCTAATGATGGAGCTTGCCGTATTGAGACTGGTAATGTGTTCCAAAGACGTGTTGCTTGAACGGTAAAGGAATTAGCATAGAATCTAGTTCTATGAACTGGAATTTTCAGCATCAAATTTTCAGACGACTATATATTATAAGTATGTATAAGAAAAAGTATATAAGTACTCTATCAGTTAACTGGTTCCCATAGTACAAGCTCTGCTTAGTTTGGGGCTAGATAGCGCTGTGTGAAATGTCCAGCAATATTTATATTTAAAGGTAATCTTATTAAATTATAAACCTTACTATACAACATAGTAGTCCCCAAAAGTTATATCGTAAGATCACGTATCTCTGAAATTATAGAGCCGTTAAAATATTTTGTTCACGCTCGTACGCCGATCAAATTTCATTTTTGGTGGCTAATAAAATATTTACTTTATTAATATTTTGGGCATCATCTACAGTTATTATATTTTTTAATTTATCACTTTGTTTTTCATGATATATCATCTACGTTATCATCATCATCTCAGCCCGTCTGCACTGTTGGGTATAGCCCTCCTCTTTATTACGCTATACATTCCGGTCCCTTGCGAGTCTCATCCATTGACACCCAGCTACGCATACAACGTCGTAACCATAACGAGATAATATTAAATACCTACCTATTTTCTTATTACTAAAAAAACTAGCTGACAAATCAGCAGCTTCGCACGCGTAGTTCTTCAATAAAACATTACCCTCTTTCTGCGCAGTTGGGCTAAAAAGTAGCCTATGTCACCCGGGGATAGTGTAGTTTCCCAACAGTGAAAGATTTTTTTAAATCGGTCCAGTAGTTTCAGAGCCTATACAATACAAACAAACAAATATTTTCTCTTTATAATATTAGTATAGATAAATAATGACGGACATTTCACACAGTGCTATCTAGCCCCAAACTAATTCAAGTTTGTAATAAGGGAACCAGATAATTGATACAATACTTATATCCTTGTTTTGTATATACTTATGTACTTATCTAAATATATAAAACAGAAGGGTTAGTTACACCATTTATAACTCAAGAACGGCTGGATCGATTTCTATGAAATTTGGTATATAGATAGATTATAATTATTATCATGGGTACCTACTTTTAATTTTATATCGCACATCGTCCGTCGGAGGGCGCTAAGGGTTGGGATACAATAATCTAGTCTGTGAGTGTTGCCAGTGATGACCTATGACACTGAAACGTGGCCTCATGACCAAGCTCAAGGTAGCTCAACGAGCTATGGAGAGGGCTATGCTCGGGGTTTCTTTGCGTGACAAAATCCGCAATGAGGAAATCCGCAGAAGAACTAATGTTGCCGACATAGCTCTCAAAATTAGCAAGTTGAAGTGGCAATGGGCAGTCCACATCGCTCGTAGAACCGATAACCGTTGGAGAAGAAAGGTTCTCGAGTGGAGACCACGGACTGGAAGACGCAGCGTAGGCTGGCCCCCCACAAGGTGGACCGACAATCTAGTAAGAAAGGCGGGGAGCCGTTGGGCGCAAATGGCTACCAACCGCTCGTTGTGGTGATCTAAGGGGGAGGCCTATGTTCAGCCGTGGACGTCTTCCGGCTGATGATTATGATGAATCTAGTCTGGCTTTTAGCACACCCCTACCCTACTATTGTGAGGTAATTAGGAGCGTAGTAAATGAACTGGATATAAGCACTATGTATTTAGATTTAAGCTTGCTATGTACCTACTTACTTACTTGTATTGTTCTTGTGTCCAAATAAATAATAATTTGATTTGATTTTGATTTGATTGGGATTGAGACATATAGGCTACTTTTTACTCAACTGCGCAGAAGGAGACTGTTGTTTTTATTGTCAAAACGCGTGTGAAACCGCGGGCGGGTCAGCTAGCAGCAGAGCAGAGCTTGTACTATGGGAACCAAATAACTGATAGAATACTTATATACTTTTTTTGTAAATAGATATCTATAATATATGTATAGAAAAAACACCCAGACCCGGAACAAATAATACAAACATTTGTTTCGCAACGGGAATCGAACCCGCTACCTCCTGCGTCTCAGCCGACGGCGCTACGGAGGTCCTCAGATAACGTAACGTCAGATTTATTTAATAAATCCCACTAATATTATAAACGCGAAAATTTGTATGGATGTACATACATATGTGTGGATGTTTGTTCCTCTTTCACGTCGTAACGGCAGAACCGATTTCGATGAAATTTGGTATGTACGTAGATTATAACGTTGGTTAACACATAGGCTACTTTTTGTTGACAAACCACGCGTGTGAAGCCGCTAGCGGAAGCTAGTTACAAAATAATGATGACTGTATTTTTTTAGCACAACATTATCACAATAATATTATAAATGCGAAAGTTTGGATTTTTGTTTGGAAGTTTGTTTGTTTGTTACTCAATCACGCCGTGACGGTTGAACCGATTTCGTTGAAATTTGCTATATACGTAGAATATAACCTGGATCACCACATAGGCTAGCATTTATCTCATAAATTAGTTTCCATGGAATAAAAGTAGGATGTCAAAGTTTATATATGTATTTTGCACCCCAGAACAACGCGGGCGAAGCCGCTGGCAATAACTAGTTCGTTATACTTCTAAAATAAACATCATTAGTATTGTTAGTAAATTATGGCATCTTTTTTCTAATACAAATCTATTTTGCGTTATATGGATAGGTACAAAACGTTTAGTGTTACATAGTAGGTATAAGTGCAGCAAAACTCAGCGTTTTACACAAAATCAATTTTAATAAATTACCATTGCATTTGCAACAAGCTTCCGCCCGCGGCTTCGCGTGGTTCGCCAATAAAAAGTAGCCTATGTGTTGATCTAGGTTATGATCTACGTGCATACCAAACTTCATCGCAATCGGTTAAGCCGTTCCAACGTGAAAGAGTAACAAATATCCATACATATATACAAATTGCGTTTATAATATTAGTGGAGTACTAATGTTTGATTAATAATTGCAATTATGAACATATAGACAAGCTATAATAAAATGCAGTAACTAGCAGGCTTGGGCAGGGTTGGGCAGGCCATGTAAGACGAATGCACCCGGACAGAATGGAACGCAGTGGGTGCCTGAAGAAGGGCGACGGCGCCGAGGAAGGCCTAGTAGACGCTGGCGTGACAATCTCGATGCCTTCGAGACACATTGGTGAGATCTGATAACTTTGCCCAGCAGTGGGATGACAGAGGTTAAGAAAAAAAAACTAGCATTTATTTTGAAGAAAAAACAAGTATGGGCCAACATGTGAAAACTTACGACACAGATCCCGTAATGGACATGAGCCACCACAGCCATCAGCATCAGGGCATACAGGATTGGGACTTCCAGTTGGGGTAAATACAGGGCAGTGATGACTCCAGCGAGTACTGGCCAGTAGATCCAGGTTATAAGGTCACAGCGCTGATGGGTCATCTCAGCTATGATGAGACGACTCTGTAAAAGAAGATTAATCAGATTATCAAAATAAGTTTTTTGTTGAAAAATTACTGTTACAAAACAAGCTTTTATAAAATTCAGAATCGGAACCGCAAGCAGATTCAAATGAGCCCAAACATTAGTAGCCTACTATAATCCATCCAGAAGTTACGTTGTCTAGCATCCGTCTCCATCATGAGACCACCTCCATGGTACCATATTATTGCATTGTCGCCGAAGTTACATATGTATTCCAAATTTCAGCTCAATCGGTTGAGGAGAACGTGTTTAAAATTCAGTTGCATGATTCCTGCCGGACAAACATACATACATTGCAAGTTAATAAAAAGCTTGTAAAAAGACAAGTTATTTAATAGATTTTTTATATTTAATAGATGCTAGTTAGTGTTTATGTTATTTATCCTCTTTATGTAGTGTAGTTTATTTATTCTTATATTATTTGTATGTATTTAAGTTTACGTTTATTAGTATAATTAATAGGTATATTTTATTTTGTGGGTTCTGTTTATGTCTGTAGGTACTTTAACACCGCCGTCTTTTGATTTTGTTTATCCTGACCATCCAAAGGTTGTCTGGAAGAGATCGCTTTTAGCGATAAGACCGCCCATTGTACCTTTATTTATTGTTTATTTCCATTATTGTATTTTTATTTGGTGTGCAATAAAGAGTATTTCATTCATTCATTTTTGTCAGATTATCTTAATAACACATATGCATGTTAATAGTTTAGTTAAGTTTAACTTAGTCAAGTGTAGATCATTATCTTCAGAATAAATTAAAACAAGCGTTGCAGTCTAGTTTCCTTCTTATGTTTTAATTTTAGTATAAAAATAGCGCATCTTCTTTATCTTTCTTTACATAGTATAAAATGAAGTCGCTTCCGCTGTTTGTTACCTTAGATCAGAGCTCCCAAACTTTTTTTTTCATAGACCACTTTCAAAATTTTGCTGGTTCCGGTGGACCTCCGGCAACTACATTTCTACCATATTCCCAGTCGACAAAATATGTGAATATTAGATTTAACTATGAAAATTTACGTTGCGGCTAAGTTCCAACCACGAAATACAGTTTTCGAAAAAAAAAGTGAGAATTGATTGTGCTGTGAGTGGATGTCAAAAAAGTAAAGTTGGTCAATCAAAACAGTGATGCCATCGTACTTTACTTTTTGACATCTACTCACAGCACAAGAAACCAATCAATTCTCACTAATTTTATTTCTTCACCATCTTTTTTTATTCATTTCATTTCATTTATTTTTCACTGTAGGTACATTAAAGAACACTAAGTTGTCATATTTAGAATATATCAATAAAATTAACATTACAGTAGCTGAAACAGACAGGTATCCGGGACTAATTGAGTTATTTTAACAAGCCATGTCTTGTCAAGAATATCAACTTAAAATAATAAAAATAAAACAAAAAAACAATAAAACACCGAACAAAACAATGTCAAATAAGTCAATCAATGTCAATGCTAAATCGTAAATAATGTATTTCATGTCAAAAAAATGATATTACAAATTGCAGCTGTAAAGGAGCCTTGTCAATACGATAAATTATAATAATTGCAGCATGTCAAAAAATCTATTTGACATTCTGCAATTATTGGGGTTTGCCGACGATATTGTGGTCATGGCAAAGTCGATGAAAGAGCTCAGCACGATGCTCGAAGGCCTCAATCGAGTCTCTCAACGAGTAGGACTTAAAATGAACATGGACAAGACGAAAATCATGTCAAATGTCCATGTCGTCCCTGCCCCAGTTATGGTTGAGAACTCGGCTCTTGAAGTTGTCGACGCGTATGTATACCTAGGACAAACAGTCCAATTAGGTAGGTCCAACTTCGAGAAAGAGGTCAATCGTCGAATCCAACTCGGATGGGCAGCGTTTGGGAATCTTCGCAACGTCTTTTCGTCCAACATACCTCAGTGCCTTAAGACGAAAGTCTACAATCAGTGTGTGTTACCAGTGATGACATATGGAACCGAGACGTGGTCCTTCACTATTGGCCTTATGAATAAGCTCAGAGTCGCTCAACGAGCTATGGAGAGGGCTATGCTCGGGGTTTCTCTACGGGATCGAATCAGAAATGAGGAGATACGTAGGAGAACTCAAGTCACCGACATAGCCCGACGGATTAGCACGTTGAAGTGGCAATGGGCAGGCCATATAGCGCGCAGAACAGATGGCCGATGGGGCCGAAAGGTTCTCGAGTGGAGGCCACGGAACGGCAAGCGCAGCGTAGGACGTCCACCCACAAGATGGGCAGACGACTTGGTAAGAACCGCAGGTCGGCGTTGGATGCAGGCCGCTTCCAACCGCAGTTCCTGGAGATCAATGAGGGAGGCCTTTGTCCAGCAGTGGACGTCCTACGGCTGATATGGTGATGATGATGATGATGAAAAAATCTATAGATCAAAAATAAAAATAAAATAAAAAAACAACATATCGAAACCGTGGACCTTTCGTGGACCCCCGCTTATGAATTGTGAACCTCCATTTTTTTGTCAAGCCAACGTAGACCCCCGTAAAGTCTCCCGTGGACCACTGGGGGTCCAGCTGGACCACTTTGGGAATCAATGCCTTAGATCTTTTAAATCTACTCAACGATTTTCAATGCAGTTTTCAGCAATAGATGCAGTGATTTAAGAGGAAGGTTTGTATGTATAACTAGCTTCCGGCAGCGGTTTCACACGCGTTTTTTGTCAACAAAAAGTAGCCTATTTGTTAATCTAGGTACATACCGATTTCTGTATCTCTGTCTGTTTGTTACCTTTTCACGACTTAACGGCTTAACCGATTTCTATGGAATTTGGTACCTATATACCTAGTTAGATCATGAATGGACTTGAGACATAGGATACACTTTACGCGATTGCACAGAAGGAGGGTAATGTTTTATTGACAAACCACGCGTACGAAGCCGCGGGCGGGTCAGCTAGTATATATATTTTTTATTCCTAACCCATTTCATCCCACTGCAAGGCAAAGGTCTCCCCATAGTCCCTCGAAGCATCCCTATCTGTCGCTCCCACCATCCTCTTTGGAATGTGTCGAAATCGTCCCGTCAACGCTTTCTCGGCCGACCCCGACGTCGCCTTCCGTCTTCAGGCGTCCATGGTGTCGCAATATGGGCCCATTTCTCGGAGTGCATTCGGGAAACGTGGCCCGCCCATTCTCACTTAAGTCCAGCCGATCTCTTCCTACCGGCATTACAGTATATAATATTTATGTTTAAAAGTTTTTGTACAAATTCTCTGCGATCTCGTAGAGTAACGCAAAGTATAGCTCCTCTCCATAGCACGCTGAGCGACCGCGAGTTATGAGACCCAGTAGTAAGAAGCAAGACAATTCAAATCTTTACTTACAGCAATATTACTAAACAGAGTTCCGTAAAGGAATATGAAAGCCCGTGGATCGTATTCGATGATGTTGTTCTGAGAGTGTAGGGCCCAGTAGATGACGGTCGCTGTGGTGGCGGTGATGGAGATAAGAGGACGGACTGCTTCGAGGAGTGGTAGCATGTGGCCGGTGCGATTCTTGTATGACCTGAAACAATTCGAGATATCAAAATGAAAATATTTTATTATTACTACAAAAAATGCAGTATCTTCTAAACAATTTAAAACATGTTTTACTAGCTAAATTATAACTAGTTATATACAAGTAATAGATGCATGAATTTTGCAGACATCATTTATATCTGTTTATAGTATTATCTATCGGTCTCCTCACTAGGCATAGCCTGTATCGAAGAAACCAAAGCTCGGAAAGTCGGAACATAAAGTCTACAAGTTGGTTGACTGACATATTCAATTAGGTTATTTAATATATGTTAGGTGATACATATTACAATTAGTTAGAGGTAAACACAAAATAATATTACGTATAAATAAGATAACATTATGTATAAATACGATAATATATAACTATAGTTTTCGAGATTTAATTAAAGGGCTGGGTTTTATCGAGCTTGTCACCTATTTTTTGGTAGGACACTGTTTGCAAAGAATGCAGTAACTCACCACGAGCTAATTTTGTCCTACAGTTATTAATGAAAAAAGTCTTACTGTGGAATGGACAACTTCTAAACGTAGGACTGGAAAACCGTACCACTACATTTGTAGGACTATGTGGCTATTCGATTGTACAAATATTTATTAAGCTGCATAAAAAAATCAGCTTGTTATCAATAATTTTGATGACCTCGTTATTTTGACATGAATAAATGAATGAATGAAAATTCTTTATTATACCTTACAAGCTAGACACAGCAGATATAAAGAAAAAAACAAATAAAAGTAAGCATAATAGGCGGGCTTATCGCTTAACAAAGCGATCTCTTCCAGACAATCTTTGAATGTAGAGGATCATTGCTTAATGGATGATTGGCCGAGGTGTAAAAAGAATAAACTTAATAATAGAAAAAGAAAAACTGTTATATACATACATATTAGGTACATAAATAATTTTAAATAAATAAATATGTACTTATATACTTATACATATATTATTAATATTAGTGATCAGATGAATCACGAGTCTTTATGGAGATAAAAGTTTTTGAGTCTAGCTTTAAATACGGAAGGTGGGGGGCATTTCCTAATGGAGACCGACAAGGCGTTCCATAATCGGACAGCTTGGACGGAAAAAGAGTTTGCATAGAAACTGGTTCTATGCATCGGGGTTTTGAGAAGGAGGTTTTCAGAGGATCCGAGTGTTCGGGAATTTGTGCTAAAAAGGACGTTACTCGAAGCGTTCCTTCAGATAACAAGGCGTGGAAGGATTACGAAGGATGTTGAATAGGAGAGATAGGATGTGAGTATTCCGGCGAAATCGAATTGGGAGCCATTTGAGTTTATTACGAAATTCGGAGACGTGGTCGTATTTCCGGAGTCCGAAAATAATCCTTACATATTCGGCCATATTCGGAGTGTAGTCCAGTCATACCATCCATTTTGTAGGACAATTATTGTTCCGAGTTTATCGTCCAACTACCTCAATATTAAAAAAAGCTTGCTTTTATTCAGACAGTTTTGACATCCCACCGAATCGACATGTTTTATACCTGCGCTCTACATTAGCTACCTCTATCGAGAATTTTCAGAGGAATAACCTTGGGCGTCTCGTCAAACCGAACCTGCTCACGATGATTTAGCCTGACTCACTAAAAAACACAGGTGGTGGCTGCTGGACTAATAATTTATGTAGGTACCTAATCTAATTATTACAGACATGTGCATTGTACTTACCTGAACGTGCAAGCTTCATTCACTATATCACTAACTAGCTGACCAATCCGCAGCTTCGCACGCGTAGTTTTTCAATAAAAACATTACCCTCCTTCTGCGCCGTTAGGTAAAAAGTAGCCTATGTGTACTCAGGGTGAATGTAGCTTTACAATGGTGAAATCGGACAAGTAGTTTTTGAGTTTATTCATTACAAACATACACACAAACATACAAAAATACAAATTTTTCCTCTTTATAATATTATATAGTATAGATACCTACTATAATTATAAATTATAATATAACACACTAATATTATAAATTCAAGAGTTTGGATGTTTGTTTGTTACTCAACCACGTCGTAATGGCTGTACCGATTTCGATGAAATTTGGCGAGTTGATAGATTATGACCTGGATTCAAACATAGGCTACTTTTTATTGACAAACAACATGTGCGAAGCTGCGGGCGGAAGCTTGTCTATACTTAATATTATAAAGAGGAAAGATTTGTTTGTTTGTATTGAATAGGCTCCGAAGCTACTAGACCGATATAAAAAATCTTTCACCGTTGGGAAGCTACACTATCCCCGGGTGACATAGGCTACTTTTTACCCAACTGCGCAGGAGGAGGGTAATGTTTTTATTGAAAAACTACGCGTGCGAAGCCGCGGATTTATCAGCTAGTTGTATTTAAAAACATTCTGTAGTATATTTAGTAAAAGCATTGCACCCGTGCGAAGCCGGGGCGGGTCGCTAGTCTACCATAAAACGGAAACACAATACAATTTATAACAAAAAAAAAACAAAATACTTGCATATATATATTATAAAAGACGACGGGAAGAGTGGTCAATGCCCCCACTGCATGTGCAATAACCTCAAACATGCCTGCGAAGGTTAGATCCCCAAACATGTAGGTTTTGTACACCCCTGGTCCGTATACCCCTGCTACAACGAAGAGGCCCGATGACACCTTGCAAACAAAGAAAGTATTTTAGCTGGCATCACTTTGCCACACAAGTACAATAGGTATTGTACAATTTTCATTAAAAACCGGATATTTCACGTTTTTAGTGAAAATAGTGTTTATAACCATGATAGTTTCATAAGTGATAAAGTACATTTTGCCTGTAGTTTAGCAGACTGTGTTATTATTATTATTGTTTATACATTCCAGGCTTGCGTTTGACCACGATCAGACGCCAGAGTACCGTCAGGTTTCAGCAGTGGAGGTAGTGAGGGGCGACAGAAGTTCGACTGGACCGCTTTAGCCAGGGACCAAAACGCCTTACTGCCCGATGGGTACGACGCCAATTTGTTCCCTATTCGGCCTATGTGGTCAAATCGAGCCTTCCGTAAAGCCTTCTTGCAGGACTTGGCAGCTTTGTTATAAGCTGTCTTCTTCTTAGATAGGTCTTTGGTTTTGCGGTTTCGAGCATCAACCCAAGCCAGGTATGCCTAACGTGACCATTCGTCCCGATTTGGGCGGGATAGTCCCGCTTTCAGGCTGTCTGTCCCGTTGTCCCCAACCAGAGCCAAAATGTCCCGCTTTTACAAAGGGGCCAAGTGTCCCAGTTCTGAAAGCCATTTTAATTACAAAGACTAACATCGACAAATCATGTGATCCATTCCTACTTATAAACTAGAGTCTACATTTTAAAACTAATTTGCTCCACCGACACATACAAAACAGATGCGTCTTCGACCGCGATGTAATATCAAAATTTCATATTAATATACCGTTTTCCCTTTTCTTTTAAAAAAAAATAAGTTTTTTTATTTAATTCCGCAAGCGTCCCGCTCTGACAAAAATAATAAATGGTCACGTTAGGTATGCCTCATGTTTCTGCATTTCATTTCATTCTAATAAGGAGTAAACTTTAAAGAGAGTGTCCCGGAACAAGATATTAAGCCATGAAAATTAACAACCCATAAAAAAATTAAACATTTTATATTTAGTATAAAATTCTTGATATCGTTATTTTTATTTAAAATCAGCTTTTTTGTAGACTTTCCTTAGACAAACCTAAAACAGAATTTTTAAAGAAAATCATCGAATTCACAGAAGTCGTAAACATTTTGTTGTTTTCGTAAGTGTCAAGAATCCCCCCCCCCCCCCCCCCCCCCCCTCGGGTTAACATACTAGTTCTGGGGCACCCTGTGTTAGAGACAGTGGTTAAGAGGCTTATTGAATAAATACAATGCATTTAAGTAAGATTATAGTTTCAGTAAGATTATTCCTGTTTAGGATAAGTTAAAGTAAGCAAGTATGTATGTTACATTTTGATTGTGCATTTATGTGTGTAGTGTGTGGGTGCTCCTGAGCAACAGTCTGCTAAGAAGCATGGGTATTTCAGGAGTACCCGGGTGTGTGTTTGTGCGCGTGTGTGTGTTTGTGCGCGTGTGTGTGTGTGTGAAAACTTGACTGGAAAGGAATGTTTATGGTTGTGATGTATGTATTTGTAATTGTTGATGTGTAGTGTGTGTTTGTGTGTGGTGCTTGCGAGAGCGCTTATTATCGCTACTTTACGGCTGTATTCGTAAAATCTTACCCACATGCTGACGTCATAGCCCCAGGGTAGGTACAGTGAGCCCGTATTGTATTTCTCGAAGTGGCTGACGTAGAAGTTTAGCACCACACTTACAACTATGAGAAAACCCCTGAAAATCAATGAGTGAGTGAATATATGTACATATTTTTCCGGTTCCGGTTTCCGGTTCGCGTGTGTCCGTAATTATGCTCCTCCTAACCGGCTTGACCGATTTTAATGCATTTTTGAAGTGAAAACTTCTTTAGGCACGTTTGGCATTTTTGAGATGGGAAAAAACCATTGAACTCGCGACGCTGTTACCGTTACCGACACCGTCCCTGCCGATTCAATAAATGTTTCCTGAAGATTCAAAAAATACACACGTAACTGTTCTATTTATGAGTATATCTACTTGGGCCAGTTAGTTTCTTTCAAAAACAGGCAAGATAAGGAGATTGATCGCCGCATCGAGAACACCTGGAAGAACTTCTGGCCCATGAAAGAGCTGATGAAGGGAAATCTTCCTTTGTCACTAAAGCGCAAACTCATCGACATGTGTATACTGTCCTTACCTATGGTTCCGAAACGTGGTCTTTAACCGAGGCGGCTCAAAAATCCAAACTCAAGGTTTGCCAAAGAGCAACGGAGCGCAGCGTGCTTGGAGTAAAGAGGATTGACATAATCCGTAACACCACGCTGCGTTTAGAGACCGACATTGCTGATGCAGGAAATAAGGCTGCCAGGCTAAAATGGGATTGGGCGGGCCATGTAAGTCGAATGCACCCCGACAGATGGGCAACGATCGTCACCTGGTGGGTGCCTGAAGCCGGGCGACGGCTCCGAGGAAGGCCTAGTAGACGCTGGCGTGATGATCTCGATGCCTTCGAGACAGATTGGTGGGATTTGGCACGCGAGCGAAAGTCCTGTAAGACAGTGGGGGAGACCTTTGCCCAGCAGTGGGATGACGTAGGTTAAAAAAAACTGTTCAAGTTTTCACTACCGTCGGTACTACCGGAGCGCCACTTTTTTGTTTTTTTTTTTACTTATGGCGTCTCTGGGATTTTCCAAGACTGGACATCTTCACACAGCGCTATCTAGCCCCAAACTAAGCAGAGCTATGGAAACCAGATAACTGATAGAATACTTACATACATTTTTTTTGAAAATACATACAAGAGACATACATACAGAGCAAATATCTGTAGATCATGCAAACATTTGTTCCGCGGCGGGATTCGTACCCGCTACCCCCTGCGTCTCAGCCGGCTATTCGCCCACTGCGCCATGGAGGTCGTCAAGAATCGAATCTTCAATAAGAATATGATTGCTTCTCATTTACAGCTTCTTCATTAGTGTTATTGATAGATACTCGAATCGGTGCATCTCTAACGGCTCCCGTAAGGAAGGTTCCCAGATTAAAAATCGAAATTCCAGCCATAAGATGAAAATTCCCGACTTTCTTGTAAATATAACACTAATGTCGTTAGCACCGTGCATGTGAATTAACGAAGCAAATTCTCGAATATTCACGTGCGCGCGGACCCTGTGAACTGCAAAATGCGAATACAGAATTTTATTTAAAGATTCGGAAGTGATGCACTGTTTTTTTTACTCGTTACCTACTTAAATGGTAGAAATTCTGGACGGCTTAGGATTACTCCCGCATTCCGGAAAAAGACCTATATTACCGGACATATCCGGAAAATTCCGGTCGTATGGCTACCCTACCTGTAAAGGGCTGCAGGATCGAACGAGATAGCCATCAACGTCGCTCTTCCCACGTTTTATGACCCCGCCTGCCAGGAGCGTTGGCGTCTAGTCTAGTTGTTTTATAAATTTAGCCCGGCTTGCACAACGATACCTAAACGTATTTAGAGACTAAACATGTTTAAAATTGACGTATTTGTATGATTTGACAAATCTATAAATAATTTTGGAACTGGGCAGGACACTTGGCTAGACGAGGTGATGGCAGGTGGAGTAAATCTTTGACCGAATGGTGGCCAAGAACAGACCTAAGAAGCCCAGGACGTCCATCGGCGCGGTGGGTCGACGACATAAAGAAAGTCGCGGGCAACTCCTGGATGCGCGCAGCACAGGACCAGAAAGGGTGGCGTTTACAAAGGGAGGCCTACACCCAGCAGTGGGTACTTATGGGCTGTGGATGAGGATAATGATGATGATAAATCATTTTCACTAAAAACGGGATATTTACCATGATTTGTGTGTTTTTGACTGCCCCGATATTTCAATGCAGTGGCGCCATGAGTGAAAACAGTGTTCATAACCATGATAGTTTCAAAAGTTATATAAAATCATGTTTAGCCACTAAATACGTTTCGACATCGTTGCGCAAGTCGCCCTTATTACCTGAAACATGAGAGAGAATACTCAACATCCCTCCCAAAGATGGAGATGACGGAGAAAGGTATGAGGAAGACTATGTAAGAGTCCAATCCATGGTCGAATAACTCTCCTAGTGGACCGGATACTCCGATCCGGCGAGCCTGCTTGCCGTCTATGCCATCTACAAACAAACAATAGAATACATTTATTTTACACACACAGAACGGACATAATTGAGGAGTGACTTTTCCAAGTATAGGAAGTACCTGATCATTTATTTCAATATATGAAGAAAATTGAATGTAAAAAAACCAAGAAAGCTAATTTTATTCTGTGTTCATTTTTGAGGGTGGTTCAGCGTTTACTTTATTGATAGAGCGAAGCGAGATCTCAAAATCAACTTGGGCAAATCAGCATTGTATGTATGTATGTATGTTTGTTTGTCCAAGGATAACTATCGAAGCGTTGATTCGTTCTTCGTGAAATTTGATACATATATAGGTAGTGATGGCACAGTTTTGGTGTGACTAAATGAGTTAAAAATGTTGGGGGGTTGTTTAGATATTGGGTTTCAAGAGGGTTAAAAAAAATTAAAATGAGACTATTAGGTCAAATGGGACGTCAAATGAAAGGTATTTATTAGTACATTTAGACTCCGATTTTATTTTTATTCAATTCTTTATAGTTTTTGAGTTATTAGCCATAATAAAAAATAAACTTTGACAAAATTCACAGGGTACACCAATGACCTCACAGTTCTGAAATTTGGTATGCGTATAGCTTTAGTGACACAAATATAGGCAAAAGTCTGAAATTCAGAATAACTACAATTTCTACCAAAAAAAAACACCAATAATATGAACTTCCGTTACCTGTAATTTGAATGTAACTGTAGAAAAGTAATTTGGTTGTTCATTTCGTGGTACAATTTTATTAGTCAAAGTTTAAGGCCGGATTGCACAACAATCCTTAAACGTATTTAGCGACTTGTTTAAATTTTTCGTATTTATATGATTTGATAACTTTTTAAATCATATGTAGCCAATAAATACGTTTAGGCATCGTTGCGCGAGTCGCCCTTAGAATATTTTTTTTTGTGTTTTGGGAGAATCGCGAGATCTCAGTTCGGGGCGAACCACTTGTTATAATATATTAATATTTGATAGTCATAGGCTTGGTTTTTATTGACCAAACGCGTGTTTTTTCATTATGAGAACGAAGCCGTGGACCGAAGCTTGTAAGTTGTAAGCAAATATAGATAGCTTCCACCCGTGGTCTCTCACGTGTGATTTGTCAATAAAAACATCACCCTTCTTTTGCGCAGTCGGGTAAAGAGTAGCCTATGCCTCAATCCCAGTCATAATCAATCTATACGTATACCAAATTTCGTCAGAGGTACTTACTTTGGAATATTAATTAGTATGGATTAACTTATCAAAGAAAAAACATTTAGTAACAGAAATAATTATTCACAAAACTATAAAATACACAAGAAACATTTGATTCATCCAAAGACCATGGCAAACGATCTATAGACAGCTCAGACGCGGGCGCCATACGGTGCATCGTCTACACCTCGCGTGGAGCACGGCACGCGTCCGCCACGGTCTAGCTTAAATAACCCTGCGGTTTTCTATCGGATACATTTCGGAGACATTGATAGACAGATAGATAAAAAACGCTTTATTGTATACCACACTTAAATTAACAAATCATATTTAAAACACTTAAAACTAGACACGCGATAGTACAATTGGCGGTCTTATCGCTAAAAGCGATCTCTTCCCGACAACCTTTGGATGGACTATATTTTACGAAAACGTTAAAGGACGGTAGTTTTATAATTTAAGCTGCTTAACTAACTTAAATATACCTCCCATGCGTACAAAGCGGTACTCTTCCACCTTTATTATGCGCACCGCCAAGGAGTGGAACGCTTTGCCTGAGTCTGTGCTTCCTGATTACTACAGCCTAGGGGTCTTCAAGTCGCGAGTGAATAGGTTTCTTCTAGGCAAGCGTGTACCATCGTAGACTGCATCATCGCTTACCATCAGGCGAGATCGTACTTTTTTATAATTTAGTTAAATAGTAGTTAGTTAGTTAAATAGAGATTTTTTTTATAATTTATGAAAAAAAACCCTGAACTTACCCAGATTATATGCTAAGAACACTAGCACTCCACAAAATGTGAAACACCAATCAGGTATTCCATATTGCAGTCTCTTCTCCCGGAAACTGGTATACTCCAATCTCTCATCCACGGCATGGAAGTCATAGTCGAACCAGTACATGAGTGCCACCACCACCACCATGCAGAGGAAGCCGCTGAACGTGATCAGATTCGGCGCTATGTGCTTTGGAATAAACTGTAAAGAAGAACCTAAGTCATCATCATCATATCAGCAAAAAGAAAGAAAGGAAGAAATAAAAAAAACCGGCCAAGTGCGAGTCGGACTCGCGCACGAAGGGTTCCGTACTGTTATCTATAAAAACGGCAAAAAATCTTGTCTGTTGTATGGGAGCCCCACTTAAATATTTATTTTGTTCAATAGCACAATTTTATTTATTTACCTTATTTGAGGTTGTTGCCGATTAAGCTAGTCGTCTAAGTTGTATGAGCGCCCATACAACTTGAGGACTATTTTAATGGGCGCCAAATATGTATGTATGGGGACACCCTTTAATTTTTAACTTATATTACTTTTTGGAGTTTTTCCTTTATTTGTGCTGCTTTTTGCCAAACTTTCGTTATTCTAGCTCAACGGGAACTACCATATAGGTTTTCGACCCAAAACCTATAGGGTACTTCCGGCTGACCTAGAATTGTCAATTTTGGTTAAAAGCTAGGACCAGTAGAGCACTTACAGTACAAGTAAAGAAAAATTCCGAAAAATAAAAAAGTTGAAAATTAAGGTACTTACAAGTTCTAAATAAGAAAATCTAAATTTGCCCATATCTTTTTATCGTGTTGACTCAGGACCATGATTTTTATATAACTAATAGGGACTTGCTAGGTCTTAACTTGCTAACACGGACAGACAGACGAACAAGAGAGTGATCTTATAAGGGTTCCGTTTTTACCTTTTGAGGTACGGAACCCTAAAAACGCAATAACAAAATCTCACCTAAGCACTAACAGAACTTTTCTTACGTCCACTGCTGGCCTCCCCCATAGACTTCCAGAGTAACCGATATTGTGCGGCCTGCACCCAACGGCTCCCCGCAACCTTTATCAGTTCTTCCTTCCATTTAGTTATTGAGGCCGTCTTGCGCTGTACTTCACAGTGCGCGGTCTCCACGAGATCCTTTCTCCCAACGGCCGTCAGTTCTTCGAGTTATGTGCCCTACCTACTGCCACTTCAGCTTGCTAATCGATAGCTTATGGCTTCAAACATATACCAGCTCTGTTTGTGTCGTTAAAAACATTAACACGTTCCCAGCCGTTCGTTCGTTCCAAAAATTTATCTGTACTTTCCATTACTGCGTTACGGGTCGTTTTAAATCTTGTCCTAAACCAGAGATTGTGGCGGCACGAGGCATATTAAACCCCACCGCTCGTAGGAGACCAAAATCCGTTTTTTGGCGCCAAATAAGACAAAGTGTAAGGTTTTTTTTGTGTGCGGCACGAGGTCTAAAAAACCCGGTATTGGTATACCATAGAACTAGGAATCAATAGCACATCTCAGATATATAGTTATCTCTTTCCTACACTGAACCAGATGGAAGTTATGCCTCCCGCACGACAGAGACGTTTAAGTTTTTTCTTACCGCTATAAAAACGAGACACGGACAGGGTGTTTTAAGCCCTGTTTCGCATTTATCGCGTTAAAAAGGCAAAGATATGCAAGGTTTTGGCAACAATTTTGGCGAAAATGAACAAAATTGCTAGTACGGTCCTGCGTAAAAAACAAAACTTTTTAACTCGATCCCACCATCTCCATTCTATCATCGGACAACCAGACGCTTTCCTTTGCGCCGCCACTCTATGGTTTAAATACCTTCGACCTTTATTATGCGCACCGCTAAAGAGTAGAACGCCTTGTCTGAGCCTGTGTTTCCTGATAACTACAACCTGGGTGTATTCAAGTCGCGAGTGAATAGGTTTCTTCTAGGCAAGCGTGTACCATCGAAGACCTTGACCATGATCATGGTCAAACGCATGTATTAAAAAAACTAAACTAATCTATATACTCACTTTGACTAAGGTGTTCCATGTTGGATGCATAACATAATTACTTAGTGGACTAGTGTCTATAGCACTGTACTGAAACACAAAATAAAGTTAACAAATATATATAAAAATCGGACATTTGAAGAACCTTACATGTTTATTCATATCCATACTAAATTTATAAATCTACTCCACCAATCCGCAGCTTTGCACGCGTAGTTTTTCAATAAAAACATTTCCCTCCTTCTCCGCAGTGGGGTAAAAAGTAGCCTATGTCACTCGGGGATAGTGTAGCTTTCCAACAGTGAAAGATTTTTTTAAATCGGTCCAGTAGTTTCGGAGCCTATTCAATACAAATAAACAAAGAAACAAGACTTTTCTCTTTATAATATTACTAGCTGACCAATCCGCCGTTTCGCACGCGTAGTTTTTCAATAAAAACATTACCCTTCTTCTGCGCAGTTGAGTAAAAAGTAGCCTATGTCACTCGGGGATAGTGTAGCTTCCCAACAGTGAAATATTTTTTTTTAAATCGGTCGAGTAGTTTCGGAGCCTATTCAATACAAACAAACAAATCTTTCCTCTTTATAATATTACGAAGTTTTTTGTAGATATTGATATGTTCTTTAATATTGTAGAACATACTTTTGTATCAATAGTTTCCGCAGCGCATGCGACGAAAGACGTTATAGGGCACTTTTTTACACCTAGGGTTACGGTACTTAAGTTTTAGTAAGGATCCCTAATCTTTTCTAGCAATAAATATAGCTTTTGTCACTCAAGGTGAATGTAGCTTTCTAATGGTGAAAAAATTTTTGAAATCGGCACAGTAGTTTTTGAGTTTATTCATTACAAACATACACACAAAAATACAAATCTTTCCTCTTTATAATATTAGTATAGATTAGTATACTAAGATACAAGTGAGCTAAGTTGCTCATTATACACGAGGCTGTGGTTTGCAGCCCGAGCCGTAGACAAGGGCGTAAATCAGCCGAGTGTCTATTGAGCTAGTTGCTCACGAGTTTCATACGCACTTTTTCAAAACACTTGCGAGGAAAAAACAAACATGTATTGCATATATCATTTAATTAATTGTTTAATTGGTAAATGTACAATTTTCAAAACGATATTGGATTGTTTTTGATGGCGATTTCACAGTTTGTATTACATTGGTAATACTTGCCACTTCTTTAGTATCTTCATTTACTTCTTGTGTAAATGTCGGCGACAAAGGTAAATCATACAAATTACTGGAATGAGAAGGCACCAAATAACTCATGCTACGAAATGTACATGGTTGTGGGTTACAGTACGTTTTGATATCAACACAATGTTTGAGCTTAACCATGCTTCTTCACATGGAATAGATGCACCACAGGGAGCTGGGTTTGTATGCACCTAGTCAGGTCATAAATTTTGTCACATGTTTAATATAAAATAATTGAAAAAAGTTTATTCATTATGTAACCAATTATATACCAAAATGAACTTAACAAAACATAGATTCTTATGACACTAAAGTTTATTCAAAATGACCTCCGTGATTTTGAATAGAGGCCTTCAATCTGCGCGGCCAGTCGTCTATCGCAGCACGAACGAGGTCCATGTCAATATCGGTGGCTGCCTTAATCAAGGATGTCTTGAGTGACTCCAAATTGGGATGAGGCTTTGAGCACGCCTTTTCCTCCAAGTGTTGCCATATCTTGTAATCTAACGGATTCAAATCTGGACTGGAGGAGGGCCAGTCTTCGTGCCGGATGAAGTCGATTTCACGCGCCGCCAGCCAGTCTTGTGTGCTCTTCGCTCTATGAGCTGGCGCCGAATCTTGTTGGAATACCCAGTGCCTGTTATTGAACATGGTATGAGAAACAGGTTCCACAAGGTTCGTCAAGACTGTATTTTGATAAACAACTGCATTCGTTTTTACACCTTTCTCACAAAAATGTACCTCTGTTAAGCCCCAATAAGAAACTCCCAACCATACCATGAGCGAGGATGGAAAATGACCTCGTGGGACACGCGGAATACGGTTGCTCGCTTCTTCACTACTGTGTGCGTACACCTTATCATTTTGTAGCTCTCTTCTACGGTAAAAAATTTTTCATCCGAAAAAAGAATTTCCCGATATTTTTTTCCCGCGTACCGCTTCAACAAAGCGCGGCATCTCTTCAGTCTCAGGTCCATTAGACGAGCATTCAAACGATGTCCTGTTTTTCTTCGATATGCCCGAAGCCCTAAGTCTTCATTTCACCGTGGTTCTGCTTAACCCCATCTGAAGGGCCAACAGTTTCTGCTTACGTTTGGGATTTCTTTGAATTCGCGCCTTCACAGATTTTATCACTGCTGGAGTCCTAACAGACCGAGGGCGACCACTTCTTGACCTGTCATCTACACTAGAGTCGTCATTGTATCGTTTGATGGTGCGATAAACGAATCTTTTGGTTATATTCAAATTTTTCAGTATGTCAAAAATTTGAATTGGCGCGTAATCGCAACGATGCAACGCAATAACTGCAACACGGTCTTCTTTAAGCGTCCACTCCATATTTAAAAATGAGTAAAATTCTAAAAAGTATACATTTTTATTTTCATGAACAATTCGAAATTCGAATTCTGTAAACTTTTTTGTGGCCAGCATTCTAAAAGAAAAGTTTTTACTGTGTGACAATACTTATGACCTGACTAGGTATATTGGCGAGTTCAGAGAAATACGCCAAAACACATTTTCAGAAAATGACTGGGGATTTTGTTGCTTTTCCATTGTATGAAACTATCGTAAGCAGCTACGTACTTTGCTCTAGATTTGGCAGGTATTTATTTGCATTTTGTCATTTTTACAAATATTTACCACACAGCAACAAATGCGATACAATAAAAAAAATGGGAAACGGCGCGCAAGTTTTTTTTTTGCACGCGCGAAATTTAAGTTGATTGATTACATATAACCATACAGCCTACTTCAAAATTATAATTTTCATGATAAAATGCAAATATTTTATGACAAATTATTGTGAATTATAGGTAATTTGATTATAATAAATGTTTTTTCGTCTTAATAAGGGATACATTTATTGATTCCAAACATGTAATAGAATTTTCAGCGGCATAAAACCTCTTTGTTGTTACAAAAACTGTATTAGCCGGTTAAATTGAAAATGCTCTGTTTAGTCGCATATGATTTGCAGTTAGGTACTAACTTAACTTTGTAGGGATAATTCTATTATGCACTAGTGTGTTATATTAATACTATTTGTTACGGACGCGTGTGTTATAGTTCGGTTTAAGGCCCTAATAACGATATACTATGGCGCACTTTACGAGCAAGTGTGTTGAAAAGTATATAATAGTATAGATGATCCAAACTAGGTAACAGTACAAATTCGAAAGTAACTCGTGTTCTTCTGTCTGTTTGTTACGCGTTCACGACTAAGCGGCTAGACCGATTTCAAAGAAATTTGATAAACAGATTATAACCGGGGCTGGAACGTAAACAACTTTCTGACTCATCCTGACTGCGCAGAAGAAGGGTAAAGTTTTTATCGACAAACCAATCCAGGTCATAATTACCTATTTAATAAGTAAGTGTACCAAATCTAATAGATATCGGTCCAGCTTTTCAGCAGTAAAAACTTAATAAACAGACAGACTGGGTTACTTTCGGATTTTTAACATCACGGTATGGATACTATGGAAGACAGTTTAATAGCATAGTAACTCACCTTGTACTTATTCAGCCCTTTTAAATGTTTCTGTGATAAATATTTGTAGTTAAACATTTCTGCAATAAGGAAGTTAATATTAAACACCTTACGTTATTTGTAATGGTAATTTTATATAGTTAATTCATATTTAATATATTTTTATTGTTCGTGAACCTAGGTACACACGGCTACACATCAAGCTATTAATTTCCAGTATAAGCTGACCTCTCATTCTACGAAAAGCCTTCACAATGCGAGGTCAGCTTATATTGGAAACTTATAGATTGATGTGTAGCCGTGTGTACATAACTGATGGTTGAACCTATTCTAGGTTCTGCCATTTTAGCGCACAAATATTTATATAACAATTGATAATACAATATTTATCACAATAGTATTTTTTTTTTATTTCCCTAATAAAATTAATACAACTCGTAATCAAATCAAATATGTTGAAAAAGTAGTTATTAATAATTTAAGAAAAAATGTCTAAAGATTTGAATATACACGGTGTCCTTTAAATCACTGTTTTCCCAGAACAAACGTTGTTCCGACCATGTTCTAATAACTGTTTATAACATCAAATTAAAAAACAAAACGAAATCAGTCTTTGAAAAACGTAAATAGTTGCGAACTTAAAACGTCTATTTTAACTTTACGCCCTACAACATAGTCAGTGCGCTGACCGGTAGCTACTAGGTACCTATCTAACTAAGGAATAGGTAATACGCCACGGCTAGCGTACCCATGAACTTTTTGTCACTGTTAGTTTTTGAACCAAGTTAGACTTATTTGAGAAGGTCTAGATTTTTTTGTTAATTCTCTTATTTTTATTTTATTTATTTATTTATTCAGACGACATAGGTCCCAGACATCCACTTACATAATTATATTAAATCAAATAGACAGTCACATAATCAAAATTCATAACTTATTAGATGCTATGAACAGTTATTAGACCATGGTCTGAGCAACGTTTGTTCTGGGAAAACAGTGATTTAAAGGACGCCTTATATAAGTACAATAATAATTACATTCATAAGTAATAACAATAATTATGTCAAAATGAAAATGTTATTAAATCATGAGTAATTGCAAAAATAATAAATTTATAGGTCGAGAGACGCGAGATCTCTAAATCAACTTGGGCAAATCGGCGTTGTATTTATGTATGTTTGTTTGGCCGAGGATAACTTTCGAAGCGTTTATCCGATCATCATGAAATTTGGTATATAGGTAGGTAGTGATGGCACAATTTTGGTGTGACTAAATGAGCTAAAAATGTAGGGGGGTTGTTGAGATATTGGGGTTCAAGGTAAAAAAAAAACAAAATGGGACTATGCGGTCAAGTGGCACGTCTAATAAAACGTCTTTGTTCATTGACATTTCGATCCCGTTTTTATTTTTAGTTTTTAACCTTGTAGTTTTTAAGTTGTTATCCATTATAAAAACTGAAATTTGCCAAAATTCACCTTAAATATTTATTTTATTCTGTGTTTATTATTTGTTGTTATAGCGGCAACAGAAATACATCATCTGTGAAAATTTCAATTTTCAAACTATCACGGTTCATGACATACAGCCTGGTGACAGACGGACAGACAGACAGACAGACAGCAGAGCCTCAGTAATAGGGTGCCGTATTACCCTTTGGGTACGGAACCCTAAAGACTACAAGGTTTAAACTAAAAATAAAAACGGGGTCGAAATGTACTCACAAAGACCTTTTATTAAACGTGCCATTTGACCGGATAGTCTCATTTTAATTTTTTTCCCCTCTTAAACCGCAATATCTCAACCAATCCCCCACATTTTTAGCTCATTTAGTCACACCAAAATTGGTGCCATACCTACCTGTATACCAAATTGCACGATGATCGGATAAACGCTTCGAAAGTTATCCTCGGACAAACAAACATACATACATACATACAACGACGATTTGAGATTTCGCTTCGATCGATCAATTATTTGAAATGAATTTAAAGAATACTTTATTGCAAAATGTTTTTACCACAGGTAATTAGTAACTCACTTTCTGCTTGTAACATCGAACTTGTATTGACACAAATGGCACTTTTATCAATATTATCTTGAAATTATTTAATTTGATACACGTATCTTCACTACAAGATATAAAAAAGTACTGATTAAATATTTAGCACAAAGATAACGGGACGATAAATTGTTGACTTGTGTTTGTTGACTCGCCGAACTTGTACCGCCTTGGCCCTTGTTATGCATAATTATGACGCGGGCCAATATACGTCATAATAAACCGGTAAAATTGTCAATCGACCATCATTATCTACATCTATGTGTAAAAGAATTATCTGAATATTTTTTTTTCGTGAATTTTTCCGATATTTTAATAGTTATTCTGCTATTCAAAACGGAGAAAAATCCAACAAATCAAAGCACGAGGATCTAGAAGAATCGTATTCACTCATAGCTTAAAGAGGCCGGATTTTAATAATAATTCCAAAAATAGTATAATGAGTTTATAAGTGTACCCAAGCATACCTACAATGTAAATGTACTTAAATGAATAAACATATTTTGAATGGAATTGATTGTATTCTTTAGAAATACTTAAATCAACCCGACTTTGGTTTATATATATACCTAGTCAGGTCATAAATTCTGTCACATGTTTAATATAAAATAATTGAAACAAGTTTATTCATTATGTAACCATTTATATACCAAAATGAACTTAACAAAACATAGATTCTTATGAAACTAAAGTTTATTCAAAATGACCTCCGTGATTTTGAATACAGGCCTTCAATCTGCGCGGCCAGTAGTCTATCGCAGCACGAACGAGGTCTATGTCAATATCGGCGGCTGCCTTAATCAAGGATGTCTTGAGTGACTCCAAATTGGGATGAGGCTTTGAGCACGCCTTTTCCTCCAAGTGTTGCCATATCTTGTAATCTAACGGATTCAAATCTGGACTGGCGGAGGGCCAGTCTTCGTGCCGGATGAAGTCGATTTCACGCGCCGCCAGCCAGTTTTGTGTGCTCTTCGCTCTATGAGCTGGCGCCGAATCTTGTTGGAATACCCAGTGCCTGTTATTGAACATGGTATGAGAAACAGGTTCCACAAGGTTCGTCAGGACTGTATTTTGATACACAACTGCATTCGTTTTTACACCTTTCTCACAAAAATGTACCTCTGTTAAGCCCCAATAAGAAACTCCCAACCATACCATGAGCGAGGATGGAAAATCACCTCGTTGGACACGCGGAATACGGTTGGTCGCTTCTTCACTACTGTGTGCGTACACCTTATCATTTTGTTTGTTGTAGCTCTCTTCTACGGTAAAAATTTTTTCATCCGATAAAAGAATTTCCCGATATTTTTTTCCCGCGTACCGCTTCAACAAAGCGCGGCATCTCTTCAGTCTCAGGTCCATTAGACGAGCATTCAAACGATGTCCTGTTTTTCTTCGATATGCCCGAAGCCCTAAGTCTTCATTTAATACCCTTTTCACCGTGGTTCTGCTTAACCGTGGCCCTTCAGATGGAAGGGCCAACAGTTTCTGCTTACGTTTGGGATTTCTTTGAATTCGCGCCTTCACAGCTTTTATCACTGCTGGAGTCCTAACAGACCGAGGGCGACCACTTCTTGACCTGTCATCTACACTAGAGTCTTCATTGTATCGTTTGATGGTGCGATAAACGAATCTTTTGGTTATATTAAAATTTTTGAGTATGTCAAAAATTTGAGTTGGCGCGTAACCGCAACGATGCAACGCAATAACTGCAACACGGTCTTCTTTAAGCGTCCACTCCATATTTTAAAATGAGTAAAATTCTAAAAAGTATACATGTTTATTTTCATGAACAATTCGAAATTCGAATTCTATAAACTTTTTTGTGGCCAGCATTCTAAAAGAAAAGTTTTTACTGTGTGACAATACTTATGACCTGACTAGGTATATAGATAATGATGAGACGTTAAGATTTTGTTTCTTAAAACCTGTGTTATAACTTACATAGCTAATTTGTATATATTTTAACTAGGTAAACATATTTCCCAGATCACTGGTTTTAGCTAGTGACCTTGTGGAGTACCTACTTATATTATGATTTTTTCTTAATGTATAGCTTCAATGCTACTTATAATACGAGACATTGTTTCGTATAGGTAATATTATAAATATTGCTGGCTATTTCGCACAGCGATATCTAGCCCTAAACTAAGCAGAGCTTGAACTATGGGAACCAGATAACTGATATAATACTTATATACATTTTTTTTGTAAATACATACTTAAAATATAAGAAACAACCAGACCCGGAACAAATATCTGTAGATCATGCAAACATTTGTTCCGCGGCGGGAATCGAACCCGCTATCTCTGCGTCTCAGCCGGCAATTCGCCCATTGCACCACGGAGGTCGTCAAAGATAATTAATAATAATAATTTATAATAAAACATAGAGTATCAAGAGTAGCAAACGATCTATAGATAGCTTAACTGCTCCTGACCTGACCACTATGAGGCGGAAGTGTCTCCAAGACACTGGCTGCATTGATCCTTCAGTATATTGTAACTTTTGAAACGTTATGACGTTATCATGGTTATAAACACGGGCTTGACCACTACCTCACCTGATGGTAAGTGAAGGTGTGATCGAAGATGGAGCACGCTTGCCTAGAAAGAACCTATTCACTCTGGACTTGAAGACTCCAAGATTATACTGGTTTGGAAAAACATACGCCGGAAGTGAGTTCCACTCCTTACTTGTGCTAAGAAGAAAAGTTGAAGCAAATCGTTTGGTACGGCAAGGTGGTATGCCAACCAGGTATGGGTGGTACTTCTCGGTACGCCTGCTTGTCCGGTGGTGGAAGGGGGAAGTAGGGATAAGGTCATAGGGATCTTGCGCACATTCACCAAAATGAATCATTTAAAAAATCTGAAAGTCTGGCTACTCGGCGTCTGTGCTCTAGACTTTGTAAATTGGCTTCCACTAGGGAGTCATCACCAATGAGTCTAGCAGCACATCGCTCAAGCGAGGCTTCGAGTTGATACTTGGCCGAGAGATCACAGAGATGGCAGCAGCAGAGCAGCTATCCCGGTGAGAAGTACCGCCGAACCTTAGCTAGGATGCCCAGCTTCATAACAGCAATTTTGGTCCTAGATTCGATGTGCGAATTTATGCTAAAAACGGGATATTTACCATGATTTGAGAGTTTTGAGTATCCCAAATCGTAAACATGAGTTCGTGAGGGTTCCATCTGTAAACCAGCGCCGCTTACCTTCCTCGGATGTTTGGCAGCAATACGCTGAGACGGAGCCTGTTTGGCCCACACAGCACGGAAGACCATATTATCTAGGTACTTTCCTACCTATAGTACCTACGAGTATGTATATCTACAAAAAAAATATTTTGAGTGTAACTGTGTTTCTCTTTAAAAGTTTTCTTTTATTCTATACTAATATTATAAAGAGTAAAGATTTGTTTGTATGTTTGTTTGTATTGAATAGGCTCCGAAACTAGTGGACCGATTTAAAATTTTTTTTCATTGTTGGGTAGCTACACTATCACTACAGGAGGGTAATGTTTATATTGAAAAACACGCGTGCGAAGCTGCGGATTGGTCAGCTAGTCATTTATAATCTTTATGTAAGTAGGTATATTTGTTCTGTTCTGAATGGCCTGTCCTTTCTGTGTGTCAAATATATGTATGTTCTTACTTTTAAATCAAAGTTTTTATTACAAATAACCTTCAGTATATTATTTGTCGATGATTTTACCTCAGAATAGATAAAACCCCAGAAGAAGCGAACACGCCTAATACTGAAACGTCAACATCTACTCCAAGTATAAATATTCATTGTACGCCGCCACTAGTCAGTCTGTGACCGTCGTCACGCGTGACGTATTTTACAGTGTTCAATTTAATTGGATTATGCCTTCTTGTGTCTTCCCAAAGTGTAAAAATTCAGCTGGGCTCAAAAAACAAGATGGGATCACATTTAATACGTAAGTGGCGCATTTAGATATTGTGTTATTTGTTTATTGAATAAATGGTTCGGTTTGTGATTGTTGTAAATAATGATCCTCCATTTTGCTGGAGTTGCCAAATATCTTTTGTTATTATTTTCCCTACTCTAGAATTCTGAGATTAAAAGTTGTAATTTTGAATTATACCAGTGGTTCGTCCCGAACAATCTCGCGAAAACTCCCAAAACAATATTTTTTGCCGATTTGCGCAACGATGCCTAAACGTATTTAGTAACCAAATATGATTTAAAGAGTTCTCAAATCATACAAATATGTCAAATTTAAACATGTTTAGTCGCTTAATACGTTTAGAGATCGTTTTGCAAACCGGCCTTACTAATTGAGTAATAAAATTGTGGCATAGTTACATTAGTTGTATCTTGCCAAAAACATTTACCCCAAAACGAGTATATAA
This sequence comes from Philereme vetulata, assembly GCA_918857605.2. Lineage (NCBI taxonomy): Eukaryota > Metazoa > Arthropoda > Insecta > Lepidoptera > Geometridae > Philereme > Philereme vetulata. Next base: position 5,199,309 of record OU975422.1, on the reverse strand, counting down.
TGACTAAGCAACATTACGCGGGTGGCCGCGAGTTTTGTTTTAGGGACACAGCGCACGACTTGCAATCACAGCTGTATGCGTCTTCTGGTGATTTATCAATTCTGTGGCTTTTACTGATCTTCCTAATTGAACAAAACAGTCCGGTTCTAACCAGTGTCTTGAAAACATTACCGTTTATAAGTGCATCAGTGATACAAATGCAGGGTTAAAACTGCGAATACCATAAGCATAACAATAGACAATATCACAAACTACGAAACCTTGAACAGCGACAGGCATAAAGGCCACTTTCGATCAATAACGTCTAAGACAGCTTTGTTTAATAAGAGTGTGTTTTGTATGGGAGTAATGATGTATAATAAGTTTCCTATTATTATAAAATTGATACACAGTTCCCATCTATTTAAGATAAAACTAAAAAATTACCTGACCCAAAAAGCATATTACACAATCAATGAATATTTAAATGATAAACAATGATATTTCTAGTTTAAATTTTAATCAAATTATTTCATTAGTATGTGCTGGCATTAGATATATTACCTATTATTATTTCATAGTTATCTATACTAATATTATAGATAGGAAAGATTTGTATTTTCGTGTGTATGTTTGTAATGAGTAAACTCAAAAACTACGGGTTCGATTTCAAAAGTTCTTTCACCATTGGAAAGCTACATTCACCAGTACCAGTACCAAGTAACATAGGCTACTTTTTACCCAACTGCGCAAAGGAGGGTAATGTTTATATTGAAAAACTACCCGTGCGAAGCTGCGGATTGGTCAGCTAGTCTGTATATAATTTAATTTTAGGTATATGACATCTAATTTGCACGCCACTGTGGCTGAATATGGTGAAACCATTTTATTTGGTAACAACTGTATAATTTTAACCATGTTTTGACAAATAAATAAGTCTTTATCTTTATAATATTTTGTACCATGTGGCGAGAAACAAGGGCGACCAGACCCAGCAGTGGATGATTATGATGATGTACTCGTACCTACCGTGTAATGAGCTAAATTAATCTAATCCTGTCTACATGATAAATGACCGTAAAATATGCAGCAATCAACCTAATTGACTGGTGCGAAGTATCCTATGTATTAATTTGCAAGATCCCATTGCATAGTGGTGGTTAGTACCAGCCAATTCCCATAGTTAAATCTATATGTATAAGAAGTTTAGCTCAAAACGTAAAACTAGATGTCGCTAGTAAAATCGTTCCGTGAATCGCGCTGACGAAAACGCACGGCGCTGGAACCACCTCTCACACAAATGAACTTGTAACAAGATCAGTTCAGTGCAGTATTTTAGTTTTAGTATAAACAAGATTCTTGTTTAGACTACAATAATAAATCTCTAACCTCCTCCCGGCCCCTGGTAAAGGTTGGTGGGAGCCGTTGGGTGCAGGCCGCATAAGATCGGTCGCTCTAGAAATCTCTGGGGGAGGCCTAGTTTAGCAGTGGACGTCCTGTGGCTGATATTATAAATTTAAGTTCTTATTTTTGGAGTTTTCTCCTTAAAAAAACGAGTGTGCTTTAGACCACACAACGTAAGTAAAACCTCTTTTTAAAAAAAAATTAATTTAAAAAATTATTCAATTACTAAATTGCCCACACGTCTGTAGGTCGATCAGTCTATGTTCATTCTGGACAGACGCAACTCGCACTCGCACATTAACGTATAAAAATATACGAAACGTAACTCTCTCTCTCTTTCTATCTTCACTAACTTATCGTATCGCATTCACCAGCTTACTCACTAGCAAGCGTGCCTAAAGAAGTTTTACTTCAAAAAGAAGTAGGTATAACGACCTTTATATTATTATACTAACGACCCTACTATCTTATTTATAGATTAAAACAGAACATACCTAACCACATCACCAAATAAAATGGCATATTTTATCACCTCGAAAAGTGTACAAGAGATAAATCGATCCACCTGCGGTTGCCAGGCGACGGGGGGAGCCACCCGACACCCCGCGTAATTTGAAATTCGAACCACGCCGATAATGGCGGGAATTACGGGTAATTTCGGATCGGTATTTTTGGTTTAATTAACGGCCGTTTTTGTGTTTGAATTTGGAATTGTTTATTCGTTTGGAAATAGTGTTCCAATTAAGGGGAGCCTTTCAAAAATTGTAATCCAGCATACCTATAGTCCTGACCTGGCACCGTGTTACTTTTTTCTGTTCCCAAAAATCAAGAACCAATTTCGCGATCAACGGTTTTTATTACCAGAAGAGGCTGTCGAAGAGTATGAAAAACATGTATCTGACGTCACCACGGAGGAGTGGCACAAATAATAAATAAATAAATAAATATTGCTGGATATTTCACACAGCGCTACCTAGCCCCAAACTAAGCTGAGCTTGTATTATGGGAACCAGATAACTGATAGAATACTTAAATACATTCTATGTTGTAAATACAACTTATAATATATAGAGAAACAACCAGACCCGGAACAAATAACTGTAGATCATGCAAACATTTGTTCCGCGGCGGGAATCGATCCCGCTACCTTCTGCGTATCAGCCGGCTATTCGCCGACTGTACCACGGAGGTCGTCGAAAATAATGTTTTCAAAATTGGTCCAATCGTATGAAAAAGTGCATTGACGCAAAGGGAGAATATTTTGAGAAATAACAAATTCATTTTTAACCATCAATATTATTTTTTTTATTGATTCCGGAAACTTTTAGTGTGCCCATTGTAATAATGGCGGGAGAAACCCGCTTTGTGAGTATGAGTTGAAGGAAAATTTCCCATAACGGAATCCAGTTTAAAGTCTCGCTCGATCTATTATCGATGTCTGAGAATACAATGCTTGATTGAAAGGCGATGCTACTTCGAAACGGAACAGAAGGGGGTTACTTTGACCTTTAATATAATATAAAAAAAATCTCCTGTCACATAGTTTGTGGTCGCACTCCTCCGATACGGATCGACCGATTTAAAAAAAAAAATTATTGTACTAGCTGTTGTTGACTTCGTACGCGTTACACTACTAAATGTGTAGGTAACCTAGACTATGTGGTAATCCAGTTTATCATATCATCTACGTTTATGCCAAATTTCATCGAAATCGGTTTAGCCGTTACGACGTGATTGAGTAACAAATAAATAAACAAACATCCAAACTTTTACGTTTATAATATTAGTGTGATATCTGGTAGGTCGTAAAGTATTTTTCAGCCACCTACCCCCACCCTCTATTTTTTAATCGTGATTTTAGTATTTTTGTATGAACAATATCGATTTAATTTAATCGTCGGTCGTCCATTGACGTGAAGTCATTTACATGAAGTGTCGCGTCACTTTGACAAGAGTGTTTTATGTAGTTTTTATCCCGAAGTCTCCACGGCGAGCGAAGCCGCGGGCGTGTCATCTAGTACTTTCTAATTATTTTTTATACAACCATGTGATGGAACAAGCATATTGCCCACCTGATGTTAAGTGGTAACCATCGCCTATAACAAAGTATTACCTCGTAGGTCACACACCTTAGAAACATGCCCTGCGGGGCTACGATACACTACCCTGCGTCCTCTGTAATTTCACCGGCATCCTTCAAACGGCAGCAATGCTGCTTGGCGCCAGAAATATGTATGTACTTTCCCGGGAAAGTCATTTCATAAGAAATTCTAAACTTTTCGCGTGCTATTTAAATATGGAAGACTTTTCTCTAATGCATCTTAAAAACAGTAGATTCTGCACTCATAGACTGGTCTAATTGAGTAAACTGGCAACATTAGCGAATTAAAACCAAAAGGCCATTTCCATTTGCATGGCGCGTGACCGTCTGAGCGCCGTCTAGTCGACCCATCAAGGACTTAATTTGGCCCGAGTGTGGGGGACAAGTTGTGGGAGCCAGCGGGAATAGCACTTCTAGACCGAGGGAGAACTGGAGCACTGGTATGGTATCTATAAACCCTATTATATTAAAAACTATTTCTTTGAATACTTACGGCTTGCATAACGATCCCTAAACGTATTTAGGGATTAAACATGTTTAAATTTGACGTATTTGTATGATATGACAACTCTCTAACTAAATCATCGCATCGTTGGGCAAGTTGCTTAAAATGTCGGGTCCAAAAATATGTCAAAGCTTTCTCCTGCAAATGTTGCTGCCCTGGTACATGCATTGGTGGTCATTTTGCATAAGGTGACAGGGGAATAAGCGGATGGTAATTGAACTAAACCCTTTATCCACATTTTCTCAATATATTGCCTAACATGCCTTCTTTCTTCAGTATAAATAAATAAATAATGCTGGATATGCCACACAGCGCCATCTAGCCTCAAATTAAGCAAAGCTTGTACTATGGGAACCAGATAACTAATAGAATACGTATTTAATATAACTTTTACAAAGCCCTTCGCTTATTTCTTGAGTCTCGCGATGCCATTAGCTTATCGAGCAGGATGGTCGCTGTTTCACACGTATAATATTGTCGTTTCCTCCTGAAAACGTCTGGTGTCCTGGTAGATCTCGCCTCTTATATAATCGGCCGTTTTTTAAAGCTGGATATGGTGGTTGTGTATGGTTTTTTATCAGCACATCAGCGTTTGAGAACAATCAAACTAGTGGTTCGCCCCGAACTGAGATCTCGCGAGTCTCCCATAAAAACAAAAAAATATTATTTGTAATCTTTGACTATCAAAATAGTGCCACGAAATACATAACCAAATTACTTGATCTAAAGTTTTATTCAAACTGCAGGTAACGTGAGTTCATCTTAATTGGTTCATCTTTTTTGGGGTAGAAATTGCAGTTATTCTGGATTTCAGACTTTTCCCTGTATTTGTATCGCTAAAGCTACACGCATACCAAACTTCAATACTGTGGGGTCACTGGTGTACTCTGTGAATTTTGTCAAAGTTCAGTTTTATTATGGTTATTAACTTAAAAACTACAGGGTTTAAAATAAAAACGGGGTCGAAATTTACTTACAAAGACCTTTTATTAGACGTGCCTTTTGACCGGATAGTCTCATTTTATTTGTTTTACCCCTCTTAAACCCCAATATATCAACAACCTCCTCACATTTGTAGCTCATTTAGTCACATCAAATTTGTGCTATTACTACCTACCTGTATACCAAATATCACGATGATCGAATAAACGCTTCGAAAGTTATCCTTGGTCAAACAAACATATATACATACAATGCTGATTTGCCCAAGTTGATTAAGACATCTCGCTTCGCTCAATCAATAATAATTAATGTGATGACAGTATTCTGAAGAAGATGTCTACACGGTTTTGGTTGTAGGACATGCTCGATTTCGGTTGGAATCCTCTCACAATGGGTTTCAGTACTAAGGTGGAAATCTAGCACATTAAATCCGATTCATTGATTCACGTAGAACTTTTTCAGTTCTATCTGTTCTCCTATTTTAGCCATTCGCTTACGTCTTAAGCCTCGCGATGCCATTAGCGTGTCGGGCCGGATGGTCGCAGTCTTACACCTATTGACGCTTCCTCCTGCAAACGTCTGGTGTCCTGGTAGATCACACATGATAAACTGTTTTTTTCTACATTTTGTCTCGCTACTGGTTCTCTCTAGGTTACTCTGCATTTGACATAAATTCTTGAGATTTATATGATATCGAAAAGGGCCTTATAAAAAGTACAAGAAAAGAGAGATAATTCAGTCATCATCATGATATCCCAAACGTCCACTGCTGAATATAGACCCCCGCTGCATAGTAACAAGTGCAACCAATCTTTTACGGCCTACACAACGGCTCCCAGCCATTATTGGATCATCTATTCTGTTGGAGTTGTAACTGCTAGTTAATTCAATGCTAGTTTTTATAATTGTTTATTTTATTTTAATAATGTTTTTATTATTAGTATTTTAGGCTTATAGTAGATACGTAGGTATATTTTTAATGTTATATAGATGCACCGCCGTCATGGGATCAATTATTATCCTGTCCATACAAATGTTGTCTGAAAGAGCTCACTTTTAGCGATAAGACCGCCCATTGTACTAATTCTATTTGTATTTTACTTCTTATGTATCTAATCTTGTATTCTACTTTATGTTCTGTATTTTACTTTGGTGTATGTACAGTAAATAGTTATCTTATCTTACGAGTATCTATTCATCTAGTGATCTCTTCTCGAGAACCTTTCTGCATCAGACCGTCCTTTTTTTGAGATTTGTGAAAGAAACCAGTGCTTATATTACTTTCACTTCATCTGAAACAAGATTATTGGTAAAACAATAAAACTACGATTGGTACCAAAACAGTTAATTGCTTTGCAATATTTCTGTTTACGTTTCTTCATATTAAAACATCGGATACTAAAAATGTCTCTAGCTTCTTACGCTACTCTATATCACGTGACGTTGCCAATCTATGAAATTATTGAATGCAATTAGGCACGTGCGCGACGCGCGACGATGCCCTTTCGCACCGTCAGCAATGTTTACGTTTTGAGAGACCTAGAATTGATAGTGAAAGGTAAACATACTAAAATAACTATCTAAGAACATTATGAACAATATTTCTTATTAAACTCTGTTGTCCGGGATGGCTCGTCAATACAATGAATTAGAAAAAAATTATATAGAACTTGATATGTTTAGTTACAAACTGACCCAATTTGTTAATACTAAGACATCCTTTTCAAAGACATCCTCCATCTTAATAAATATTGTCACTCAGATGCTTAATTTTAGTTGTTACATTCCTAATTGTAATAAATACTTATGTATAAGTTAATCGATTAGGTATTTTGATATTTTGTTATTAGTTTTAGCTGTGTATTCAAATTCTCTGTGCAATTGCCAGCATACAAAATTTGTTTATTTAAGGAATTCACAGATTAGGTACCTTGACTTACTTGAGTAAAAATTCTTTACGCACGCTTGACTTGGGGAGTAAGCTGGTGAATGCGTTACATAAAGTGCGAACGGAAGTTGAGAGGGAGATATAACTTAGTGAAGATAGAAAGAGAGAGAGAGTAACGTTTCGTATATTACTGTAGGGGCGAGAGAGAGAGGTGCGATCACACGTTTTCTTTCTGTCTTTCTCTCATAGCCAGTTGATTTGTCGCATATCTCCTATCCGAAATTAGCCTAAATTATACAAACTGTAAGTATATATGAACATATATACGTATAGACATAGACGGAGCTAAAGAAGTTTTACTTCAGTCGTGTGGTCTAAAGCTTGTTTTATTATTCATTATTTAAAATACGTATTTAAACTTTTAAATTTATATATCTGTTCCACAATGTTTGAAGGCCCGTCTATACAACTAATGTGTCCAGCCAACATTAACCTACGGGGCTGAGACATGGACGCTCACGAAGGAGACTGTGCACAGGGTAAGACTCGCACAGAAAGCGATGGAGCGCGCCATGCTCGGTATCACACTGCTAGACCGAATCCCCAATATTGAAATTCGCAAGCGGACTAAATTTCAAGACGTTAGCAAACGTATATTGGGACTCAAATGGAGTTGGGCAGGACATGTGGCCAGGCGCGGCGATGACAGGTGGAGCAGGGTGCTGACTGAGTGGTGGCCCCGAGATGGAACCAGGAACGCAACTCGTCCGCCGGCAAGATGGCTCGGCGACATTATATAAATAGCAGATCGTATGTGGGTTAGAACAGCGCAGGGTAGAGGCGAATGGCGACAACGAATGCACGCAAATGTGTTTATGTTACAATCCAGTTCAAAACAACATTTTTGTATGTTTGTGTGTTTCATAAATAAAATAAAAACATCGAATTACGGAGAATGTTGTAAATAGTTGCTTATTTTAAATGTAACCGTCTCGCACTTAATAAAGTTTGCGCTCTCTGTATTGTTTCGGTACATAGACTATTTCCATTTCTTTATTTTCTCGATGACAGTTCTAATTTGATAGTTGTAGTGTTGTGACCAAATAAGTAATGATATCGATCGCATATATTTATTATATTATTAACAAAGACAAATACAACAAAAACATTTAAATATATTTTTTCAAGGTGGGAACACTGAATGGCCCACCGCCATTTTGTGTTTGTTTTAATCTGTCACTCGCAGCTTCGAAAATTTTAAAGAAGTTGGCATTATCAATCAAGAATTAACGCGTGTAACATCTTGTAATGAAATATAATATTAGTTATAAATAAATATGTACAAAATTATCCGGCAGTAGTTTAGTTTCTTACATTTTGTGTAAAAATAACGGGTCTGTTATCGTGTTACGTTTATCGATAGCTCCATCACTATCAGTTTTTTGACTCTGGTATAACCTTGTACGTGCGTAAGCGTCATATTTTTATAAAATAATGCATAACTAATGTAAAAAGACGCTCGTTCAAATATTCAAAGGAGCTGTCATCAAGAAAATAAAGAAATGTATATAGTATAGTTATTATTACACTTGGTTATATTGGTGGTTAGAAAATTCACACCAAGCAATTGAATGACATCACACTGCAAATTGCAATTAATCAGCATTGCAGCCGCGCGCGGCGGTATGCAACTAATTGCGCTAAAAATTAATTTATTGCTGCGCAGAATGGGACAATCATTTACATACTTAGTTTAAAATATTCATTGCTATTTACTGATGCCACTACTAAAGATGAGTTGCTGACGATACGGACAAAATTGATTAGGACACAGTGTCCCAACTGACACTTTTGATTTTAATGTTTTTTTACTGTCGATTCGGGCACCATCAAATTATTGAAGCAGTCAGGTAAAAAATGTTTAAGCAAAATATAGTATAGATAGAGTGTGACCTTGCTTTGCATCTATTTCGTCATCTTGCTGTGCCGCCGCCACGCCTCGGTAAAAACCTGTTTTTTTAACTGACTGTACAATGCAGCTATTTTTAATGGTGTCAGAATCGACAGTAACTAAATATTAAAATCAAAAGGGTCAATTGGGACATTGCGTCTCAATATACAGTGTTTTTTTTACCTGTAACAGTATGGCAGCACCCATAACCAGAAGAGATACAGGTGCAGTTTATTTTAAAACATCAGCTCGTGTCGTGTTCAGTCAGATTGTGAGTAGCGCCTTAAAATGAATCAAGTTAGTAAATTTTTTTTTTGATGCCAGTCGATGCAGTCTTTTGTAAGGATCATTTTGTTGTAATGGATGAAAACAATCTGAATAGCGGAAGTTAGTCAAATTTGATAAAAAGTATTCTCATACAACAGGACAAACAAAATTCCTTCTACAAACATTTTATTAGATTCTAATTGCACATTAAGGAAGTATTAATACTGTAGCGATTAAGAAGTTTAGGAACTTCATGCTCTCATGAGTGATTCAAAAACATTTCGTATTTCAGAACAATTTTGAATTTCGAACATTCGGTTCTTGCACCTGTCGGACTTTTATATCAGTCATTGCATCATTCTTATTTGTCCTATCATGGCATTGTCAAATACGCAAAAAGTAGACTTAATTGAAGCATACCTCCTCAATCACGGTCTGGGTAGCGTTCCTGATACCACTTCAGCGCATTAGTTGGGCTTCGTCGGTTATCTTATCTTATCCTTTAACAATTCTTTATCCGTACTTTTGACTTTTGACAATAATTTATACACGACTAGCTGTTGCCCGCGACTTCGTTCGCGTTACACTACTAAATGTGTAGGTAACCTACAAATAAAGCAACACTCGCTGTAGCATCTTGACACCTCATTATTATCCCATGAGACTTGATTTATGGGATAAAAAGTAGCCTATATGTTAATCAAGGTTATAATCTACGTACATACCAAATTTCATCGAAATCGGTTCAGCTGTTACGACGTGATTGAGTAACAAACAAACAAACACCCAAACTATAATGTTCTATCTTACCCTAAAAAGGTAACTAAAATAACATTAATGAATCTTGCCCTAATTCTAATAGACGTATGACGTCGGCATGACGGCATGACGGCATACAAGTCAGTCTTACCTAGTGTTACCAGATGAAAATATCAAAAGTCAGGAGAAAAGGCCTGATTTCCATCGAAAAACCCTTAGATTTTTTACAGTTTGAGAATTTACTCTCAAACGTACTTAACAATTTAAAAAAGTCGTAATATTATCGTACTTGAAGGAGGGAGGGGGGGGGGCACCCCCGATCGTTTGATTTATTACCAAAGGAATATTTAGTTTGTTTAAGAAATCTTTAAAATGTATGCTGTATTTTATTGAAAATTCCAATCCTGAGAATAATCCATATATCCTGAAATCTCAGGACAAATCCTGTGATATACTAACCCTAGTCTTACCCCCCCCCCCCCCCCCCCCCCCCCCCAAAGGCGCGTCAATAGATATTTCACGTCAAAAACAGAATACCCATTTTATTCCGTGTTGGTAATGGAGCGCACCTATTGGTCTGTCGCCTCTCAACACGTCTACTGCAAAAAACCATTAAACCATTAACTCTGCGTAAATCAATCTATACAATTTAATTTCGAAAACAAGTTTCTAAAAATCGTGTTGTTTGAAAACATTCGCATTTAGAAGTGGTACCTAGAATTGCAAAAGGACAAAAGCAACTCGGGATTTGTTTATATAACTCACGATTGATCGACAATGTTTACTAGGGCTGCCACTTTACAATTAACAACTAATTTATAATTGATCGAGCGAAGCGAGATCTCTAAATCCACTTGGACGGCGTTGTATGTGAGCAAGAAAATGTGCCCCCCCCCCCCATTTGTAGCTCATTTAGTCACACCAAAATTGTGCCATCACTACCTACCTTTATTAACGCTTCGAAAGTTATCCTCGGACAAACAAACATACATACGTACAACGTCGATTTGTCCAAGTTGTTATTGAGATATTGTGATTCAAGAGGGGTAAAAAAATGGGACTATCCGGTTGAGTGGCACGTCTAATAAAAAGTATCTGTATATATTTTAACCCTGTTTTTATTTTTAGTTTAAACCTTGTAATTTTTAAGTTATTCGCCATAATAAAAACGGAAGTTTTACAAACTACACCAGTGCTGAAATTTGGTAGGTACGCGTGTAGCTTTAGTGACACAAATATAGGGAAAAGTCTGAAAATCACAAAAACTGCAATTTATACCCCAAAAAAACTTAACCAATTTACATGAACTCCCGTTACCTGTAATTTGAATGAAACTGTAGGTTAAGTCATATGGTTATTGATTTCGTGGCACTATTTTGATGGTCGAAGATTATAGGTGCAAATAATTTTTTTTTAATTTTCATGGGAGACTCGCGAGAACTCAGTTCGGACCAAACCTCTAGTAAACATCATCACGTCAGACGAACGACGTCCACTGTTAAACATAGGCCTCCATAGTTTCCAAAGCGACCGATCTTGTGCGGCCTGCACCAACGGCTCCCAGCAAGCTTTATCAAGTGGTCTTTCCAGCGGGGACCGTTCTTCGCAGCGCTTTCCAGTGTGTGGTCTACTCGAAAATCACACTGCCTCAACTGCCGTAGAGTATGGCCTGTATGGGCTACAAATCTCGAGTACAACCAGCAAATCCAATCGTGCTATCATCCAACGCTGTCAGAACAAAATCTTGCGTTCCATTTCTAATGCCCCATGGTTCACAACCAACAAGGAGATCCATGAGTACCTAGAAGTTCCCACAATTGACCAAGAAACGGGCTTCATAAGGAAAAGATACCTGGATCGCCTAAAAAGCCATGATAATCTGTTGGCAAGAGCGCTGGTGGAAAATCGTTCTGATACAAAGCGCCTGAAAAGAGTCCATGTCTTGGACAACCTGCTTGCTGCTTCTAAAGTAGGGAAGAAGGACTAATGTATCTCGATCCCGAAAGCTACAAATAAATCAACACATCCGCCTATAGTCCTTCAACTGATTGCAGATCACAAGGAGAACAAAAAAAAACTGCCGTAGAGAACGAGTAAAAAATCCGTGAACAAAAAGACCACCCCCCTTATTTATCTTAATGCAAACCCATGAGTTCCAATGCTAGCCTTTTACAAACCATGATTTTTATAGTACCAAGTTTAGGGCCAAGAAATAATCCTAAAAGAATGACATTCCTATTTATCTGTTTGTTTTTAAAAGGTCTTTATTGAACACTAGCTGACCAATCCGCAGCTTCGCACGCGTAGTTTATCAATAAAAACATTAGCCTCCTTTGCGCAGTTAGGTAAAAAGTAGCCTATGTTACTCAAGGTGAATGTAGCTTTCCAATGATGAAAGAATTTTTGAAATCGAACAAGTAGTTTTTGAGTTTATTCATTACAAACATACACACAAAACTGACAATGTTTCGGTTCAATTCGTGAACCTTCATCAGGGTGAGTGCGATCCGCTCCGAATAACGTCTCGCCTCGCACTGAGATTACTCGGAGCGGATCGCACTCACCCTGATGAAGGTTCACGAATTGAACCGAAACATTGTCGGTCGAAACACCGATCACGAAAGTTTTCTAAGTAATATTCACACAAAAATACAAATCTGTAGTCTTTATTATATTAGTATAGATAAATGTTAACAGTGTAAATACAACTAAAAATACAATTATATAATATAATAAAAATACAACTAAACGCAGTTTAATATATTAGTATCTTAAATAGAACTAGATTAACGCAGCAGGCTATAGCGCCTTTATAAGTTTTTTGATAAAATTAGTAGGTATTTATGAGAGTTACACTTTATAAATCAGTTTTCTAAATTTTCTTAGCCAAAACTTTTCCAGAAGTACATAATTTATGAGAGTTACACTTTATAAATCAATTTTCTAAACTTTCTTAGCCAAAACTTTTTCAGAAGTACATAATTTATGAGAGTTACACTTTATAAATCAATTTTCAAAATTTTCTTAGCCAAAACTTTTCCAGAAGTACATAATAAAAAGTTGTTATGAGCACTTTGTATAGCGCGCATTTTTAAGGTCAAGAAATCAAGCCTAATCCACCTGTTTACAAGTAATAGTCCTAAATATTTTTAGGTAACTAACGATGTATGGTAGTCCTATTTATCTAATACTAGCTGATCCGCCCACGGCTTCGCACGTGTTTTTTCGTAAAACATTACCCGCCTGCGCAGTCAGGTAATCGATCTTTTTAATATATACATACAATTCCGCAGTACCTACATTAATTTGATCTATCTCGTAAGATTTTGCCAGCGCTTGCGATTTAAGCGTACAAAAATATATTTTATTAACTATAATATGTATGTATTATACATATAAACCTTCCTCTTGAATCACTCTATCTATTGCTGAAAACTGCATTAAAATCCGTTGAGTAGTTTAAAATATCTAATCGAACAGACAGCGGAAGCGACTTCATTTTATACTATGTAAAGAAAATATCTGAAACTTACATTGAGTACCCAAACATAATTCGTAATTTGATTAACCTATTAATATTATAAACGCGAAAGTTTGTATGGATGTTTGTTACTCTTTCACGTCGTAACAGCTAAACCGACTTCAATGAAATTTCGTATGTTCGTAGATACCTGGATTAAGGCATAGGATACTTGATTTTGCCAAACCACCCGTGCGAAGCCGCTGGCGGAAGCTAGTTATCTATATTTTAAAAATTCAATTTGTAATTATGATAAATTTGCGTAGACATATATATTCTATTTGTTACAAATAGAATAACAATAATAATATTGTTCACATGAAACAAGGTCTGCTTTATTTAGGGCTAAAGAAAGTTGTGTGAAATGACCAGAACTTTTTATTTATTTATAAACTAGCTGTTGACCGCGACTTCATACGCGTTGGCGAAAGCTTTAGTGCAGAATCACAAGAACCATCACCTTAGGTATCCTAGAAATAGAACTATTTATATAAGTATACAGAATGCCCTCAGATGCAGTGCAGCACTTCACAAGGTGTTGGTGTCCAAGATTCTGAGCGGAAAGACAAAGATTCGAATATACAAGACCGTTATTAGACCGATATTGATATACGGCTGTGAGACCTGGACGCTAACACTGAAGGAAGAGAACAAACTCTTGGTGGCAGAGCGGAAGGTCCTCCGCAAGATACTGGGATCAATCCGCAGAGAAGGCGGAAGCTTGAGAGTCCGAAAGAACTTAGAGATCAAGGAGCCAGTGAAGGAACACACCATCATCGGTGAAACGAAAGCGCATCGCCTTCGCTGGCTCAGCCATTTAGAGAGAATGGGAGAGGATCGACAAGTTCACAATGCCTCGGTCTCCCCGCCACCGGCCGGCGACCCGTTGGACGGCCGCGGTACCGCTGGAAAGATGTAGTGGAAGCGGACCTGTGTGAGCTACAAGCGGAAAACTGGCGGGAAGCTGCACAGGACAGACCAAAATGGCGACTGCTTTTATCTCAGGCCAAGACACACTTCAGGTCGCTGAGCCATAGGAGTAAGTACCTATATAAGTGCACTATATAAACTTTTTTTTAAATATATACATATTTATTCATTCATTCGTTATACACTACTAAATGTATAAACCTAGAAATAAAGTATACCTAATAGAAACTCGCTGTTGAAACTTGACTTGACGCTTAATTTTTATCCCATGCGACCATGCTTTATGGGGTAAATAGTAACCTATGTTGTAACCCAGGTTATAATCTACATACATACTATATTTCATCACAATCGGTTCAGCCGTTACGACGTGATTAAGTAACAAACAAATAAATAAATAAACAAACAAACATTCAAATTTTCACATCACACTAATATGATCAATGCGAAAGTTTGGATGTTTATTTGGAAGTTTGTTACACAATCACGCCGTAACGGCTGAACCGATTTCTATGAAATTTGGTATACAAGTAGATTATAACCTGGATCACCACATAGGCTACCATTTATCCCATAAATCAGTTTCCATGAGATAAAAATGGGATGTCAAAGTTTATATATATTTTAGTATTTTGCACCCCAGAACAACGCGGGCGAAGCCGCTGGCAACAACTAGTTTATAATACTACTGTGGTACTGTGATATATTGAAAAAGCAAGCATCAAAATTATAAATGTTGTTAGCATAACCCTAGAAAAGTTTAGTGTTATGAGTTAAACGCGTATTTAGACTCGACTTAATTAGACACAATACTCCGAGATTGCGTTGTTAGTGTTTGAAATCTGTGTTAATTATGTGTGCAAACAAACCAAAACTAGTAGGTAGCTGTAGCTACACTCAAAACTGCAAAATACAAATAACTTTTTAACCAAATATAACCGAATTTAACAGTAAAAACCAAACTACTGGCCACTACTAAAAACCGATTTTGATGAAATTTCTATGTGACCGATCTGCAAGTATATAATGTAATATCACTCATCTTTTTATTTAGTCTTTGATCGTGATATTCACGTTATATAATGTAAACTAGAGGTTGCGTGCGTGTTTTTATTTTCGTGGAAGAAGCAACCAAAGAGGATATAAATGTGAAAAAAACAATCCAAGAGGATATTGAAATGAAAGAAGCAATCATTGAATATATCGAAGTGGAAGAAGCAATCAATGAGTATTATCGAAGAGGTAGACGTATTCAAAAAGGATGACGAAGTGAAATATAATTTTGTTGAGAAGATATCAAAATGGAAAAAGCAATAAAAACGGATATCGAAGTATAAGAAGTGATCAAATAGGATATCGAAGTGGAAGAAGCAATCAAAGAGAATATCCAATTGGAAGAAATGATCAAAGAGGGTACCGAGGTGGTTGAAGCATTTAAAGAGGGTGACGAAGTGAAAGAAGCAATCAACGACGATACCGAAGTGGAAGAAGCAGTCAAAAAAGTTATCGAAGTGGAACAAGCGATCAAAGAGAATATCTAAGTGGAAGCAGCAATCAAAGAGGATATCGAGGTGGAAGAAGTAATAAAAGATGATATCGAAGTGGAAGAAACAATAAACGAGGATATTGAAGTGAAAGAAGCATTCAAACATGAAAACGAAGTGAGAAAAGCATATGTAAATACTTACATGGGGAGATAGATTCTGTGTCTCCTTTTACCATACTTTAACATCCTCATCATTATTTTGGTCAGAAAGGTAAAAACTCTAAATTCATTCTAAAACCTTTCAAATACCGATTAACATTTTTATATGGGTGGAAAGAACAGAATTTTCTCGTCACAGGAGTGTTTACATTATATAACGTGAATATCACGATCAGACTAAATTAAAAGATGAGTGATATTACAAACCTTACAAAAAGATATATAAAATACATTATGCGATTTTTCTTGGATCCCATCATCAGATCCTGACTTGGTGTCAATGGGACCACCTGGGAAGTATACCCTTTTACACAAAAACATAATTTCTGGAATCGTTCCAGGCGTCTTCGAGTAATCAAGGAACAAACATAAAAGAAAAGTTTCCGGCGATTGGAACCTCTTCCTTTTTAACCGAATTCAAAAAAGGAGGAGGTTCGCAATTCGACTGTATTTTTTTATGTTTGTTACCTCAGAACTTTCGACTGGGTTAACCGATTTTGATGATTCTTTTTTTATTTGAAAGCTGGTGCTTCCCGTGTGGTCCCATTTCCATTTGGTTTAGTTCTGACTATGGAATCCATGAGAAAACCTTACAAGTCTTAGATTTGTTTAATTTTTATGTTATGTTATATTTGTTACCTCATAACTCCGTTAAATATCAACCGGGTTGAAAAATTAGTTTTGTATTTGAAAGGATATACTTTTATATTGATCCCATGGAAATTTCATCAAAACCCGTTCAGTAGTTTGATTTTTACTGTTATCTGAAGTCAGGTTATGCTTTTGTTAAAAAGTTACTTGTTTTTATATCGGTTAAAAATAATAAAAAACTTGCAATACATACCTAACTTATCAGCGAAAATAAAGCTATATCAAGCTGAAAAATGGAATCGAGACAAGTCGCCTGTTCTCCATTTTGAAAGACCCAGACTCTCCTCATTGATCGAGAGAAGCGAGATCTCTAAACCAACTTGGGCAAATCGGCGTTGTAGTTATGTATGTATGTATGTATGTATGTAAGTATGTATGTATATTCCTTACAAAATATATTTATTTATTCTATCTACTTATCATAATTATCTAATTAAGCCTATCATAATTGTATGCAAACACATTCGTTCTAACGAGTTCTAATGACTTGCCTAAAAAAGGTTTCTGCAGAATAACAGCGCCGAGCTGTCGATCGGTGGCGAGGCATAATGCTGAGCTGGAACCCATTTGCTGCAGTAGCGCATACGAGTATACACCTACTTGCCTCTTTTAAATTTTTCCCTGACTACATTGTAAATTTATTATTTTATTCTATTCTATTGCTATAATGTTTGTTGTATGTAATTTTCTGTTTTCTCTTACTTGTGCTTTCTCTTCGGTGTTATGACTTTTGATTGTATTGTGTGAATTTGTGTGTGCTGTGGTAGCAAATAAATGTCTGTCTATGTCTATGTCAATATTTGTCTGTCCGAGGATAACTTTCGAAGCGTTTATCCGATCGTGAAATTTGGTATATAGTGTTGGCACAATTATGGTGTGACTAAATGACCTAAAAATGTGTGTGGGGGGGGGGGGGGGTTGTTGAGATATTGGGGTTCAAGAGGGGTAAAAAAACCCAAAATGGGACTATCCGATCAAACGACACGTCTACTAAAAGGTCTTTGTGAGTCCATTTCAACCCTGTTTATTTTTGGTTTAAACCTTGTAGTTGAGTTATTAGCCATAACAAAACTGAACTTTGACAAAACTCACGGGGTACACCAGTGACCCCACAGTGCTGAAATTTGGTATGCGTGTAGCTTAAGTGACATAAACTTTAATATAGGCAAAAGTCTGAAATCCAGAATAACTGCAATTTGTACCCCGAAAAACATTATCCAAATTACATGAACTCCCGTTACCTGTAATTTGAATGAAATTGTAGGTCATGTTATTCGGTTATGAATTTCGTGGTACTATTTTATTAGTCAAAACGATCCCTAAACGTATTTAACGACTAAACATGTTTAAATTTTACGTGTTTGTATGATTTGATAACTCCTTCAATCATATGTAGCCACTAAATACGTTTAGGCATCGTTGCGAGAGTCGCTCTAAGAATATTTTTTTTGTGTTTTGGGAGACTCGCGAGATCTCAGTTCGGGGCGAACCACTAGTTATCATAGCAGCTATGGACCTCCACTGCTGAACTTAAACCTTCCCCATAGACTTTCAGAACGACCGATCTTGAGTAGCCTGCATCCCTTTATGCAACCTTTATCAGTTCGTCTTTTCAACTATACTATTTCCATCTCTTTATTTTCTCGGTGACAGCTCCTGTGAAAACTTGAACAAGCGTCTTTTTTACAATATGTATGCATTATTTTATAAAAATATGACGCTTATGCACGTACAAGGTTATACCAAGGTTAACTGATAGGGATAGAGCTGTAGTTATCTATAGCTCCATCCCTATCAGTTTCTCTGTTGTTATCGTGTTACGTTTATACGATAACAGACCCTATATTTTTTTTCAAAATGTAAGAAACTAAACTACTGCCGGATACTTTTGTACAAATTTATTAACTAATATTATATTTCATTACAAGATGTTACATTTATTAATTCTTGATTGATAATGCCAACTTCTTTAAAATTTTCGAAGCTGTTGTCAAATAAGTAGGTATAGATAGGTACTCGACAATGAAACGAAATAAATACCCACCTTGAAAAAATATATTTGAATGTTTTTGCTGTATTTGTTTTTGTTCAAAATATAATAGATATATGCGATCGATATCATTACTTATTTAGTCACAACACTACAACTATCAAATTAGAACTGTCATCGAGAAAATAAAGAAATGGAAATAGTACTCGGGACTCGTATAGTGGGAGGTCGTCTTTCCATCTAGTGTAGAGACTACGAACTCGAGAACATATCTGCCCTAACGGCCGTCAGCATTTCGATACCAATCTTAGTTAAGTTAAGATAAGACATCTATGGATCTACTAACTTAGGAACCTAGGAATATTAAAAAATAATGATAATTTAAATGACACATCTTATTTGCTATTTCAGTGATCGGAAGCCATATTTAATAGTCATTTTGCGTTCACGGTCCTGCACCTGAGATCGACGGTAACCGGACGCCAACTCGCGGCGCCATGACACCGTTTTGACAGCTGTCATTTGAAACGGACATTCGAATTTAGAATTTGAATCATGTTCGTAGAAGAGGCCGACTATTGAACGCTATTAAAAATAATATAAATAATGACATGGCGTGGTATAATATTCCACACACGCCAAGTCTGCTTAATGGTAGAAATGGTTTAATGATCGATTTCTAAAACACTGTCAAGACTAGGTATGTTAAAATAATTAATGCTAGCATTGAAAAAAAAGAAAGAAAGAAAACACAGTAATTCATAGGTACCACCACAAGAAACAAATGATACAAAAAACACTGTTACTTATTGATCTCTAATGGCAGCGGTTCGCGTAGCGACAGAGACAAGCGACCGATACAGGAGACCGAGACGGGAGACCGCGACAAGTGTCTCGGTCTCTTCTGCATGTACTGTGGGTCGAGACCGCAACCAAAGCTACAATTTTTTTTTTTTATGTTATTTGTGGGGAAACAGGCTTACGGCCCACCTGATGGTAAGTGGTCACCGTCGCCTATTGACACCGGCAACACCCGGGTATTGTCGATGCGTTCCCTACACTGAAGAAACCTCTTTACATTTCTCTTGAAGCGTGCCATGTCGTAGTCTAATGGGAAAACCTCAGATGGTAGCTCATTCCACATCTTGCAAGTATGGGGTAGAAAAGATCGCGTGAAGCGTATGGTGCACGATACCCAATTGTCGATTATATGTGGATGAGCTTTATTGCGTTGTCGAGAAGTGCGGTGGTAAAATCTCGACGACGGGATGAGATCAAATAGCTCCTCAGAACATTCCCCATTATACAGGCGGTAGAATACACTGAGCGATCCGATGTCACGGCGTTGACTCAGCGGTTCCAGCCTGTCGGTGAGTTTGGGATCACCGATTATTCTAATGGCTCTTCTCTGAAGGGAGTCAAAACGAAGCAATTGGTACCTTGGAGCTCCGTGCCAAAGATAGGAACAGTATTCCACGTGCAGCCGAACTTGCGCTTTGTACAGCAATAGCCGTTGTTGTGCCGTAAAATACTGTTTGGCACGGTTAAGGACTCCAAGTTTTTTGGAGGTGAGCACAGTTCTTGCTTCTAAGTGACTCCCATACTGGACCTCATTAGAAATTTCGACTCCCAGAATCCCTATACTCGCCGAGACGGGGAGAGGAATGCCCTGGAACCGTGGAGCTATTGTGAAAGGGGCCTTCTTTGTGGTGAACGCACAGACTTGCGTCTTGGTTGGGTTAAAGGTGACCAGATTAAGGTTACCCCAATCTGACACACGCTCCAAAGAGCCTTCAACCTCAGACACAAGTCTTTGTCTGATGTCTTCCACTTCCGACCGAGAGACATTAGGGCGACCAGTGTAGAAAGTATCACCCGTACTGTCATCCGCATAACAATGAAGGCCGCTTATGTGCAGCATATCATTGATGTGAAGAATAAACAGTGTGGGCGATAGCACTGACCCTTGGGGTACACCAGAGTTAATGGGCATTGAGTCCGAGCAAGAACCATCTACAACGGCTCTTATGCTCCGCCCGGATAAGAAACTGGCGACCCAACTGCAAAGTCCCCCGGGGAGGCCGTATGAGGGAAGCTTCGAGAGAAGCGCCTTGTGCCACACCCGATCGAACGCCTTCGCGATGTCTAGACTAACAGCTAGAGCTTCCCCCCTACTCTCGACGGCTTCCGCCCAGCGGTGAGTGAGGTAAACTAGAAGATCACCAGCTGGTCGCCCATGACGAAAGCCGTATTGGCGGTCACTGATCAGCTGGTGTTCCTCAAGATACCTAAGAAGCTGAGTATTAATTACTCGCTCCATCACTTTACAGAGTAGGGAAGTAATTGCTATAGGCCGATAGTTAGACGGATTGGTTCGATCCCTTTTTTAGGGATTGTGTGGACATGGGTCACTTTCCAAGAAGACGGCACGATACCAGTGGTATAAGACAATTCAAAGAGGGACGTAAAGACAGAACACAACTCAGGAGCACATTTTTTGAGCACAATGGCTGGAATGCCATCCGGCCCACTCGACTTTCTCACATCAAGGGAAAGGAGTTCCTTCCGTACCGCTTTCTGATGAAAACGTACCTCTGGCATGGAACTCGGACACTGAGGTATAACCGGTGCTGCAGCATTTCCGCCGAGGAGGGTCGAATTGGAGGCAAAAAGAGATCCAAGGAGATCGGCTTTCTCTTTTGCACTATGGGCCACAATTCATTCAGTATCGGAGTGGCTGTCTATGGATGGAGTCGGTTGTGTTAATTAAGACTGTAATGGAAAGCCAAGTAGAACTTCTATTGGAAGAAGAAGACGATGATTTGCTCTTATATTATTTGTACAAAAACAAATCTCGTCTCTGTAGGAGTCTAGTTGTGTATCGTATATTGGAGGATGTTGTCTGATCAGTTCAATCAGCTTTTCACAGTCTTCGTCAGAAAACGTAGTAATTTTTTACAATAAACACACGTACTTTTCTAGCGCAGTCTCCGGTCTCGCGTCTCTGTCTCTTGTATCTGTTTCGCTCGCGAACTGATGCTTATACATTGCCTAAAGTCAAGTTACGGTCGCGGTCTACCGTCTCGGTCTTCCGTCTCGGTCGCTTGTCTCTGTCGCGACCTTAAGAGCGAGATCTCTTGGGCAAATCGGCGTTGTATGTATGTTTGTTTGTCTGAGGATAGCTATCGAAGCGTTGATCCGATCATCGTGAAATTTGATACATAGGTAGGTAGTGATTGCACAATTTTGGTGCGACTAATTGAGCTAAAAATGTTGGGGGGTTATTGAGATATTGGGGTTCAAGAGGGGTAAAAATAATGAAAATAAGACTATTAGGTCAAGTGGGACGTCAAATGAAAGTTTTTCATTAGCGCATTTCGATACCGTTTTTATTTTTAGTAGTCCTTATAGTTTTTGAGTTATTAGCCATAATAAAAATTGAATTTTGTCAAAATTCACATAGTACACCCAGTGCCCCACAGTGTTGTAATTTGGTATGCGTGTAGCTTAAGTGACATAAATATAGGCAAAGTATGAAATTCAGAATAAGGACAATTTGTACCCCAAACATTATACCTGTAATTTGAATGAAACCGTAGGTCAAGTAAGTTGGTTAGATATATATTTCGTGGCACTATTTTGATAGTGATTACAAATAATATTTTTTTGTTCGGAGACTCGCGAGATCTCAGTTCGGGGCGAACTAGTGAGTTAACTAAAATTAGAACTAACTGCTAAATGTGGTGGGTGGCGAACGGGTCCTCAGCTCAGTATTTGCTACAGCATGTTGCCATACTGCAGCGCTGGTCTTCTGCTGAGGCCAGTGACCTCACGGACCACCTAACATATATTAACTGAATTAATACTAATATTATCAACTGAACTACAATAAATAATAAGATTATATTTAGTATTAATTACCTACAAATTAAAAACTTAAACTCATACAAACCATGAGTGACATATACATGACATATATACATCGATAACATAAGCAGTGACGATAGTTTTTGCAGTATACCTACGCTTTCTCAAACTCTAGAGACTCAGTTCTCGGACGTCTCAAAAAACTTCAATGTCGTACATATTAATGCGCAGAGCATTCCGGCTCATTACCCCGATCTGCTGGCGTCATTTGACCATAAAAACATTCATGCTGTATTAGTCTCCGAGTCATGGTTAAAACCATGTTTGCCTACAACTTCTTATTCGTTACCAGGTTTCATCCTAATTAGAAACGACCGCATCGATGGACGTGGTGGTGGGGTTGCCATCTACTTGCGCCCTCACATACCTCATACCGTTGTTCATATGTCTCCACAACCACCGTCGCCTGATGCGGGCGAACACATTTTTGTTGAAGTCTGCCTCTCTCACACCAAGGTATTACTCGGAGTCTACTATAGCAATAATCTTCGCAATAATTTCTTTTCCTCATTCGAAAGGCTTCTTGAAGACCTCACTCCTTCTTACAATCACACCGTCATTTTGGGTGACTTCAACACCTGTCTTCTTAAGCAGGATTCCCGTTCCATTACTTTTGAAACCCTCGTTAAGGCCAGCAATTTGACCATTCTCCCTTCATCTGCTACACATTTCTTCCCAAATTGCACTCCATCTCTTCTTGACCTGACATTAGTCTCATCACCTAATAATGTATCTAAACACGGCCAAACTTCGGCGGCAGCTTTTTCCTATCATGATTTAATCTTTTTGTCCTACAAAGTTCGTCCGCCGAAAGCTAAGCCACAAATTCTTATGCAGCGTAATTTTGGTGGAATGAATTTGGAAAGCCTCCGTGGGGATGCTCAGCAGATCGACTGGACCGACGTCTTAGGTGCGTGCTGCGTTGATGATATGGTGGGTTCTTTCAATAGACAATTGATTAAGTTGTATGACACACATGCCCCCGTACGTGCCATTAAAATCAAACACTTTCCAGCACCATGGCTTACTGATGAAATCCGCTTGGCGATGCACAAAAAGGCTATGGCGAAGGTTAGGATGAGGTGTAGACCTTCTGACAACAATAAGGCCAAATACTTCGATCGCCGAAATCACTGCAACAGGTTGTGTAGGGACGCGCAGCGCCGATACATTCATGACTCCGTAGATAATAATGATCCATCTAAAGTGTGGAAATTTCTTAAAACACTGGGGTTTGGTAAATCTAAACCAGAAAATATATCAAAAATCATTAACATTGATCATCTTAATCAGCACTTCACGAGTTCTTCCAATATTGACGGAATTACTAAATCAAATACATTATTTAATCTTTCTTCACAGCCAACCCCAGACTTTCCTTCTTTTCAGTTTAGTCAATTTGCCGATTGTGATGTTAAGAAAAGTATTACATCTATTAATTCAAATGCTGTTGGCAGTGACAGTGTTAGTCGGAATATGATTATGCCAATACTTGACGAAATCGTTCCTATCATCACCTACATCCTGAATGCCTCCATCGATTCCGGCTCTTTTCCTGACGTCTGGAAAGAAGCACAGATAATTCCTTTACCTAAGAAACCCAATCCATCTTCTTTTTCTGAATACCGTCCCATATCCATACTTCCCTTTCTATCAAAAGTCCTTGAACGCCTTGTCCATAAACAACTCAGTACCTACCTATCCAATAATATCCTGTTAAATCCTCTCCAATCTGGTTTTCGCCCCGGACATAGCACAGTCACAGCGCTCGTCAAGATAACCGATGACATTCGGTTTGGAATGGAAAGTGGGAAGGTGACAGTGCTGTCATTACTTGATTTCAGCAATGCCTTCAACAACGTCGATTTCGATATACTTCTGGGTGTATTAAGCTCTCTTAACATATCTCCAACGGCTATTGACTGGTTTCGTAGTTATTTGTTTGGACGCCGGCAGCGCATCCGTATTGAAGATAATTACTCTTCATGGTGTAGCCTTCTTGCTGGTGTCCCCCAAGGCGGCGTCTTATCTCCTCTCCTCTTCAGTGTTTTTATTCATTCAATATCTCAAAATCTTTCTTCTTCCTACCACTTGTATGCAGATGATTTACAAATTTACACACAAGCCCCGATTGACAACATTAACGGAGCTATCAGTTTAATAAACTCAGATTTGGACCGAATTTGTGACTGGAGCAAATCCTTTGGTCTTACCGTAAACCCTAAAAAGACACAAGTGATCATAATCGGTAGTCACAAAATGATTCCTAGGCTAGATTTTGCACAACTCCCACCTGTACTTTTTAATGGAACACAAATAGCTATCAGTCAGACGGTGAAAAACTTGGGAATTATCATGGACACCAAACTATCATGGGTGCCGTGTATTGCTGAGATCAGCCGCAAAGTGTTTGCTTCTTCAGCTTCGTTGCGTAGACTTCGTAACTTTTTACCGACCGCCACCAAAATTACGCTTGCACAATCCCTTCTACTCCCTATCTTAGATTACGCCGACGCCAGCTACCTCGACATTTCCGAAGTCCAAATGAGTAAACTTGAGCGCCTTCAAAACCTTTGTATTCGGTTCATATTCGGCTTGCGCAAGTATGACCATGTCTCACAATTCCGCGCAAAACTCAAGTGGCTCCCTATACGTCTTCGCCGGAATGCACATATTGTATCACTTCTTTATAACATTCTCTATAATCCCACTTCACCTTCTTATCTAAAGGAGCGTTTCGAGTTTCTGTATCAGGGACACTCTCAAACCCTTCGTTCTTCCGAAGCTCTACAGCTTCGAACTCCCATCCATAGTTCACAATTTTATGGTGACTCCTTTACAGTACAAGCTGTGCGACTGTGGAACGCCTTACCTTTGTCTGTAAGGTCGTCCCAATCTCTTCCTATTTTCAAAGTCAAGGTATACAACCATTTCCTTTCGTTGTCTCGTAACTGCTAGTTAGTGTTTATGTTATTTATCCTCTTTATGTAGTGTAGTTTATTTATTCTTATATTATTTGTATGTATTTAAGTTTATGTTTATTAGTATAATTAATAGGTATATTTTATTTTGTGGGTTCTGTTTATGTCTGTAGGTACTCTTACACCGCCGTCTTTTGATTTTGTTTATCCTGTCCATCCAAAGGTTGTCTGGAAGAGATCGCTTTTAGCGATAAGACCGCCCATTGTACCTTTATTTATTGTTTATTTCCATTATTGTATTTTTATTTGGTGTGCAATAAAGAGTATTTCATTCATTCATTCATCTATACTTAATATTATAAGTTTTTTGTTGAAAAATTACTTCTTCAGAAAACAAGTTTTTATAAAATTCATAATCGGAACCGCAAATGACGCCCCGACACTAGTAGCCTACTATAATTCATTCAGAGATTCCGTTGTCTAGCATTCGTCTCCATCATGAGACCACCTCTATGGTACCATATTATTGCATTGTCACCGAAGTTACATATTTCCAAATTTCAGGTTAATCGGTTGAGGAGAACGTGTATAATATAGGTACAGTTGCAAGATTCCACCGGACAAACATACATACATTGCAAGAGCTTGTAATAAAGAGGAAAGATTTGTACTTTTGTATGTTTGTAACGAATAAACTCAAAAACTACTGGTCCGATTTCAAAAATTATTTCACTATTAGAATGCTACATTATCCCTGAGTGATATAGGCTACTTTTTACCCAACTGCGCAGAAGGAGGGTAATTTTATTATTAAAACTACGCGTGCGAAGCTGCGGATTGGTCAGCTAGTCTATACTTTTATATACATTACAATGAGGAAAGATTTGTTTGTTTGTTTTGAATAGGCTTTGAAACTACTGGACCGATTTCAAAAAATCTTTCACTGTAGGGCAGCTACACTATCCCCGGGTGACATAGGCTACTTTTTACCCAACTGCGCAGAAGGAGGGTAATGTTTTTATTGAAAACTACCCGTGCGAAGCAGCGGATTGGTCAGCTAGTATATTATAAAGAGGTGAAAATCGTATTTAATAATATTATATTGAACGAACGGTTTCTAATAAAAAATCATCTATAAAATATTCTTGTTCCATTATCAAAATCTCGAGAAAATCGATAAAATGCTGCTCGGCGAAATGTTAGAGAACCAGCATATTGTACAATGCCATAGGTTACTAAAAAGTTACTGCGAGCCGTTCAACAATCTCGCTCGTTCACTGACCTTGCCCAGTCAATTACCTGGCCCGGTCAATGTACCCAACAAGTCAACAGACCGTGTACGTTAGTAGTAACAAAAACATGTTAGTAACAAAGTACATGTTAGTAACAAAAACTCAAAAACAAAAATATTTTGGATTAATAAAACACTTTATGTATATATTTTTATGGTCTCAAAAATATACTCCGTCATTATTTATTTTGTAGTTTAAATTGCAACACCTCATACAGTCTGTCACTGCATTCACGACATTAATTTAAAACACATATGCAGAATCGTATTCAATGATTTTAGAGATTGGTTTAATACTGGTGGCTTAAATATTTATCCAGTAATCGATACATTTTCATTTTTTTTAATACAACTTATATGGCAAATGAGCATGCAGTCCAGCAGATGTTAAGTGGCTACTGCAGCCTATGGATATCCACATAGAATTTAAAACAAGGCACTATGTTGTCTTGATCTCTATGTAGATACGTTGCCATACTATAGGACTTAGCTGTTATGCCTATGTGCCAGTAATTACAGGAACATGCCATTACCATCTAACCGGAACACAGCAGCACAAGTACCTACTGCTAAATAACGTAAATCGGCGGCGCCTTTGCGCCGATGTCGCTTACTCAGTTTAACACCTACCTACTTACATAGTGAATAAATATGATTTGATTAGCTATTTTATACAGGCTGTTTCATTGATAATTTAGGATATGAAATTAAGGTAGATTGAAGACTAAATAAAATTCATGCTAATGAATTTTAAAAAAGAATATGAACTATTTTACAACAATACTCGCTATCCCCTACGCGTGTTTTAAATTAATGTCGTTAATGTGGTGACACGCAGTATAGGATAACAATAACTTGCAATAAATAAGTACAATAAAATGATGATGGTGAAAATATCGAGAGAGTTAAAAGTTTAGTTTTTCAGAATAATTTTCCACAAAATAACCCTCCATTTCCCCCAACTTATTAAATTAAATTCATTCGATCGTTTCTAATTGAACAACCTCACCCCTCGATAGCCATATCACCCCTTCCCCCTTTACCACCCCCTGGGGGTGCTTCATTATAATCTGCAATTATTTTTAATTTCATCATTACGGGTGTTAGGATATATTGTACACACGGCTACACGTCAAGCTATACATTTCCAGTTTATGCTGACCTCTCATTCTACAAAAAGCCAACAATGCGAGGTCAGCTTATACTGGAAATGTATAGCTAGATGTGTAGCCGTGTGTTCTTTCGACTTGAAAGTTTTTTTTTTTTTATTTTTGACTATCTTCCGCCATCGGCTTCAATATAAAGTAGCCTATGTTTGAATCCAGGTCAAAATCTAATAACACACCAATTTACATCGAAATCGGTTCAGCCGTTACGACGTGATTGAGTAACAAACAAACAAAATGCGAAGCATTCAAAAAAGTTCGTGAAACTTTACACACTTACGTGACCGTGGCGCAGTGGGCGAATAGCCGGCTGAGACGCAGGAGGTAGCGGGTTCGATGCCTGCCGCGGAACAAATGTTTGCATGATCTACAGATATTTGTTCCGGGTCTGGAAGTTTTTCCATTACCATAAGTATGTATTTACAAAAAATGAATAATTTAAGTATTGTATCAGTTATCTGGTTCCCATAGTACAAGTTCTGCTTTGTTTGGGGCTAGATAGCGCTTTGTGAAAGGTCCAGCAATATTTATATTTATCGATATTAATATGATGCATAGCACCTGTGTTTCGATTTGCATATTAACCAATATTTTTAATATAAATAATTATTTTATGCAATTTTCGTTTCGCTCTCGCGCCTCGAAGTAATCCTTCTGGCACTGCGGTTATTTTCTCGTGAAGAGATTGAGTGTATCACATAACAATAACACAAAAATAAAGTGCAAACTTGACTAGATAAGATCACAATTCACAACAATCCAATAAACACTACCCCTCAGAGGTACCCAACCCCTAGGTGTAACTACCCTCGTTCAGCACAACCCCTTAGAGGGTGCAACTTGTGAGTTCATTAAATCCAATGATCTCAACATCGCCAAATCTCGAGAGAACGCATCAAAGCCACTAGCAATTTTGTCTGACTTCGCTTGTAAAATAAATAATACTGGACAATTCAACACGGACATAGTAAGAAGACCGAAACGAACTACTTTTGAGTAAGTGTGCCTTTTTAATGTGTGTGTTTTGAGTATATACTTATTTTTAATTCATATCTACTTATAATATATTGGATATGAATTTACCAGACTGGCCCACTACAGCAGGGGACAGAAAAAACTGGAAAGAAGGGAAGGAGGCCTTTGCCCTGCAGTAGGACAACACAGTTAAAAAATAAATTATCTATGTATGTATTTTAAAATGAATCCCTATTTCCCTTGGTCACGCCGTCACGCGTGAACGGCTGGACCGATTTCGCTAATTCTTTTTTTGTTGTATTTTTTTTTATTTTTAGCAGAAGGTTCTTATGACAGAAAAAAATAAGAAAATTGTGCGCAAAATTAGAAAATTTAAGAATACTTAACCATCATATAAAATTATTTATAATCTAACCTTAGCGCTTTTATAATGTAACCTTATGACGTTTGACATAGAATTGACAGAATGCGTGCTGCAAATACCGTCAAAAAGGATGTAAAAAAAATTAATATCGTTTGAAACAAATGCTTCGGTTGGAGTTATCCTATTGTCTATATATATAAAAATGAATTGCTGTTCGTTAGTCTCGCTAAAACTCGAGAACGGGTGGAGCGATTTGGCTAATTTTAGTATTGAAATATTTGTGGAAGTCATTCATTTTCTCATACATAATGATGGCCGGGGACAACAATTGACAATTCTACCAGGGTGACGTATATTGACAGCCCGCGTTATATGCATGTCAAGGCGGTACGAAGTTCGGCGGGTCCACTAGTATAAAATAAAATAAATATCTGTAGTATCAAACATTTATTCCGGAAATTGAGCCAGCAACCTTATGCGTCTCAGCCGGCTATTCGGCTACGGTGCCCCGAAGGTTGTCAATAGGCCAGGTCTTAATCTATCTATTTACCAAATTTCATCGAAATCGGTCTACCTGTTTATCGTGGAAACGTAACAAACAGACATAGAGTAACTTTCAAATTTATAATATTAGTAATGAATAGTACCTAAGGATTGTCAATTTGTCACCGATTGAGAATTATTAAAAAAATTGTTGAGTACGTGTGCTATGAGCTTGTATTAGTCTGATTTTCCACCAGAGATGTGCTATGCTACGTTGCTATGACTGCGTTTGATATCCACCAATCATATACATTGGTCCACATAGGCACTGGTGGAAACGGATTCAACTAAGCTATTTTATGTTATGTTGGTGGACTCCCTTTTCCACATTTGAACTCTTAAGTGGTCTATTATGCGTGAGAGAGTTGGCTATATGGATAGCCAGCCGATCCGACCAGAAGCGCAGAAGTTTCCTGGGGTATTCGCAGGCTTCACGGAGTGACCTTGGATTGTCCAGGATTTCTGCACGTTGTGCTGTTACCCCCGCGCATTCCAGGACTACGTGAGCTGCTGATTCTTCTTCGGTGAGATATCCCCTGCAGAGTGGGCTGTCTGTTGCTCCCATGATGTAGAGGTGTTTGTTGAGGGGACAATGTCCTGTAAGGGTCCCCATGATGATTCGAAGGTCCAGTCTCTGAAGGTTGAGCAGTCGACGTGTCAGTCGTGGCGAGACGGCCGGCAGAGCCGCCCTCGACTGTCTGCAGTCCATGATCTGTGACCAACGTTCGTTGTGTAGGTTTAGAGTACGATGTCGTATCCATGTTCGTAGTTGTGTGAAAGGTAGAGGGAGGAATGGATGTGGGCCTATAGCCGTGGATTCCGATCCTCTTTTAGCTAGTTCTAAGCTATGTTTTTTATATGGAAGGATGCGTGCTATGGATGGTTGCGAGTGGTAGCTATGTGAAGAGCAGAGTACTCAGTAGGCTCGCGTTTGCACATCTTACTCGCTCCGCTACATAGCTTAGTATCAGTGGAAACGGTCACATAGTTTCATAGCTTAGCTTATACATCCTCGCAGCATAGCTGCATAGCACATCTCTCGTGGAAAAGCAGCCTTACACTAACGGACCAATCCGCAGCTTCGCACGCGTAGTTTTTCAATAAAAACATTACCCTTCTTCTGCTTAGTTAGGTAAAAAGTAGTCTATGTTACTCGGGGATAATGTAGTATTCTAACGGTGAAAGAATTTTTGAAATCGGACTAGACGGATTCGTTACAAACATACAAAAATCTTTCCTCTTTATAATATTAGTATAGATAAAACAATGACAAACTTGTATGTTATACCTATACCTACGGTATAAAAGAATTACTATCAAACCACAAATCAAATTATTTAATGCACACCATTACCCAATTAAGGGTACTTCACACCAAACACCATTATCTGACATATCGCGATAATGACATGAACATCGCAGCGATCTCAGATAGCCACCCCTAGTTAACCCCCGAAGGTAAACGGGGGTGTTAAATATATAGATTTGACGACCTCCGTGGCGCAGTGGGTGAATAGCCGGCTGAAACGCAGGAGGTTGCGGGTTCAATTCCCACCGCGGAACAAATATTTGCATTGATCTACAGATATTTGTTCCGGGTCTGGTTGTTTTTCTATATATGTTATGTATGTATTTACAAAAAAATAAAAGTATATATGTATTCTATCAGTTATCTGGTTCTCATGGTTCAGCTAAGCTAACACGCTCTGAAATAAGCCCACATCAAGCCGGTTGGCTTTGTTTGTACACTCCAAATTGTTCCTCTCTCATAGATGTACTCCGGGCACATTCCATCAAAAGGAGGTATAGGTCATCTGTCACTCCACACGTATCACAATCAGGGCTATCATCCTTCCTCATTAAGAATTTGAAGCTATTTAGCGGGATTTGTCCAGAGCGCAGTCTATGAGCGATCACAATATATTTCCTACTTAGTGAAGCAAACGATGGTAAATGAGGGGGCTCGCACTCGATCGTCCTTTACCAGATGCCTTTCTCTCGAGAAGCAATATCAAAGTACTATTTCCATTGTATCCTTACCGTCCTCTTATATTTAGGCATCATCCGCCGATATCCTGTCTTGGCATGACGCTGATCTTTGATTGTTATTATTTTTTCTTTGTTCTTGATCTTCGCCCGTGACGTCGCAGATGATCGGTAAAGTCAGAGAAGTCGGGGGGTCCAGGAGCTCTCGGGGTAGTGGACGCCACGGTTCTTGGTGGTCTGGTGGCCGCGCGTGCAGCGGGGCAAATCCCTGGCGATGTTCGTGCCGACTGTTGTCTGCGGCATCGTAGTTCCCAACTGATGGACCGATTCGGATACAGTTTTTAGTAGAAAACTAGTTTATCTGGAGTGGAGCTACCTATGTCTGGTTTTAACCTCCAACGCATAAAGAGATAAGATAAAATAACTCTTTATTGTACACCCAAGTATAATACAGAACATAATTCTTACAAATAGATGTAGTACAATGGGCGGTCTTATCGCTAAGAGCGATCTCTTCCAGACAACCTTTGTATGGACAAGATTATAATGTATCACATGACGGCGGTGCATCTATGTACAATTAAAAGCATACCTACATACTATAAACCTAAAATGCAAGTAATAAAACAAATTTAATTTTAATACAATAAGCAACTATAAAAATGGTTATGGGAAATGGTTCTATAAAAATGGTTAGGTATGATGAATTAACAAGAGATGATGATAATTAACTTATTTATCATGCCATGCTCTAGAAGTTACTATATTATATCATTTAATGATTAATATAAATACGTTATTGCACTTATAAAACTAGAGAGCATTCTCTTTCAGATAACCTTTGTGTATAAGATTTTGATAAAGATGACAGTATTGGAAAGGGAACTAATGAAAATTTGCACAGGACTAATAAAATAGCATAATATAATTACATACTAAATAAATAAACCTACTTAAATACTTTATATCATATATAAACTATACCAATCTATACTAATATTATAAAGAGAGATTTGTTTGTTTGTATTGAATAGGCTCCGCAACTACAGGACCGATTTAAAAAATTCTTTCACTGTTGGGAAGCTACACTATCCCCGGGTGACATAGGCTAAGTTTTACCTAACTGCGCAGAAGGAGGGTAATATTTTTATTGAAAAACTACGCGTGCGAAGCTGCGGATTGGTCAGCTATAGTCTAACTTTTTATTAGCTGCAGTAAAATGACGTTTCTAAATGTCATTCCGTAAAATAATGTTGCCAGCCTAATCTCAATAGGGATGTGATTCAGTTCACAAAAATTAATTAAATAACATTATTATGACGTTTTTGTTTCATTTTGAATGTACCTCCCTATACTTCCACTAAAAAAGATCAATCCTCTAGTATAGTAATAATAATAGGTTAAAAAATACATTACAACTTAATATTAAATCTCAAAAAAAAAACCAAACTGATTATTCATTTATGATTCACTCATTTAGCTACATCCCTATTTATTTTTCTTCAAAAACCGGCAACCCACAAAACGTCATTTTACTGCAGCTAATAAAAAGTTAGACTTTAGTTGTAGATAATGTGTAGGTTGTGCACAGGAAAGGGAAGTAATGAAAATTTGCACAGGACTAATTAAAATAGCATAATATAGGTACATACTACATCAATAAATCTACTTAAATACTTTATATGCTAGACTAAACTATACAAATATCAAATAAAAATACATACTTAACAATAGAAGAAGCGATAAGAAAAAATTAAGTTACTCATTTTTGGTCGGTTTGTATCAAGTCGTAGTCGACAAATTGTGCCTAATGATAAATCGAGATTAGATATGAGATAATAGATAGACAGATATTTACTATTGTTACATCAAATTCCAATTACATGACCTAGAAAACTAAAAGAACTGACAGCCGTTGGAGCAGATGTGTTCTCGGGAGACCAAGCACTGGAAAGCGCGGCCCCGCAGATAGAAAGACGACCGGATCACGAGATCGGTTGCTCTACAAGTGTATACGGTAGGCCTATGTTCAACAGTGGACGCTCTATGATGACTGTGCTGATTAAAAGCCGTAGGCAAGTCTAGAACACCGCCGTAAAGTTGCAAGCCTATCGATCTATTACAGAATACATTTCGGGGAATGTGCCCAGGAACGATCTGATCCCGCCATCTCCCTTCCATCAAAGGACTTGCAGGCACACGGCTCTGTACCTAGTTGATATACCACCCATTCGCACACACTTTTTTGGTTCTACGTTCTTGATACAGCTAAGGTATGGAACACTTTGCCGTTGTCTGTTTTTCATAAAGAATATAATCCGGGTCTCTAAAGGGTAAGGTAAGAGTGAATATAGAGAGAGAGAGAGAGTGAAATAGGGGTAGAGTTTCTTCTAGATCTTAGTGCTTCATGTTAGACCACATCGCTTACCATCAGATGAGATTGTGGTCAAACGAAAATCTATTTGCAAGGACTGATTTCGAATTTTATCATACACTTCCACAACTCTAAGGGCCTGTGCACACCACGTTTTTTAAACGCGCCGTTGACGCGCGTTTGTAGCGATACAAACGCGATACGCACGCAAGTCAGACGCAGCCTGTAAACCTTTGCACACCTGTATAAATTCAAATACGCGTTTGAATCGATACAGACGTGCGTGTGTAGCGCTCCAGACGCGATGCAAACGCGCGTGTGTTTCGATACAAACGAGCTGGCATTTTGCGTTTTTAAGCAGAACCTCGTCAACAGTAGCAAGATGGCGTCGGTCGAGACAGCATTGATGGCATGTGCTGTGTTATTAATTTTTAAAAAAAGGAAGAAGAAAAATTACCACCCAATAAATTACACCCACTTACAAGCGAGAGAAGATTGAATCGGTACAAACGCTATACTAACGCGCGTGTGTATCAATACAGACGCGCCGGTGCCGCGCGTTTGAATCGATACAAACGCGATGCTAACGCGCGTTTGTATCGATACACCATACCGTTTGTATTGATACAAACGACAACAAACTGCTCTGTAGGATAAAACCGCGCCGTTTCTAAAACGCGCGTCGACGACGCTTTTATAAAACGCGGTGTGCACAGGCCCTAATGAGGGGTTTTCGCGGCCATGTTTGTATAACTGCTAACAGATGGCGTTGTTCTGTCATGCTCTGATTAACAAAGCAAAGTGAGTTGTCAATGTCAATTGCCGCGTCAACAATATAAACCGAGGAACTTTAAATGAAAAAACAACCATTTCTATTTGTTCATCTAACGAAGTGAAATTGTTTTAAACAAATGTTGATACTGTCTTTGAGATTTGGAAGTAGTTTTTATTTTTAAACCAAAAATAAATAAAAAATAAATATAAATATTGCTGGACATTTCACACAGCGCTATCTAGCCCCAAACTAAGCAGAGCTTGTACTATAGGAACCAGATAACTGATAGAATACTTATATACTTTTTTTTTGTAAATACATACTTATAATATATAGAAAAACAACCAGACCCGGAACAAATATCTGTAAATCATGCAAACATTTGTTCCGCGGCGGGAATCGAACCCGCTACCTCCTGCGTCTCAGCCGACTGTTTGCCCACTGCGCCACGGAGGTCGTCAATAAAAAGCCCTCATTACATATTAAAAAGCAAACGGCACACTCCCCTCTAATCCCACGGCGCCCAGCGATTTGTCAGCGGTAATTTCAATTTCAGTGTAACCCCACACCGTCACAGCGATAAGAGACTAAATTATATCACGTGTTATCGCGGCACGATCGGCGATGTAGGTGGCGCCTTACGTTTAAGTGGGGAATTACAAGAAGTAATACTTATTATATTAGTGGGAGAACATTCGGAATGCTTAGAGAATCCCTTCAGTCGCCGCTTATACGAGGTACAGACATGTACCCGGGCGTTTCTCTCCTATCCCCATCCCGGCAACAGCCCAAGCCGAGGTTCGTACCTAAGTGGTGCCCTTGCGCTAGTTGCCTAAAAAAAACTTACAGGGCTGAGCGCCATCTGCGCTCGCCAAAAGTTCGGTTAAGCTGTCACGGCCTCAGAGGCCAACAGCGAGATTAGTCCATTCGAAAAAAAAAAAAAAAAAAATGCTTAGAGAACTCCTTTTGTAAAGGTACCTACTACGTGCATTCCTGGTGCCCTAGTCGTACGAGACTTCGTGACAAAAAAAAACATTAATATAAACAGACTAAACCCGGCTTCCACAACGATCCCTATACGTATTTAACGACGTTAAACATGTTTAAATTTTTTTTTATACTATACTCAAAAACTCACAAGTCATGGTAAATATCCTGTTTTTAGTACAAAAAATGTTCATAACCATGATGGTTTCAAAAGTTATGTGTTTACATCATTGTATTTGTATGATTTGACATCTCTTTTATACATATTTACACGTTTTTACATTGTTGCGTAAGTCGCCCTGGGTGTGTCATTTTGAATCAAAAAATAGAGATTTTCTTTACTACATATAGGAGAGAGTAAAGACACCTTCCTTTTTTGCTATATGAAAAAAAACTAAATAAAAAAGTTAGGTTAGGTTAAAATTTTGTTTTTTTGTTTTAATTTTGACAAAAACGGAGACAATCAATTGTTTCAGCCATTTCTTGTTTTATAGATGAAGTTGACAAACATACAAGTCTTTCTTGAGTTATTGTTGAGCAAAGAACAGTAGATTATTAAACGAGGGGATAAAGCAGTGTCTTGCGTCACGGGCGCTATATTGAATCCCAAACGTAACGAAGGATTCTAGAGTAAATTCATGAGCGAAACGAAGGATTTACTAGAATCCTGAGTGTAGAGAGGAATTAAGCACGCCCAAGATGCAGACAGCTTTATCCACGAGGAGAACACTCTACTTTTCACACTTTCTGCGAGACAATAAAAAGCAAATCTAGGTTGGTGGATTCTGTGCAGAGGTAAGTTCGATTTCCTAATAAGTTCTTATTGGGTCTGTTTGGTTCAAGTTTTAATACAGATGAGGTTCCAAATTCAAATCACATCATGCCCAGGAAGGCATAATACAATTCAGTACAACTTTACTCCCGGCTCAGCCGTACGGATTTAATCACCTGCTTTGGGTGAGGTTTACATTACATATAATTAGACATTGTTGAAAAATATTTTGGTAGAAAAGTAAGTAAAAAATCGGGAGTACTTTCAAGTTAAAATAAAAAATAAATCCTGTATTATTTTTCAATTTCGATGCCGCAGATTGCCGCCTCCTCATACGAGCGCCCTAGGTCGTCACCTAGTTCACCTATATGAATGGGCCGGCCCTGGCTTCTTCTTCCTGCCCTTTTCCCACATTACAGGGGGTCGGCCGGCAAAACATGTATCCTCCTCCACATCTCTTGTCACTTCCCTCCTACCCAAATCATTCTTCACACAGTTCATCCATCTCTTCTTCGGCCTTCCTCTACTTCTATATCCATCCACACTCATATCTAACACTCTTTTAGTCACATGATTTTCTTCCCTCCGCATGATATGCACACACCACGCTAGCCTCTTACTCCTCAACTTTTCTATAACTGACGCTACTTTTAAACTTACTCTAATATAGGTACTCATTCCTTATCGTATCCATTCTCGTTACCCCACACATCCATCTCAACATTCGCATTTCCGCCGCGTGCACTCTTCTTTCATCCGTCCCTTTCGTGGCCAAACACTCAGAATCATACATTACGACAGGTCATATGATCGTCTTGTAAATTTTCCCCTTAAGTTTAAGGGGCATTCGAGGATCGCATGTTGTTCCTGTAACCTGTCGCTATTTCATCCATCCCGCATTTGTTCTATTTTTAACGGGCTGGCCCTGGCTGCCCTACGAGAATACTCTTGTCAGTCTATCATCAGCAATGCACTAGCCTAGGACAATACCTTGGTGTATCTCTAACGATACACTGGCGCTGAGCGTTAAATGGCTTTATCATTTCAGAGCAATGTGATTTATACCCGGAAATGGCCAACACAACTATTGATTGATTGGTTGATTGAAACTTCTTTATTGCACAAAATACATAAACCTGTACATAGGCGAACTTAATACTAGCAAGCATTCTCTTCCAGTTAACCTTTGCTTAGTGTTGAAAAAATATTTTTGTAGGTAGTGCATGACATAAAGTAGCAGGAATTTTTTTTTAATAAAAAATAAGACTACGATATATTGAGAATACGAACGAAATATTAAATATAATATATACATATAGAGTATTTTCAATAAACGTACTTTATAATATTACTCATTAAGAGTTGACTATACCTCAGCCCAAACTCGAAATTTACCCCCACTTCTCCGCGCACCGCTACACGTCCTATCTCGCCGTTGTTCATATGTTTGCCGGTTTTTTATTATTCAGTCCCTTCATTATCATGTTGTGTTTATTTCTCATTACTGCGTCTTTACAAAAACCAACTAAATATAAATTCTACCTAATAATTACGTGTTCGTTTGGAGCGACAAGCGTCACGGGTACCCCGTCTGAGAGCCGAGGCCAGACTGAATCGTAGACCGGGCGTCCGGAGCGAATGGTTTCATTGGTGCAAAACTTAGATATTTTCATTTTATGGTAAAATCAAAAGGTTATTTGAAAATTTAAAACACAGGTGCCCTTATATATAATGTGTAAAATTACTGTATAAAGTTTCAAGATCTAAATTGTAGTATTCATCGCATAAGAACGGTCTTAAGATAAATTTGGAGTCGTCTTTGGATTTTTTTCTATCGAGAATATTTTACGGAAAATTGTTTTCACAACACAGGCGCTCTAGCACGTATCCTTAACTATAACATATATGAATTACAGATGATGCACACAATTTGTTAAACAAAACATTGTTTCTCAATAAGCGATTTAACGTCTCCCCAGGTATAGTGCGCCCTTAATAAACACTATAACTAACAATAAACTAGCAATAAACTATCCTACATAATCTATCTATTTATCCAATCAGCCCACATCCACCCAAAGAGTATTGGAGTTCCTTGTGAAAGGGCTCGCCCGGGGAAGTACTTACTATCAGCATTCCCATTTTTGCCGCCAAGCAGCATTGCTGTGTTTCGGTATTAAAGTTATGGTTTCCGGTGTAATTATAGGCAAAAAGGCTTCACACCTGTATGCTTCAAGTTGATGGACGCCATGCAGTGTAGGGAACGTTTCTAAGGAGCGTGACCTACGAGGCTATACTTTTTAGGGTTCCGTGCCCAAAAGGTAAAACGGCACCTTATTACTAACACTGCTGTCCTGTCTGTCTGTCCGTCTGTCACCAGGCTGTATCTCATTAACCGTGATAGTTAGACAGTTGAAATTTTCACATTATGATGTATTTCTGTTGCCGCTATAACAACAAATACTAAAAACATAATAAAATAAATATTTAAGGGGGGCTCCCTATACAACAAACGTGATTTTTTTATCGTTTTTGCTCGATATTGATAACGGCAATAGGTAGACGCTTGAAATATTCACAGAATATTGAGTTATATTATTCACTTTAAAAATAAATAAATATATTTAAAAAAAGATAATGGTCCGGAACCCTTCGTGCGCGAATCCGACTCGCACTTGGCCGGTTTTATTTTATAGGCGATGGTTACCACATAACATGAAGTTAGTCAATGGCTTGTGCTGTGACCTTATTGTCTAAATGCATGTATCCATTTTTAGTGCCTTTCTATGGATGTGGTATCACTATTGTGGATGATAATGATAATCCAAATGCCCAGTGAAACCAGGAAAAATATCTGTAATTTTGTTAAATCAGGCCATTGTCACTATCAGTGCAATGTGACACGTTCCTGTTAATCATTTGTCATCAGAAAATGACGTCAAACAACACATGGCCATGATAAAATTAAATTATGGTCATACATTGAAATGTAATTTTTATAGGAAGATTGTTCTGGGGCTGTGTTCAAAATAAGCACTTACGCTATCTATTGTGAGTTTTCCATTGCGCCATATCGAGTATCGATTTACGAAATACCCTTAGGATAGCGTGCACAACGATCCCTAAACGTATTTAGCGACTTAACATTTATTTATAAATTATAGGCTAGCGTTTAACCACGATCTCGCGTGATGGCGCGCGATGATGCAGTCTACGATGGTACACGCTTGCCTATAAGAGACCTATTCACTAGCGACTTGAAGACCCCTAGGTTGTAATTATCAGGAAACACAGGCTAATGCAAGGCGTTCCACTCCTTGTCGGTGCGCATAATAAAGGTGGAAGAGTACCGCTTTGTGCGTATCCGTATCCCTGCCGTGTAGCGAGAGCGTCCGGTTGTCCGATGATAGAATGGAGATGGTGGGATCAGGTTGAAAAGCTCCGCAACGCACTCTCCGAAATGTATCCGATAAACAACCATAAACATGTTTATATTTGACGTATTTGTATGATTCCTTAAATCATATTTAGCCACTAAACACATTTAGGCATCGATGCGCAGCGCAAGTCACCCTTCATAAATAATTAATAAGTATAAGATTTGTACTAAAAACGGGATATTTACTATGATTTGTGAGTTTTTGAGTATCCCGATATTTCGACGCAGTTGCTTGCGCCATGGTCACGGGTACACAAAAACACTCAAATCATGGTAAACATTCCGTTATTAGCGAAAATAGTGTTCATTCATATAAGGTAGTTTCAAAAGCTATAAACAAATAAATATTTAAAAATAATTGACAATATTTTTTTAAGTGAACCTACATTCAGGAATACTTGCTAGATAAATTAGTATTAATTTAGCCTGACATATTATGTGGATTTGATTATCAATTATTTGACATTGAAGTCGCAATTTTTTTATTTGTTCGTGTTCTTTTACAACCGACTTCAAAAAAATAAAGGACTTATTTTTTTATATATGTTCACCGATTTAACCGTCAATTGTGAACCGATTTTCAAAATTATTTTTTTATTCGAAAGAGTAAACTTTCGAGGTGGTCCCATAGAAATTTCATTGAAATCGGTTCAGTAGTTTGGTTTTTTCTGTTATCTGAATTCGGTTATATTTTTGTTAAAAATTTACTTGTGACTTAATTTATTAACGTAAGTACCCATTTTGTAATGTTTATCGATATTTTTTATTTGTTCCTTATACTTCAATGCCTCTGTGGTATGAACTTGTTCTTACTCTATTTAAGTGAATAATAGTAGATTATTAAACGAGGGGATAAAGCAGTGGCTTGCGTCACGGGCGCTATATTGAATCCCGAACGTAACGAAGGATTCTAGAGTTAACTCACGAGCGGAACGAGGGAGTTACTAGAATCCTAAGTGCAGAGAGGGATAAGCACGCCCATAGCTTTATCAACGAGGAAAATACTCTACTTTTCACACTTTCTGTGAGAAAATTCTGTCTTTGTTACGTTAGCGTTTCGCGGCATTTGCTTTATACGATACGTAAGACATAATAAGAAATGAAAGGACATAAGAAGACACAAAGAGTTCGGACTGTTTCGGACTGCGCAAGTTCGATCACGTATCCAAGTTCAGATCCCAACTTAAATGGCTCCCTATTCGTCTTCGTCGGAATCTTCACGTTCTTTCACTCTTATTTAAAGTATTATATTGTCCACTCTCTCCTCCCTACCTCCGTGAACGCTTCAAATTCCTTGTCCCTCGCAGTGTGACATCCCGGTCCTCTAAGTCCCTTCTCCTCAAAACACCTCAACACACTTCAAGCCGCTATGGTGGCTCCTTTACCGTTTATGCGGTGAAAATTTGGAATGCCCTGCCCCATGAAGTTCGCGCTAGTCCCTCGTTTAACATTTTCAAACGGAAAGTTAAAGAGCACTATCTCTCTCTGTAATTTCATTTTATTGTAGGTATATATTTATTTTTGTATATATTTATTAGTCTATTTATTTTATTTATTACATTCATTCATTTTATTACTTACTTTTAGTATATTTCGTTTTATTTGTTTAAGATATATGTACATATTTATGATTCTTGTACACGCACCTACCTTTAAAATCATCTCTCTCTCTAGCCTCAAAGGTTTGCTGGAAGAAAACTCTTTATAGGGTTAAGCTCGCTTTTGTACATGTCCTCTATTTCTGTACTTTATAATGTATTTTATTGTGTACATTATTGTACACAATAAAATACATTATAAAGTAAAGAATAATTCTTTATAGAATAAAGAAAGAGACACAAAAAGACCTAAACATACCTAAAAATACATAAGAACACCTAAGAACACGGAGAGGCTAGTTTAAAAATAAGCTCTATGTTTAAAATTATAATACAAATGAGGTTCCAAATTCAAATCACATTATGCCCGCGAGGGCATAAATAAATTCAGTACAACTTTACTCCCGGCTCAGCTGTAGGGCTTTAATTTTAATTAACCTACTTTCCGTGAGGTTTATATGACATATAATTTGACATTGTCGAGCAGGTGGCGTAAAACTAAATTTATCATTTAACATCAATAACAAGTATTTCATAAAAATATTGTTCCAAAGATAGTTTTAAAAGATTTTCAATCATTTTGGAACCCTAAAAAGCTACAGTCAGAATGTTCAAGACGGTCCTTATTCAGGTAGTTCACGATTCGTTGAGGGAGGAAGCCGACCACATCCTGTTTGCAGAAGGTCTGAAGTTGTAAGGGCTCCCTAGTCCCATCGCACCGCTGAGCTATTGAGGCATGACCAGGTGTGACGTTGATGACTGCTTCCTATTGGGAACTATTGGATGTTTCAAATGAATGAATGAAAACACTTTGTTGTACACCATAAAAAATAAGAATCAAGTTCACAAAAGAAAAACTAAAAGTTTGGAATAAATCCAAATACCAACCAAACAAAATCAATTATTTTGATTTCTTGTTTGAACCTTTATATCAATAAACTTTTCATTAGTTAATAACAAGTGAGTATTAATATATATGTAAACAGGTAACTTTTTAACAGAAAATCGAAAACAGTTATTTTGAATTATAAACCAAACTACTGAACCGATTTCGATGAAATTTGATATGTTGATAGATTATGACCTGGATTCAAATATAGTCTACTTTTTGTTGATAAACAACGCGTAAGAAGCCGCTTTCGGAAACTAGTATTAATTATAAAAATGGGTAAACAAGGACGTTTGTAATAACTTTTAGGGTTCCGTACCCAAAGGGTCAAACGGGACCCTATTACTAAGGCTCCGCTGTGTGTCTGTCCGTCTGTCACCAGGCTGTATCTCATGAACCGTGATAGTTAGACAGTTGAAATTTTCAGAGAGCTTCTCGAGTGGTGAACACGCAGCGCAGCGTTTTACGCCCCCCCCCCCCCCCTCCCTTAAATAGAAAGACCTGTTAAAGGTTGCTGGGTGTTTGGGTGCAGGCCCAACAAGATCGATCGCTCTGGAAATCTATCGGAGGCTTATGTTCAGCAGTGGAAACCCAGGGGCTGTTATGATGGTGATGATGATTTACTAGTGGTTCGCCCCGAACTGAGATCTTGAGAGTCTCCCATAAAAACAAAAATAATATTATTCGTAATCTTTCATTTATTCGTATCAAAATAGTGCCACGAAATAAACAACTACCTTAACGGGAGTTCATGTAATGTGATTACACTTTTTTGGGGTACAAATTGCAGTTATTCCGGATTTGTGACTTTTGCCTATATTTGTGTCACTAAAGCTATACGAATACCTTCCAGCACTGTGGGGTCACTGGTGCACCCTGTGAATTTTGTCAAACTTTTGTTTTTATTATGGCTAATAACTCAAATACTACAACGATTAAATTAAACATAAAAACAGGGCTGAAATGTACTAATAAAGACCTTTCATTTGACGCCCCACTTGACCGAACGATCTCCTTTTAATTTTTTTTGCCCTTCTTGAACCCCAATATCTCAAAAAACCTCCAAACATTTTTAGCTTAGTCACACCAAACTTGTGCCATCACTACCTACCTATGTATCAAATTTCACGATGATCGGATCAACTCTTCGAAAGTTATCCTCGGACAAACAAACATACATACATAGGTACATGCAACGCCGATCTGCTCAAGTTGATTTAGAGATCTCGCTTCGCTCGATCAATTATTATAACCATGATCTAAGGCAGAGGTTCCCAATTTTATTTGGCACTGGAACCTTAATTGATCATATTTTTTTTGGCGGAACCCTAGCTGCTTTTTTGATAACTAAAGTGTTTAACTTGTAGTTTGAATATACTCGAAGAATGAACAAATTGTAAATGGAAAATAGTTATTATATGTATTGCAAAGCATTTATTGTAACAAAGAAATACAATGTAGATTACAATTTATTGTGAAGAATGAAAAAATTAAAATTAGTTAGCAGTAAAATTAGGCTGACAATTGAACGCAAACCAGTCTCGCATCGGTAAGTCGTCACAAACAGAAGCAGAACCAAGGTTTTCTCAACGATCGCATTGTAGAACATCCAAGTCTATTAGTAATTTTAAAACAAAAGTGCACACCCATTATCTGTCCTTGTGTTGAAGTTGTAGCTGCTTGTTAATTCATCATAACCACTTTTAGAGTTGCTTATTTAAATTAAATTTGTGTTATTACTGGTAATTTAGGTTTATAGTATGTAGATATGTTTTTAAATTTATATAGATGCACCGCCGTCATGTATTACATTTTGATCCTGTCCATACAAAGGTTGTCTGGAAGAGATCGCTTTTAGCGATAAGACCGCCCATTGTACTAAATCTATTTGTAAGAATTATGTTCTGTATTTTACTTTGGTGTACAATAAAGAGTTATCTTATACAACTTTATGTACTATCAGCAAAAAGTCCGCTCTGCCACCTTAAGGCACCTTAAAATAAAAGGACAAAAGAAAAAGGCGGTGTCAGCTAGCTAACTACTTGCAAGCGAAACTGTTTCGAAACTGGCAGAGCGTAATTTTTGCTGACTGTACAATCCAACTTTAACTCTCTGACAGACCGCGGAACCCCTGTGACGCATCCACGGAACCCCAGGGTTTCGCGGACCACCTTTTAGGAATCGCTG
Source organism: Philereme vetulata (assembly GCA_918857605.2). NCBI lineage: Eukaryota > Metazoa > Arthropoda > Insecta > Lepidoptera > Geometridae > Philereme > Philereme vetulata. The sequence continues at coordinate 5,154,523 of OU975422.1, read as the reverse complement.
ATCTAAGGTACTATGTATATTCCTGGTGTACAATAAAGCATTAATCTATTGTATAATTCTTTTACAAATAGCAAAGAATGAGTTTAACCTTTCCCCGTTTTTGCTGAATATAATCTTGAAAATCTATAACGAGGTCAAAATGGGGTGACCTTTGACATAGAGGTCACGCAAAAACATTGTCAATTGCTTAATTTGTCAACTTGGGTAGAAAAGTTCCCTTTTCAAAAATGTTGATATCTTCTTAGTAAGAATTGCTCCTGTTTCCAACCGACTTCAAAAAAACGAGGAGTTTCTCAATTCGGTTGTATTTTTTAAAATGTTTGATACCGTTAACTCCGTCATTTATTAACTGATTTTGAAAATTCCTTATTTTTATTTTTGAAGTGATAACTTCTTTAGGCGCGTTGGGCATTTTTGAGATGGGAAAACCATTGAACTCGCGACACTGTTACCGTTACCGACACCTCTGTATATAAGTAACTCGAAATTGAACAAGTTTTCACTTCTGTCGGCACTCCCGGAGTGCCACTTTATATTTTTTTATTTGTAAGGGTAGGTATACTTTCAGATTAGTCCCATATATAGGCATTTTAAATCGGTTCAGTAGTTCAGTTATTATATCAAAAATCCAAGTAAGTAAACTTAATTGCGTAAGTATTCAGCTTTCCTGTGACTTATTAACTTCAAAGCAAGGTGATTATCTGAAGACGGTGATATTTTACAAGATTTTTACTAGGTATGATGTTTGTCCGGGAACCATGCGACAGAGTTTTATAGTCGATCCTTCACTGTAACAGCCGTACGATTGTGGATCGCTTTGCCCCTCTCTATAAGAACATCCAAGTCTATTAGTAATTTTAAAACAAAAGTACACACCCATTATCTGTCCTTGTGTTGAAAATGTAGCTGCTTGTCAATTCATCATAACTATTTTTAGAGTTGCTTATTTAAATTAAATTTGTGTTATTATTGGTAATTTGGGTTTATAGTATGTAGATATGTTTTTTAAATATATATAGATGCACCGCCGTCATGTGTTACACTTTGATCCTGTCCATACAAAGGTTGTCTGGAAGAGATCGCTTTTAGCGATAAGACCGCCCATTGTACTAAATCTATTTGTAATAATTATGTTCTGTATTTTACTTTGGTGTACAATAACGAGTTATCTTATCTTATCATGCAACTGAATTTTAAAATAGTTATCTTTAACCGATTCAGCTGAAATTTGGTATACACGCTTATTTTGGAGAACAATGCATATTTATAGTAAGCATAACCTGATTCTACTCTCTGGATTGGCTCCAGACGAAGGAACTATTCAACGATAAACAGCACTGATACGAAATTTAGTATACGCATTTAATTATGATAGCCCGTTCTAAGTTCCACTATGTCATGGCTGCTGCACTCAGGATTGGCTTCCAAGAAGGAACTTCTCAACGGTCAATAGCACAGACACGAAACATTGTATACGCATTTAAATTTGGAAACTTTGGTGACAATGCAATAATATAGTACTATGGAGGTGATCTCATGATGGAGGCGGATGCTAGACAATGGAACTTCTGAATATATTGTAGTGGGCTACTAGTGTTTGAGCTCAATTGAATCTGTTTGCGGTTTTAATTAAGAATTTTATAAAAGCTTGTTTTGAATAAGTAATTTTTCAACAAAAAACTTATTTCTTAAAAGTAACTTGTGTTATTTTCTCTTTATTTGTACAAAATAGTTGTACACGCGGCTACACATCAAACTTTATATTTCCAGTATAAGCTGACCTCGCATTGTGTAGGCTTTTCATAGAATGAGAGGTCAGCTTATATTGGAATTGTATAGCTTGATGTGTAGCCGTGTGTACTATGAGTTTATATTTCATAAAATAGGAAAGCCATGATATTCGTGAGAGCGAACGCGTGCGGTGTACCACAACGAAATAACAAACCTATGTATAAACAGAATATGTTGGGAGTTGGCGGTTCTCTTGCGGTTATTGTCAGTCCTTGGTTTTATTGAGAAAATAATGCAGAGCGTGACGAACTGATGAGCGAAACGGAACGTCAAAATGATCTATCGTAGATGTCATTTTTTTCCCATACCTATTTTGTGATTGAAAATTGATACTGACTACAGTGAAATTGCAGCATTAAATGTTGTATAGCTGATTGTTTTTAAAAACAATCTGCATACGAAATTGCGTTAATAGATTGGTTTATCTGATTGTTTTAATAAAAAAATCAAATATTAGCTACTTACTATTAAAAAAATCGAAAGCTAAGCATTCAATGTGTCCTAAAAGTAACAATCCGTTAAAATAAGATTTCAACGCATCCTCAAAACTTTTATACCAAACTGACAGACGGTTGACAGAAAAACACGCGTAAGTTATAAAAATCTAAACAAATCCCTGTACATTCTGTTCGGTTGTACCAGGAGTGCATAAAAAGGCGGGATGTCTTGTTGACATTTGATTGACGTCTTACTCGCTTCGTGGCCGCCATGTTTATCTCATTGCTGACAACAGAACAACACTTTCACTCATTTGAATTTCCTTACGACTCTATTCCAAACGAATTAAGTTTAAATTGAAGTGAAAAGTGGTAGAATAAATAGAAAAGCTAAGTTTGTTCTCATTTACTAATGTAATGAATGACTAACAAGACAGAACTAAACTAAATAGAGGCTAGAAACGGCCCAGCTGTGTCCGGTGACTGATTGCTTTAGTTTTAATTCTAAATGGGTACTAATTGAAAACTGTCCACAGGCGTGAAGATGCCGTTATAAATTAAACTTGTAGCATCCTGTGGCATTTAACATAATAAAATAAGAAATGTTAAGAATGCAGATAATTTATTTGATAAAATTTGTGGTTATGTTTAATTTTCTACTAGAAATGCAAAAAATTGGAATATTGTGCAGTTACAAGTTAATGTGCTATCTTTGCTTTAGTCTTACAACAGGGTATTATGATTTATTTTTTAGGGTTCCGTACCCAAAGGGTAAAACGGCACCCTATTACTGAGGCTCCGCTGTCTGTCTGTCCGTCTCTCACCAGGCTGTATCTCATGAACCGTGATAGGTAGAGAGTTGAAATTTTCACAGATGATGCATTTCTGTTTCCGCTGTAACAACAAATACTAAAAACAGAATAAAATATTTAAGGGGGGCTCCCATACAACAAATGTGATTTTTTTGCTCTTTTTAGCTCGATATTGATCTTATATTGATATTGATATCGGCAACAGGTAGACGCTTGAAATATTCACAGAATATTTAGTTATATGTTCACTTTAAAAATAAATAGTTAAATTAAATTAAAACACATTTTTACGGGGGCTCCCATACAACAAACGTGTTTTTTTGCCGTTTTTATAGATAATGGTACGGAACCTTTCGTGCGCGAGTCCGACTCGGACTTGGCTGGTTTTTTTTATAAGTTACCTTAATAGGAGATTTGTCCCCAAACTTTCGGTGGCTAAGAAAGATTTGAAGATTGTGGTATTGACATATCGGTATTTGCAGACGAGACACAGCACACGCCTTGCGTCCACATCAGCCGCTCTTAGGCTGGGCGTCAACCTGGAAGATGTATGGTAAGGAAGGCCGCCAGTTGGAGTAGTTTCTTCAATGTGTGCTTAAAATGTTGTGTAAGGAGAATTTTATTCCCAGCTAATGTTTTTGTTGAAGTTGTGTTTGAATTTGTATTTCAAGTTTGTTTATAATAGTCTCAGCCAGATATGTACTATTTTTGTGCTTATAATTTCTTTTGAGATAGATGTTATCTATCTTTGATTACATTATGTAAAATATTTTAAAACCATCTCAAACACTTTCAAGCCGTTTTAAAAATCTAAATATGAACTAGTTAAATATTTAGTTAGGGAATTAAAAAAACTAAAAATTCCCAAAGCAAAAAACTGTCTTTTATATTATGTATTGTTATTTTCTTTAAATTTTAACAAAATAAGTTGTATATCGACAATAGGTAATTTGATTCTTTGAAAATGTCAAAAGTAAAATTAACAATCGACAAAAAAAATCATCAATTACAAAATTCCCAAGGGGTCATCCGTGAAAGGGTTACAATAATGACAAATCAAAAATTTTCAAAAAAACAACAAAAGCTGACCCTTTCTAGGATTGTGTCCATATTTCAAGGTGACAGGTAATAAAAAATAATATTAAAAAAAAATATGACAAAAGAGTTTTTGTTCTCGCAACGTAACTCAAAACCGCAAAGCACGCGGGAACAATTTGTAAGAAAAATATAACATTTTTTACAATATTCCCTAATTTCGTGCAAAAATATCGTGTTTCCTTAGTTGTTCAGTTTTCGGTCGCTGCTCGATTTGGTACATGTGTTCTTGATAAGGGTTTTCTGTTTTTCGAAATAATAGGGAAGTGTCAATCTATGTTAGTTTCCAGGAGTTTGTTCTAGCCAAACGGTGGCTTACCATTTACTTGGGACTTATTGACCTGCGCTAGTTCATTCGAACGGAATAATATGTTTCTTACTAAAATATTTTTATAACCACATTCGACTAAAAATATTCTTTTAATAATAAAAAAAATATAAGATACTTTTTTTTTCAATCTGTAGGTACGTACTAATGCTATAATGCGTTCATTAAAATAAACGTTCAAAAATCATTCAACAAAAATGTTTAATTAAAAGTATTTTTCTTGATGTGAAGATGAAAAAGTTTAGAAACGTCGCTTTCTTTTTATTTTTTAATTTGACAAACCTCTTTAAACGAATACCACTGGCTGAAAAAAGCACCATTCATAAATGTCAATTTAAAGCGCGTTCTATTTTTAAACTCTCATTAGTTTAAACTTCGAATGTTGGTAGCAATTTGGACGTAACGACATTGGTGTCGAATGGCAAAATATTTATCGTGTCAAAGGGTTCAGCTTGTTCTCTTCAACTGACAGACAGACAAACATTATCTTGGAAATTTAGAACTTGGAACATATTCAAAGGACAATGGCAAGACTCTAAACATGAATCCACACTATATTATAAAAGTAGTAGAGTTCCTTATGTTATAAATTTTAGTGTGTGTGGAAATATAAATAAATAAATCTTGCTGGACATTTCACACTGCGCTATCTAGCCCCAAACTATGCAGAGCTTGTACTATGGGAACCAGATAACTGATAGAATAGGTACTTCAATACTTTTTTTTTGTTAATAAATACTTATATATAATATATAGAGAAACATCCAGACCCGGAACAAATATCTGTAGATCATACAAACATTTGTTCCGCGGCGGGAATCGAACCCGCTACCTCCTGCGTCTCAGCCGGCTATTCGCCCACTGCACCACGGAGGTCGTTAATGGTCATCAATGTGTATGCTGTTGGAGTTCCTATTTAATAAAAAATAAAAGAAATGAATACTTCTCTAGGATCGCTTGATGCACTGACAAGAGCGAAGCTCTGTTCTTATTCATTAAATCTATCATGCCCAATAATATCCGATTATCTAGCCCCTAACCATTACAAATAGACGCATCACTGCATCATTCACTACCAAAACAATCGAAGGATCACACACGCCACAAAAAAGGTAAGTAAAAAACTCCCTTTGACGTTTCTACATTGGAATAAAAAAGAAAAATTAAAAAGAAAACTTGCCGCCATACTGTCTGCTATCCGGTTTCTGTATTGGGTTACCGATCGGGTAGGTACGGTTGAAAAATATTAATGATTTATTGGTAACTAGCTGTTGCCCGCGACTTCGTACGCGTTACACTACTAAATGTGTAGGTAACCTAGAAATAAAGCTACACTCGCTGTTGCAACTTCACTTGACACCCCATTTTTATCCCATGGAACTGATTTATGGGATAAAAGTTACCCTATGTGGTAATCCAGGTTATAGTCTACATATGTACCAAATTACATCGAAATCGGTTAAGCCGTTACGACGTGATTGAATAACATACAAACAAACATCCAAACCAGTCAAACTTTCACATTTATAATATTAGTGTGTTATGCTTTTCACAAACGATTTCACAAACGTTATGCTTTTCATTGTACGGCCGGCTTGCCCAAAGATCTTTAAACCTATTTAGCGACTAAACATGTTTAACTTTAACGTATTTATATGATTTGACAAATCCTTAAATCATATCAGCCGCTAAATTACGTTTAGACATCGTTGCGCAAGTCTCCCTAATAGTTTAAAACCGGCCACGTGCAAATCGGACTGGCGCACGAAAGGTTCCCTACCATCTATAAAAACGGCAAAAAAATCACGTTTGTTGTATGGGAGCCCCCCTTAAATATTTGTTTTATTATAATTTAATTACCTATTTATTTTTAAAGCGAACGTATAGGTAACTAAATATTATAAGATATTATGTGAATATTTCAAGCGTCTACCTGTTGCCGTTATCAATATCGAGCCAAAACGAGAAAAAAAAATCACGTTGTCTGGGAGCCCCCCTTAAATATTTATTTTATTCTGTTTAAGTATTTGTTGTTTTATCGGCAACAGAAATACATTATCTGTGACAATTTTAATGGTGTACAATAAATACATTATTGATCGAGCGAAACAAGCTCTCTAAATGAATCGGCGTAATGAATGTACATACATACATACATACAACGCCGATTTGCCCAAGTTCATTTAGAGATCTCGTTTCGCTCGATCAATAATGTATTTATTGTACACCTTTGTATTATTGTATGTATGTTTGTTTGTCCGAGGATAACTTTCGAAGCGTTTATCCGATCATCGTGAAATTTGTTATATAGGTAGGTAGTGTTGGCACAATTTTGTTATGACTAAATGAGCTAAAAATGTGTGAGGGGGGGTTGTTGAGATATTGGCGTTCAAGAATAGTTAAAAAAAACAATAAAATAAAAAGTATTTGTGAGTACATTTCGACTCCGTTTTTATTTTTAGTTAAACCTTGTAGTTTTTAAGTTATTAGTCATAATAAAAACTGAACTTTGACTTAATTCACAGGATACACCAGTGAACCCCACAGTGCTGAAATTTGGTATGCGTGTAGCTTTAGCGACAGAAATTTAGGGAAAAGTCTGAAATCCAGAATAACTGTGATTTCTACCACAAAAAAGATTAACCAATTTACATAAACTCCCGTTACCTGTAATTTGAATGAAACTGTAGGTTAAGTTAGAGGGTTATGCATTTCGTGGCACTATTTTGATAGTCAAAGATTACAAATAATATTTTTTTGGTTTTATGGGAGACTCGCGAGATCTCAGTTCGGGGCGAACCACTAGTTTAATTTAATCTAATTCAAATTACAAGTGGGCCCAAATGACCACACCAGAACAATATTTTTTGTATGACTGGGCCCGTGAGTCTGGGCCCAAATGACTCCTAACCATTTTTATTGATGAAAACGAGAGACGAAGAACGGTCTCAGAGCCGCGTCGCGGGTGAGACCTATATCAAACAGTGAACTGCTATAAATTGATGATGATTCTCATTTCATCCTACATAATGTTAATTACCTACATTAATACGTGCCAAATAAACGTCGTAATATGACACCTGTAGTAAATTCGTAGAAGTCTTTATTTATAAAATATTTTCTTTGGAGAAGCCGTCGTGTGCCAGTTTCACAATAATTATTTACAAGTTTTGTCAAAGTAACCTTGACAGTGAACTGATGATGCAAATTACAAAGATTATATTAAGAAACAGAAAGGATAGTTACAATTCTCTTGCAAATAAGTGCCTACTCATGTGCTGTGTACAGGTTAAGACAGTGTTCCGCAAAGTGTGTGCCGCGGCACACTGGTGTACCGTGGTCATTAATTGGTGTGCCGCGGGAAATAACAAATTCTTCTAAAATTATAATGGCGGACGGAAATGCAGCCCAGTCCACGATTATTCCAAATTTGGATCGCCTTTGATCAATAAAACAAGCTCATGTTTCTCATTAAATACAACTTACGCTTTAAAATTAACTGTAAGTTTCTGAATTGATTAAAACTTAAGAATAAACGATAATTAGGTATGTGATTAAAATTAATTTTTTTATTTATGGGGTGTACCTCTGAAATTGCCCCATTTCGTACGTGTACCTTGAACACAAAAATTTTGCGGAACACTGAGTTAAGAGTTGCACAGAGAGCCATGGAGCGTACCATGCTCGGCATCAAACTCTTAGATCGAGTTCCAAACGTCGAGATCCGTAGACGAACGACGGTTCATGGCATTGGGAATCAAGTTATAGAGCTCAAATGGTCTTGGGCGGGACACTTGGCAAGACGTGGTGATGAGAGGTGGAGCAGGGTAGCAACTGAACATTAGGTTACAATGATTTTAAGTATTATTAATAACAGCCCGTAGAGTCCCATTGCAGCGCAGAGGTCTCCCTTCCCTCTTTCCGTGAATCCCGGTTAGTGGCTAATTGAGGCCACTCTTTCAGGTAGGTAAGCATCCAGTACATCCCTCCATCTCCGCCTGGGCCTACCACGCGGCCGCCGCCCGTTCGGAACCCATTCTGTAGGGGTTTTCGCCCATAGAACCTCTGGCATACGACAAACGTGTCTTGCCCAGTCCCACTTCAATTTTGCGGATGTCTGAGCCACGTCAGCTATCTGTGTTTTGGAGCGCAGTGTTGAGTTTCTTATACGTTCTGTGAGCCCGACTCCGAGGATGCTGCGCTCCATAACTCGTTGATAAAAACTGAGGCGGGACTTTTGAATATTGGTGAGGGACCAAGTTTGTTCACGTATGTGAGAATGGGGAGAATGCACATGTCCATTAGGTTACAAGATCCTCCAAAATATGTCGCGTAATGCTGTCCTAAAGTGACTCGAAATGATTTAAGTGGTCAAATTGATTTTTATTTTGACATTTGTATGTCAGGATAATGAACCCGTGAGGAGGTCATTAACCTCATTAATGATAACAATGTTTATTCTGTGGCTTCTTAAAATTTGACGTTTTTTATTAATGAATTATGTACTTATTACAAGATTTGGTCATGGCACAAAACACAGCTGATTTAAGCTAGACAGAAATGTTTGTTTTTGAAACAAGAAACACACTGAAGATACGACGATTAAATTATGGTACTTTTCACAAACTATAAAGATCTGCTACGCTATGACACTAGTGCAATCTCGATTTATTATTGTATAATGAAACGTTTTTTTTCACATTTTGAATATTGGAAAAACAAAATTGCATGTACCTAATATAAATAAATTGTTTTTAGAAGTTATTATAAAAATATTTCGGCGTGTTAAGAGAAACAGATCAGAGAGTATTTTCAACATGTGACGGAAAATGCGCACGCCGATGTAACACACCCTGAAGTTAGTTTTTCCGGTCTGAAGTTATCCATGTGGTGCGTTAATTACATATATTTACTATTTATTCACGCTAAAGATATAAAAGTATCACTTACTTGCGTACATTTAAACACACCCATTTTTATTTATAACTAACTGATCCCTGCGGCTTCGCACGCGTGGTTTGTCAAAAAAATAATTGGAATTTTCAAACTTTCGCGATCACTGTACATAATTATTGATTAAAACGGTTATTTATCAAAGATGGCCAAGCATTTACGAACTCCGAAGGATGTTATACATCTGCAGATGCCTGGTATTTATAAGATAGACTATTAGCTGTGGCCGCTCTTACATCGGCGTGTCAAAGAGCTAATCGCAGCTGTCAAAAATCACCAGGTAAACAAGTCAGCGATAGCAGAGCATCTGATAGACTCGGGACCGAATCATTGGATTGATCTTCATGATCCTAAAGTTCTTTCTAGCGAACGCCATTAATACAAGAGAATAGTTGGTGAAGCGATTGAAATCAAGAAATTTCCAAACTTCAATCGGGAAGATGGCTATAGAGTCTCGGCGTCCTGGAACCCGGTGCGTATTAGGTGTGCGCGTCGTGATCGGTCGTCTCAGTGCGTAGATACGGTTAGTGTAGAGTGTCGTAATATTAACTAGGACATTTCTAATTTCCGAAGACCAAGTGAGGGTAGTTGCTGCAGCTACCCACACTTCCAGTAGCTCCAAGTACTCCAGTCAACCCGAGACCACGACTGTTGCAATACAGCCAAAACGTCGGGATAGCAAATAAAAAAGGTATACATACGCGAAAAAAAGAATTACTGAACAATCTGCGCATCGGGTATAATATATCCTATGTCCTAATCCCGGTCATAATAACAAATGTCATCGCAAATTGGTCCAGCCGTTTAGTCGTCAAAACGTATCAAACAGACAGACAGAGAGACAAGAGTTACTTTCGAATTTATAATATTAGGATAGGTATAGATTGCGGTAGGTATCTTCACGTTCATTCACTCTTATTTAAAGTATTATATTGTCCACTCTCTTCTCCCTACCTCTGTGAACGCTTCGAATTCCTTGTCCCTCGCAGTGTGACATGCCGGTCCTCTAAGTCCCTTCTCCTCAAAACACCTCAACACACTTCAAGCCGCTATGGTGGCTCCTTTATCGTTTATGCTATGAAAATTTGGAATGCCCTGCCCCATGAAGTTCGCGCTAGTCCGTCGTTTAACATTTTCAAACGGAAAGTTAAAGAGCACTATCTTTCTCTGTAATTTTATTTTATTGTAGGAATATATTTATTTTTGTATATATTAGTCTATTTATTTTATTAATTATATTCATTCATTTTATTACTTACTTTTGGTATATTTCGTTTTATTTGTTTAAGATATATGTACATATTTATGATTCTTGTACACGCACCTACCTTTAAAATCATCTCTCTCTCTAGCCTCAAAGGTTTGCTGTAAGAAAACTCTCTTAGGGTTAAGCTCGCCTTTGTACATGTCCTCTATTTCTGTACTGTTTTAATATATTTTCTTCTGTACATTAAAGAATAAAGAGTAGGTAGGTACACAAAATTTAGGCAAAATGATAATCTAAAATTATGGCATTTACATAAACTTGGCAATCATTTCCTGCTTCGATATTTAGGTACATACACTTACTATTAGGAGTTTATAGGGGCCTGGACTAAAAATATCAGTTTTTCGAACCCCAGCGCCCTCCATATTGGAGTATGATTTTAGGTATGAATGAATTAATGAAAATTCTTTATTATACCTTACAAGCTAGACACAACAGATATAAAGAAATAATCAAATAAAAGTAAGCATAACGGGCGGTCTTATCGCTTAACAAAACGATCTCTTTCAGACAACCTTTGGATGGAGAGGATCATTGCTTAATGTAAAATTGGCCGAGGTGTAAAAAGAATAAACTTAATAATAGTAAAAGAAAAATTACCTAAACCTAAATAGCTATATACATACATATTAGGTATATAAATAATTTTGATTTTAGGTATGTCATGTCTGTTTATTATTCTTTGACATACAATAGCAAGCTTACAATACAATCAAAAACTACAATTCAGCAGAATCGCTTCTACCGTGGGAAGCAAGAAGTTTATTTAAATTATCATTTACTAACCTATCCGCTTTTCTATACATGTATATACTTATATACTATGTATACTAACATTATAAAGAGGAAAGATTTGTATATTTGTATATTTTTTTGTATTTTTTTTGTATTGTATCATTTATTTCAGATAATTATTACCCATAATCATAATAAGTTATAACAAATGAAGTTTTTGTGATTTCGATTTTTATTTTTGTGTGTATGTTTGTAATGAATAAACTCGAAAACTACTGATCCGATTTAAACAATTCTTTCACTATTGAAAAGCTACATTCACCTTGAGTAACATAAGCTACTTTTTACCCAGCTGCGCACAAGGAGGGTAATGTTTTTATTGACAAACAATGCGTGCGAAGCCGCAGGCAGGTCAGCTTGTATTATATAAAAAAAAATGTGTTCTAATCTAAGTAACTATCTAAGTTTTGAAGTGAAAACTTCTTTAGGCGCGTTGAGCATTTTTTGAGATGTGTAAAAGCCATTAAACTCGCGACACTGTTGCCGTTACCGACACCTCTGTATATAATTTGTTTGATTTTTTTTGTTTTTAAGAGGGGCATAAGACTTCTTAGTAAATTTTTATGTTTATGCGACATCTATCATGATTATTTTGCAACATTCAAATGAACCAACACCTGTCCTACATAGTAGGAATACTAGAACCGAACAAATGATGGTAACAGTGATGTAAAAAAATGCAGCCACAGACGATACATCAATTCTGGACAGTAAATATTGATTCACTAGCTGTTTGCTGCTGCTGTATTAATTCTATTTAACGTCTGGGAGTTGTAGATGGTGCTAGGTTTGAGGAGTGTATCTTATATTTTGCAATTCGTGTATTTTATATATTGTTAATTTAATTTATTGAGTATCTTCTCCTTTTAATTTGTCTACATGTTATTTATATTTTATTCTATTTGTATTGTCTTTTCAAATGATCGTGTCGTCACCTAGGCCCTGTCAGAAAACCAGCGCTGCATCGTATCTACCGTGGTACGAGCTTATGCTGAGACAGGGACCTTTTTGTCCCCACGCAACACCAGTATTGTCTGTCTGAGTGAATCTTGACTTTGGCTTTGATTTTATTGTTTTTTATTGTGTGTGATGTGGGTTCAAATAAATATATTCTCTTTCTTTCTTTCTTTCTTAGTCTCTGATAGCATGAATGAAATGTAGAACTTTTGAGATGCTAAGAAGAAGAACATCCAAATGTTTTTTTGTTTGTGGAGGAGCATAAGACAAATTTTTAATAAATGTTCATGTTTATGCGACATCTATTATGATCATTTTGCAACATCCAAATTTTTTTTTGAAGTGAAAATTTCTTAAGCGCGTTGGGCATTTTTGAGATGGGTAAAAAACCATTGAACTCGTGACACTGTTACCGTTACCGACACCGTGCATGACGATTCAAAAATACACACGTAATTGTTAAAGTTTTTACTTCTGTCGGCACTCCCGGAGTGCCACTTTTTTTTTTGACTCGTACACATAAAGAGGAATGATAAAATTTTAACGGCTATTTCTTTCTGTGTGCTGTGGCATCTTAGTTCTCAAACCGATGCACGATTCGAACGTGGTTTTTACATACCTAACGATTTATTTGCGAAAGCCTTGTGCAAACCTGGTTGGTGCAAAGCTTTCGCAAGCCTCTCAGGGAAGGATTAGTTAAATTGCCCGGAAGGTTTATCAACACATAAGTAATTTAATATTTTTCAAACTTTCTCTTTCACTGGTATTTATCGCGTATGATGTGTGAGTTCGACCGCGACCACGGCTGTTGCAACACAATGTAAACGTCGGGATACCAATTAAAAAAGGCACATACGATAAATACCCGTTATAATCAGTAATTACGTAAGGAATTTAGTACGCACTGCTACAAATTCCAGTATAAGCTGACCTCTCATTCTAAGAAAAGCCTACACAATGCGAGGTCAGCTTATACTGGACTTGTATAGCTTGATGTGTAGCCGTGTGTACATTAGTAAAAACATTGCTTCTGCACAATTGCTAAGTATACCTACAGGTAATAGAACCCGGCACACGTGATGGCAGGAGCCGTGCCACAGATAACTACCACTCGTTATGTGTGCACAGTCGAGTGGGCAAACAAGGGGATGACCTTAGGGAAGTTGCCAGCTGTCTTCACGTTTGGAAAACCATCGGCAATTTGGCATCATACATGCAGCATAAGTTTTTTTGGCTTTTATATCACTGCGTCCACAAGGCCTATTTTATATAGTAAAAAATCTAAATGAATATATATTCCTGGACATTTCACACAGTGTTAACTAGCCCCAAACTAAGCAGAGCTTGTACTATGGGAACCAGATAACTGATAGAATACTTATATATATATTTTTTTGTAAATACAAACATAAAATACACTAGCTGACCAATCCGCAGCTTCGCACGCGTAGTTTTTCAATAAAAACATTACCCTCCTTCTGCGCAGTTGAGTAAAAAGTAACCTATGTCACCCGGGGATAGTGTAGCTTCCCAACAGTGAAAGAATTTTTTAAATCGGTCCAGTAGTTTCGGAGCCTATTCAATACAAACAAACAAATCTTTCCTGTGTATAATATTAGTATAGATTGATTGAAATCGATCAAGAAAGTTTTCTAAGTAATATGTTATATGCTAGTTTTGAGCATAAGTAATTGTATAACTTGAGGATATTATTAAGTTCTAATGTAGCTTAATTATTATTTAAATTAAAATTTTGCAAATTACATCGATTTATAAATTATCTTAGCTAAGTTACCCACCAAAAAATATTAGGTATGTACGTAGACACGGCTATACATTTCTAGTATAAGCTGACCTCTCATTCTACGAAAAGCCTACACAATGCGAGGTACATTACATCATATTTAAGTAGGTATATAAATCTGTGTTCTCGGGGTTTCTCTACGGGATCGAATCAGAAATGAGGAGATACGTAGGAGAACTCAAATCACCGACATAGCCCGACGGATTAGCACGTTGAAGTGGCAATGGGCAGGCCATATAGCGCGCAGAACAGATGGCCGATGGGGCCGGAAAGTTCTCGAATGGAGGCCACGGACCGGAATGCGCAGCGTAGGACGTCCACCTACAAGATTGGCAGACGACTTAGTAAGAACCGCAGGTCGGCGTTGGATGCAGGCCGCTTCCAACCGCAGTTCCTGGAGATCAATGAGGGAGGCCTTTGTCCAGCAGTGGACGTCCTACGGCTGATATGATGATGATGATAACTCTGTGACTATTGTACTATTTACAAATATATAAAATATAATATAATATCACATTGAAGTACCTAAGTATATGTAGAATATGGTGTCATATAATATTTTATTCATTCATAACCACTGAACTGCTATTTGAATAATTGTTCCATGTTAGCATACATGTGAAAATAATTATAAATATACTATAAGTGCACACCCATTATCTGTCCTTGTGTTGAAGTTGTAGCTGCTTGTTAATTCATCATAACCATTTTTAGAGTTGCTTATTTAAATTAAATTTGTGTTATTACTGGTAATTTAGGTTTATAGTATGTAGATATGTTTTTAAATTTATATAGATGCACCGCCGTCATGTGTTACATTTTGATCCTGTCCATACAAAGGTTATCTGGAAGAGATCGCTTTTAGCGATAAGACCGCCCATTGTACTAAATCTATTTGTAGGAATTGTGTTCTGTATTTTACTTTGGTGTACAATAAAGAGTTATCTTATCTTATCTTATCCTATAAGAGGAATGTCGTATTTGCACTTAGGACAAACCTATTGTTACGAGCTGAGGGTTCGGGATAAAATAATTAAAATTAATCTAACCAAAACAACACTTTTATTCAACACTAAAATTCAAAATATACGATCCTAATCACAACACACTAATTCACAACACTTTCGCATAATAACCACTAAAAGTCACCAAAATATTCACACGTATAGCCAAATCCAGACTGACCCCTTCGGTTTTTTTTTTTTTTTTTTCGAATGGACTTATCTCGCTGTTGGCCTCTGAGGCCGTTGCAGCTTAACCGAGCTTTTGGCGAGCACAGATGGCGCTCAGCCCTTTAATTTTATTTTTGATGAGGCAACTAGCGCAAGGGCACCACTTAGGTACGAACCTCGGCTTGGGCTGTTGCCGGGACGGGGATAGGAGAGAAACGCCCGGGTACGTGCTTGTACCTCGTATAGGCGGCGACTGAAGGGACTCGTTGACCTCGCCGGCGAGGTCGGTGTATTTGTGGAGTGTTTGCTCTGTCTAATGTGGATGACTCACCCGCATTAGCGGAAGTGATTTCGTCATCCGGGTCTCCGAGAACGTGTCTCGGTCGACGGAGGGTTTTTCGGTGCTCGGACGGTTCAGTCGAATAGTCCGGAATGGTATGTACCAAAGGATTCGGATGATGAATGGCGAGTTCATAATGTCGCTTGGAAGCGAGCTTGATGAATTTAGCTATTGACTCTAATTTCAAATCACGATGCAGATCGTTATTGCGAAAATACCAAGGCGAGCCTGTGGCTTTTCGCAAGAAACGATTTTGTACTAATTGAATGGCAGCAACTTGACGAGAGTGGGCGAATACTACTGATGAGTATGTCATGATGGGGCGAATGCAGGCTTTGTAAAGGGTCACCTTATTTCTAAGAGACATTTTACTTTTTCTGCTTAGGAGCGAGGACAGTCGTCCTAAGGTGTACTTAGCTTGGTTGCACCTCTTAGTGATGTGCAACCTAAAGGAAAGACGTCTATCAAGGATGACACCCAAGTATTTGGCAGAGGGGGCCCAGCGGATGGGCACACCAAAAAGGGAAATCGGTTTTGGGGTGAGATTTCTCCGTGTAAAGTACACTGCTGTGCTTTTCGACGGGTTAACCTCAATCCGCCACTTGCGAAACCAAGCGGCAAGAGCGTGAAGGGCAGCTTGCAGCCTTATACCCACCCGATCGGGATTCCGATTGGATGTGTATAAGGCTGTGTCGTCTGCATATAGGGCTATTTCCACTTGAGGAGTGCGAGGGATATCGCTGGTGTACAGCGTGAACAGGAGGGGGCCCAGAACGGAGCCTTGTGGGACTCCGGCTCTAACTGGCCTGGGGTTTGAGAGAGTGCCTTCGACGGTGTACCGAAAGCTACGACCTTGGAGATAGTCTCGTATGATGAGCACGAGTCTGTCTGGCACTCCGAGTTTGGAAAGCTTGTAAACCAAGCCATTGTGCCAGACCTTGTCAAAAGCTTTCGCTACATCGAGGAAGACGGCACCAGTATCTGCAGGCCAGGTACTTTGCCAATTGGAAAGGACATGCTCCGTTATGCGGAGCACCTGTTGTGGACATGAGTGTTGGGCACGGAAGCCGAACTGCTCATCGGGAAGGAGTTTGAACTCATTGACATGGGACCAGAGACGCTTCATTAGAAGACGCTCATATATTTTACCTAAGCCATTAAGCAGGCTAATGGGACGATAACTAGTTGGATCGTTAGCAGGTTTCTTGGGTTTACGGAAACCAATGACATTGGCTTCCTTCCAAGCATCAGGGAAGGTGCAGAGTTCCATAGCTGCATTGAAGATGCTGACTAGAATGTAGATAAGGGGAACAGAGAACTGCTTGAGTACTCTGTTGGAGATGCAGTCGGGGCCGGATGCTTTCTTTGGGTGTAAAGCCTTGATACTATCAAAGACTTCAGAGGCCTCAATTGGATTAAGTGAGGAGGTAGGAGGTAAGGAGGCTATACGGTCGACCTCGTTGTTCACCTTGTCAAGGTGTGCAGGATCAACGGGTTCGAGACTGGGAGAGCATTGAGCTTCAAGGGTTTCAGCCAGGTAGTCGGCTTTTTCCTCGTCTTCGAATGCTAGGGTCTGGTTGGGTCGGATAAGAGGAGGCATCGGAGCGAGAGCGTCCGCTTTCATGGAGCGAGCTAGCCTCCAGTAGGCCAGATGGCTAGGCTCGATCCCCGAGAGCAGGCTCTCCCACTCACGATTGCGGTGTTCTTTGACGCGCTCTCTCACCTCTCTGTGCAGAGAGCGCATTAAGAGACGATTGTCTTCGGTACTGACCCCTTCGGGCCTCTCCACGCCTTATTTATACCACACACTGTTACTAGAAACCTATTAGAACGTTCGAGAACGTACCGATAGCAACTAGAAAGGCATTCCACATGTCTACTATTTATTATTCTGTGCAAGTGTAGATAAGAACGGTAGACGGTAACAATCATACCTAGTGTTTCCTATTCTGTGACATAGAAGGTATAAATAACTTCGAGATACAGACTATTACTTATTCTGTAACAGCCTCGGCGTAACACTACTAAGGTTTTTTAAGTGAAAAAAAAGGTCAGCTTATACTGGAAATGTATAGCTTGATGTGTAGTTTAATCAAAACATAAAAAAAAAATTTTTATAAATCACGAAATAGGGTTAAATTCTAAGTATTATGTTGATACAATAAAAATTATAGAGGTCATACAAAATAATCAAACTTGTTAAAAAAAACCAGCAATAATACTACGCTATTTCTTGAATCTAAGTTAATTGATAACCCTTTTACTGTTCATACATTGTAACCTTTTTGTGCCCAAAAATGTTTTATGTGGGAAAAGTCAAAGGTCACATTCTATTTCTGAAGATGAAAAGGAGTCACAATGAAAAGGACTTCAATTCAATTACCAGAATATAATGTTTTTTTTTCACCGTTTTATTAGCAAACCGTTTTTTAAATATATTTGGTAAAGTTTTATGAACGGGACCTAACTACGTACATAAGTAAAACCACTGCCAGCTTTTGCTTTAATGTTGTCGTACTCGTCCAAAAGTTTTTTTTTTAACTTCTTACGCACGTTTGACTTGGGGAGTAAGCTGGTGAATGCATTACGAAAAGTGCGAACGGAAGTTGAGAGGGAGATATAAGTTAGTGAAGATAGAAAGAGAGAGACTTACGTTTCGTATATTTTTATGCTGCGAGCTGCGTCTGTCCAGAATGAAGATAGACTGATCGACCTAGAGACGTGTGGATAATTTGGTAATTGAAGAATTTGTTTGCACACTCGTTTTTTTTAATACTTTATTGCACCAAAATACAAATTACATGTACAAAAGGTGGGTTTAATGCTAATAGCATGTTCTACTTGCCAACCTCAGAGGTAAAAAAAGGTTGGCATGCTAACTTAAAACAATATTAACTTATTGATACTTAAAAAAAAACAAAAGAAACACAAATACCAAAAAACTCCGATCACAGTAAGAATAAATACATAAACATACTTGATATAATAATAGAATTGTCTGGAAGATATCTTTTTTATCGATAAGTCGAATTAAAATTCTAGTTTTTTTATTGTTACACTACTTATTACACACTTTGACCAATCCGCAGCTTTGAACGCGTAGTTTTTCAATAAAACATTACCCTCCTTCTGCGCAATTGGGTAAAAAGTAGCATATGTCACCCGCGGATCGGTCCAGTAGTTTCGGAGCCTATTCAATACAAACAAACAAACAAATATTTCCTCTTTATAATATTAGTGTAGATACCTTTGATAGTTATTTCATTTAGTTTCCAAAAACAGTTCCTACCTAAATGTATCTATATATTTATTAGGTATAGGGTGTTGATTTACTCTCTATTTATGAAGGCAGAAAGCTAGTTACAAAAACTGAAACCATTCTACCCCCATTACCATACGCCCCCATATTTACCAGCAACCCTCAAAGTGGCGGCGGGAGTGGTGGGCAAACACAAGGCGCCGGCGAGACGGCCACCTGCCCAAATCGAACTGAACCATTAAGGTGCATCCACACATGCCGCCAGCTTGGCCGGCGGCCAAGCTGGCGGCCTGGCCGCCGGTGTGCGCATCTTTTACCTGCGACACGCGCGGCTTTTGGTTGCCGTTGCTGGTTGCAGTTTGCTTGCGGCTTCGATTCGGAGTGGTAATGTAGTGTCAAAGAAAATATTTCGTATTCATGTTTAACATCATTTCGTATAAATAACGAAATGAAAGAATTTAACTGGGATGATAGTGCAGTACTTTTGTTAATAGAGAAGTATAAATAAAATGAACTTGGATATCAAGAATCGCAACAAAAGAAATCATGCTATTAGGGATATTGCTTCTGTGTTCACGTCGAAGTTAGTCGTGTACGTACATGACTAACTTCGATAATAGTCACAACACTACTGCGAAAATTGCAACCGCATCTGCAGGCCGCCGGTAAAGCCGGTGGCAAATTCAGCGGCATGAGCCGGCGGCATGTGTTTATGGGCCATTATTTTTATCTATTGAAGTATGTATACTTCGTAGGGCCAACCGTGCTGACAGAGTTTTAAGGTGCTTCTAACACCTAAACGGTCATTTTTGGAGGCTCTAACCCCTTTTATGAGAGAATGGAATGCTATGAAAAACATATATGTTATTTATCTTCTTAATCAGCGTTTGAAAAATTCTACTATTTAGTTATTTTAATATGTGAAAAAACCCCAAAATCTAGCTGTTTTCGATATAATGTGTCAATTATCTTCTAAACGGCTTGGAATATTTAAATTTTTTGGGGTCCAAGAGACATAGAAAGATTAAATCTAAAAATTCAACATTTTTTAGTTAGACCGGCTAAAAGCCTTGACAAATTACAGGGCCGATGGGTATCCACCGAAGATGAGCGGAGATGAGATAATCGCGTCAAAAAATAATAATAAAAAAAAATCCGACGGTAACACATTCTCTGTATTTGACAATATACAGGATGTTTAATTGTGATGGGCCAGTGAGTGGAAATCTTAAACGTTAAGAGAAATTAAGTTCACATACTGAAATGATTTGTTATTCATTATTAATTAAGCTTAATTATTATTTAATTATTAAGATATCTTTACAAAACATACACTCCTGTAATAAAACCAACAACGGTTTTTTTTTTGCAAAAATGAGTAGGTTATATTCCCGACGAATATAACATTTTTCTAAAATCTTTTAACTAGCTTCCGCCAGCAGCTTCGCACGCGTTGTTTGTCAACAAAAAGTAAGCCTATGTGTTAATCCAGGTCATAATCTACGTACATACCGATTTGAAAGTAACTCTGTCTCTCTGTCTGTTTGTTACCTCTTCACGACTTAACGACTTCACCGATTTCAATGGAATTTGGTACCTATATACCTAGATAGATAATGAATGGACTTGAGACAGGATACACTTTACGCGACTGTACAGAAGGAGGGTAATGTTTTAACAAACCACGCGTACGAAGCCGCGGGGGGATCAGTATAGAATACATTAAGTTTTATTCAGCGAATAAAATAACCAGTGATAAGCAATATCCAATAAGGTGACTTAGGGATCGGCCGAGAAAGCGTTGGCGGGACGATTTCGACACCTTCCAATGAGGATGGCGGGAGATAGCGACAGATAGGGATGCTTGGAGGGACTTGGGGGACACCTTTGCCCAGCAGTGGAACGTAATAGGTTAGGACAAAAAAGCAATACCTATTTAATAGCAATCATCCCCCGTCCCTAACAGAGAAGTGTACAAACAAACCGCCCTAACTCAGCCCCTTTTAATAGAACAAACATTTTAATGGTCCATGCGGTTGGGTATTCGGCTTTTTAATGCTATTGATTTGATGGTGAAATTGGGCTTTGATTTGTAAATTGAAGAGTGACTGAAAAGTCACAATAAAGTCACAATTTCTGAACCATATCTAGTGTGCGCGGGCAAGTTCCAACATCGTCTTGGCAATGATAGCCTGGTAGAGTAGGATATATAGATAATTCAAGTCAAGTGAAGTCAAGTCATAATCTTTTATTCATTAAAATCACAAGGATCACTTTGAAACGTCAATTTTACTGCCTGTTCCTTCGCGATCAAGCCAGGAAAGAAAAGCAAGAAACAAGGCTGGTTGTTTTTTTCAATGATCCTTTTAGAATACATTCATCATCATCATCATCATCATATCAGCCGTAGGACGTCCACTGCTGGACAAAGGCCTCCCTTATTGATCTCCAGGAACTGCGGTTGGAAGCGGCCTGCATCCAACGCCGACCTGCGGTTCTTACCAAGTCGTCTGCCCATCTTGTGGGTGGACGTCCTACGCTGCGCTTGCCGGTCCGTGGCCTCCACTCGAGAACCTTTCGGCCCCATCGGCCATCTGTTCTGCGCGATATATGGCCTGCCCATTGCCACTTCAACGTGCTAATCCGTCGGGCTATGTCGGTTACTTGAGTTCTCCTACGTATCTCCTCATTTCTGATTCGATCCCGTAGAGAAACCCCGAGCATAGCCCTCTCCATAGCTCGTTGAGCGACTCTGAGCTTATTCATAAGGCCAATAGTGAAGGACCACGTCTCGGTTCCATATGTCATCACTGGTAACACACACTGATTGAAGACTTTCGTCTTAAGGCACTGAGGTATGTTGGACGAAAAGACGTTGCGAAGTTTTCCAAACGCTGCCCATCCGAGTTGGATTCGACGATTGACCTCTTTCTCGAAGTTGGACCTACCTAATTGGACTGTTTGTCCTAGGTATACATACGCGTCGACAACTTCAAGAGCCGAGTTCTCAACCATAACTGGGGCAGGGACGACATGGACATTCGACATGATTTTCGTCTTGTCCATGTTCATTTTAAGTCCTACCCGTTGGGAGACTCGATTGAGGCCTTCGAGCATCGTGCTGAGCTCTTCCATCGACTTTGCCATGACCACAATATCGTCGGCAAACCGAAGGTGAGTGATGTATTCGCCGTTAATATTGATGCCCAGTCCTTTCCATTCCAGAAGCTTGAAGGCATCTTCTAATAGAATACATTACAATACATAAAATAAATTACGTCTAAATTGTGACATTTTGAACGAGCAATTTCAATCCCAGGCTTCTCTATCATCTAAATAATATTATTCTCATCAAACTATTTATTGAAGTAACAAATAATACAAAAATAAGTACTAGGCCAGAATAAATAAGGAAATACAATGGGCGGTCATATCGCTGACAGCGATCTCTTCCAGGCAACGTTGGATGGAGTAAACTGCCCGCACACCAGATATTGCTGTCACAGGCATATCATCAAAAACCCTTTTTACTATTGTCGACCGTACGTTTTGTATTGTCATTATAATGAACTGCATAATTGCTGGAAAAAGATGTATTTTTTTATATTATACTTTTTTTCAGTAATTAAATAGAAAAAACTGATTGAAGAAACACAAAGAAGGCTATTTTTACTGTTGTTATCCCGTTTTGACCTAAACAAGCTTGGAAATGGCATTCCTCAATTACAAACGAAAGCATGGACAGATTTTATATTTACGGTTTATCTTTGTAAGTACTAGATATTTCATCCTTAGACGACCTCCGTGGCGCAGTGGGCGAATAGCCAGCTGAGATGCATTTGGTTGCGGAATCGATTCCCATCGCGGAACATGTTTGCATGATCCACAGATATTTGTATCCGGGTCTGATTGTTTCTTTTATTAATTATAAGTATGTATTTACAAAAAAATATTTATATAAGCATTCTACCAGTTATCCTGTTCCCAAAGTACAAGTTTTGCTTAGTTTGGGGCTAGACAGCAGTGTGTGAAATGTCCAGCATTATTTATTATGTATTTATTGATCGAGCGAAGTGAGATCTCATGACCCAAATCAACTTGGGCAAATCGGCGTTGTATGTATGTATGTTTGTTTGTCCGAGGATAACTTTCGAAGCATTTATCCGATCATCGTGAAGTTTAATACATAGGTAGGTAGTGATGGCACAATTTTGGTGTGACTAAATGAGCTAACAATCTTGGGGGGTTGTAGAGATATTGGGGTTCAAGAGGAGTAAAAAAATATTGGTCTATTTGGTCAAGTGGGACGTCAAATGAAAGGTAGTATTAGTACATTTAGACTCGTTTTTATTCTTCGTAAATTCTTTATAGTTTTTAAGTTATTAGCCATTATAAAAACTAAACTTTGACAAAATTCACAGGGTACACCAGTGCTGTAATTTGGTATTCGTGTAGCTTTAATGACACAAATATAGGCAAACGTCTGAAATCCAGAATAATTGCATTTTGTACGCCAAAAAGGGTTAACCACATAACGTGCTCCCGTTACCTGTAATTTGAATGAAACTGTAGGTCAAGTAAGGTGGTTGTATATTTCGTGGCACTATTTTGATAATCAAATATTACAAATAATATTATTTTAATTTTTATGGGAGACTCGCGAGATCTCAGTTCGGAGTGAACCACTAATTTATTTATTCACATCTTCACTTGTGGCCAAACCTGGTGTCGTAGTTTGAAGACAGAAGAAAATCAGTTTTTATTTAGGCCAAAGTGTAAGCAAGCTGTATGGCAGTGTGCGGGGCACATAACCCGAATAACTGATGGGTATTGGGGCAGAAAGGTTGCACGCACGCACAAAGTATTACGGACCCTGCTAGATGGAAAGATGACCTAATAAAGGATGCTGGGAGCCGTTGGGTGCAAGCTGCACAGGATCAGTCGCTTTGGAAGTCTATGGGGGAGGCCGATGTTTAACAGTGTACATCCTATGGCTGATACGATGATAATGATGGATGTTTTATGAGATCCATCATTATAGCTCCAAGCCTAAACATAATGGTGCTGTTCAATACATTAATGCTATTCAGATAAGTGCTAATCAAATCCATGCCATTTGAATAGTTCAACATTTTTTTCATATAACAACCAAAATGCTAGTCTTCCAAAGGATTGACAGGAACTGGCGTGATAAGCGGAAGGAAGAGGGAGGGGGCTTTGACTAGCAGTGTGACAGTATGGGCTAGTTAAAAAACCGGCCAAGTGCGGGTCGGACTCGCGCACGAAGGGTTCCGTACATAATCTAGTTGATTGAATGAAAGGTAAATTGCGGTTTACGATTTATGACGTATTAAAAAAAACTACTTACTAGATCTCGTTCAAACCAATTTTCGGTGGAAGTTTGAATGTACATCATATATTTTTTTAGTTTTATCATTTTCTTATTTTAGAAGTTACAGGGGGGGGGGGGGGGACACATTTTACACTTTGGAAGAGTCTCCAGCGCAAACTATTCAGTTTAGAATAAAATAATATTGGAAACCTCACTATCATTTCTGAAGACCTATCCATAGACACATACATATACACCACACGTATGGGTTTGATGAAAAAAAATTGATTTTCAGTTCTAAGTCTGGGGAATCCCCAAAGTTTTTTATTTTTTTTTCTATTTTTGTGTTGAAAATCGTAATGCGGTACACAGAATACATCTACTTACCAAGTTTCACCAGTATAGTTTTTATAGTTTCGAAAAAAAAGAGGCTGTGACATACGGACGGACAGACAGACAGACATGACGAATCCATGCCGTTTTTTGCCATTTGGCTACGGAACCCTAAAAACAGAACCAACCCTAACAAACACCATAATAGCTCACATTTACAGCTTAGAGGGGATGTCTAATGAAGAGCTTTCTAATCGCATGAGAGGCACGTGCCGGGAGATGGCGCTACCGTCGCAAATTACGGTGAAACACGTGCCTAGCATTATGATAATGCATGTCATAACATAATACTAATAAGAGCTGTGTGAAGGAGAATTCACGATTTGCTTGAGTTTTTATACTACCTGGAAATGGAACAAGCATTATGTTGAGTGGTAACCATCGCATATAGCAAAGTATTGCCTCATAGGTCACGTTTAGAAACGTGCCCTACGATGCCCTGCGTCCATCAACTTGAGGCATACATGTGCATGTAATTTCACCGGAAACTAATACCCATCATACATTCATCACCGCCGTAAAGTTGCAAGCCTAACTATCTTTTACAGAGTACATTTTCGGGGGATGTGCCCAGGAACTTTACGATCTGATCCCGCCATTTCCCTTCCATCAAATGACAAGCAGGCGCACGGCTCAGTACCATCCGTACCTAGTTGATATACCACCCTTTCGCACACACCGTTATGGTTCTAGGTTCTTGATGCGTACAGCTAAGGTATGAAACATTTAAAAGAATATCCGGGCCTCTTTAAGGTAAGAGTGAATAGGTTTTTTCTAGATCTTCGTGCTTCATCTTAGACCACATCATAGCTTACCGTCAGGTGAGATTGTAGTCAAACGAAGATCTATCCAGATAAAGAAAAAAAAATATCGAAACAGCAATGCTGTTTCGCGGCAGAAACAGGAACCTATAGTGTTTGTACTTTCCTGGGTGAGCCCTTTCACAAGGAACTCTTCTACTCTTAACTCTTGAGATAACAAAATAAATAAAACCGGCTAAGTGCAAGTCGGACTAGCGCACGAAGGGTTCCGTACCATTATCTATAAAAACGGCAAAAAATCATGTCTGTTGTATACCCCACTTAAATATTTATTTTATTCAATAGCACATTTTTATTTATTTACCTTATTTGAGGTTGGTGCCGATTAAGCTAGTCCTCTAAATTGTATGAGCGGCCATACAACTCAGAGGAATATCATAATTGGCGTCAACTATGTATGTATGGGAACACCCTTTAAATTTCAACTTTTTTTTATTTTTTGGAACTTTTCCTTTATTTGTGAAGACCTTGCTTTTTGCCGAATTTCGTGATTCTAGGTCAACGGGAACTACCATATAGGTTTTCGACCCAAAACCCGGTACTTCCGGTTGACCTAGAACTGTCAATTTTAATTAAAAGCAAGGTCTTATAGCACAATTAAAGGGAAAATTCCGAAAAATAAAAAAGTTGAAAGTTAAGGTAAATTTTTGTTCTTACAAGTTTTTGCGAAAATCTAAATTTGCCCATATCTTTTTATTGTGTCGACTCGGGACCTTGACTTTTATACACCTATCAGAGACTATAGGCCTCAGTATCTGGCATAAATTTCAACTTGCTAGGTCCACCCGTTTCTGAGAAAATCGGTGGTGACAGACGGACAAGAGAGTGATCTTATAAGGGTTCCTTTTTTACCTTTTGAGCTACGGAACCCTAAAAATGGAAAACAATTAGGACCTTTTTTTAAAAATTACAGGCTTGTGTTTGAGCACGATCTCGCCTGATGGTAAGCGAAGATGCGGTCTACGATGGTACACGCTTGCCTATAGTCTAACTTTTTATTAGCTGCAGTAAAATGACGTTTTGTGGGTTGCCGGTTTTTGAAGAAAAATAAATAGGGATGTAGCTAAATGAGTGAATCATAAATGAATAATCAGTTTGGTTTTTTTTTGAGATTTAATATTAAGTTGTAATGTATTTTTTTAACCTATTATTATTACTATACTAGAGGATTGATCTTTTTTAGTGGAAGTATAGGGAGGTACATTCAAAATGAAACAAAAACGTCATAATAATGTTATTTAATTAATTTTTGTGAACTGAATCACATCCCTATTGAGATTAGGCTGGCAACATTATTTTACGGAATGACATTTAGAAACGTCATTTTACTGCAGCTAATAAAAAGTTAGACTATAGAAGGCTGTCCGGCTTGCACTTTGCACAAACTAATAGATATGGAAGCGTCTTAGCTTCATTATCCCCGAATGCTAAAGGCTATTTTAATCCGTGTAAAGCTAGGGCGGTTCAGCTAGTCTACAAATGAGTTATCAGTTACAGACAGGGGCGAGGACGACCGCAAGTTGCTCTACGAAACCGCAAACCGCAGTTTACTTTTATATATAACTGTATACAATTAATACAAAATCATTATAACTACAATAAAAATATAGCTAATAAATATATATAGAAATAAATAAATATAGCGCAAATATGCGCTTTAGTAGCAACTGAATCATTATTATAAATACGGGATTTATCACGTACCGTCTTATCCACAGAACACAAAAAACAATAAAAGTCGTAAGTAGGTGAGGCCCGCGTAACACCAAGTACGCGGAGTTCCGCGCACTACAAGCTTCGCTGAGTTCAGTCGTGTTTCAATTACTGTGTGGTAAACGTACTTCAAAAAAATATAAAAATGCCATATTGTGCCGTTTTGGAGTGTAATTATTATAGCCAAACCAAAAATTTAACAAAAGGGGGCATATACTATTACCGGTAAGTATTATTTTATTGTGTTTTGTTAGTTTTGGTTAAAATGCAAAATCGTCAAACAAAATACACTGTGAATAATACTCCTTAAGGTAGCGTTTCTCTTAAACCTCAACGTAAGCTACTCAATTAGGGATGTGACCCCAATATACTGATGAATGTGTTATCGATAGCTTTAATTAGTTACCCCCTATTAAAAGGTGTATAAGTTTTAGGGCGTTAATTCCTTGTTGTTTTATTGATGATTTTCTGAATGTATTTTAGACCTATGGTGTGAAATAATATAATAACTTCTGTTTTCAGTTTCCACAAGGCGCAAGACATTAAAAAAAATAAGAAAACGTACAACTTATGAGTCATCCAGCATACAGAGTCATGACCTGGCACCGTGTGACTTTTTTCTGTTCCCAAAAATTAAGTTTAATTGTTTTTTTAATTGTTTTTTATGTTCTGTGGTCTTATCGGTGTTTCGACCGACAATGTTTCGGTTCAACTCGTGAACCTTCATCAGGATTAGTGCGATCCGCTCCGAACTACGTCTCGCCTCGCGCAATAAAACGGTAACTGATAAATCCTGTATTTATAATAATGATTGAAATAAATCACGACGAAAGCAACTTCTGCTGCTGCCTGCCATGTGCTGTGTAATAGCTGAACTTTTTCGTAAATCGAAGCTGGTAGATTCATTAAACGAAACGTCGTAAATACTTTTTTTATCTGTATTAAAATTAATCTGTATTAAAAAATTAAAAAACTCAATGTATATTATAGAGTTCATTTTGTCATACTATATATACTCTATTATACAGCATGAAGGAGGGTTTTGTTTTTGCAGTTTGTATAATTTAGGCTAATTTGGGATAGGAGATATGGCGACAAATCAACAGGCTACGAGAGAGAGAGAGAGAGAGAGAGAAAGAAAATGTGTGCTCGCACCTCTCTCTCTTGCCCCTACAGTAATATACGAAACGTAACACTCTCTTTCTTCACTAACTTATATCTCCCTCTCAACTTCCGTTCACACTTTTCGTAACTCATTCACCAGCTTACTCCCCAATTCAAGCGTGCGTAAAGAAGTTTTACTTCAAAAAACAATATGAAAAACAAATAACAAGACACGCGGAAATACAAATGGTGGTTTTATCGCTAAAAGCGATCTCTTCCAGACAACCTTTGGATGGACTGGATTTCACGTACACTGTACACTGTTGTTTTCTTGTCATTTTTCTTCGGAAATAAATAAATTAGAATAGAAAGAAGTTTGATCACGTCTCCATATTTAGATCCCAGCTAAAATGGCTTCCCATTCGTCGTCGACGTGATCTTCATGTTGTGACTTTTCTCTTCAACACTCTTTTCAATCCTTTAGCTCCTTCTTACCTCCGTGAGCGCTTCGATTTTCTTGTCCTACCGAAGATGACTTGTAGGTCATCTAAGTCCCTCCTTCTCAAAACCCCTCCTCATTCTTCCAGTCGCTATGGCGGTTCCTTCACTGTCCATGGTGACTCCACCTGTGGAATTCTCTACCACACTCTATCCGCGCAAGTCCATCACTAAGCACTTTTAAGCTTAGAGTGAAAGAGCATTACCTGTCCTTGTAAGCTTATAGGTTATTATGTATAAGTAGGTATATTATTTATATTTTGTATAATGTATTATGTTTATCTCTAATGTAGGTATAGTATAAAGGTATTATTATTATTTTTAATATGGTTAAGTGTTGTATATATTATAGTATATACTGTATATTAGTATTTTACTCCAATGTCATTCTCTGTGCACGTACCCACCACTATAATCAAATATATCTATCTTCAAAGGTTTGCTGGAAGAAAACTCTTATTAGGGTTAAGTTCGCCTTTGTACATGTCCATTTTGTAAGCTATTTTAATCTGTAAATCTATTTGTGTACAATAAAGAATAAAGAAAGAGCACAAGTACACACGGCTACACATCCAGCTTTGCATATCCAGTATAAGCTGACCTCGCATTGTATAACCTTTAGTAGAATGAGAGGACAGCTTATACTGGGACTGTATAGTTTGATGTGTAGCCGTGTGTACATTATCAAACGTCATAGATCTCGTTATAAAATTTTTTTTTTTACTCATTGTGAAGGATTTTGTCATACATGCGATTATGCCGCCAATTAATAAAGCGCCATGCTGAAATTTTTTTTATACGATCTGATCTCGCGAGCTTCTTTCCATCAAAGGACAAGCAGGCGCACGGCTCAGCACCAACCGTACCTAGTTGATATACCATTCGCACACACCGTTTTGGTTCTACGTTTTTGATGCGTACAGCTAGGGTATGGAACACTTTAGGGTATGGTCTGTTTTTCCTAAAGACTACAATCGAGTAAATAGGTTTCTTCTAGATCTTCGTGGTTCATCTTAGACCTTAGACATTTATAAATTTTAGATACGTATACATTTGTTTTGTTTTATTATTTTTGACATGAATGCGATAATTTTAAAATATTGTAATTTGTAAATACTCAACACTGCGCTCCAAAACACAGATAGCTGACGTGGCTCTGACATACGCAAAATTGAGGTGGGACTGGGCAGGACACGTTTGTCGTATGCCAGAGGAACTATGGGCGAAAGCCACTACAGAATGGGTTCCAAACGGGCGGCGGCCTCGTGGTAGACACAGGCGGAGATGGAGGGATGAACTGGATGCATTCCAGAAAGAGTGGCCTCAATTAGCCAATAACCAGGATTTGTGGAAAGAGGGAAGGGAGGCCTTTGCTCTGCAGTGGGACTCTACGGGCTGATAATTAATTAATTAAATTAATAATTAAGTAATGAATAAATAAATGAAATGAAATGACCATCGCTTACCATCAGGTGAGTTTTTGGTCAAACGAAGAGCTATCCAGTATAAAAAAAACAGTCTGCATGGAGATGGGTCCTTCTAGAATAGTTTGGAAAGTTTATCTACCACAATACCTAAGAACAATGTAACTATTTGAAGCGGAACTGCGGCAGAGTTCGGCGGATCGTAACGGTGCGGTCACGTCACGGTGCGGAACCCGACACCGACGACAGCGCTCACGGATTGGCGACTCCTTTTATTGCAGGCGTCTATAGCACAATATTTTGTGCTATAGACGCCTGCAATAAAAGAAGTAACATTCTAATTTTAACGCTCGAGCGATACCTTTCTTTTTGAGCCACTATAATATTAATTTTATTACATTTGTAGGGTTCATCCATTTGTAAAGTTATATAGATGCTATGTCGATTAAATAATTTGTTCACTCGATATTATTTTAAAGCTGGCAACTATTTTTAAAAGGTTGTCAGCAACGCTTTCGAGTTGGAACTCAGTGATTGGTCAACGCAAAATGACGTGGGCCAATCGGTGAGCTCTTCGCATCGGGCGATTTTATACTAAAACCTTTGGACAGTTGCTCAGTCTCTTCGTGGCTTTCGAACAAAGAACATTGTAAGCTTATACATGAGTTTAAAATAAAAAATGATTACGTATTCGGCGTTCTTCTTTCCTACGGATCCTGATATTGAGCAAAGCTTACGTATTGGTATTGTTATTTTGAATCTGACGTAACTATTACTCGTGCGCGATAACTTGGGACCTGCTAGGAATGCGACTCCCCGACCGCTTCCCCTGCACTTCCCCGATGGCGCCCGTATTGTACCGTTCGCATCACTATTTTTTAATAGGGTTTTTAGTCTCGTACTGGCCTACGTCACGTAACGACGCGGTCTGGAATTCTTTTAGTTTTCGTTTGTGTTATTGTTTTGTTGTTGTAGTTTTTGTTGTTATAGTTTGTGTCATTGTTTTGTTGTTGTAGTTTTTGTTGTGACATGATGACCTCTTACAAGAGACGAATGAATCGCAATTAATTGTAAATTTATCGGATACCTCTTCGTCAAGTGATTATAGTGAGACTGAGGACGAAGAACAACCTCTAGATGGCATAAATCCACTAAGTAGTGACGAAGATGAGATAATGTAAATAATAGATAAAATAAATGTATAAACTTAAACATTGTATTTTTATTTTATTCAAATACTGTAAAAAAGATTAGATAAAAAGCAGCGTCCTCCCTGAGAAACATAATAAATTAGGTTAAAAAAAACAAAGACGAAGCCGCGGGTGGCTGCTTGTTATGTTCGCTTTTTTGCGGGCGGTACAAACACGCCAATATGACGTCACCGCGCTCAGGTCCCAACTTATCGCGCACGGGTAATATATGTAAAAAGTAACATATGGAAATGAAATAAAAGTAAGGCATCTTCAATATTCTACAATTAAATACACAATACTTTTCATAAGAACGTTTAATCATTGTCGCTTAAACTATCACAAGTAAATTCACAACCCGTTAACTAATTATGACATACTAAACATGATTTACGTTTCGCCAAAGCGCGGTTCTCGCGACTGGCATTCGACCGATTTGATCCGAGTACGCGTGCATCTAC
Source organism: Philereme vetulata (assembly GCA_918857605.2). Lineage (NCBI taxonomy): Eukaryota > Metazoa > Arthropoda > Insecta > Lepidoptera > Geometridae > Philereme > Philereme vetulata. The sequence continues at coordinate 5,122,577 of OU975422.1, read as the reverse complement.
ATAGACTAAGTGAGCTAGGTTTAATAATAATTTATTCTCAAAATGATAACAATTATCACTTACATGAGAATCAGTACACATAGAAAAGTTAATGTATATCGTTCGAGTTATGGTAGGTAGGTACTCAATTAACGCATTCAGGTAGATCGTTCGTTAGTTATATAACTACTTTATTTAGTAAACATTCGTTGTAATATGTTCCGCGAGTTTAGTTTTAAATGCGTTAAATGAGCTTACATTTTTTATATCACAGGGTAACTTTATTAAAAAGCCTTCATGAGCTATTGGTTTTTTGCCATAGTTCGTACGACATTTAGGTAAGACAAGAAAGCTAAACTCATTATATATGTGCATGCCCTTGTTATTGCTCATTATACAAAACTTAACTTCTGCAATATTCTGTATCTATAATCTGATAAATAATTCAATTCATATTTTTCACGTTTAACAGGTTACAACTTTTAAACGAAAAAGTGACGTAAAAAAAAACATTGTGCTTTAGACCACACGGCTGAAGTAAAACTTCTTGTTCAATCACAAAATTATCCACACGTCTGTAGGTCGATCAGTCTATGTTCATTCTGGACAGACGCAACTCGCACTCGCACATTAACGTTTAAAAATGTACGAAACGTAACTCTCTCTCTTTCTATCTTCACTAACTTATATCTCCCTCTCAACTTCCGTTCGCACTTTTCGTAACGCATTCACCAGCTTACTCCCCAAGTCAAGCGTGCCTAAAGAAGTTTTACTTCAATAATAAGAGTTGATCAGACTCATTAGCTAATTGAGTTGTTGAGAGTTAAAGTGAGACTTGGACGTCATTTCAACCGACTTGATCCGAGATCCTCGTACGCGCATCTATAAGAATAAAAATAAAGTATAGTTTCCCCAAAAAACATGCAACATACCTACATACTAACTTTTGAACTAACTCTGTGTGCGTTGCGAAAACAGCGCTCGTATTAAGTTAACATCTGTACCTATCTCTTTATTAATAAGAATAATAGTCATTTATTTCAGATAAACATGATCCATATAATAATAAATAATAATATTAAATAATAATAAAAAGATCTTATAAACTATGTTAGTAAATTATAGTGAAAATTTAAATTAAATTAAGATTAACTAATAATTAAAACTAAATCACATCAAAAATTAAATAATAATTAAATTAAAATTAAATAAAAATCACATCAAAATTAAATTAAAATCAAATCAAAATTTAATCAAAATTAAATTAAATTACATCAAAATTAAATTGTAGCGTGTCACAAAGCTTAGGTATATGGGCGGATAGGCTACCTACACAGAACCTCTATGCAATGTTTAAAGAGAGGGCCGTCATACTTGTCCGCTATAGTTCTCAGAATGGTGTTGGTGGTAAAGAAAAAGAAGTGATCTTTAAAAGAAAATTGAACTGTAATTGAGCGGAATTGAATCATTCTTTCATAGTTATAAGATTTATTTTTTTACTAACTAATTATAGATGTAACATCTGAAAATAAATAATTTCAATTTTTAATTTTATTTAAATCTGTGTTATAGCAACACTAGTAGTTGGGGTGTGGCAACATTATTACTCAATAGGGCATTTCTTATGACGGGTTCCTATATCCGCCGGTACCCGACTACGCCTCGTATCTCCTTAAAAACTGTCAAACTAGTGTCAAACTTTTAACAGGTTTTCAAGGAGAAACGAGTCGTAGCTGGTTACCGACGGATATAGGAACCCGCCTATAAATAAATAAAATAAATAAATATTGCTGAACATTTCATACAGCGCTATCTAGTCCTAAACTAAGTATAGCTTGTACTATGGGAACCAGATAACTGATACATATATACTTGTTTTTTTTTAAATACGTACTTATAATACATAGAGAAACAACCAGACCCGGAACAAATATCTGTAGATCATGCAAACATTTGTTCCGCAGCGGGAATTGAACCCGCTACCTCCTGCGTCTCAGCCGGATATTCGCCCACTGCGCCACGGACGTCGTCAACATTAATATATTAATTATTAACATTATTGTATTAATAGACGTCAAAAATTGTATGAGTCAAATTATTTGTTGGAGTAGCTATAGATAGCGCCTGTTTTAGAGGTCCTTGAGGTATAAAGTAGCCTATTTGAGAAAAGGATTATCCTTTTTAGAGTTCCGTGCCACAAAAGGTAAAAAAGCACCCTTATAAGACCACTTTTAGTTAGTACTTTACACTTTTAGTAGTTCTTGTCCGTCTGTATGTCTGTGTGTCACCACCAATTTTCTCAGGAATAGGTCTACCTAGCAAGCTGAAATTTATACCAGATACTGAAGTCTATAGTCCCTATTAGGTGTATAAAAGTTAAGGTCCTGAGTCGACACGATAAAAAGATATAGGCAAAATTAGATTTTCGCGAAAATTTGTAAGTACCAAAATTTACCTTAATTTTCAACTTATATTATTTTTCGGAATTTTTCCTTTACTTATGCTGTAAGACCTTACTTTTAACCAAAATTGACAATTATAGGTCAACCGGAAGTACCCTATAAGTTTTGGGTTGAAAACCTATATGGTAGTCCCCGTTGACCTAGAATCACGAAATTTGGCAAAAAGCAGCACAATTAAAGGAAAAATTCCATAAAATAAACTTATGTTGAATATGAAAGGTTGTCCCCATACATACATAGTTGACGCCAATTAAGTCCTGTGATGAGTTGTATGGGCGCTCATACAATTTAGAGCAGGGATCCCCAAACTATTTTGGACAAGAGACCCCTTTTCCAAAATGAACTGTTACCTCAGACCCCCATGGCTAAATTACCTACTTTTAAGATCAACCCCCTTATTCATAATGGTCCGCTAACTCAAAACAGCTGATACAGAGTGTTATTTTTCATTCTGACTTAGGTCAATAGAAGAAGACAGAGTGAGAATTAGCAATGCTTTAAATTAGTTAGCAGACTATTATGAATAAGGGGGCCTATCTTTCGTTTTTTCCTATTGATACAAAATACCTAGGTACTAAGGTACCAATTGGAAAACTTTGCACTTGGTTAAGTGAGTAAAGTTGACTTCATCAAAATAACAAAATAAAAAGACATGCAATTCAGTAAATATCAAGTTTAATTTATAATGATTATTACAAATTAAGTACTTAAAGAATCTTAAGTAGGTAGGAAATTATATTTAAAAAAGTATTAATTCGCAAAGAGAAAATAAAACATTCAGTATGATGGATGAACCTGGTGACTATCTACCAATCTAGCTACATCCGGTTCAATATTGGTGAGTTGTAGCCTTAAATCTCCACGTTCGTTGATTTTTAAACGGTTTCTTTGTTTCGTCTAAATGTTTGTTACCACACTGAAGCTTTTTTCAACTAGGTATGATGATGGAAAAGCGATAAGGTATTATTCAGCAATGATCCACAATGTAGGATACTGTGTTTCAATGTTGCGTTGCAACCAGAACTTCTGATAGCCTTCGTTGAACTTCTGCTTAAGCTCTTCGTCTGTGCTGATGGTAATCAACTCTTCTTGCATTATCACATTGGCTTCTTCTATGGCTGTGGTATTGTACGGATTTATTATCCATTGAGGAATTTGTAAATTTAAAAGATCCTCAAACCTCTCCGTAAAATCCTTGTGTAATGCGTCCAAGTGAGTGACATATAATAAAATGTCATCATCTTGAAGCATTTCTGGTAATTTTGACAAATGCGGAAACTGCGAATATTCTTTTCGGCCTAAATTTTGTTTATAAAGGATTAGTTTACCCACGAAGGCCGATATTATTGATTTTGTTTCAATCAAGTTAATATCGTCACCCTGCAGCTGCAAATTAACTTTGTTGAATATTCCAAAGATATCAGTCAAGTAATAAATATCTGTTTTACAATTGTTCAGATTTTCTTTCAAATTCGGATCTTTATCTTGTAAAAACTCAAACACAGATTCAAAAATGCCTGAAAATCTTTCTAAGCAAGAGCCTCTTGATAGCCAGCGAACTTCAGTATTCAGAAGTAATCGAGTAAAGACTTCGTCGTTTTCCTCACATAGCTGAGCAAATAACCGAGAGTTCAAAGAATTGCTTCGAATCTTGTTGATAGCATTTATTACATATTGTAAAGACTTATGCAATCTAGGACTCAGCTTTTTTGCTACTAAATGCTGCCTGTGAATCACGCAGTGAATGACCAGTACATCAGGCAGTTGTCGCTTTAAGTGAGCTATAATACCACGATGACGACCAACTATAGACGGTGCAACATCAGTCGCAACAGAAACAATGTTTTTCCATGGAATAGCTTTGTCAGTAAAAAAATGTTCCACGCCATGAAAAATCGATTCTCCTCTGGTATCAGTCTCTAAATATGTAGCAAAAAGCAGTTCTTGGCACATATTTTCATCTTTGATATATCGAACATATCATAACAACAGAGCTTCATTGCCGGGTAATGTAGACTCGTCCAACTGGAGAGAGAATCTGTTGGTCTGTAAGAACTTGCATAAAATGTTTTCCACATCCCGTCCCATCTCGTCTATGCATCTCTGAACGGTGTTATTGCTCAAAGGTATTCTCTTTAAAATATCATGTGCTGGTTTGTGCAATATATTGTTAAGGACCTCCGCAATGGCTGGTAAAATAAGCTGCTCTCCAATTGTGTGGGGTTTCCCCGACTTCGCTATTAGTAAAGATATATTATAGGACGTGCGTAAACCATCATCGTTTTTAATAGATAATGACGCAAACATCGATCTTATGGATGGTCTTTTGTCTAGTTTTTCTTTAAGCGCTTGAAAAAATGACAAGGGCTTACTTTTTTGTCAGCATGTACTCTTGATAAGTGGTCATTCATTTTTGAAGGCTTCATGGCATCGTTACTGAATACTTTTTCACATATGAGACACATCGGCAAGTGTTGATTTGATGGAGATGCAATAAATCCGAACTTCAAGTAGTCCAAACTGTATTGTCTGCATTTTTTTTCGTGTCCGCTATCATAAAACTCTCAGTAATCCTGCAAATAAAAAAATAAGAAACTACCTAAATAAAAAAACAATAATAAACTGTTAAATATACTGGTATTTTTTTACAATTGAAACAACTGAGGCAACTGCAAACTGTTGCAAACAATCTACACATAGCTAAACTGATCACTATCACACAGTGGGGCAATGCTGATGCGCTGTGCTGGATAAAAACTGTTTGGTACTTATATGAGTTATTATCGTTCAAGCTCCAACGAATTTCAAAACGCAAATGAACTTTCAACCTAAGTGCAAGCTCGTTAAATAGTAAAATATCGGTAACATGTTTGGACTTGCAACTTGATCATGAATTCGTTCGTATTTAATCGCGTAAGCGTCAAATAGAGAGCAAGTCAAAACGCGCCTGAAAAACGTATGCTCGAACTCATTATCTTGCACAAACTTGTCCACACTGACTTGCCGAGTTTTTCATCTTGTACGAACTTGAGACTTTACATTACTACAACAATGCTATTTCCTACAAAAATATTAATTATTCTTAGTACACGTAACACAACATAAACAATACAGTACCTACCTACCTATCTTGAAATATTTAAATAAGAACTTGTGTTAATTAAATAGGGGTTGATTTTAAGACCTCGTCGACCCCCAAAATCCGTTTTCGTTTATGTCGATCCCTTGGAAACCGATATCGACCCCAAGAGGTCGATATCGACCACTTTGGGAATCCCTGATTTAGAGGATTATTTTAATCGACACCAACCTCAAATAAGGTAAATGATCATGATGGATGTCACATAAACATAAAATTTACTAATAAAGTTGTCTTATGCTCCTCCACAAACTAAAAAAAATCAAGTTATGGACAGAGGCGATGACCTCCATGGCACAGTGGGTAAATAGCCGGCTGAGACGCAGGAGGTAGCGGGTTCGTTTGCCGCCGCGGAACAAATGTTTGCTTGATCTATAGACATTTGTTCCGGGTAATGTTTTTCTATATATTATAAGTATGTTTTTACAAAAAAAAAAGTATATAAGTACTCCATCAGTTATCTGGTTCCCATAGTACAAACTCTGCTTAGTTTGGGGCTAGATAGCGCTGTGTGAAATGTCCAGCAGTATTTATTATTATTATTATTTATTATAGAGGTGTCGGTAACAGTGTCGCGAGTTCAATGGGTTTTCCCATCTCAAATAATATACAGAGGTGTTGGTAACAGTGTCGGGAGTTCAATGCTTTTTCCCCATTTCAAATAATATACAGAGGTGTCGGTAACAGTGTCGGAAGTTCAATGGTTTTTTACCATTTAAAAAATGCCCAACGTGCCTAAAGAAGTTGAAAAATAAAATAACATACATGCTTTACACAGCAATTTTGCATACAACGGCAATTTCTTATTAAATTATTTGAAAACAAATTGCCCGTGTTTAAATCATGTTTGTTTGTTGTAATTGTCCAGTAGCAAGAGGGCTTAGCCAAGTTGCATTCGATTAGCGATGACGCAAGTCGATAAGTCCGAAACTGTATTAGATTTGACACATGCTATAAAAATGACACTTGATATATCGACAACAAATCTATGTAGAAATCGAATCGATTCGAAGCGAATATAACTTGGCTAGGGGCCAATCTCTTCGCACTGGTCGTCTTGGGGACGTCGCAGTGGGGATTTTGAGAATATACCTTAATACTGATAAAAAATAGACTCTTAAAAAGCTATCTGAAGTAGTAAAGACCCCTTAACTCCCAGTTGCTCAAACCCAGGTGGTCGAACAAAGATACTGCATTTGTACGTAAAAAAATAACTAAAAAAACCATCGGTTCATTGTGGAAGCTCGTTTATCGAGCTCAAATATTTAGCAATACACTGGGTAATTGGCAGTGTTTACACATAAAAACCCGCATTTTCTTTACTGAAGTCGGGCAAACTACCAAGAACTGAGGCATTAAGGAGTCGGTAAACTCATTAAAATACAAACAATAACGTTTTTCACTTAGGGCCCTAGCACACTGCAGCGAGGCGATGAACGTGAGAGTTTTACCTATAGGTAAACAGACGCCCGTGCAACAATACTTGTTTTTGATGTGAAACATCTATTGGTGTTATTGGGGGTACGATCGATTCGTATGCAGTCATGCCGTCACGCTGTGAATAATAAGAAAATCAAGTTCCAAGGTCTATATTTTTTTAAGTAAAATTTTTTTAAGCACGCTCGTCTTGGGGAGTAAGCTGAACGCCCGAATGGGGTTGAATGAATGGTGGTTGGGGTGAAAGCGTTACGAAAAATGCGAACGGAAGTTGAGAAGGATAAGTTAGTGAAGATAGAGAGAGAGTTACGTTTCGTATATTTTTAAACGTTAATGTGCGAGTGCGAGTTGCGTCTGTCCAGAATGAACATAGTCTCTGGAATAATATGTCACCAATCTATTTCGAGGCGGCTTCAGTGGAAGCATACAGATTGAGAATCTATAGGCACCTTCTCGGTCGAACCGACCAAAAATGAGCAACTGAATCTTTCCTTATAACTTCTTCTATTGTTATGTATGTATTTTTATTTGATATTGGTAAGTATAGTTTAGTCTATGATATAAAGTATTTAAGTAGGTTTATTTCAGTGGTATTAAAAAAAACTCGTGCGCGATAACTTGGGACCTGCTAGGAATGCGACTCCCCGACCGCTTCCCCTGCACTTCCCCGATGGCGCCCGTATTGTACCGTTCGCATCACTATTTTTTACTAGGGTTTTTAGTCTCGTACTGGCCTACGTCACGTAACGACGCGCTCTGGAATTCTTTTAGTTTTCGTTTGTGTTATTGTTTTGTTGTCTGGAAAAAAGAAGTCAACCATGTGGACAGACTTCGACAAAAGTATTGGGACGATGACCTCTTACAAGAGACGAATGAATCGCAATTAATTGTAAATTTATCGGATACCTCTTCGTCAAGTGATTATAGTGAGACTGAGGACGAAGAACAACCTCTAGTAGGCATAAATCCACTAAGTAGTGACGAAGATGAGATAATGTAAATAATAGATAAAATAAATGTATAAACTTAAACATTGTATTTTTATTTTATTCAAATAGTGTAAAAAATATTAGATAAAAAGCAGCGTCCTCCCTGAGTAACATAATAAATTAGGTTAAAAAAAAACAAAGACGAAGCCGCGGGCGGCTGCTTGTTATGTTCGCTTGTTTGCAGGCGGTATAAACACGCCAATATGACGTCACCGCGCTCAGGTCCCAACTTATCGCGCACGGGTAATATAAGTAGTATGTATCTATGCTATTTTTATTAGTCCTGTGCAAATTTTCATTAGTTCCCTTTTCTGTGCACTATCTATAATAATAAATATAAATAAGTTCGCCTTTGTACTAGTTTTATAAGTGCACAATAAAGTATTTTCCATCAATCAATCAATGTTTACGTAAGCATGGGATGGGGGGGGGGGGAGGGGGGTTAATAGCTTTGCTTACTTTTTCTGACAGGGGGGGGGGGGCTAAATATTTGTAAAGTGGTAATTTTAAAGGTTACTTTTATTATTAGTATGTTTATAGGGGGTAAATCTTAGAAAATACTGAACCGATTCCTATTTTTTCCACTGATGGTCTTCTAGTAGATTATTAAACGAGGGGATGAAGCAGTGTCTTGCGTCAGGGGCGCTATATTGAATAGCCGGGTCTACACCAGATCCATCTTGGACCGGCAATCGCACGATCCGCGATCCAGGATCATGGAGCATGGATTACGGATCGTACTCGTCCGATCCAGCGGCAATTTCTTGTGATCCTGACGGGCTGCTCCAATGTGCTCCATTCGATCCATAGTGAATCAAAGTCAGTTGAACTTTGACTCGCTATGGAGTTACATGTGCGTTAATTGCCGGATCGCGCGATTCAAAACACAGCCGTCCACACCGCGCGCTCCAAGTGACTGAGGCGTCTTTGAGCATGGACAAAACACCGACAACGATCGGATTGCTTGCGGCGAGGAGCGCGCGCTCCGTATTTGTAGTTTGGATCGCGCGAGGCACGTCCACATCAGACGATCCTGTAGAGCGCGCTCCTGCCGCGTGCGATCGGAGCGCATTGGATCGTCTAGACCCGGCTAATCGCGAACGTAACGAAGGATTCTAGAGAAGAATCCTGAGTTCAGAGAGGGATATAATAACGCCCAAGATGCAGACAGTTTTATCCACAACGAGAATACTCTACTTTTCACACTTTTAAAAACCAAATCTAGGTTGGTGCATTCCGTGCAGAGGTTAGTTCGATTTACGAATAAGTTTTTATTTTGTGGGTCTCTTTAGTTCAAAATGTAATACAGGATGTGGTTCCAAATTCAAATCAGTTCAATTCAGTACAAGTTTACTCGCGGCTCAGCCGTAGGGATTTAATCACCTGCTTTCGGTGAGGTTTACATGATATATAATTTGACATTGTCGAGCAGGGGGTGAGAAAAATAAATTGTATATAAATTATGTAGGTAGTTAATTAAAACAATTCATTAATTTAATTAACTTTTTTTATATGTTAAAATACATAATTGTGAAAAACGTTTTGTGTAGGCACTTTTTCATTGAATCTTTGTACATTATGTTAAAAAACCCCGTTTTTACGGTGGCATATGTCCTAGCATCATTTAATTTTCCCACCATTATACGCTTAATTTTCCCCATAATAGGGCAAGCCACGCGCCTAAACCCAATAATAGCTTTTGTTCTTAAACAATGGTTTTTACTCTAGTAGAATATACAAAATCCAACCCCTATTTCAAGCCAAATAAGGTTCAAATTACATATTTGCGATGATATGAATAAATTTGACAGCAGACGTCAAGCAGCGAACTTTTCAAAACACGCTCCAAAATACCTGTCGAAGTTTTAATGATGACACATGACACTTCATTTTGGTTAGTGAGGTATTAGAAAGAAACTTTGAAGGATTAAAAGTTTTGCTAGAAGCTTGGAGAGCTTTTTAATTAAAAGTTTATTGCACAAAATACACATAAAATGTACAAAAGATGGGCTTATTGCTAAAAGCATTTTCTACCTGCCAACCTCAGAGGTAGCAAAAAAGCTTGACGTGCTAGCTAGATATAAACTTATTGGTACCAGAGAACAATAAACTCCAATCACAAAGAATAAATGCATAATCCTGCAGCGTTTAGTCAGGGCCCCAATTTTTACTCGATTGCGGCAAAGCCAAAAGAAAGAGTTATGTTTTAGCTGTCTAAGTATGCATGTATGTAGGTATGTATGTGTGTTTGTATTTACCTATGTTCCACCGTAGCGCCTAAACTACTTATCCGATTTTGATAAATGAGGTGTCACTCAATTCATTCATTATTATGGTCCGGTTGATATAGGTCACATTTTTATCCGAGTACGGAAAATCCAAACGGAAAGGTTATGTTTTTACCGGTCTATGGATGTTCCACCATAGCGCCTAAACCCCTCATCTGAATTTGATGAATGAGGTGTTAATCGATTCGTTATTATGGTGCGGGTAACATAGGCTACCATCGACGGATATTACGTAGTCGGATTTCAGTTTTTAACCGACTTCAAAAAAGGAGGAGGTTCTCAATTTGACTGTATTTTTTTTTCAACACACTTGCTCGTAAAGTGCGCCATAGTACATCGTTATTACCACAAATCGAACTATAACACACGCGTGCGTAATAATATAACACACTAGTGCATAATAGAATTATCCCTACCAAGTTAAGTTAGTACCTAACTGCAAAGTATATGCGAGAAAACAGAGCATTTTCAATTTAACCGGGTAATACAGTTTTTGTAACAACAAAGAGGTTTTATGGCGCTGAAAATCCTATTACATTTTTGGATTAATTAAATATACCCCTAATTAAGGCGAAAAAACATTTATACTTATCAAATTACTTATAATTCACAATAATTTGTTATACAATATTTGCATTTCATTACTAAAATTATAATTTTGTAGTAGGTTGTATGGCTGTATGTAATCAATCACCTTACATTTGGCGCGTGCAAAAAAAAAGTTGCTCGCCATTTCCCATTTTTTTTGTTTGTATCGTATTTGTTGCTATGTGGTAAATAATTGTAAAAATGTCAAGTTTTAGTACAGAAGATTAACAATTGATAGATTTAACTCCGCCAGAAATATTAAATGCAGCACAAAATGCAAACGAAAACCTGCAAAATCTAGAGAAAAGTACTTAGCTGCTTACGATAGTTTCATACAATGGAAAAGCAACAAAAAACCCAGTCATTTTCTGAAAATGTGTTTTAACGTATTTCTCTAAACTCGCCAATACCTACATACATACCCAGCTCCCTGTGGTGCATCTATTCCATGTTAAGAAGCATGGTTAAGCTCAAACATTGTGTTGATATCAAAACGTAGGTACTGTAACCCACAACCATGTACATTTCGTAGCATGAGTTATTTGGTGCCTACTCATTTCAGTAATTTGTATGATTTACCTTTGTCGCCGACATTTACACAACAAGTAAATGAAGATACTAAAGAAGTGTTTTTTACTCATGATAGAACTTTGTTAGACCACAATCTCACCTGATGGTAAGCGATGATGTGGTCTAAGATGTAGCACGAAGATCTAGAAGAAACCTATTCACTCTTACCTTAAAGAGGCCCGGATCGTATTTATTAGGAAAAACAGACGACGGTAAAGTGTTGCATACCTCAGCTTTACGCATCAAGAACGTAGAACCAAAACGGTGTGTGCGAATGGTATATCAACTAGGTACGGATGGTACTGAGCCGTGCGCCTGCTTGTCCTTTAATGGAAAGGGGATGGTGGGATCAGATCGTATAGTTGCTGGGAACATTCTCCAAAATCATTCTGGGAACATTGTGTATTCTGTAAAAGATCGATAGGCTTGCAACTTTACGGCGCTGTTCGAGACTTTGGGTCTTAGTCTCTGCCATATGTGGCTCACCTATAAGCCTAAAAGCCCTACGTTCTATCGAGTCTAAGGTAGCGAGCTGGTATTTGGCCGAACCATCCCAAAGGTGGCAGCAGTACTCAATACCAGACCGGACTTGAGCTTTGTAAAGACTAAGAAGCTGTCCTGGTGTGAAGTATCTCCTGACCTTGTTGAGGATGCCCAGCTTCATGGCAGCTGTTTTAGCCTTAGACTCGATGTATGAGCTAAAGTTGAGAGTAGGCGTGAGCGAAACCCCTAGGAGCTCGAGGTGACCTTTTACAGAAGCAGTGGCAAGTACCCAATGTAACACAAACTGTGAAATTGAAAACTGTACATACATCAATTGTTTTAATAATTAAATGATTTATGCAATACATTTGTTTGTTTTTTCCTCGCAAGTGTGTTGAAAAAGTGCGTATGAAACTCGTGAGCAACTTGCTCACACTCGGCTGATTTACGCCCTCGCCTACGGCTCGAGCTACAAACCACTGCCTCGTGTATAATGAGCAACTTAGCTCACTTGTATCATACATTACTATTATGTTTGTTGCCTCAGAACTTTCGACTGTGTGAACCGATTTTGATGATTCTATTTTACTTGCAAGCTGGTGCTTTTCGTGTGGTCCCATTTTCATTTGGTCCAGTTTTGACAATGGTATCCATGAGAAAAGCATATAAGTCTTAAATTTGTTTATTTTTTTATGTTATGTTTGTTAGCTCAGAACTCCGTTATTTATTATTTTTTTTTTTATTATTCATTACAGAATCGACAGCACTTGTTAACAATGTAAACAATCCTTATAACTAATGCTTAATGCCAATAACATATTCTCAATTTATAGACTTATCTTTTATGAAATTAGTCACCTAGAGAAAAAGATTAAAAAACATACTATATTAATTAAATTAACTATATATATATATATATATTACTATATTAATTTATTAACTGATTTGGAACATTATTTTATTATTTGAAAGGATATACTTTCAGATTGGTCCCATAGAAATTTAATTGAAATCAGTTAAGTAGTTTGGTTATAACTGTTATCTGAAGTCGGTTATTTTTGTTAAAAAGTTAAACTTATATTTATATAGCTTGTACTCTAAAAAACCAATCACTTCGCTATGACAATGGCATCGTGGCAAAATGACCACTAACTTATAGGAACTTATTTAATATACTATTTGGAACTCCTTGGTCCAGACCAACGGACCAACGGTTGGGGCGAAAGTCTAATATTTACAATGTAATAAACCTAAGGTATAATTTATATATAACGTAAGGTACAGTTATTCAGAAAGATAAAAAAAAATACAACATAAATCAATAACGTACAGCAACCTAAACCTACAAATAATGTTGGCCGCCATATTGAAACTTTATTTTTATGTGATTTAGAAGATGCCGATGATACCTGATTTGTCAAAATCCATCAAGCCGTTTAGCCTACACGAATGAATGAATGAATGAAATACTCTTTATTGCACACCAAACAAAAATACAGTAATAATGGAAATAAATATTAAAGAAAGGTACAATGGGCGGTCTTATAGCTAAAAGCGATCTTTTCCAGACAACCTTACACCTTACACGATGCGACAAATGAATATACCTACATACACCCTAAAAACATTACCGTCCTTCGCAGTCGGCTAAACACAAAAATATTGACATCGAAATTCCCACAATATTTTTATACTTTCTCCGTCCCATTGTTCTATGCGTTAATCTGTTTGCCTCCGTGTTTGCGGTCGCGGGTTCGAGTCGCGTCTCGGTCAATATTATGACGATCGACTTAGCTTTGCCTTTGATTGACGGTTATAAAATGGCGCTACGAAATATTGTAGCATTTTGAATTTGTTGTTATTGCGAGCGCTAATGTATTATTTGAAGTAAAAACTTCTTTAGGCGCGTTGAACATTTTTTAGATGGGAAAAAACCATTGAACTCGCGACACTGTTACCGACACCTGTCACTGATTACTGACACTGACTGTTACTGACAGGTATTTTATTCTCTTTGGTTAGTGACACCTCTGTATGTATCTGTAGTGTAGTCTGGTTTTAATCAAGTTTTCACTTCCGTTGGCACTCCCGGTGTGCCACTTTTATTGACCATTGTTTTTGCTGTCAAGACTAAGTAAGCTAATAAATAAAAATAATAAACAATGCTGGATCTCAAAAATCCAAACTCAAGGTTTACCAAAGAGCCATGGAACGCAGCGTGTAAGGGGTAAAAAGAATCGACAGGATCCGCAATACCACACTGCGCGCGAAGACCGGCATCGCAGATATTGGCGACAAGACTGCCAGGATGAAGTGGGACTGGGTGGGTCACGTCAGTCGTATGGTCACAAGCAAATAGTCAACAGTCTTTACACAATGGGTGCCTGCAGATGGGCGTCGAAGCCAGGGCAGGCCGAGGAAGCGTTGGCGTGACGACCTCGATGCATTCCAAGATGGCTGGTGGGACGTGGCGTGTGATCTTGAGATGTGGAGGAACATGGGGGAGACCTTTGCCCAGCAGTGGGAAAATATAGGTAAAACAAATGCTGGATATTTCTCACAACGCTATCTAGCCCTAAACTAAGCAAAGCATGTACTATGGGAACCAGATAACTGGTAGAATATTTACACGTACCCATACATATTTTTTTGTAACTACGTACATGATATTCTATGTATGTGCAGTATTATAATTACAATTACAAATAATTAAATATTGCTGGACATTTCACACAGCGCTATCTAGCCCCAAACTAAGTAGAATTTGTACTATGGGAACCAGATAACTGATAGAATACTTATATTCTGTTTTTTTTTTGTAAATACATACTTATAATATATAGAAAAACATCCAGACCGGAAACAAATATCTGTAGTTAATGCAAACATTTGTTCAGCGGCTGGAATCGAACCCGCTACTTCTGCGTCTCAGCAGGCTATTCGCCCACTGCGCCACGGAGATCGTCAATTCTAAATTAACTCTGTCTCTTGTGTTAGCCTGTGTGTTTGTTAAGATTTGAATTTTTTATTGCTCTATGTGATACTATTAGCGGTATTATCGGTAAAGCGCGACGTAATATTCTCTACCAGACACGTATTTATATCGACAGTCCTTTTAAATTCAAATCAAGACTAAAAGAGCTTTTGTTGGATAGGTGTTTCTATTTAATCATTATTATAAATAAGGGATTTATCACGTACGGCCTTATCGGTGTTTCGACCGACAATGTTTCGGTTCAATTCGTGAACCTTCATCAGAGTGAGTGCGATTCGCTCCGAATAACATCTTGGCTCGCACTGCGCGCCGCTGCCCTCTGCGCGCGAGTGGACGGGCGGGGTGGTGGGGATTGGGTCAACGAAGGCCCAGCGTGTTGATCGGCTGTGTCATCATCATTATCATCACTGCTGCTCTCTTCGGTAGTTCTTGGTACAGGCAAACACACAACACTATGTCTCCACCAAGTTCACTCGCTCTTCTGTCACTTGCATCATGAAGACATGGCCTCCAGGCTGGAAGTAGAACCCATCCTCTATCTCTGTTAAAGTTCGGCACACGACTTATTTCTATCTCCTCTCGGATCTTGCGAGCAACGAATGTTTCTATTCAGTTAATGATTTTATGACTATACTAGCTGACCAATCCGCAACTTCGCACGCGTAGTTTTTCATTAAAAATATTACCCTCCTTCTGCGCAGTTGGGTACAAAGTAACCTATGTCACCCGGAGATAGTGTAGCTTCCCAACAGTGAAATAATTTTTTAAATCGTTTTAGTAGTTTCGGAGCCTATTCAATGCAAACAAACAAACAAACAAATCTTTCCTCTTTATAATATTATTTTTGAAGATATTGATTGAATAGTCGTTTTAATTTTTTCATATGGATTTTTAATTAATTTGTGACATCCTTGTATTATTTAGTCCTTAGTAATATTATTCTAAATCATTTTTATTTTATATTCTTTCATGACTACTTTTCATTTGACTTTTCTTGACATTTTTTTGACATTTTTATATTTAGGTAGGTTATAGCCAGTTGTTGGTACGCCAATCAAATCGCAAATCAGTTGACATAGTATTTAACTTAGCACTCTTGTTAAATCAAATTGAGTTTCTCGAAGGTTGATTAGTGAATAATTAGCTAAACCAAAGAATCGCCTTTTGAATGTTAAACTAGTGTTATTTTTATAGGGTCACACCACCTAAAACATTATTTTAGTTCAATCATTCATTCCTACACGTCATAAGTTTGCTTATGTCAATGTCTACACGTTAGAGATTTTTGTCAAAAATCAAATGTATAATTTGAATGTGTGGAAAAAACGTTTATTTTTGTCGTTTTTCTCTCTACAAACAAAACTGCCCTAAAAATATATAAAAAGATACTATTGTACTCATTGCAATCCCATAGATAGGCATGGAAAACTTCGTTTAAGTACACCAAAACATCTTTCAATTGTGCCTATTTCTTGTACTTATTTGTGATGTAAAAAGTTCCCTTACCTTGGGATCTCTTGTAAGCATACGATGTCGTAATCATCGCCAAAACACCTCAACAATTGCAAATATCAATGACCTCATGGAGTGAGCAGAATGAAGACTGCACACATGGAGTGCTGTTTTAGTAAGAATTACTGCACAAAGGGGACTTCAACAGTTTACTATTACGATAAAACATCTGTACCAAAAGTCAATCACATTAGATACCTAGGATCAGTGGGAACATACTGCAGAAGTGGAGGCAGACGTTAACCGCAGAAGCATTGCCTGGCAGAAGTGGTGATCCTTGAGCGGTGTACTATGTGACACCAATGTGTTTGTGTTTGTACAAAGATGGTCAGGAGGGTAACCAGGCACGACAGAATCTAGAATGAATATGTCTGAAGAAGCTTTGAGATTGCTCCAATACCATCTGTAAGCTGGTCACATATCTGAAAGCCGCCTGAGGTGGTATGGCCACGTCATGAGAAGAATATGTGGTCAAAACAGCACTGTGTTTTTAAGAACACAAAAGAGGCAGAGGACGTCCCCCATAGGCATGGTGGACCAGCATGGCCAGACTCATGAAAAAGGAAGAACTACCTGATCCGACACCCCTAGACTAACTTGGCGCCGAAAAATTAGGAGAGTAGTCCCCACTTAATATGGGTAGGTACATTCAAAGAAGAAAAAGATTTGTGATGTATTAAGTCAATAAAAACACCTATAAATTATGTCCATGATTTTAATATTGCATCACAGATTGCCTGCAGTGCTCAAGCACTGATTAAATAAATATCGATTTGACAACAGATTAATAGACGAAAAACGGCCAATCAGCGTTTCTGCAACCCATTTTCACGTTTGACAAGAGATTTTGTTGACTGATTTGACAACCTGTTTAAAAATCTCTGATTAAAATCAAATGAGGTAAAATACGTTCCAGCAACCCAATTTGCACTTGACAAGAGGTTTGACCAATGGTCAACTAATTTTTGAGTTAATTATGCTTCCAGCAACCGGGCGTTAGTATTTCCTGCGGAATATTTCTGAAGCAGCATTTTATTAGCTCCCAACTTACAGTGAAGTGCGTGTATGCCGTTTGTTTGACTGCACCGAAACTGATTGTGTTTGTACAAGACAGCTTCATCGCGGCTGTGTATCGTACACTTAACTGTTATGATTACTTACGAGTGTGTTTGTCAAGTTAATTTAAACTGTAGTTATGGAGAAGCTAGGTGCCGTCAAATTACGACCGTATTCTACTGATTTTTGATGATATTCACAATTATTACTGTCGCTGCAGTCCATAATCTCTATAAATAAAAATGAATCCCTATTTCCCTTGGTCACGCCATCACGCGTGAACAGCTGGACCGATTTCGCTAATTCTTTTTTTGTTGTATTTTTTATGGTCAGGAGAAGGTTCTTATGAAAGAAAAAATTAAGAAAATTGCACGCAAAATTAGAAAATTTAAGAATACTTAACCACCATATAAAATTATTTAAAATCTAACATTAGCGCTTTTTTAATGTAACCTTATGACGTTTGACATAGAATTGACAGAATGCGTGCTGAAAATATCCTCAAAGAGGATGTAAAAAAATGAATATCGTTTGAAACAGATGCTTCGGTCGGAGTTATCCCGTGATATTGTCTATCTATATATATAAAAATGAATTGCTGTTCGTTAGTCTCGCTAAAACTCGAGAACGGGTGGAGCGATTTGGCTAATTTTGGTATTGAATTATTTGTGGAAGTCATTCATTTTCTCATACATAATGATGGCCGGGGCCAACAATTGACAATTCTACCAGGGTGACGTATATTGACAGCTCGCGTTACATGCATGTCAAGGCGGTATGACGTTCGGTGGGTTCACTAGTTACTAATATTAATCGGGTATTTATCTTATTAATTTATTTGAATACAAATTGTACGTATATTTGTAGTAATTAAAAAAACGAATGTGCTTTCGACCACACGACTGAAGTAAAACTTCTTTAGCTCCATCTATATGACTGTATGTATATAGGTATATATATATGTATAAAATAATGTTTTAAGGAAATGTCCACCTTATTTCGAGGCGCATACAGTAGTACATAAGTTATTTTCTGCTTCTGCCTGCAATCTGTTGTGGAATAGCTGAACTTTTTCGTAAATCAAAGCTGGTAGATTAAAAATACGAAAGGTCGTAAATACTTTTTTTTATCTATATCAAAATGAACTATACAGCATGAAGGAGGGTTTTGTTTTTGCAGTTTGTATAATTTAGGCTAATTTGGGATAGGAGATATGCGACAAATCAACTGGCTATGAGAGAAAGAGAGAAAGAAAATGTGTGCTCGCACCTCTCTCTCTCTCTTGCCCCTACAGTAATATACGAAACGTAACTCTCTCTCTCTCTCTTTCTATCTTCAGTAACTTATATCTCCCTCTCAACTTCCGTTCGCACTTTTCGTAACGCATTCACCAGCTTACTCCCCAAGTCAAGCGTGCGTAAAGAAGTTTTACTTCAAAAATATATATTGCTGGACATTTCACACAGTGCTATCCAGTCCCAAACTAAGCAGTGCTTGTACTATGGGAATCAGTTAACTGATAGAATACATAAATACTTCTTTTTTTGTAAATACATACTTATAATATATACTTACTCGTAGAAAAACATCCAGACCCAGAACAAATATACGTAGATCAGGCAAATATTTGTTCCGCGGCTGGAATCGAACCCTCTGTGTCTCAGCCGGCTATTCACCCACTGCGTCACGGAGGTCGTGGCCTATATGCAACGGTGACGACATAGCATAGCATTTTGTTAATAAACCCGTATGCACAAAAAGGAACAAATAACTTTTTTAAAAATTTCAAATCCCGGCTCTTCAAAAACCTGTGAAACTAAAAAAATAACACAATTTTATAGCTGAGACCCTTTCACTTATAATAAGTTGATTGAAATGATAAATTAAAAAAAAAAAGCTGATGTCTTCAAAACTTCTTTATTCTTTATTTCTCACAAAAAAATACATTTAAAAATACTGAAATAGAGGTCATGTACAAAAGCAACCATAACCCTAAGAAAAGTTTTTGAAGTAAAACTTCTATACGCACGCTTCACTTGGGGAGTAAGCTGATGAATGCGTTACTAAAAGTGCGAACGGAAGTTGAGAGGGAGATATAAGTCAGCGAAGATAGAAGGAGAAAGAGTAACGTTTCGTATATTTTTAAACGTTAATGTGCGAGTGCGATTTGCGTCTGTCCAGAATAAACATAGATTGTTCGACCTACAGACGTGTGGACTATTTTGTAATTGAACCATTTTATAAATTATTATTTTGAAAAAGAAGTTTTGCTTCAGTCGCGTGGTCTAAAGCACATTCGTGTTTTAGTTAAAACTTCTTTACGCACGCTTGACTTGGGGAGTAAGCCGGTGAATGCGTTACGAAAGTGCGAACGGAAGTTGAGAGGGAGATATAAGTTAGTGAAGATAGAAAGAGAGAGAGAGAGAGTTACGTTTCGTATATTACTGTAGGGGCAAGAGAGAGAGAGAGGTGCGAGCACACATTTTCTTTCTTTCTTTCTCTCATAGCCAGTTGATTGGCCGCATATCTCCTATCCCAAATTAGCCTAAATTATACAAACTGCAAATATGAAGCTGCAAAAATGATGGAGCTAAAGAAGTTTTACTTTAGTCGTGTGGCCTAAAGCACACTTGTTTTTTTTTCAGCAAACCTTTGAGGCTAGAGAGAGAGAGAGAGATGATTTTAAAGATCTGCATCACACATAGTTAAAAACCACCCCAATTAAATTAGCTTTAAATTAGCCATTAGCTTTCTAATAAAGAAAACGCTTCCGAATCGGTCCATCCGTTTGGGAACACGGCACAAGACACAGAGTTAGAGACACAAGACACAGAGTTAGAGACACAAGGCACATAGTTAGAGACACAAGACACAGAATTAGAGACACAAGACACAGAGTTAGAGACACAAGGCACAGAGTTAGAGACACAAGACACATAGTTAGAGACACAAGACACAGAGTTAGACGTTTTCTTTTTTTTTGAAACTAAATAGATCATCGTTTGACCACAATCTCACCTGATGGTACGTGATGATGTGGTCTAAGATTAAGCACGAAGATCTAGAAGAAACAGAGGTCCGGATTGTATTCTTTGAAAAACAGACGACGTCAAAGCGTTCCATACCTCAGCTGTACGCATCAAGAACGTAGAACAAAAACGGTGTGTGCGAATGGGTGGTATATCAACTAGGTACGGATGGTACTGAGCCGTGCGCCTGCTTGTCCTTTGATGGAAAGGAGACGTCAAATTTATAACACCCCTCATTGTGTTAGGGGTTAATAAAACGGTAAGGCAGGTAGTAACTTTAATGAAAGGTATATTTCCCACCCCTAAACATCAGTTTATTTACAAACTTGAACTTCCACATTTTTGCGGCTTCCCAACCCTTCACGGAGGGTGGAAACTTATAAACAAAAAAAAAAAACAAAAAACAAAAGAAAATTTATACCGACACAGAAACCTTTTAAGAAGCCCCTCCCCCACCAAATAAAAAGCTTAAAATGTTGGCTTTGTTTTCTAGGAAAGTATTTTTTGTTGCGTGAATTAATGTCTGGGAATCTAAGTTCTATTGAGAAATTATTGTAGTAAAACTTCTTTACGCACGCGCTTGACTACGTGTAAGCTGCTGAATGCGTTACAAAAAGTGCGAACGAAAGTTCTGAGGGAGATTTTTCTGAGTGAAGATAGAAAGAGAGAGAGTTACGTTCCGTATATTTTTAAACGTTAATGTGCGAATGCGAGTTGCGTCTGTCCAGAATGAACACTGATCGACCTAGAGACGTGTGGACAATTTTGTAATTAAACAATTTTATAATTTACCTAATATTCAAAAAAAGAAGTTTTAATTCAGTCGTGTGGTCTATAAACACTCGTTTTTTATAATTATTAGATTTATAAATAGCAATACTTAATAAATATTGCTGGACATTTCACACAGCGCTATCTAGCCCCAAACTAAGCAAAGCTTGTAATGTGGGAACCAGATAACTGAACTTAATATCCTTTTTTTATAAATACATACTTGTAATATATAGAAAAACATCCGGAACAAATATCTGTAGATTATGCAAACATTTGTTCCGCGGTAGGAATCGAACGCGCTACCTTCTGCGTCTCAGCCGGCTATATACTGCGCCACGGAGGTCGTCAAGATTAATACGTCAATAAATAAATCTTTATCTTTAATAAGATCATTAATATTAAAATCTTACTAATAACTAGCTGACCAGCCAGCGGTGTGTAGTAAGTGATGGTGTGATCGAAGATGAAGCACGTTTACATAGAGAACCTGTTCAATCTGTACTCGAAAACTCCGAGATTATACTGGTCCGGAAAAACATACGCTGGAGTTCCACTCCTTACTCGTGCTCGTGTGTACAATAAAACCGGCCAAGTGCGAGTCGGACTCGCGCACGAAGGGTTCCGTACCATTATCTATAAAAACGGCAAAATAATCACGTGTTTTGTATGGGAGCCCCCCTTAAATACTTGTTTTATTCTCATTTTAGTATTTGTTGTTATAGCGGCAACAGAAATACATCATCTGTGAAAATTTCAACTAACTATCACGGTTCATGAGATAGGTACAGCCTGATGTGATGACAGACGGACAGACAGACAGACAGCGGAGCCTCAGTAATACCGTTTTACCCTTTGGGACAGACCCTAAAAATGATCATAATCGGTGAAGCCGTTTAGGAGGAGAAGACTTACGAACACACGCGAACCCAAATTTTACCCATTTTTTTTAATTTTTATCTTTATACTTACCTATAGAATAACAGAAACAATATATATACCTATCTAAATATAAGTCTGTATAAGCTATACAGCCTCTTATCTCTCCAGCACTAGCTTCTACCATGATTGATTGATTATCTAAAGCAGGGCTCACCAATTAGTTTCGCTCGGGGTCCGTTTTAAGAAATGAAATGACCATCGCGGTCCGCACAACATTTTATAAAAAAAATATTTATTAAACAAATGTAATTACGGTAATAACAAAGGTACTTTTTTCATATCAATGACAAAAATTAAATTTTTTGTTGCGGAGTATCTGTCTGAAGTTCGGAGTAAAATTGGTGCAAGCTATTGACAAGCTATTGCAAGCACTCGAACGCTTGCGTGACTGGGATGGTCGACGGGTCAATTTCTGCTACCAATTCATACAACTTTATAAAGGTTTAGGTATAATAATCATTTATTCTCAAAAAGATAACAATTATCACTTACATAAGAATCAGTACACATATATACAATAATGTTAATGTAATTCGTTCGAGTTATGTAGGTAGGTACTCAATTAACGCATTCCGGTAGATCGTTCGTTAGTTATTAACTACTTTATTTAGTAAACATTAATTATAAATGTTAAGAGTTTAGTTTTAAATGCGTTAAATGAGTTTACATTTTTTACATCATAGGGTAATTTTATTAAAAAGCTGCGCGCCTTCGTAAACTATTGTTTTTTCGCCATAGTTCGTACGACATTTAGGTAAGACAAGAAAGCTAGCGTGACGCGTACTTCGCTTTGTCAATTCCTTTACTTTAGTGAACGTATTTAGTAGTATACTATGTGCTTATTCGCATAGAAGGTGTCGCAAGCGGATTGAGTACTGATTACCTATGGAGTAAAGCTGTCTTGTGTGTTGCTAATGTATAAAAGATACGTAGATTATCGACGAATGTGAGTACCCAGACAAATCTTGCACGATTTTTAGGGTACTCCTAAAAACGGTTCCGGGTTCCTAGGTTCCGCGAACTCTTTCTCGCTTATTAACTCGTTATTTCGCCCGGCCGTTTTTGAATTGACGTCATCAAAGATAATGCGGGGGATACATTTTTATTAAATTACCGTACTCTGTAGTGCAAGTTGCTGTATCCTCGCGGTCCGCACAAAATGGGTCGGCGGTCCGTATGCGTCGTCCGCCATTTGGCGACCCCTGATCTAAAGTAGGTATATAAGTACTTATTTAAACTAAAGTAGTTTTTTTTTCTCCTTTCTTACTTATAACAGAAAATAATTGAACAATCGTAACAATAAGTGCTCTACAAAAGAAATCGAGAGCCTCTCGAAATCTAAAAAAGTTTCAGACAAAAAAACAATGTCCAGACATGTGCATATACGTGACGCAAGTTTTGGCGCCAACAACAATACCCAGCAGCCATTTTGTGCAGCCAAGTGTTAACAAAATGGCGGACACTGTTCAAGAATGCGCAAAAGGTTCTACAATTATCGAATTTTTGCGGCCCAGTTCACTTTTTTTTCTAAAGTCGAGTGTTGTATTGTAGAAATCACTTTCTCAAAATACTTGGCTTGAGTTCGGCCCATTTGATTTGAATTTTACGTTTTAGGACATTATGTGCTATCGAATTTCTGTAATAGTCATTGCATTGTCATTTTGGGACATTTTTTTTGTATCTTTTGTTGATGGAGATTTTAATCTCTGATCGTAAGATTCGCACGGATGCACTCGCACTTCGATACCTTGTAGATAAGTAGGTACTTAGACTACCAACCCTCTTGAAGGTTTTTTTTTAATATCAGAATTCACACTAATATTATAAATGCGAAAGTTTGTATGAATGTATGTGTGGATGTTTGTATGGATGTATGTATGTGTGGATGTTTGTTACTCTTTCACGTCGAAACGGCTGAACCAATTTTGATGTAATTTGGTATGTACGTAGATTATAATCTGGATTAACATAGGCTACTTTTTATCCCATAAATCAGTTCCCATTCTTAGAATAAAAAAGGGATGTCAAAGTCTCTATATGTATTTATGCGCCCCAGAACAACGCGGACGACGCCACTGGCCACAGATAGTATTTTATATTTATCAATTGTTTTCGGTGAATGACCTTATCTATACTAATATTATAAAGAGGAAAGATTTGTATTTTTGTATGTTTGTAACGAATAAACTCAAATACCTACTACTGGTCAGATTTCAAAAATTCTTTCACCATTAGAATGCTACATTATCCCCGAAAAACATAATTAAGCTACTTTTTACCCAAATGCGCAAAAGGAGGGTAATGTTTTTATTGAAAAACTACGCGTGCGAAGCTGCGGATTGATCAGCTAGTGTAAAATAATTGGTAATACCTACGTATAAATAAAGACAAACATTTATTAACAGAAAGAATATACCAATATTTACAAGTTTATAAAATACAGAAGAATTAGTTGAATCATCTAAAGACCGTTGCAAACTATCTATAGATAAATAAATAAAGTTCTAAGAAAGGTGTAGTCTATAATACATACAGCTTCGGTACTTAAAAAAAAAAAAAAGATGTATTTATTATTTGTTTCAGCCATTTGGGGTCGAGACCTGGGGTACCGGGGCCCATCGCGTTTTCAAAATTCTTTCTGGGCGTCTGGTCGAAGCGACGTGTGATCAGAAAGCTGCCGCTTATCTGAGTCAACGCATAATCATTGCAATTCAGCGGGGCAATGCAGCCAGTGTCTTGGGGACACTTCTGCCTGGTGATCTGTTTAAGCTATCTATAGATTCTTTGCAACGGTCTTTAGATGATTCAACTGTTTCTTCCGTATTTTAGTCATGTAAATATTTATTGTTATTAAAGGCATTTTGCCCATTTATTATTTTTATTTTTATGAAAATGTTGTTGACATTGATAGCTAGAATTACCCCTATTTCGGGGTAACCTACATATTTTGCAGCAGCATGTAACTGTAATAAGATATCATTAACATCATCAGCCGGAACCATCCTTTGTTTTCTGCCAGCCTCCTCTATCCAGAGCACCTCTCCCATGTGTATGTATATATTACGAACCCATCTCGTGCGACCTGGATTTCTCTGACTTAGTAGTGTTCCATAAATCAAAATCTACTTAGTGCATACAAAATATGAAAACTCACATACCATTACAAGTATTTTATTTTTCAAAATTAAGGCGAATATAGTAGCTGATTGGTCTATTTGGAGGCTTTCTCCTCAGGGAGGAATCAGTTTTATGCGCTCAAAAAAATATTTGTCATTCATTGATCTTTTATCTGCAAAGTGAACATACAAAAAAGTTCTACCTGTACTATGAGAAAAAAAATTAACAAAATGTAGCTGTTTTCGACTTTCAATTTGATTCAACCTCAAAACGACGTAAAATTTTGTAATTTTTCTTTCACCTAAATGTGGGTAAAGACTATACCTTCAAGTTGAACAAATGATGCAGTGCTGCGACGGTCTTTCACGTGGCAATTAATAATTTTAAATTTTTCCGAATAATTAACGGGCGTACCCTTAGAAGGTGGTTGCGCGGGCGACGGGCGGAAGTGTACCGCTGACGGTACGGGAGGGTTGTGCTCGTCTGCCTCGCGCTCACCTTTTTGCTGGTCGGTTAGATGCGCGCGGCGGAAGATGCGGGGCTGAAACAATAGCTACGCCCATTCGCTCAAGGTCATCGCTAGCGGTTAGTGCCTTAAAAATATTGAACTCTTCAATTCGGTTGACTTGATCTTAATCATACAAAGCTAAGAACTACCCCAGTTAAACTAGCTTTCGATTAAAAACTGCATCAAAATCGGTCCTTCTGATTGCGAACTACGATGTCACAGACAGACATATGCGTAAACTTATAACACCCCTCATTTCGTTACAGGGGTTAATAAAAACAAATCAAATCATAAACCTTAAAGTGAACAATAGCATACGCTCGAACTTGCATTATTAAACATATTATACTATACAGACACCCCTATGCACGGAGGATGCTCATTTGAAGGTAACATGATATTTTATTATGGGCATTGTTTAAACAATTGCGTAAGTGATTGTACGGGCCCGGTCTGCACCTTGCTGGATGGCTGTATGCAGAAAATAACCAAGCTTTGGAAAATAAATATTGTCGAATTTGTGCCTCATCAGCCATGAAAAAAAATGGGTGTGGCTGTGTCATGGATACAGCCGTGTGTTGTACGCGAATACGTGTATGTAACAGGTAATATTTTCTATACAGAATATAAAATACGTTATAAATATAACATCCGACCAGCGTATAGTGTGAATGTACGTATAGATGGCGTATAGATCACGTTGTTGAGTTATTTGCAATGAAACGTAGTTCCCGCGTTTCTAAGCAGATGGCGCTAGTATATTAGAGAGTAACTAACAGTACTTTGTATATGTTTAGTGCCGCAAATTTTCGTAAATTTTATTTGTGATAATGTCTCTAGTTGTTGCTTTGGCGTAAATCTAGAGGCGCATGCGGGGTGAAGTGGGGGTGAAATCTGAAATCTGCGTATCTGAATTCTGCGCCTTAATGTATGTTATAATCATGTCCGAACACTAAGGAGTCCTTCGGGTTATACTAAATGGAAATCTCGAAATGCAGCAAAATGACCTCAAAATGGCGGCGCTTCCCCCTACGTCATAGTCTTAGCGTAAAAAATGGTTCGATCTTTTAGCTATACAGTGGTGTTATTAAATTTTGAATGGAGATGTAGCTGCAACACCAAACGGTATCCCCCGATTTTGATATCATTCGTTTTTTGAATTACCTCCCACTATGGGAGCAATTTTAAAAACGTATACACGTCATAAAATTGTCAAATTTGTGCCACATTGGCGTGAGAAAAAATGTTTTCCCGACCGTTCACTAGTCCCAACCACTAGTTAATGAATAGGCTGCAAGAGACGAAAAGGATGATGTTGCGAGAGAGATAGATAGATGAACACTTTATTGTACATAGCAAGATATAGCTTTTATTTTCAACATCGAACACACACATACATAATATTTACAAAAAGACTTATTAACAAACAATTTATACATATACAAAGAAAGCACGAAACAGACAAAAGATATAAAAATGAACCTAACTAATAAAAGGTAACATAATAAAATGTGTGCGTTGCGGTGTCACAAATTGGTCATAACTAAGCGGATAATTTTGCTCGAGAAGCAACCACTGATTTTCAGTTATAACCATCCGAGAAACAAGTGAAACGAGATGCAATTCGACAAAACAAGTATGTGTCGACTTCTGTTTGTTACAGTACCTACTACTGTTTCTGCTCATCAGTTAAAAAAAACTAAAAAAAGTGATGCAGGTAAACACGATAAATCAGTGGTAGTGGCAATCTAATCTATAGTTGGCAAACGAAGCGTTTAGGAATACCCTCATTCTGGTTTTGCAATAAAAAAGATTTAAAACGTGCTTTGAATGTAAACTTGGCGTTGAGATTGCGTATGGATGGGAAATATTGTTCCATCACTTCGTTGCCAAATACCGGAATCCACCAGTGAATGCTGCTGTCTTATGATTATGGTAGAGCTGATCTGATGAGTCTCAAGGCTTTCCCAGTATTGTTACTTGCGAACTTTAGTTTTGGCAGTAAATATTCAGGCTTATTATTTCCTAATCTCGATCTCAACGCGTCTGGTTTTTGGTATCCCAACATTCTGTAATTCCCTTATATTCCAGAAAAACCTACTATATAGTAAACTTGTGGCTGACGGGACCAACCAATAAACATGTTTTGTTTCCTTTTCAATACAATTACTGGTAATTATTGTTATCGATTATTCTAGAAAAATCATTTCTTTTTTTTTTATAAATAGCTAGCTAACGTTTGATCACGACCTCGCTTGATAGTAAGCGATGATGCAGTCTACGATAGTACACGCTTGCCTAGAAGAAACCTAATTATGACTTGCGACGTGATTATCGCGACTTGCTGGCGTTCCATTCCTTGGCGGTGCACATAATCGCTTTGTGCGAGTCTACCATGTAGCGGTGGCGTACCGCGAAGCAACTGATTGTCCTATATTTATATTAGCTTATATTAGATAAGCTACATAATTTGTAATCGCTATTCATCTTCTAATAAATTAAATATTATAAAAAAATAGATTGGTATGGCGCATCACTAACAGCCCCCCTAAGGAGGCAAGAGCGACCGAAATAGCAATATCTCATCGTCGCTGGTCCCTCGTTTTATGACCCCGTTTGACAGGAGCCTTGGCGTCTATTAAAGAACCAACCTACTCACTTGTACTTTCTAAAAAAAACGAGTGTTTTTAGACTACACGACTAAAGTAAAACTTCATTTTCAAAATATTAATTTATTCAATTGCAAAATTGTCCACACGTCTGTAGGTCGATTAGTATATGTTCATTATGGACAGCCGCAACTCGCACTCGTACATTAACGTTTAAAAATATGTTTTACGAAAAGTAACTCTCTCTCTTTCTATCTTCACTAACTTATACCTAGTCAGGTCATAAATTCTGTCACATGTTTAATATAAAATAATTGAAACAAATTTATTCATTATGTAACCATTTATATACCAAAATGAACTTAACAAAACATAGATTCTTATGACACTAAAGTTTATTCAAAATGACCTCCGTGATTTTGAATACAGGCCTTCAATCTGCGCGGCCAGTCGTCTATCGCAGCACGAACGAAGTCCATGTCAATATCAGCAGCTGCCTTAATCAAGGATGTCTTGAGTGACTCCAAATCGGGATGAGACTTTGAGCACGCCTTTTTGCTCCAAGTGTTGCCATATCTTGTAATCTAACGGATTCAAATCTGGACTGGAGGAGGGCCAGTCTTCGTACTGGATGAAGTCGATTTCACGCACCGCCAGCCAGTCTTGTGTGCTCTTCGATCTATGAGCTGGCGCCGAATCTTGTTGGAATACCCAGTGCCTGTTATTGAACATGGTATGAGAAACAGGTTCCACAAGATTCGTCAGGACTGTATTTTGATACACAACTGCATTCGTTTTTACACCTTTCTCACAAAAATGTACCTCTGTTAAGCCCCAATAAGAAACTCCCAACCATACCATGAGCGAGAATGAAAAATGACCTCGTTCTACGGTAAAAAATTTTTCATCCGTAAAAATAATTTCCCGGTATTTTTTTCCCGCGTACCGCTTCAACAAAGCGCGGCATCTCTTCAGTCTCAGGTCCATTAGACGAGCATTCAAACGATGTCCTGTTTTTCTTCAATATGCCCGAAGCCCTAAGTCTTCATTTAACCCCCTTTTCACCGTGGTTCTGCTTAACCCCATCTGAAGGGCCAACAGTTTCTGCATACGTTTGGGATTTTTTTGAATTCGCGCCTTCACAGCTTTTATCACTGCTGGAGTCCTAACAGACCGAGGGCGACCACTTCTTGATGGTGCGATAAACGAATCTTTTGGTTATATTCAAATTTTTCAGTATGTCAAAAATTTGAATTGGTGCGTAACCGCAACGATGCAACGCAATAACTGCAACACTGTCTTCTTTAAGCGTCCACTCCATATTTAAAAATGAGTAAAATTCTAAAAAGTATACATTTTTATTTTCATGAACAATTCGAAATTCGAATTCAATAAACTTTTTTGTGGCCAGCATTCTAAAAGAAAAGTTTTTACTGTGTGACAATACTTATGATCTGACTAGGTATACTTACTTACTTTGACGACCTCCGTGGTGCAGTGGGCGAATAGCCGGCTGAGACGCAGGAGGTAGCGGGTTCGATTCCCGCCGCGGAACAAATGTTTGCATGATCTATAGATATTTGTTCCGGGTCTGGTTGTTTTGCTATATATTATAAGTATGTATTTACAAAAAAAAGTATATAAGTATTCTATTAGTTATCTGGTTCCCATAATACAAGCTCTGCTTAGTTTGGGGCTAGATAGCATTGTGAATGTGTGAATTGTCCAGCAATATTTATTTATTTATTTATATCTTCACTCAGATTTTGAGGTGCCCGGTAGTCCTACTCGAGTATATTTCAACGAAAAACTGACAAAACAGAACAGAGCTCTGTTTCGGGACGCAAGAATACTTGCAAAAAATCAAGGCTTCCATTTCTGCTGGTGCAATCAGGGTGTAATTTATGTCAGACAGCGGGAAGGAAAACCTTCTCAAGCCATCCGCTCTCTGGGAGACCTTTATCTTGTGCTGGCTGCTGGGACTGCCAGGCCGGCGCCGTCTGCCGCCTCTTCTGCCATAATTTAGCATTCTACCTTGTACAGGTTTTGAGTAGTTTCAGTTCATAAATTTATAGTCAATATTTATATACTATTATATTTTACTACTAATATCTATTTATTCTTATTCTAGTATATATATTCCATATTTACGTTATTCCCTAATGATATTAGTAACGACTTAGAATCCCACAAGATAAACTGTTACTCACTAAATGAACTTGAGAAATGTAAAATCACTTTTACCCCTGAACATAATTTTAAGGTTAATAGCCCTTAACATACGGAGCATTCAGAAAAATTTTAGTACTTTCCTAGTAGCCTATGCACGTCTTCAGGTATCTATTGATGTGATTATACTATCAGAGTGCTGGCTACAAGGAGGTTCAACTATCCCGTCAATTTAAGGCTACAATAACTATCAAACAACTAAACATAAAAATCAAAATGGTGGTGTGGTTATTTATGTAAAGAATACCTGGAATGC
This sequence comes from Philereme vetulata, assembly GCA_918857605.2. Lineage (NCBI taxonomy): Eukaryota > Metazoa > Arthropoda > Insecta > Lepidoptera > Geometridae > Philereme > Philereme vetulata. Next base: position 5,091,618 of record OU975422.1, on the reverse strand, counting down.
ATTAGTATCTGAACCGGAAATAGACGATGCTGACTGTTTTGTTGGACATATTCCTAACGTGGTATATGTTCTTGGGATTTATCGTTCTCCATCAATCAGAAATATTGAAGACTTCTTGCTTTCGTTAGATAGGCTTTTCTCAAATAATACACTATGTAACTTACCCTCTGTTATAGCAGGCGATATTAACGTTAATATTTCTGATAACTCTAATACATCCAGTCTGGAATATCAATGTTTTTTGGCAGAATATGGATTCATCCCTGCCATCACTAATCTAACAAGGGAATTGGCATGCCTTGACCACATTTACGTGAATAATATAAACATTACTACAGCAATAGGTATTGTGTGTCAGTCTGATATCATAGACCATTATCTAGTACTGTCTGGAATTAACGTGACCAAACCTAAGTACACACGTATAAGTAGAGTTAGGGTAAATAGAGATCATCAAGCTATATCAAAGGATCTCCTTGATATCAACTGGAACGTCGTTTATGATTGTAGAGATGTTAATAATGCCACAGAAGTTTTCACTAAGCTTTTGATGGACATCATCAATAAGCATACAAAGGAAGTTAGAGTAAGCAGAACAAAGCACAATCTTAAGCCCTGGATATCTCCAGGTTTAATGCGTTGCATGCGTCATCGGGACCGTTTTCATTTACAAGCGAGAAAGAATCCGAAAAATCAACTACTTTACTATTTTTACTATTAAAACTTTTTCATATCTCTCTTGCGTAAACTTAAGTCGGATTATGAAGCAAATGAACTGAATGAGAATTTAGGTAATCCTAAAAAACTATGGCAATCCGTCAAAAATATTTGTTACCTCGAAAGCTCAAAAAAGAGCCTATATAACTCTTATCGCTAAGTGGTACTTCAGGCACTCAAGATTCACTAAATACTTGTAATAGCCACTTCAATACAGTTGGTCAAAAACTAGCTGATAAGATTATTTTAAGTATTAATCAAAGCGAAGATGACCTGGCTCATAATGTTCGACTTAAGTATTCTCCGGTTGACTCGTTTTACTTAAATCCGACAGACGCTGTCGAGGTTAGGAAATTAATCATGGGACTTGAAAACGCTAAAGCACCTGGCATTGATGGTCTAGGCAACTCACTGATTAAACACATAAAATATACTATTTCTGAACCTTTGGCTTTTATTTTCAATCTGAGTTTGTCAATTGGAACTTTTCCAAAAAACTGGAAAGTAGCATCGGTCTGTCCAATCCATAAGGGTGGTTCCAAAGACAGCATTAAAAACTATAGACCAATTTCGCTACTCGGGGTTTTCTCAAAATTGCTAGAAAAAATAGTAAATAGGCGTCACACTAGTTTTCTAGAGTCTCACAATCTTATCTATAATAATCAATTTGGTTTTCGTAGGGGTAAGAATACGAAGGATTCTGTGTCACTGCTGACGTCCACTGTGTCGGCTTATCTCGATGTGGGTCATTGTTGTGTAGGGGTTTTCTTAGATCTAGCTAAGGCTTTTGACACTGTCTCAGTTCCAATACTGTTAAAAAAGCTAGATAATCTAGGAATCAGAGGCACCCCTTTGGATTGGTTTAAAAGCTACCTTACTGAACGGAGACAGTGTGTTAAGATTTCTGAAACGATGAGTAGGCCTCTCACTATAAATTACGGTTTTCCGCAAAGGAGTATTTTAGGCCCAACTCTGTTCAACTTGTACATCAACGACATTCATGAGATTCAAATCGAAAACGCCGACATCTTATGTTATGCTGATGACACTGCAGTGATCTTCCACGGGTTCTCCTGGTCAAATGTTTCGGATGCAGCAGAAGCTGGAATGTCAAGAATAAATAAATGGCTACAACAAAACCTTCTCACACCAAACACTAAGAAAACCATGTATGTCTGTTTTCATATGACAGCAGCATCCGCGCCATCAATGGAAACAGAAATAAAAATACACAGTGCATGTTCCGGGAACACTTCCTGCAATTGCGATGCACTGACCAGAACCAAGGTGCATGAAATACCTGGGTGTTTTGGTCGATGAAAATTTAACGTTTAAACACCATCTAGAAACTCTGTCGGGAAGAATAAGAAAGGTGGTTAATATAATGAGACACCTGAGAAACGTTGCTTGTGTAGAGGTCCTAAGATCAGTCTATTTTGCGTTGTGTCAGTCGCTTCTATTATACTGCGTCATCTGTTGGGGTAGCGCAGCTAAGACACACTTGTTACAAGTTGAGAGGGCACAACGTTCAGTTCTAAAGGTCATGCTAAGGAAGCCATATAGATTTCCCACAATTGACCTCTACGGAGAAAGTGGTGTCCTTAGCGTTAGGCAGCTTTTCATTTTAAAAACCACAGCCATTGTCCATAAGACCGTATTGACCTCTCTAAACTATGAAACCCATATTGAGAAAAGGATCTTTAAGATACCCACACCTCCATGCAAAACATCTTTCGCACAACGATTTGGCCTTTTCATAAAGTCACACGTTATACAACAGTGTTCTTAAATACTGTGATTTAAAGGAGAAATCAGTCTACCAGACAAAATGTGTAGTAAATAGGTGGTTACTTACTCTTTCATACACCTAAACTGAAAATGTTTTAAGTATCTTAACCTAAATTTTATCATTTTATCTACTGTGTCATACATAAGTTCAAATATATATTTATTGTTGTATATATATGTTATATATCTTGTTTTGTATGTATTATATGTTATGTGTAATATTTTTATTATTTATAGCGCCTATAAATACTTATGCTTCCATAAAATAATTCAAATAGTTACTTATGATTTTCTTCGTGTTATTTTTTAGTTTTATTTTATATTATTTTTTTGTCAGAATATGTGTAAAATTAGTTTTAGTTATTGGTAAAATTATGTTATGCCCGAGGTCACGAAATAAAATTGCTATCTGCCTGCTCTTCACGATACAGACTTGCCTAGTGTGAAGGCCACTGCTTAATTGTGATCGTAGGTAGTGCCTTCTGCCTCAAACTGTATAAAATGTATATTGCTATTATACCAGGCATCTTAGGTAAATTACAAAATTTATCCTCATGTTACCTAATCTTATTGGTAAGTTTTTGGCTGTTAATAAATATTTATCATTTTTTCATTTCATATCTCCCTCTCAATTTTCGTTCGTACTTTTCGTAACGCATTCACCAGCTTACTCTCCAAGTTAAGCGTGCGTTTACAACAAGAAGTTTTACTTCAAAAACTTAGATTTCATGGTTTTCTTGCTCACATCTCGCTAAAAACCATCCCAGTAACGATCGAGCGTACGCTCCACGTCGCCCCAACCATAGAATAACCAACAGTTAGTCACCAGGACACAGAATAACCTCAGTTACTACGTAACCAGGTCACAGAATAGATGGTAGTTGGTTGGGGCGGGTGGATGGTTTCATGTTACGTTCTACTGTCTGAGTTTAGATAATTTTAGCTGCCGCATATCGACGGATTTCGCTTGTTAAAGTTATTTTGGAACGGAACTAGGGGTTGATACCATTTGTGTATTATGTAATTGGTATGACTGACAAAATGTTACCTTTACTTAGGTAGAGATATAAAATCTTAAAAAATGCAATTATATACACTCTAAGGTATTGATGGCGATTCACACTGACTTACTAAAATTATGTAAAATACGAACGGTCTCATTTTGTTTACACTAAAGATGATTTTAGAATGACATTCATTAATGTGACTTTTCTAAATTTAAGTATTTTTACTAAGATGGCGTGTTTTTGGGCTAGTTTTAGTCAGCAGTCAAATTGGTGCTGATTAAAACTAGCCCGCAAACACGCCATCTTAGTAAAAATACTTAAATTTAGAAATGTCACTTTAAATGTCATTCTAAGGCGCAGTGGGCGAATAGCATGTCAAGAAATATTTACAAAATTAACATTTACAAATTTGTGAATGTAAATATATTATTTGTATCTAGGTACAAATAAACAATTCTAGACATTGATACACGAATTAATCTGGAGGAGAGAAGGATTTTAATATTTGAAGGAAGCGGAACGTGGAGGGATATAATTTTACTTATACAAACAAACTCGTTTGTCATTGAGTAATTAATTCAAAATAGGTGTATGTAAGAAAGCAAGAAAAACCCCAAATAAATAGCATTGTGTACAAAAAAACAAGAGCTTCTTCCTTCCCGAGTAGGAAAACGCGCATCGCAAAATCATAAACCTTTTATTTTTTATTTTTAATCCAATATTTCCACCTCATCTGCGTTCTGACGACTTTGACGTAATGCAAGGAGCTGGCAACACCGACCACACAGGTTTCAAGATGGCGGATTATTAACCAAAATCCAATTTAATGGGGATTGTGAGTAACTGACGTGTGAAATATGTGTGGGCTGATATTTTTGATATATGATGGCAGAGATAAAGTTTGCAGCTGCATACTACATTATTTCCAAGATATAGGATTTTTGTAATTTTTTGATTAATCCATAATTTCATGCTAATTCCACTAAAATAATAAACGCGAATGTTTGTACGGATGTATGTGTGAATGTTTGTTACTCTTTCACGTCGTAACGGCTGAACCGATTTCGATCAAATTTGGTGTGTACGTAGATTATTACCTAGATTAACACATAGGCTACTTTTTGTTGACAAAACACAGGTGCGAAGCCGCTGGCGGAAGCTAGTATTATAAACTCGAAAGTAACTTCTGTCTGTCTGTTTCCTTCGCTTTTATCACCAAACGGTTTGACCGATTTCAATGAAATTTGGCATACAGATATATTAAAACCAGGATTGAGACATAGGCTACTTTTGACCTGATTTCGCAGGAGGGTAATGTTTTTATTGAGAAACCATGCGCGCGAAGCCGCAGCAAAAAGTTTATTACATAATAAATATACATAATATTGTTACACCGAGGCTGTTACAGAATAAGTAATAGTCGGCTTCTCGAAGTTATTCCTACTGTGTTACAGAATAGGTAGCACTTGCTGTGGAATATACCTACATGCTACGTTTTTACCTACAGTTGCACAGAATAAGAAATAGTAGTCGATCGAAATACCTACACTTTTCTAGTCGCCAGTGGAAACGTCGAGAAACTTCGATAGATAGTACACTGGAGCGGTATGAATAGTGTGTAGAGATGCCTGAAGGAGTCAGTTTAGTTTTGGCGATACGTGCTAATATTTCGGTGACTTTTAGTGGTTTATTGTGCGACCGTGTTGTGAATTAGTGTGTTGTGAATAAGTTCGTGTATTTATCATTTCAGTGTTGAATAAAAGTGTTATTTTGGTTAGATTAATTTTCATTATTTTATCCCGAACCTTCAGCTCGTAACATTAAAAAAATACTAAGAGAGGTCAGTCGACAAATCCAACTCGGCTGTGTAGCGTTTGGGAAACTACGAGACGTCTTCTCGTTGCCTTAGTCTCTGAAGATGTTTGTCTTTGACCAGTGATGACGTATGATACAGAAACGTAGTCTCACTAATATGTCTCATAACATAAGGTCGGCTCGCGGTCGCTCAGCGTGCTATGGAGAGGGCTATGCTTGCTTTTTCTCTACAAGATCCAATCAGAATGCGGAGATTCGTGTGTTCATGTGAACCTCTTGTGAAGAGAGTTAGTAGCGAGTGAGTTGCATAGGTATAGGTCTTATTAGTTTTGGTACCTACCTTTAAAATCATCTCTGTCTGTAGTCTCAAAGGCTTGCTGGAAGAAAACTCTTGTTAGGGTTAAGCGTACATACAGACAGACAGCGGAGCCTTAGTAATAGGGTGACGTTTTACCCTTAGGGTACGGAACCCTAAAAATGATTACATACGTCTTTGTTTAAAATACCCATCTTTATAATTGCCCGGAAGGTTTATCAACACGTAACTGATTTAGTATTTTTCAAACTTTAGCTATCACTGGTATTTATAGCGTGTAAGTTCGACCGCGACCACGGCTGTTGCAACACAATCTAAACGTCGGGATAACAATTAGAAAAGCCGCATTACGCGATAAATACCCGTTTTAATCAGTAGACGTAGGTAATTTAGTAATTTCAACTGTCTAACTATCGCAGTTCATGAGATACAGCCTGGCGAACGACGGACAGAAAGACAGCGAAGTCTTAGTAATAGGGTACCGTTTTACCCTTTAGGTACGGAACCCTAAAAATACGTGTTAAATTACCTATATAATAACAATAATTAGACAGGTCAAATTCGACTGACTACAACCTTCATGATCATCATTTACCTATGGCATAAGATTACCAACTTAGGCCTCTCCCATGAATTTACTTACAAAACGACCGATCTTGCCTCCATCACCTCGTTGGCACAACTGTATATTTTTTTATGAAACTAGTGGTCCCGCCGAACTTCGTATCGGCTTGACATGCATAGGTATAACGCGGGCTGTCAATATAAGTCACCCTGGTAGAATTGTCAATTGTTGTCCCCGGCCATCATTATGTATGAGAAAATGAATGACTTCCACAAATAATTCAATACCAAAATTAGCCAAATCGCTCCACCCGTTCTCGAGTTTTAGCGAGACTAACGAACAGCAATTAATTTATATATATATAGACAATATATCTCGGGATAACTCCTACCAAAGCATCTGTTTGAAACGATATTCATTTTTTTTACATAATCTTTGAGGATATTTGCAGCACGCATTCTGTCAATTCTATGTCAAACGTCATAAGGTTACATTATAAATAATTTTATATGATGGTTAAGTATTCTTAAATTTTCTAATTTTGCGCGCGTAATTTTCTTAATTTTTTCTTTCATAAGAACCTTCTCCTGACAATAAGAAATACAACAAAAAAGAATTGGCCAAATTGGTCCAGGCGTTGTTGAGTTATGCGCTTACCAACACATTTTGCGATTCTATTTTATATTATAGATTAAACACACAATCAATTATTTACTCGCAATGGCGCCATGACCACAACAATTATCAATATTTATCATATACCTGTCGAAACAAATAAAGTGTAAAAGTACTCAGTAACTTTGAATAAAAGATATTATTATAACTAAGGGATAATCTGCGCATAATCCACTCGAGCGCATGTCGACGCGACGCAGGATAACCGTTTTTTTGTCTATTTATTTGTTGAGACTACAGTGCAAGACTTGTCGATCGAAAAATTTACTTTAAAATTCAAAAAAATCGGTCATATTGTTAGCTCGGTTTGCACGATACCTAAACGTAGTTAACGACTGAACATGTTTAAATTAGACGTAGGTATTTGTATGATTTGACAACTCTCCTAAACATATTCAGGCACTAAATACTTACGATTAGGCAGGACGAGATAGCAGAGATAGCAGACAAGACATGGAATCTTTTGGATTCGAGTAGTTTCTTAATTAAAACGTATAATATATTATAGTGAACAACATTATGTAGTCTTTTTTATTAGAGTTCCGTACCCAAAGTGTAAAACGGCACCCTATTACTGAGGCTCCGCTGTCTGTCTGTCCGTCACCAGACTGTATCTCATGAACCGTGATATTTAGGCAGTTGAAATTTTAACAGATGATGTATTTCTGTTGCCGTTATAACAACAAATCATGGACAACAAATACTAAAAACTTGGCTAAAAATACTTTGCTCGTTTTTACTCGATATTGATAACGGCAACAGGTAGACGCAACAACAATAACAACAAATACTAAAATAGAATAGGTATAATATATATTTAAGGGGGGCTCCAATACAACAAACGTGATTTTTTTGCTGTTTTATGAATAATGGTACGGAACCGTTCATGCGCGAGTCCGACTCGCACTTGGCCGGTTTTTTTTTCAATTTATGTGTGATATACAATAAAACATTATCTATCCATCTAAGCATAGTAAAAAAGCTCAGAAAAGTTTTAAGGGCGACTTGCGATGCATAACGTAATCTTACAAATACGTCAAATTTAAACTTGTTTAGTCGCTAAATACGTTTAGGGATCGTTGTGCATGCCGGCCTAAGAGTACCTATGTCGGCACTTTTTACCAAATCTCCAAAAATACGGTAAGGTTTTTCGCTCAGCGAATGTTATTGTTGTGTACACAGTGTTCCGCAAACTTTTTGTGTTCAAGGTACACCTACGAAATCGGGCAATTTCAGAGGTAGGTACACCATAAGTAAACAATCAAATTTGAATCATGTAATTATCGTTTATTCTTAAGTTTTAATCGATTCAGAAACTTACGTTTAATTTTAAAGCATAAGTTGTATTTAATGCGAAACAAGAGCTTGTTTTATTGAGCAAAGGCGTCCAAATTTGAAGTAATCGTCGACTGGGCTGCATTTCCGTCCGCCTTTATAATTTTATAAGAAACTAGCTGACCAATCCGCAGCTTCACACGCGTAGTTTTTCAATAAAAACATTACCCTCCTTCTGCGCAGTTGGGTAAAAAGTAGCCTATGTCACCCGGGGATAGTGTATCTTCTCAACAGTGAAAGAATTTTTTAAATCGGTCCAGTAGTTTCGGATCCAATTCAATACAAACTAACAAACAAACAAATCTTTCCTCTTTATAATATTACGGAGTTTTCGTAGATACTATTATGTTCTTTAATATTGTAGAACATACTTTTGTTCAATCATCAATAGTTTCCGCAGCGCATGCGACGAAAGACGTTTTAGGGCACTTTTTTACACCTTGGGTTACGTTACTTAAGTTTTAGTAAGGATACCTAATCTTTTCTAGCAATAAATATAGCCTATATATAACTCAGGGTGAATGTAGCTTTCTAATGGTTAAAGAATTTATGAAATCGGCACAGTAGTTTTTGAGTTTATTCATTACAAAAATACAAATCTTTCCTCTTAATAATATTATCATAGAAGTATAGATAGATTTTTCACGCGGGACAAGTAATGACACAAGTGTGCCGTGGCCTCATCTACCAAACTATGTATGGAGACAGTGGGACAGTATTCGATGTGGGACAATAGAACTATTTTCACCCGAATTCAATTGTTGGGAGCGAAATAACAGGATTTTATCGCTTATCGTAAGGATATCTGACTTTTGATTGATTACATTGTAGAGTAGTGGAGTTCACAGTTCTAGCTCTTCATAGTTCCTTCCAGTAGTAAAGAGCTCGCTCGGGGAAGTGCTACCACCATATCGATTTCTGTCGCCAAACAGCATTGCTGTGTTTCGATTTGAAGGGTATGGTTGTCGGTGAAATTACAGGCACAGGAGGCTTTACACCTGTATGCCTCAAGCTAATGGACGCAGGGCAGTGCATCATAGAGCACGTTTCGAAGGTGCTTGACTTACGAGGTAATACTTTGTTATAGGCGATGGTTACCATTTAACATCAGGTGGGCCATAAGCTGGTTCCATCTCGAAGTCGTATAAAAAAACCAGCCAAGTGCAAGTCGGACTCGCGAGTTCCGTAACACTATCTATAATATTTATTTTTAAAGTGAATATATAACTAAATATTCTGTGAATATTTCAAGCGTCTAACTGTTGCTGTTATCAATATCGACTAAAAACGAGCAAAGTATTTTTAGCCAAGTTTTTAGTATTTGTTGTCCATGATTTGTTGTTATAACGACAAAAGAAATACATCATCTGTGAAACTTTCTACTGTCTTACTATCACGGTTCATACAGTCTGGTGACAGACTGACAGACAGACAGACAGCGGAGTCTTAGTAATAGGGTCCCGTTTTACCCTTTGGGTACGGAACCCTTAAACATTTACCCACAGAAGTTATTTCAAGTGAGATTTGGCGCCGCTTTCTGCAAACATTTTTTCTTGATACCCTAAGATAACATTAGAGATGTTCTTATGTCCAATACAAACAAAATAAAAATAATTTCCTCCACAGATTTTGTACCTACTCGAAAAAAATGTGTAAGAAGAACAGTAAACAGTGGCGGATTTACCCTAAGGCCCAGTAGGCCCTGGCCTAGGGCGGCCAGATATTAGGGGCGGCCAATCGTGACAAAAAGTTCAATGATGATAACAAGAAATAACTCAAAGTACCTGAATATTGTAAAGGCTCGCGCACATTATTGCGGACCGCATTACACCGCATCGCAACAATAATCTTCCTAAGACAAAAAAGTCATATTCAAGTCTAAACTCGACTTGGTTAAGGCTTCATTTAAGTTAAAAAAAAGGTAAAAGTAGGTATGACAAAATAAAATCAATTTGGATAGTTTTACTAAATGCTAGATCTAAAACCAAGAAGAAAAACATTATTTAATCTGAAGCAGTTAAGCGTGTATATTAAAAAAAAAAAAAAAAATCATCAACGATTTTTCACTCGGTCATTTGAATGGTGAACGAAATTGAGAATTTTATATACAAGAATATCGAGAAGAAACAGGGCGGCTGGCACTTACAACATGGCCGGGGCCTAGGGCGGCCAACACTGCAAATCCGCCACTGACAGTAAAAGAAAAGATTATAAAGAAATTCGAAGGCATGTGCTACCAGTTAGTATGTAGGTATAGTGTGACCATTAGTGCTGTGCACTCCCTGAGGTATGCGCGCGGCGAGACGGGGGGGATGTGTCGGCCGCTCCGATCTATCAGTCTACCGTCAACGCTCACGGCGGTAGGTAGCTTTTGTATCGGACGGTCTATGTCAGACGCACACGGGATAAATATTCAAAGATGGGTCGTGCGTTATCTCGTGATATAAATATAAAAAATGTTCAATAAAACAAGTCCTTTGAATTATAAGTTTAGTTCTTATTTATCACCTGCATATTTTTAATAAAATATGAGTATATTTAAGTTACATTTTAATCAACTAAGTACGTATAATATATTACAGATAGATAACCTCCGACCATCGTCCCGCCACAAGTCTTGCCTTAGAAATGCAAACTGATATCGTAAGATATGTCCGACATGTATTGATCTCATGTGAACTCATGCAGTTTTTTCTTTGCCTCCCACCTCGCCGCGCATACCTCAGGGAGTGCACAGCACTAATGGTCACTCTATAGGTGTTCTAACCAGCGATGGGATTGCAACATGTTACTTACGGAATGAAAGTCAATCTGTTCACTATGGACCTAGTAAGAAGGCTCTCGGAAGGTCGCTTGACACACCGTGATATGTAGAGGGCTGTGCTTGGTGTTTCTCTACGAGATCAAAGGGTTTGAAAATGAGGTTGAAAAATGTAGATATCTGGGCAGCTACATAACAGCCAAGGGCGACCTTGACTCTGAGATCAACAGCAGACTTAGCTCTGCTATGGCTGCTTTTAGCAAACTCCGAGCCAGGGTGTTTCACTCCCACAATATTATATATATATATATATATATATATATATAATACATGGCGATTGTTCTGCCTAATAATCTTTATTCATCAGAGACATGGTGCCTGTATCTATATATTTATTTATTTAGAGAAACCAACGGCGATACAAGTTGTTTGGTTAAATAGCTTAGAACTAAACGTAAGGCTAATAACAGGTTTCTACGTTTGAACATTGTAAAGAAAAGATGTCGGGAACAAAAACAAAAGAAAAACAGCCTATAATAGTTAGCCTATTTTAAAGTTACAATCAAAATAGTAATATTCAGTTGTACACTGCACTTATAATAAGAAGAATCTAATGTGAAATTATTGTGTTAGAAAATAAAGACTGAGCATAGGAAAAAGTAAAAAATTCGTCTCTAAAAGTTGAAAATATGTACCAAAAACACGTTTTAATTAACCCAAGGTTGGTAGGTATTGTAGAAAATTTTAAATAAAATGCATGCAATTTCATAGGTAGGTTTATAAAAAAACATGTTAAAAAAATAGGCAACTCCTCCCCTCCACCGCACTAGAAAGCTCCCATCCCCCACCACGCCTTAAGATTTACCACGTAATGCTTTTATAATCTTACCTCTATATGTAGGCTTTGTATCGCAGACACATACGCACGCTTGACATTATGAACATAAAATGGTCGTCGGTTTCGCAACATCGATGTTCAGAGACGAGCTAATGTGACTGGGATAGAGGCATATCTGATGCTGCGTCAGCTGCGTAGCTGCGGGCATCTGTCTCGGATGTCTGAAGAGAGGAAGGCGAAACGCTTCTTCTTGAACTTGAACATGGTAAGCGAAAAAGCGGTGGCCAGGACAACATAAAAAGATGCTGTATTGAACATTCCTCATGGAAATCCGCCGCTGAAATGCGGCCTGAATGGAGGCGACTCGTCCAAGATAAGGTACTTACCTAGGTATATGCTTTTGAAGACGAAAGAAGGCGCGAAGATACCAAACGTGACCAACTCAAGAATAGACCGCCTGCCAATATATCTTACAGCATCAATAATGGCATTCTGACGTGCGCTGTTTGCGCTAAAACATTTAGAGCAAAAATTGGATAGGTACATAAGCCACATAAGGGCAAAACAGCCAAGCTCTATCAAAGCATAAGCCCAGTCTACGTAGCCGAAAACGGCTACGTAGACTATTATTATTACGGAATCAAATCAGGAATGAGGAGATTCGTAGACGAACCAAAGTCATACCTACTTACATAGCACAAAGGATTAGCAAGCTGAAGTGGCAGCGGGCACAGCTCGAAGAACTGACGGCCGTTGGGGCAGAAAGGTTCTCGAGTGGAGACCACGCACTGGAAAGCGCAGCGTAGGACGGCCTCCACTTGATAAAAAGACGACCTGATAAAGCTGGGAGGCTGCACAAGATCGGTCGGTCTGGAAACCTATGGAGGAGGGCTATCTATGTTCAGCAGTCCTTTGGCTGATATGATCTGTGTATCACAAGTAATGTTTGGACTTGTCTCTGACTTCCCCCTATTTGAATATCATCACGGGGCATTACGGGTAATTAAACAGAATCTTTATAAAAAAGCCTACTATAAAATATATTTTATATTGAACGGAATTACCTAGGTACCTATTTAAATGATAGAGAAGCTTGGGATTGAAATTGCTCCAACTCGTTCAAAATGTTAGGTAAGTCAATTTAGACGTAATTTATTTCCTGTGTTGTTAGATGTACCTATTCTAAAAGGATCATTCAAAAAAACAACCAGCCTTGTTTCTTGCCTTTCTTTCCTGGCTTGGTCGCGAAGGAACAGGCAGTAGGTAAAATTGACGTTTCAAAGTGATGCTTGTGATTTTAATGAATAAAAGATTTTGACTTTGACTTTCGACTTTGGTCCGCGTATTGTGAAAGAAATTTGAGAATATCCAAAAAAATCGGATATTTTTATGAATCCAACGCCATTTTCTTTTATTCCTCTCATCGTAAGGTTGTTTGTAAGAAATTGCTTTAAGCTTACTCAGTTTTTAACTATTGCAGTTGTCAACGTTTTCATTTGTCCATTGTAGGTACCTACTTTGTTTATGTTCCAAATAAATAATTTTGAATTTGAAAAAAAAGCTGACTAGGTTCAAGCTTTAAAATTCATGTAACCACAAACCAGGTTTGTGGGCTTTCATACTACGAGTTAGGTAAGTAGACTACCTACCTAATGTCGTAAATTAGTAAAAGTCACACGGAGTAGAAATGCGGAATTTCAAACAAGAAGATCTTTCCTCCGTTCCGTTCATTGAAATTGGAACGCACAAGACTTTACAAGAAGTGCCATAGAGTTTCTATAGAGAGTTGACCGATTCGAAATTCCTGTAATCCCTACAAAATAGAACAGGACTATCTCCCTTAGTGAATCAAATTGAAATGAATTCTATTCTGGGCGTTTGTAGGCGTTATCTCTACCGACCAATCGCAACCTAAGGATCACCCTTCAAGGATAACAGGACTCCTATTGGTGGATGCAGGTGAAGTCCTGACCATCCTTTTATCTCTTTCTGGTTTATTTTGTCTTTTACCGTCTCTTTTTAGGGCCGAAGAGATGTTTGAATGAGCGTTTATTGTTTCGAAGGAAATATTTTATGGAGGTTCTAAATAATGGATTTATGGACGGTGTTATGGGTATTTTACGTTATCTATTCAAATTGAGATCTACATGCGAGATAACGGTTTAATAATATGAGGATATCTTTATTAAAAAACTAAAAAAAAACTGTATTCAGGTAAAATGTTGTAGGTATTTTATTCAACAAATTATCCTACTGGTGAATATGAAGAAGGCTAGCTTTCTCGAAGTAGTTATTTTGTAGTGTAATGACTCTACCATTGAATATTCCTGATGAGCGCCATCTAGCGTATATTTTAGACAACTTCGTACAGTGCCATCTAGTAAGTCAATACGGTACTAAACCACATCACGTAGTATTGCTAAAATAGAATCTACGGGTTTTAGACAACTTTATAAAGTGGCATCTAGTAAGTCAATATGGTACTAAAGTAATAAAGTAGTGAGTTGTAGCGTTGCTACTAACCACTAGATGGCGATGAACTCATACCACTATTAGCACGATTAGAGTGACATGCGTTATGAAATAATTTAAAAATCAATTTGTTTTAAATATAGAATCTAAACTGCTGAATTATTAAGCCCGAAATATCCTGTAACTTTCGAAACTATCATGGGAACACTATTTTCTCTCAAAACGGTCACCAAAATGTTTAAAGAATGAATTTGTTTTATAACATTTTAGCAGGTGGCAATAAAAAACTTGACGCGTGTCCTCGCGCATGCGCTAAGACGAGATTCCAAAGTGACGCGTTTGACATTTCTGTCACTTCACTTTTATACATACGTGTCAAGTAAACTTGTGCGTTCGGCTTTACCAGCCTTTAATTTTAGATTAAAACAGTGAGTACACGCGTATTTCTATCAAATATTATGTATTTCTGTGTTAAAATATATTTACTTCAGTTCTCACATTAAATTCATGGGTGAAAATCAAAGTGCGACTTGTTGAAGTTGTGTTGTTGTTCAATTACTTTCTATTTTATCAATTGCGTTTTATCGCTAATTATCGCTGGATATAATCGGGAATTTCCATTATAACGTGAAAATGTGTTAATTCTCTAGCTGAACATATTTATAAATCGTGTCATAGTAGTTTTAATTGCTTATATTGTTTGATGAACTTTCCACCATCTGTGTCCTCAGACTTCTATTGTTTTTGGGTTATTTATCTTGTTTTTAATTACTAGCGAGTATACTACGCAGGTAGATTATAGAGAAGTCGATACTATACATAAATATCTGGCCTTCGAAGTGTATTTAATTCGCTAGGTCGGAATTATCGACTTATCATTGGTATTATCAATGGAGATTTACTTGAGACACGTAATCGAAGTATTGTGCCAGATAGAATTTTACGCTAAATGAGCGTGTGTTTTCTCTAACAAATCTCTTCCAAATCATTTACCTACCTGTTTACATATTTTGTTTAACTATTATTATATTATATATGTATTATATATCTATATTTACTAGAAAACTATTGATTTATGTATTACAATATAACAATACAAAACTAAACTAAACAGGCGTTATAATGGGAGACTTTATCGCTGAAAGCAGTCTCTTCCAGGCAAACCTTGGAAGGAATAAAATTACATTTAGTTGTGAACTATTTACACTAAAAGGTGTACCTATGTATCTATGGCTTACCTATAGGTATACTTCAATAATTCAATTATATGCTAAAATAATTAAATAATACAATTATTTTCTAAAATAATTGACAGTGATGCCTGATTAATTTGACCCTTCTCTTTTTACATAACACTGTATAGACAGGCTTTCTAATTACGTCCTAAGATGTAAGATTAATTAGCAGAGTAGGTACTTAATGCCTAACTGTTTTTAAACGCATTTATTAAATTAAACCCTTTACATACCATCTTGATAATCAATATAAATTATTTTTTAAGTTTTAGTAATTTATCATGTTTTGTCATCCATGTTTTCAGGACAAATATACTAAAAAATCAATAAAATGGCGCCAAAGCAGAGAATGCGTATTGCCAACGAGATCGCCAGCAAAAACATTACACAGCGAGGCAATGTACCCAAAACCACAAAGGTAAACATCTAATATTCGATTTAATTATAATTCTAGTGTAGGGAAGAGAATACTTATGAGGCGTACTTATACAGAAGAAGCACTCCACAATCATACTTCTGGTGTAGGAAAGAGAATACTTATGAGGCGTACTTATACGGAAGAAGCACTCCACAATCATAATTCTAGTGTAGGAAAGAGAATACTTATGAGGCGTACTTATACAGAAGAAGCACTCCACAATCATACTTCTGGTGTAGGAAAGAGAATACTTATGAGGCGTACTTATACAGAAGAAGCACTCCACAATCATACTTCTGGTGTAGGAAAGAGAATACTTATGAGGCGTACTTATACAGAAGAAGCACTCCACAATCATACTTCTGGTGTAGGAAAGAGAATACTTATGAGGCGTACTTATACGGAAGAAGCACTCCACAATCATACTTCTGGTGTAGGAAAGAGAATACTTATGAGGCGTACTTATACGGAAGAAGCACTCCACAATCATAATTCTAGTGTAGGAAAGAGAATACTTATGAGGCGTACTTATACAGAAGAAGCACTCCACAATCATACTTCTGGTGTAGGAAAGAGAATACTTATGAGGCGTACTTATACGGAAGAAGCACTCCACAATCATAATTCTAGTGTAGGAAAGAGAATACTTATGAGGCGTACTTATACAGAAGAAGCACGCCACAATCATACTTCTAGTGTAGGAAAGAAAATACTTATGAGGCGTACTTATACGGAAGAAGCACTCCACAATCATAATTCTAGTGTAGGAAAGAGAATACTTATGAGGCGTACTTATACAGAAGAAGCACTCCACAATCATACTTCTGGTGTAGGAAAGAGAATACTTATGAGGCGTACTTATACGGAAGAAGCACTCCACAATCATAATTCTAGTGTAGGAAAGAGAATACTTATGAGGCGTACTTATACAGAAGAAGCACGCCACAATCATACTTCTAGTGTAGGAAAGAAAATACTTATGAGGCGTACTTATACGGAAGAAGCACTCCACAATCATAATTCTAGTGTAGGAAAGAGAATACTTATGAATACAGTTACAGAAAGAAACACTCCACAAAGACATTTGAAATGACCGTGACACCTGTTTCTCTTCTTCCTGCCCTTTTCCCACTACGCAGGGTCGGCACAACATGTATTTTTCTTCCATACCTCTCTATCAGCCATCATCTCTGTTGTCACTTCTTACCCATATCATTCTTCACACAGTCCATCCGTCTCTTCTTCAGCCTTCCTCTACTTCTATATCCGTCCACATATCCAGTGTCCACATAACACTCCTTAAGTCACATGATTTTCTTCCCTCCGCATGACATGCCCATACCATGCTAACATGGTGCAATTCAGCTCGCACAGTGCTGCATGCTTCAAATTATATTCACCTACAATGTCGCATCTCTTTCTATCTCGTAACTCTTCTGAAGCATGGCATCTCAGTGAATAGGTTCGCCGATATAATTCTAGCTTCACACCAGAGTGCAGAGTGTACAGAGTGCGCCAGGCCTGGGTAGGTATAAAATCTGCACTGATGTTCTGTACTGAGGTATATTGTGTACTAACCAACCTGACCTTATCCATCATAACTCTGAAGCAGAGAGGGGTTGAGTGCAGCAGTTTCTAGTACCCTTAAGGATGTTGTTGTCATACTGCATGATGATTCAATGAGCTCATGCAGTCTTGTTTTCCTCTACCACTACTTTTAGCAATTTTAGCTCCGGGATAGCTTATATTGGCTTAGTTTAGTCAAAACACTGTATTGAAAATTCAATGAAGATATTTTTGGCCACATCCTTGAAAGAATAATTGCAGGTATTTTTCATCTGTTTTGGGAGCAAACTAATAAAGTACATATTTAGTTGTCTTTTAACAGTCGGATAGAATTGCAAATATAAAACCACTGTTGTCATATTAAAAGTGATGATTTTGTGGTGGTTTGCCTTTCTTTCTGGATCCTATTTCCGTATATCGAAACTAAAGGAAACTAGTTCCGATTTGAGGTTAATCATTTTAAATGCCGTGATAACTTTGTATGGACCGTCTACACATTCGAAAATTAAGCACGTAAGGTGATGAAAACAAGTAACTTTTTTTAACAAAAATATAACCGACTTCAGATATCAGTAAAAATCACACTACTCTACCAATTTTAATGAAATTTCCATGGGATCAACCTAAAAGCATATCCTTTCAAATAAAAAAACTATACTAACAATAAATCAGTTGATATTAAGTATATAACGGAGTTCTGAGCTAACAAACATAACATAGCATAAAAATTAAACAAATTTAAGACTTAAATGGCTTTCTCATGGATGCCGTTGTCAGAACTGGACCAAACATACCTAATAATAAAGTTTCGTGATAAATCCCGTATTTATAATAATGATAAGACAATACTTATTTTAATTATAAAGTGTTTTTAATAAGTTAAAGCGCCAACTTTTTAATTGACCATCAGCACACATGCGCTGATATAATAGGTTGGAGAAAAAGTCTTTTCGCATTATAGTATGTATGAACTTGTAATAAAATCTCTTTGGCTATACTATTTGTATCTGGCTGGTTTTGGTATCATTCAAAGTTTAAATTTTAAAGAAGATAATTCCAAATTCAAATTAGGAAAATGTTTGATTTTTATTGGTTATTCGTACTGTAAAGATGAGTGAATCTAATGAAAAAATACGATACATTTTAAAATTTTACTACAAAAAAGACAAAAATGCAACGCAAGCCGCAAAAAAAATTTGCGATGTTTATGGACCTAGTGCAGTGTCTGTGAGAGTAGCACAAATTTGGTTTAAGCGTTTTCAATCCGGAAATTTTGATGTCAAAGATGCACGTCGCTCTGGTGAGATTACGGATAAAATTAATGCCATTTTTGAAAAAGTGGAGCAAGATCGGCATATCAGTAGTTAAGACGTAGCTGAAGAACTGGGAATTGACCACAAAACAGTTTTGGCGCATTTGAAAAAAACTGGGTACACAAAAAAGCTCAATATTTGGGTACCCCACGAGCTCATTGAAAGAAACCTAATGAACCGTGTACTCATTTGTGATTCTTTATTACGACGTAATGAAACTGAACCATTTTTGAAGAAGCTGATAACTGGTGATGAAAAGTGGATCACGTACGACAAGAACGTGCGAAAAAGGTCGTGGTCAAAGGCCGGTCAGGCTTCACAGACTGTGGCGAAACCCGGGTTAACTCGCAACAAGGTGATGCTGTGTGTGTGGTGAGATTGGAAGGGCATTATTCATTATGAGCTGTTACCACCAGGCAGGACCATCGATTCTGAACTCTACTGCGAACAACTGATGAGATTAAAGCAAGAAGTTGAGAGAAAGCGGCCGGAATTAATCAACAGAAGGGGTGTGGTTTTTCATCATGATAATGCTAGACCTCATACATACATCTTTAGCCACTCAGCAAAAATTAAGAGAGTTTGGCTGGGAAGTGTTAATGCATCCGCCGTATAGTCCTGACCTTGCACCTTCAGATTTCCACCTGTTTCGGTCTCTTCAGAATTCTTTAGGCAGTGTCAGGTTAACATCACGAGAGGACTGCCAAAACTTCTTGTCGCGGTATTTTGATCAGAAGCCCCAAAATTTCTATAGCAATGGGATCATGTCCCTACCTACAAGATGGCAAAAAGTTAGCGAACAAAATGGTACCTACATACTTTAGTTAAATGTCAATAAACTATATTAATAAATGTTTTGAATTTTCTTAAAAAATGCGAAGAAACTTTTTCCCCAACCTAATATACCGGCATGTATTATGTAAATAACTATTTTTAAGACCTAGCTGTAAGTTTTCCTAAAATTTTAAAATAAAATAAAATTATTTAGGTCGATCTATAATCTCTACATTTTTAGTCATAGCTCGATGAAGTGACGGCCGTTGGGGTGGAAAGGTCCAAGCGTGGAGACCGTCGTCTTGTGACAGTTAGGGCTTATGCTTATTCTAAACGCTCAGACGACGTGCGTTTTCGGCTCCGTCGTCTAAAAAGCAGATTGCAGCAGCATTGGTATCGATTAAAACTCACGTAAAAACTTTGTAAGCGCGTTTGACTTATTCATCATATGTATCAGCCATAGGTAGGGTTCGAATATTATTCGAAACTTTTATATGTCAATTTTAACTATATTTTATTATAGAAAATCGTCACGAAACCGTTTAGGAATACTCCAAAAAGGCGAAAACTGTGAAAAAAGGAAAAACTGCGAACCCTGTGTTATCAAAATCACAAAATGTGTAAAAATGTATTACGAATAAAATAAAAAAATTAGGCTGTATTTTAGCTAATAAAATCAAAGAAAACAGTGTGTCTAATAATTACAAATAATCACGACACTGATTGCAAGGTTTATCAAGCAAATACTCATTTTCACCATTGTAGACTACGGCTACGCGGCTGACTCTCATACATAAAATTATTCGAATACAAAAATCTGTCCAATATTATACTACTCAAAATTATGCTAATATTCGATTGCAAGCTCAGCCCCCCCGTCATCCAAATCCGGATCAGATATTTGTAGATCATGCAGACTTGTCAAGTTGTGACAAGTCTTGTGAAGTTCGAAGAGAAGAATCGAAACTTAACCTCCTAATTGTGAGCCCACATGGGTAGGTAATAAAATAAAATTACAGATCTATTTAAAATAAATAAAGTCTAATAATAAATAATAATAATAAAGTCTTTGACAACAGTCAGGGGATCAACAGTATTAAAAAAAAACCTAACCTAACAACCTGCGTCACAGTTGACTAATTCACAAAAGTTTTTTTTTAGTTTATCTCCTGATTTTGTTTAATGTTTTATTTTTTATTTATTTTCAGGAAAAGGAAGACCAATACCCCGTGGCGCCGTGGCTCCTAGCACTCTTCATCTTCGTCGTCTGCGGATCGGCTGTGTTCCAAATCATACAGTCCATCCGACTCGCTTAGACACGACTGACGCTTAGTTTATGTGCAATTGACTTGTGGTCTTGGGTTAGTTGGCTAATTTAGATTTATTTTATGATTTTTGTACTAAAATGATCATTGTGTCAGTTTATTCTGATATTTTTCAGTTTATTCTGATAAATGTCAGTTTATTCCGATAAATGTCAGTTTATTCTGATATTTTTCAGTTTATTCTAATAAATGTCAGTTTATTCTGATAATTTTCAGTTTATTCCGATAAATATCAGTTTATTCTGATAAATGGTAGATTGTCGGTAATGTCAGAATAATTTTAGCAGCTAGGTGTTCTGGTAGAAATCAGTTATGCATGTACCTTTTGCATGTAATCTTAAAAAATCTGTCAGATTTTGACCAACACTGGCAGAGCTTTAGGATTGATACAGTGAATTTATCTGTTTTTCTAACAGTTTCCATTAAAATTCTACGACCTTACGAGATATGGTTGTCTTAGTTGATGTACTAATTTTAAATTCATACCACAAGTCCTAAAATTAAAATCATAATGGGAAAATGTCTTACTATTTTAGACTTTATATCAAAGATATTAAGTGTCAAAGTTTTAAGACATTTGCCCTGAATTCACCTTCGTATCATCATCGTCATTAATACTGCGTAGTTACATCTATCTAAGCGCAGTTTTTTTATAATCTCATAAAAAACTTATTCTTGTATATTAAAGTATATTTAAGATGAAGCAGCATTTAGAATACATGTTGTTGTTATTTTCATTCCTTTTTTTGACCAATTGTACGTATGCGCACAATACTTCGATCGGCAAAGTATTTGTTTTTATTAAGTTCCATTTTGTTATTATATTTGAGCGTCAATAAATGAAATTGTTTGTCGGTACTATTTTTAATTTTAAATATAATTTATTTGAATAAATACAGTATATTTGTCAAAATTGTATTTTCTTTGTAAACTCCATTTTCTGCTTTCCTGGTGTTTTACAAGCTTTTTAATAACTTGTAATGTATGTAAGTATGTTAGTCCGGGTGGAATCTTGCAACTGAATTGTAAACCCGTCCCCTCAACCGATTGAACTGAAATTCGGAATACACATATGTAACTTCGGTGACAATGCAATAATAGGGTACCATGGAATAATAGGGTCTCATGATGGAGACGGATGCTAGACAACGGAACTTCTGAATGGATTGTAGTAGGCTACTAGTGTTTGGGCTCATTTGAATCTGCTTGCGGTTCCGATTATGAATTTTATAAAAGCTTGTTTTGAAAAAGTAATTTTTCAACAAAAAACTTGTACCTATGTTTTTTGTGATGCCACCGACTGGCTTCTTACAGGATGACGACGACTCAGACCACGAAAATGTTGGCATAGAATGTCACTTTTTTGAGCAAGTGGTACGAAAATAAAATTACGAAAACCGACGAGGCCGTATGAGCTTGTTGATCCCTTTGCTTTTCCGACAAAAAAATATTAGTCTAGGAATTTGCCGCGTTTTTGTTTTCTTCAAATACATAAACTTTAAGTTTATTTTAATTTATTTTATAAATAAGTTAATGTTCTAAAATACTCAAATCAACTCATCAACAATAAATGTACCAAACAAAAATGTAACTCTCTCTATCAATATTTGGACCAATGTTTCGAATGTTAACTTTTACTTTTAATTGTCATTATTTTTAATAAATGCTTATCTCATATTATTATTGTGTTAATTTTTTCGCAAATGGTACGAAAAGTAGAGTATTTTCCTCGGTGATAAAGCTGTCTTAGTCTTGGGTGAACTTAAATCACGAGCGAAGCGAGGGATTTAAGTTTTTAACACCCTCGCTACGCTCGGGAGTAAACCTCGAGTCCTTCGTTACGCTCGCGATTTAAATCGTCACCCGCGACAGAAGACATTGCTTTATCCCCTTGGTTAATAATCTACTATTAATAATCATAACTGCATAATAAATGCGTATTCTTTTTTCAAAAAGATGTATAATGCTT
The DNA here is from genome assembly GCA_918857605.2 of Philereme vetulata. NCBI lineage: Eukaryota > Metazoa > Arthropoda > Insecta > Lepidoptera > Geometridae > Philereme > Philereme vetulata. Next base: position 5,068,729 of record OU975422.1, on the reverse strand, counting down.
TATATACAAACTCAATGGTGTGAACACAGATGTAGTTCAGTATAAATTTCGGTAAGTATTCCAAATTTAAATCACATTCTCCCCCTAGAAGATGAATGAAATTCAGTAGGTACAATTTGTTTCCCTGTTTTTAACAGATTAAAAATTACTATTGTTATGTTCGCTTTTTGTGGCATAGAATGTCACTTTTTGAGCAAGTGGTACGAAAAAAATATTATGTACTTTGTTACAATCAGTCAGCAAATAACCCGACCAAATAACAAAGTATTATTGCTGAAATTATCGTAGGTAACGACTCCTAATAACTGACTTCAAAAAGGTGGCTTTATGTTGTAGGTATACGCATAACTTTTTACCCTAGTAAATCGTAGTACCCTAGTAATCAAAATTCGTTTATGATTGGGACACTTTAGGCCCCTTTAGGTTTTATTGGCGTAAAACCATTTTAAACGTACCTACTTTCCACTAAGGTAAAGAGAAAATAAGCATTTGCTTACACCCCAGTGTCTGTATTGGATGGAAAGCTCAACCACAAGTTAAACACTTTAAAAATATCGTGTATAAAAATTGGTAGGATTTTTTTAAACATTCGTTAAATAATTAGTCCAATTTAACCCCACAAAGACTCAAGTCTGTGCGTTCACCTCTAAAAAAGCCCCCTTTTCGACAGCTCTTTTATTCCAGGACATTCGCCTCAGCATGGGCAACAACCTCTCAATACTGGGCGTCGGCATCTCTAGCGAAGTGCAGTTTAGGGGTCACTTGGAAAGCAAAGCGTCTCTTGCCTCCAAGAAACTCGGTGTACTAAACCGATCGTTTCATTTATTCAAGAACAATTAACAATTGTATTTGAAATTACAAATTACATATATATAATTCAAATTATTAAAACTTAAATAAAACGAACATACCCTAAACACAAGGAAAAGTCTAAAGAAAAATAATAAATGTCAACAAAAATAAAATAAAATTACTTAAAATTATTACAACTATGTCACAGATTCGTTAAAACATCGAAACAGCATATACGTCAGAAAAATACTATTTAATTATTATTATTTAATCATCAATTGTATAGAAACACCCCTCAAAGCGGTACTTCACGGCGGAGCAGCGTCTTGTGCTTTACAAAGCGCAAATCCAGCCCCACATGGAGTACCTAGTACCTACTGTTCTCACATCTGGAACGGTGCACCGAAATACCAACTGCAGCCCCTAGACTCCTTGCAACGCAGAGCCGTTCGTATTGTCGACGACCTAGTACCCAAGTAGCACGTTAGTGAATTTTGGAACTTATTTTGCAACTGTAGGTACCATATAAGGGATGCAAGAGTGTACAGTATTACTTATAGATGCAAACGGCACTCAAATTTGCAAATGAGTAACTCTTACCACTAACAGTTGCTTTTGAGTGATTTTTGTTTCTGCTTTATTACTTATGGTAGCATTAAGCCGAATTTATTATAGTATCTAAAGATCTGGAGCCGCTGAGTCTGCGCCGCGACATCGGAGCGCTCAGCGTTTTCTATAAAATATATAACGGCGAATATTCTGAAGAGCTGTTCAATTTAATCCCTGCCTCCCACTTCTACCAACGAACCTCCCGCAACCGTCAACGAGCTCACCCACATATTGTAGATGCGTGGAAGTCTCACACGGTGCGTTTCTCCCGCTCGTTTCTTCCACGCACCTGCAAGATGTGGAATGACCTTCCTCCGGAGGTTTTTCCGGTGGGCTTAAAAATGAACGCCTTCTAGAGAGGTGTAAATAGGGTATTAAGTGGTAGGCAACGCGACTGCAGTACCACGAGTGCTGCAGGAGTTTATAGGCGGCGGTGACCACTCAACATCAGGAGGCCCGTCAGCTTGGTGTCTACAAGTTTAATACAAAAAAAACAGAGTTTAACGTTTTATGTGGTTACAAGGAGAACTTATTCTTAGAACTTAAAAAAAACGCGTGCGTGTAGGTACATGTACGCACGTAAGAAGTTATACTTCTTTGGCATAACTGAACAAAAATAGCTAAAGATTTCATCCCGTACGCCACAACTCATTGTTTGTAACCTCACCATGTCGCTTTTTGGGTGTCGGTGTGCGCGCATCATAAAAATTTTACTATCATAATTTTTTTCCAAACGCGCCAAAAGAAGTATAACTTTAAAAACCGCGGCAAGTCGGACTCGTGCACGAAGGGTTCCGCACCATTATCTATAAAAACGGCAAAAAAAAAATATTTATGGTTTTTTTGCCCATAAATATATATTTTATATTAGTTTAATTATTTATTTTTAAAGTGAATATATAACTTAATATTCTGTGAATATTTCAGGCGTTTACCTGTTGCCGTTATCAATATCGAGCAAAAAAAATCACGTTTATTGTATGGGAGCCCCTATTAAATATTTATTTTATTCTGTTTTTAGTATTTATTGTTATAGCGGCAACAGAAATACATCAGCTGTGAAAATTTCAACTGTCTAACTATCACGGTTCATGAGATACAGCCTGGTGACAGACATACAGACAGCGGAGGCTTGGTAATAGGTTCCCGTTTGACCCTTTGAGTACGGAACTCTAACATTAATAGCTGTACTTACTATAATTAGTGTTTTAGGTATTTTTAATTTTAGAGTTCCGTCTCGAATTTTAATTTTATGTATTCTGATGTCAGTTAATATTGTATTTATAGTTTAAAACTAGCATTCTAGATTTTAATAGATATTTTGCTAAAATACAAATAAAATCCGAGTAGTATTTTCAATTCTGTATATTCAAAATTAATATTACATTTTCGAGAGCATCAGACTTAAATTCCAAATTTTCATATTATTCACAATTAAAACTATATGGTACAATCATTTACAAAGTGTCATGTGATATGTGTTTCTTAAAATTAGTACAGTCAGCTGCAAAAGTGGTTCACAAAAATATGGCTACGAATATTGTATTTAACATTGCAATTAGCAAAAGTTTTTTTTAACAATGTCAGTTATTTTGTGAAAGAAGTCTTACCGCTAAACACTGTTTAAAAAATTCCTAAACAAAAATTGGTAAGGAATATTTTAAACACGCGTTAAACAGTGTTTATTTTTTGTGGTAACAAGGTGTTCAATCGAAAGTAAAGCTAAAACTGAGAAAATCTGACTTAGAGTAGAGATATTCCAATCCAAAATCGCGCACCCTTCCACTTCGTTCGCTCAAAAGTGACTTTAAAGACTTGAAAGAACTTACAGTACAATTAAATTTAAGATAGATTGTTTGGCTTGGACCTAATGATGCAGTGGCTTAATTTAAGTTTTTAAATATGTTTTACTTCTGCAACTGTTGTATTTAACCTATTTTATTATGAGCACCTAAATATAGCACCAATTTTAAATTCAGTTTGTATTACAAAAGCAATTTTTAAAGTATGCCTACGGAAAAAAAGATTAATTCACATTTTAGTGTAGTTTTCATACTTATATCGGACTCAAGTATAAAAGCGATCTTGAATATCTAAATTATCACCATATATTTAAATACCTACTTAGGTTTATATCAAGATCGCTCTCGCAAACTTAAGCTAGGTACAAGGTATCGTAAAACTTAAGTAGGTAAGTTTAACTCAAGATCGCTCCCAAACTTAAGTTATGTACAAGGAGCCGCACAACTACTTAAAGTTATCTAAATTATTGTGCGTTTACAATAATTATTACAAAATTAGTATGTTACGCTTGCTTATCCTTGAAGGTTACACTAGGCTTTGGCGGAAAAGCCATCAGTCCTTGAAATATGCATATTTTGACAGTATTTTGTACGGTCAGCTTTAGTTCCATCTGTCGCAGTGTTTTACTCGTGAAGAGTTAGGTGACCTTAAAAGTATTAAGTTGTGTAAAAAGATTGACAAATTTGACGGTGTTTTCGCTCTCGGTTCCATTTGTCCCCGTGTTTTACCCGTGAAGAGTTAAGTGACCTTTAAAGTTTTAAGTTGCGTAAAAAGATTGACAAATTCGACGGTGTTTAATCTCTCGGATCCATTAGTCGCCGTGTTTTACCCGTGAAGAGTTAAGTGACCTTAAACGTTTTAAGCTGCGTAAAAAGATCGACAAATTCGACGGTGTTTTCGCTCTCGGTTCCACCTGTCGCAGTGTTTTACTGGTGAAGAGTTAGGTAAGCTTAAACATTTTAAGTTCCGTAAAAAAATTGACAAATTCAACGGCGTTTAAGCTCTCGGTTCCATCTGTCGCAGTGTTTTACTGGTGAAGAGTTAAGCGACCTTAAAAATATAAGTTGCGTAAACAGATCGACAAATTTAACGTTGTTTAAGCTCTCGATGGCTATTGATGTTGAAAAAATGAAACTTATGTCATACTGGCAAAGTATTACTTGAGGATTAAGAAACTGAAGTGGCAGTGAACCTACTTATCTCGAAAAACTGACAGCCGTTGGAACAGAAAGGTTCCCTAGATGGAAAGACGACCTAATAAAGGTACCTAACCGGGAGCTGTTAGGTGCAGAATAAGATCGATCGCTCTCGAAATCTAGGGGGAAGGCCTACGTTCAGCCGTGGACTTCTTGTGGTTGATACTGATATAGTGAAATTACAGGCACACGAGGTTTTACATTTCTTCCTTAACATGCCAACAAAGCCCCGCGGTGAAAGACCTCCCGCTACTTGGTCCAAAGGGATAATAAAAACCCGCAAGATCTCTCCAACGACAAACCAGGATCAAATATCCTGGCACAGAAGTACGAGCAGACCCGACCTCAAATAAAAGTGGGAAGAGAGCAGGAGAAAGAAAAAATAAAAAGATGAGGCTTTACATTTGTATGCCTGAAATTGATGGATCGTAGAGCACGTTCCTAATGTATGTAACCTACGAGACAATGTTTTGATACTAGTTAAAGATGCATGTAGCCTGGCCACCTAACCCTTCATTTGATTTTACATAGATTTGAAATCTATCACCAGTGTTTTAGTAGAAATAATTTTAAGTGACTTAATAATCAGATTAATTTTATAATTCTTTTATTAGTAGCATTTTAGTTTGTCTTAAAAATAATAAAACATTCGTAATGATTGAAGTCGCGCTATCCTTTTCCAAAACTTTTTCAAGTGTAGACAAAACCGTAGGTAACCCTGTAGTTATAGGCGTACCTATATGAGTATTGTGAATAGATTTTGTCAGTGTTTTGTTGTATACAGAGTGCTTCGGAGTATATTATGTTAACCTGAACAGGTATAGGTGTTTCAATACAAGAAACTTAACCAATTTTCATTTAAGTAAGTTGAAATTCAACATTTTTTCTGTTTAAGTCGTTTTGGACCTTAGGACGTAAACCAAAAAATGTTTAACTTCAGGTTTGGCACCTAAAACAGATGATTGTCTAGTCTATTTTTTTTCTTCAATGAAATACATCATACTTCTAAAAGTCGTAGAAAAAACATTGCTTTGTAAGTACAATGACCCCCATGAATTAACATACATATTTCGAAGCAACCTGTAGATTTTAATTCCGAAGTAGTATTACCATCTGTAAATATTATTTGATTACTAAGTAAAGTGCTAACGAAGCTAAATGTGAAGACCAGCTTCCAAAATTAATCCTAGGTACAAGCAGGATCTGTAGGCTATATTTATTGGTATCAAAAATATGACTACAAATACTATTTGTGACAAATATTGTGAAAAGACTTATCTTTGCGTAGTGTAAAAATTTGATACAGCATAAAAACTACGTCTTACTGAAATAACGCAAAACTTCTGGTATGTTTTTTTTATTTTTAATGAAGTATTTATTCATATCGCGCCGTTTCTAAAAAAATACGAGTCATCGCCGCCAATTAAGGTTTGTATATACGGCGCTTAATTGATCTGAAAATTAACAGTACAATTTAGATAGAAATATATTTAGATTTATAATTTAGAAAGAATATCTTCTACAATTTATCAATCAAAAGATTAATTTATCAAAATTAAAATCAATCAGTATTGCATTATTTTAATTGGACGTTAGTTATTTGATAAAAAAATGTGTAAATAATCATTGTGACCTACCAGACGCAAAGATATTAGTCAGTGAAGTTTATCTCTGTAACTACTTCTCATCTGTAAACTACTTTAAGGTATCGTAAATGGCCTCGTTGGGGTATGTACCATTCAAATGGATGCTATTACTAAAACTTAAGCTATCTTTACTCAGATTATTGCTAAGACTAACTTCTGACCTCTCTTGACTGTCATTTTCGATCGGATAATCGTCCATATTACTAGTTATCTCTAATCGTATCGCGTGAATCTTCTGTTCTGTGTCCCAGGAATCTACAGTTACTGTAACGTCATTTTTACATTCTATTTCCACTTCGTCTTCGCTAGATGTGACACTGGAGTTATCCAAATCAAAGTCTGTAGTCTTCTCTATAACGACAACTTCTATATGCCTGAATGGGTTCTCTTGGTTTTCTATCATCTGTCTAGCACGTTCGTCGTTTCTTATCGTTACTTCTTTTTTAACGTTACAGATTACAGGGTCATTCGCTAAGACGTCTATGTTGTTATCGTATTCTTCGTCGGTCTTGTTGCCATTCGGTGGGCAGATTTCGGCGTAGATATTGTCGGAATGGTTATCCGAATTAATTTTTTCTTCTTCTAAGCGAACAGCGTCTGCAACTTGGCCGTAAGGCATGTCTTCGATTACAGGTAGCTTCCGTTTCTGTATAGAGGATATGGATCTTCGGACTTTGAATTGTAGAGGCTCTATTTCCTCTGAAATGTCTATAGGTGATAGCTCATCTTCTACTTCAGATTTTGGAGTTGGAGCTCTGGGTTTGTCAATCTTCTTTCTGAAATTGACAAGTTTTTCAGTTTCAATGGATCTCTCCGTCTTTGTTGGCATACTGTTGCTGTTGCTTCCTTCTTTCTTATCAGTCGCCTTCTTTGGATGGAGAAGATTGGATGTTGACTTGCTAAGAACCCGTTTGGTCTTGACGTGGAATTCGGAACATAGTTTCTCTGTGATAAACGAATGTTGTTTGTAGTTAATTTCAAAATCACTGTCATTGTACAGCGATCCAACTCCAAACATGTTGATTTCCTCGCAACTTTGTATTTGGTTGTAAGATTCTGACTTGACCATGACTTTTTCTGGTATGAGATCGGGTTGTATCCTCTGCCGCCTCTCGAGGTTCGAGGAGGATTTTGTAGCTGATGACTTCTTTAGCATATTTTCGTCTAGGGACTTCAATTTTCTCCCGGAACTGGTATCACTCTCCATAGATCCACAATAGTTGATCTGGTCCACGCTAAGGTTCTTTTTTCCATGTTTCATGTGGATTCCACTGTCGTCAGAGTTGTCGGGTATACCGGTTTGAACTGACACCGATTTGGTTAGCACTGGTTTCTTATGATTGGAACTACACTGGCTTGTACCCATATCGGAAGATGACGTTGTTAGACTTTTATAAGAATGGCTCTTCTCTGCAGTGCCATCGCTCTTTCTTGCTGCCCCAAATCTGTCCTCAATAAGCTTCGCCATATCTTGATACCGCTCTATAGAACTGTGCTTCTCACCCGATGGATCGAAAGGGTCTTTTACATCTTTACTTCCGTCACTATTTTCTATAGCCGCGATTTTTTCGTCTAATTTCTCTGTACTTTTTAATAGTTTGAAATTCTTGAACCATTTGTGTTTCTTTTGACTCGAATCTTCTCTGAACACCTGCATTTTGTCGCTCGAGAACTGCTCTTCAATTTTATCGTCACTTTTCTCGTCTTTGCCTTCATCGTCACTGTAGACATCATAGTTCATATGCTCAAGTTCGTTTTTGCTTAGAAATATGATAGAGCCTTCCGTTTCGTCCGGTATATCTTTCAACACCTTGTCACTTTTGCCGAAAAGTCTCGAAGTGTCAATTTTTAAGCCTTGAAGAGTGAATTTGCGTTCCTTTTCGAACTTTACAGGTTCGTGGTCATGATCGTCCGTCTTCTTCATTACTGATGGGTTTGCGTAGGAGATCTGCCTGATCCAGTTGTCAACGTTGAGTTGACAGAAGGTTAGAGCTTTCTGAAGGCGGGCTGAGAGGAACATTCTCTTCTCGTTCTCAAAGCCGAGCTGTGTGCGACGGACTCTGATGCTGCCGTTGAGGGGGAGGAGTTGGAGAGCCTCCTTGGCGTGGTAGCGAGGGTCCACCTGCTTGCTGGGACTGGACGGCATGGAGCCGTACTCTGGCAGGGAACACATCACGAGGACTGGTTCTGTGAAAGCCGCTCGCAGTAGAAGGTCATCTGAAAGTAGAAATTTATGATTTTAGCAAAGCTAAAGTAATTTTAAGTGGTAGTTTTCCAATTTTTATAGTTTGTATTTATTCAGAGGTGAGGTTCATCAGCTGACAGTAACTAGTCAAAATTGAAACGACTGAAGAAGACCAGAGCGTCTAAAGTGGCCACTTTGGGTGTTTCATATTACATTTCACGGCACAGCAATCTCTACTTTGCTTAGTCCATATAATGAATACGAATGGCTATGTACGACGTACAGAACAAAACTTAAGTATAAAATTCGCACATGTAAAAATAGTTATAAGTATACTAAAGAGGAATGTCAAATTTTCATTTTGGACAAACCTACTAAGGTTTTATACTTAAGTGTATTAATTTTACAGGTATAAGTTTAAAAAAAAAATGAAGTTTTTAAATGGTTATTATATTAAATGATACATAATATCTACCCACAGGCTGTGTACAATTAAAGAATCTTCAACAGATGTATGGGTCTAAGTGTGAGTCTATGTATATGTTCCTTACCTCCAACATCATGCGCCATCTCAATAGGCACCGTCCCCGCCAGCAGTCTCACTTTAGTCGGCAGTCTCCAGAGGCTCAGCAGGTGTGGCAGTCGGTGGGCTCTGGCGGCCGCGTCGGGCGGTGGGGGGGTCGTGGGTTCTGTGATGTCCCACTCGACAGGGGACAACTCTTCGGGACACACTTCGTAGTGTTCTCCCTTCGTGTTAATCGGGACGAACAGTTCCTGGGGAATAAAGGAGTGATATGAGTATAGGATATGAGATATTGCGCGCAAAAATTAAAGAAAGCTTTTTTTATTTTATTTCTAACTAGCGTCGGGCATAGGTCTTGCAACGCCATCTAGTTTTGTTAAGTAAAAACTTACAAGAGAGTTCAGAGAATGAAAAACAATTCTAGCTACCTACCCATTGTAGCGTCTAAAATTGAGTAAGGTATTACGAAGTTGCAATTTTAATTAGGAAACAAATAAAATTACCATAAATATATAATTCTAGATTTGTTAGTGTCAAAACTTGAGTATAAATAAAGAAAACTAATAATAAACAAGGTCACGTTTAGTCAAACAGTGAGGTAGAGAAACTTATCAGGGCCAGTGAACGGCGGCGCTAGTGTCTAATGAACAGCCATTTTTGACACAAAAAAATTGTAAGTACCTGTCGCGCTTAGTTCCGATTTCGTCCGTCGGTTAAATTGGTGGTATCACTGTCGGCACCAATAGTTTTTCTAATACTTGCGAGATTTTGGAGAAGAGAGATTGGGAGAATGCGCAATGATGCCTAAACGTACTTAGTGGCTAAATATGATTTATGGAGTTATTAAACCATACAAGTACGTCAAAATTAAACATGTTTAGTCGCTTAGTACGTTTAGGGATCTTTGTGCAAGCCAGGCTAAGAAATGTACAAAAATGTGTACTCTTGAAATTAAACAATAATTTTTAAGTAAATTTTCTCCATTGTCTTTTGCTTTCACGGCTTTATTTGCCATTTGGGGGTTTAATTGTATTTTTCATATACAGTAACTTTGTTAGTACTGCTACTCGTTGATAGATGGCGCTGCTAGTCGCATTCAAACTAATTTTTCTAGTAGAGGAGGTATGTAACTTTTTTTGTTATTAGATCTCATGTAATTACTAAATTAACATTATTGCTGAAACCTAGCGTTGGTTCCAAAAATAACAACTTAATTTAAAATGTCTATCTTTTATTTAACATACATAATAATCAATTGCTGTTCGTTAGTCTCGCTAAAACTCAAAAACGGCTTGACTGATTTTGATTTCTTTTTGTGTGTTGTTTGAATGGGTCTCTGGATGGTTTTGAATGACAATTGGACCTGGTGGGTGGCCCTGCTGTCAAGATCCAGAAAATTGCGGATGAAGTCGCGGGCATACAACTAGTCATACTAATATTATAAATGCAAAAGTTTAGGTGTTTGTTTAATTATTTATTTGTTTGTTTTTTTTTGTTACTCAATCACGTCGTAATGACTTAACCGATTTCGATGAAATTTAGTAGGTAGGTACGTAGATTATGACCTGGATTACAACATACACTTCTTTTTATCCCATAAATCAAGTCCCATGGAATAAAAATGGGGTGTCAAGTAAAGTTGCAACAGCGAGTTTAGCTTTATTTCTGGATTACCCACACATTTAGTACCGTACGAAGTCGCGGGCAACAGCTAGTAAGAAATAATTTTATAATACAGTACGACTGTTATGTATTTAATGGATTAAAATGCAGCAAACATTGTATTTATTATCATAAAAACAATGAGACAGGGCAATGGTCACATTAAAATGCATGTTACCTAATAAAAACCTCGCCATTGAATTCTAATACATTATTAATTAAAACTAAAATAGTGGCCAAGCTTGAGCTCTTTTAATCCATCAGTGAGAACCACCTGCAGAACTCAAAACAGGTTTTAGAAAAAACTAGGCTTCAAGCTTCAACAATGGTGCAATTTTATTCCTTATCTAGATTTTAATACATGTTAGTTACGTCATCCTACCAGTATGATTTGCGCGGGTGTTGCCACGTGCGCCTAAAAAAAAAGGATTATCGATTACGCAAATTGCCCCCAAATTGTTTTGTCATTTTTAACATTTTCGACGACCTCCGTCGTACAGTGTGCGAATAGCCGGTTGGGTCGCAGGAGGTAGCGGGTTCGATTATCGCCGCGAAACAAATCTACAGATATTTGTTCCGGGTCTGGATGTTTTTCTATATATTACTAACTGACCAATCCGCAGCTTCGCACGCGTAGTTTTTCAATAAAAACATTACCCTCCTGCGCAGTTGAGTAAAAAGTAGCGTATGTCACCCGGGGATAGTGTAGCTTCCCAACAGCGAAAGATTTTTTAAATCGTTCCAGTAGTTTCGGAGCCTATTCAATACAAACAAACAAACAAATCTTTCCTCATTATAATATTGGTATAGATAAGTATGTATTTACAAGAGAAAGTATAAATAAATAAATATTTTGGACATTTCACACAGCGCTATCTAGCCCCAAACTAAGCAGAGCTTGTATTACGGGTACCAGATAACTGATAGAATACTTACATATATACTTTTTTTTTGTAAATACATTCTTATAATATATAGAGAAACAACCAGACCTGGAACAAATATCTGTAGATCATGCAAACATTAATTGTTCCGCGGCGGGAATCGAACCCGCTACCTCCTGCGTCTCAGCCGGCTATTCGCCCACTGCACCACGGAGGTCGTCAAAGTGTATAAATATTCTATCAGTTATCTGTTTCCCATGGTACAAGCTTTGCTTAGTTTGGGGCTAGGCTAGATAGCGCTGTATGAAATTTCCAGCCATATTTATTATTTATTGTATGTTTAATACGTCAATTTGTTTAAATAAGGTAATAGGGTTGTTTATCGAACAACTTGTTAGACACAAGTTAACATTTATGTGGGTACGTAATAAATAAGTTAAACGCCATGAACTCGGTTTTAACCAGTTTTAACAGTAACTTAATATTTATGTAAAGTAATCAATACTTAACTTTGTTAAAATATTAATTTAATAAAATTATGTGCCTAAGCAACTACGTAGCAAGTCGAAATTAATTTTTATGGTAAAATTTTGTATCATACTTATTTTTATTATCTAGCCTATGCTGTCCCACTGCTGGGCTAAGCCCCCCCCCCCCTCATCTTTCCACTTTTCTCGATCGTGTACCAAATCCCGCCAGTCCCTATAAAAAGCGTCCAAATCAACGCGCCACCGCTTCTAAGGCCTTCCACGGTGTCGCTTTCCATCCACAGGGATCCATCCAGTTACGACCTTAGCCCACCTATTTGGATGCACGCGGGAGACATGACCCGCCCAATCCCACTCTTAAAACACGTCAAAAAAAGCTAGGTAGAGCAAAAGTAGAGTAGCTTGAGATATTAGTTTAAAGTTCATAATACTGCCAAAAGATGGCGCTATCAACATATCCAAGTTTCACTGCATTTAAAATGCAATAACTCGAAAACAGCGAAACATTCTTCAAACAAAACATCACCAAACATAATTTTTTGGCTTTAAAAAATTATTTAGAGCGCAAAAAGTAGTTTTTTTTACAATGAAATGGTATTTTCAGCATCATTTCTAGATCGCGCAAGCAAAATATTATGTACCGATTGATATATATACGAGATTCAAGATTCAATGTTCGTGTCTATTGAAAGGAGAGACGGTTAGCACTCCCCTTGACAAGGATGGAACACATAAACTGGTCATGGCACTAAATGACCAGACATTTTTTTTATACAGAAGTTTATTAGTTTTATTAACCTTGAAACTTTGTAGTAACTATAGATTTAGTATAGGTACATAAAGTCGTACATAACACAGTTTCAACTAGCACTGGAGGTATGAATCAAAAGCCACACCTATAATGCTCAGAGGGCCATTCGTTTATCGTTCGTAAGGATTATTTTGACGATTTTTGACCCCCTCCCTTCCCCATATATGAGATTTCTCGAACCCACCCTCTCTCTTCTTACGTAATATTCAATTCTCGTTGACCCTTCGGTTACGGAACCCTAAATTCTGTACCCAAAGGGTCAAACGGGCTCCATTACTAAGACTCCGCTGGCTGTCTGTCTGTCCGTTTATCACCAGGATGTATCCCATGAACCGCGATAGTCAGACAGTTGAAATTTTCACAGATGATGTATTTCTGTTGCCGCTATAACAACAAATACTAAAAACAGAATAAAATAAATATTTAATGGGGGCTCCCATACAACAAACGTGAGTTTTTTTTTTGTTCGTTTTTGCTCGATATTGATAACGGCAACAGGTAGACGCTTGAAATATTCACAGAATATTTAGTTAAGTATATATTAACTTTAAAAATAAATAATAAAATTAAACTAAAACAAATATTTAAGGCGGCTCCCATACCCTTTGTATGTAATCCTTTGTGCCCGAGGCCGACTCGCACTTGGCCGGTTTTTCTAATTAATAAAACGTTAGAAGAAAAGAAAGAAAGAAAGAAAATATATTAATTTGAACCCACTCGACATCACACACAATAAAAAACAGTAAAAACAAAGGCAAAGTCAAGATTCACTCAGACAGACAATACTGGTGTTGCGTGGGGACAAAATGTTCCCTGTCTCAGCATAAGCTGTTTCGTACCACGGTGGATACGATGCAGCGCTGTTTTTCTGACAGGGCCTAGGTGACGACACGATCATTTGTAAAGACAATACAAACAGAATAAAATATAAATAACATGTAGACAAATTAAAAGGAGAAGATACTAATTAAATTAACAATACATAAAATACACGAATTGCAAAATAAATAGCTACGAACATTACTTAGGCAAATACTTTAAAAACAAACAACAAAAGAAAAGTTTTTTAAAATAGTTTATTAGAATTTTTTTAGAAAAGGATCAGGTACACTAAAACTCACAGTTTGACGTAACTAAAAGATCAAAGATTAAATATCAAGAATTATCAATTATTACGAAAACAAAGATTTTTATTTGTTAGCAGATAATTTAGGTTATACTTTATTATTGATATCAGATATAGATTTTCTTTATATTATTAGATAACTATCTAGCCTTTGGAATAGTATTATTACAACTATAAGTAAGTTTTTGAATAATCTTTAACGGGCCGGCGAACCCTGAGCGCAACTTCAATTCGGTCGCGTCAAAAACTTCGGCCTGAATATCGCTATCCCTGTTTAGTGACGAAGTTTGGCCACGCAGAGCGACAGTGATAGCAATAGAACGATTCTAAATTTGATTAGTTTTTGACCGTGTTCCGTAATACCAAAAATGATGACAGAAAACTTGTTGTAATTTTCTCATTGTGTTGTTATTCTGTAACTAGACGATATAATCTATGTTCCTATGACTAGGATACGTAAGATGTTGTTGTTTTTAATACGAAACAATTAGGTTGAAAACAGGTCTTTTATGACGTAAAAACATGCAGAATGCGATACGCTTCTATTTCATTTTAGGTAAGTATTTTAATCTAATATATGGTTGGGAAACTAGATAAATACTATTTAAATTAAAATAATACCTTATTAAGGTAGAAATATCCTCCAATTAGAAATAATCTTGGTAGTACGTGTTGTATGGGCGATTGTCCCTCCGGTGTCCCCCAATCTTTATACGAATAACACTTAAAATAATGATCGACTAGTTTTAAATTACTCATAAAGAAAAAAATAATACGCGGGAAGAATTCACTTATAATATAGTTATTAATTATGACATTTCATAAAAATGGTGTTGAAAAATTACTTATTCAAAACATGCTTTTATAAAATTCATAATCGGAACCGCAAACAGATTCAAATGAGCCCAAACACTAGTAGCCTATTATAATCCATTCAGAAGTTTCGTTATCTAGCATCCGTCTCCATCATGAGACCACCTTCATGGTAGATACTATATTATTGCATTGTCACCGAAGCTACATATGTATTTCAAATTTTGTTGAGGGTTGAGGGGAACGGGTTTAAATTCAGTTGCAAGATTCCACCTGGACAAATATACTTACATTGCAAGTTAATAAAAAGCTTGTAAAATGGATGCAAATGAACATTTTAAGATTTTAAAATTTTAATACACAATAATAATTAAAAAAATAAGATGTAAATCGAAGTGCACATTTAAAGAATGAAGAAAATCATTTAGCATCCGAAACAGAAATATAATTTTAATAATAAATTTCGACTTGTAAAATATTACGTAGGAATGGATTTTATCCCCCTCCCCCCATGATAAGGGCATGTGTAGATTTTCTTAACCCAGGGGGGGTTAAGAAAATCTACACATGCCCCTGGGGACCCTTACGTAATTAATGAATCGCCCCTTAGGCCGTTTGTCCACCGCCACCGTCACCGGGACGTCACCGAGAACGAGATGACGGCGCCGATTTAGCGATACATACATTTACTATACAGTATACATATATGGCCGTGTGTCCACCGCACGCCCGTCATCCGAGTGCCTGCGACGGGGGCGGTGGACAAACAGCCTATAGTAAATGTATGTATCGCTAAATCGGCGCTGTCATCTCGTTCTCGGTGACGTCCCGGTGACGGCAGCGGTGGACAAACGGCCTATAGTAATGTATCGCTAAATCGGCGCCGTCAACTCTGTCTCGGTGACGTCCCGGCGACGGCGGCGGTGGACAAACGGCCTATAGTAAATGTATGTATTGCTAAATCGGCGCCGTCATCTCGTTCTCGGTGACGTCCCGGCGACGGCGGCGGTGGACAAACGGCCTATAGTAAATGTATGTATTGCTAAATCGGCGCCGTCATCTCGTTCTCGGTGACGTCCCGGTGACAGTGGTGGTGGAAAAACGGCCTTACGCTGTTTAAGTCTAGTTGTTATATATTTTAAACTTTATCATTTTAATATTCCAGTTCGTCCTAAGATAACCAAAAAGAGACCATAAACGATAAGACCACCGATTGTACTTTTTGATTAATTGGGTGTATCTACAATAAATTGTTTTATAATCTATTTAAACATCTTGAAATTACGAAAAAAATACTCTAATGCATATCGACCGACACTATTCTGTTAACTGAATTCTAAAAATGCGCGCTTTCGATTGCCTACACCAATAATTTTTATTTAAGTATTTTCTTTGGTCTGTACCAATTTTCACCAATCATAATTAGGAACCATGTCGCAAACACAAGCTTTCTAATTAAATTTCTCATTAAAATCGGTCCACCTGCGTTAATTTTTGCGTCAGGGGTAATAAATAATGCTCAAGATATCAAGTATCATATTTTTATTAGTTTTGAAAACCAACTAGGCAATAATTTATTCAACAGTTGAATTTATAAAACCAAATAGGTACCAGTTTATTTAATAATTGACTTCCTAAACCAACTGGGTACCAGTTTAATCAAGAGTTGACTCCCTAAATCCAACTAGATACCAGTTTATTCAACAGTTGACATCCTAAAACCAACTACATACTAGTTTATTTAACAGTTGACATCCTAAAACCAACTAGGTACCAGTTTGATTACGAGTTGATTTCCTAAAACCAACTAGGTAGAAGTTTATTCAGCAGTTGACTTACTCGCACTAGAAAACGTACCAGGCTCTAATGAAAGTTGAGCAGAAGCCTGAATGGTATACCTTCTTTTAATTTCAGACTTGGCCTTTATAAATCTCCAGTCTTTCCCGTACATCCGAGCGTCCTTACTCATTCTTCTATGTTTCGTTGATGACGAAGTTGAAAGCCAAGCAATTACAGCATTTTTACCATACTGCTCTAGATCTAAAATCCCGTTGCTAGATATCATTGAGCAGTCGGGTTTCATGACGTAAATATGTGGTAGGCAGGTTATTCCGTATAAGTATACGAGCGTTGGTACCAGGACATCATCAAACCTAAGAGTGAACCAGTTCGCTTGACTTTCTAAGCAAGCTTTTGCATCTCCTTCGGTGTCATCCAACGGAATATTTATAACTTCTATGGGTACGTTGTTAAACTTTACATTTTCGTATATGTCGTAGAATTTCTCGATAATTCCGTCCCTGTCTATTCCCTTGGCCGTGAAAAGGAGGATGATAACGTCTGCGTTTTCGACTAACCACTCTATAGGGACTTTTTCGGAACTTTTATTAAAGATTGCTGCATCTTGTAGCCAGTTAAATGCAGTAAAATCTTTTGATTCATTGTTCATAGTTTCAGCTCTTTACGCGTAAAAAATCGGCAAATCTAATATAAATCTACGTTAGAAGATTTTCATTGATTTTTGTGCATGAAATTGACACTGACGTTGACGGGTAGAATGTCTCTGACATCTTTGAACTTCATTTACCGACATTCTACCTATTTGTAAAAACATGCTTAACCTTTTTAGTCAAGCATGTTTAGATCAGATCAAGATAAAGAAGACGTGCATTTACCTATGCTTCTAGTAGCGGTCGTGACAAAAAAGACCTATAAAATTTAAAAGTTCACTAAAATTTAAAATACATTTTGACCTCCAAAGCCTATGTAAACAAACTATGAATGCTTTTAAAGTTCAAATTCGCATTGAATAAGTGATAACGGGTGTCGAGTGTCTGCATTGCTGCTTACCTTTTACAGTTCAAAGTTGATCGAAGGGCAACCTTAAAGGACAATGGAAAAATCTAGCCTCATCTCTATTCCTTAGAAGATTGAGTGCAAATTCCCATGGGATCAGTTGAAAATCTGCGAGTGTCAAGTCGGTCCTAGATTGGCAATCGCCATCTTTGTTTTGGCGCAATATAAACTTTGTTATATTTAATTTTAATAGTAGTAAGGTTCAAAATTGAATGAGATTTGATATCAATGGAGTAAAATAAACTTTGTAAGGTCATGTCCGATGGACGTGGAATATGAATGACCCAACTATGCCACTCAGACACAATGGTAATCAAATCGTGACCATATAGGAACCTATGGAATACTCATGGAATAATAACGAGCATACCAAGAAGACATTGAATTTTCAGTTTTATTACCGGGAAATAAAGAATATATTTAAGTGGGAGGTGTGCAGATGGTATTTGTGACGACAGGTGAGAATTCGGACTTACATTTAAGTGGGTAATGAGACTTATCTGGTGCTTGAATTGAAAAGATATTTCGAATTAAAGATTGATCAACATCCAAAAAATCGTTAAAAATCTATTTATGTTCGTCAATTTGTTCCAAATTTGAAGAGAACAAGATTTAAACAGGTTTTTAGTTGTTATGATTTGTTAGAACAAATACTGCAAGTACCAGGAGAGCAGAGCTTTGCAAGAGGTAACAAAACTGAATGAAAAAAAGTTCCAATTACCAATAACAGAAATGAAATACATTTTGTAGTCACAATAGGATGCCCGTTTATAGGTGAATAGTATGATTAATGAGGCCTAATGAGAAAGTATACACAGTTTTATGCATGCCTCATTTAGCAAGTACTAAGCTAGACCCAAGGGCACTATTGCATTTTGTATGCAAGTGGCAATGCTAATATCGAGTGGGCGACACTATGTTGGGCATAATTTAGGCTCGAAGTAATACCACGGGCAAAACTGTGAGTTATTGATGATTTCACACGGTTGAAACTGACTAGGTTGAGATTCTAGCTGGAAGAGACTCGTAGGATGTTCAGGTTCATACTGTTTTTATAATTTACAAGGATATTTTGAATGTAGAAAAGAAGAAATGTTAGGAAATGTTAGGATAGGAAAAGTATACATAAAATTGATCAAGCGAAGCGAGATCTCCACATCAACTTGGGCAAATCGGCTTTGTATGTATGTTTGTTTGCACGAGGATAACTTTCGAAGCGTTGATCCGATCATCGTGAAATTTGATACATAGGTAGTGATGGCACAATTTTGGTGTAACTAAATGAGCTAAAAATGTTGGCGGGTTGTTGAGATATTGGGGTTCAAGAGGGGTAAAAAAAAAAAAATTAAAAATATTAGGTCAAGTGAGACGTCAAATAAAAGCAATTTATTAGTACATTTCGACACCGTTTTTATTTTTAGTAAACTTATAGTTTTTTAATTATTAGCCATAATAAATAGTGACTTTGACAACATTCACAGGGTACACCAGTGACCCCACAGTACTGTAATTTGGTATGCGTATAGCTTAAGTGACACAAATATAGGCAAAAGTCTCAAATCCAGAACTACTGCAAATTGTAGTAAGCTTGAAGGTACCAAAATTTACCTTACTTTTTTACTTTTTTTTTTTAATTTTCCCTTTACTCGTATGTAAGACCTTGCTTTTAACCAAAATTGACAATTCTAGGTCAACCGGAAGTACCCTATAGGTTTTGGGTCGAAAACCTATATGGTAGCTTCCGTTGACATAGAATCATGAAATTTGGCAAAAATAAAAGTCACAAATAAAGGAAATATTACAAAAAATAAAAAAAAGTTGAAAATCAAAAATTAAAAATTAAAGGTTGTCCTCTGAGTTGTATGGGCGCTCATACAATTTAGAGGACTAGCTTAATCGGCACCAACCTCAAATAAGGTAAATAATTAAAACTTCTATTGAACAAAATGAATATTTAAGTGGGGCTCCCATACAACAGACATGATTTTTTTGCCGTTTTTATAGATACTGGTGCAGAACCCTTCGTGCCCGAGTCCGACTCGCACTTGGCCGGTGTTTTTGTTTGATATTAGTATATGTACCTACATAGTAGTACGTGCATAATATAGATATGGGCCTTGTAATCATATGTTGTTTGTGGACATTGTTGACTGAAATAAACCGGTTATTATTAATATAAATAATATTATTGTATTGTGATGCCCCAGCGGGCTCATGTTTTTGGGCAAAAAATTTTGTACTAAACATGTACACACGGCTACACACCAAGCTATACATCCAGTATAATATGACCTCTCATTCTACGAAAAGCCTACACAATGCGAGGTCAGCTTATACTGGATATGTATAGATTGATGTGTAGCCGTGCGTACAATATCCGTACTATGACACAAATGGTCTTGGGCGGGACACTTGGCAAGACTGAAGACGTGGTGATGACAGGTGGAGCAGGGTAGCGACTGAATGGTGGCCGAGGAATGGCTGTAGAAGGGTAGGACGTCCGGCAGCTAGATGGGTGGACGACATCCTTAGAGATGCGGACCGTCAATGGGTGAGACTAGCGCAGGATCGAGGTGGATGGCACAATCTTGGGGAGGCCTATACCCAGCAATGGGTGAAGTCAGGCTGTGGATGATGATGGCTATATTCATCGGCAGTAGGACATCCATTGCTAAATATAGGCCTCCACGAACCTCACGGATTTTGAAAGTGACCAATCTTGTGCGGCCTGCACCCAACGTCTCTCAATCAAAATGCTACCTCTTCAATTACTTAAAAATTAAGTAATTGAAGAGTGTGTCATTTTAAGTAATTGAAGTTAGTAGTTGTTAAGTACCTCTTCAATTACTTAATTATTAAGTAATTGAAGAGGGTGTAGTTTTAAGTAATTGAAGTTAGTAGTTATTAAGTACCCCTCAATTACTTAATTATTAAGTAATTGAAGAGGGTGTAGTTTTAAGTAATTGAAGTTAGTAGTTGTTAAGTACCTCTTCAATTACTTGATTATTAAGTAATTGAAGAGTGTGTCATATTAAGTAATTGAAGTTAGTAGTTGTTAAGTACCTCTTCAATTACTTAATTATTAAGTAATTGAAGAGGGTGTAGTTTTAAGTAATTGAAGTTAGTAGTTGTTAAGTACCTCTTCAATTTCTTAATTATTAAGTAATTGAAGAGTGTGTCATTTTAAGTAATTGAAGTTAGTAGTTGTTAAGTACTTTTTCAATTGCTTAATTATTAAGTACCTCTTCAATTACTTAATTATTAAGTAATTGAAGAGTGTGTCATTTTAAGTAATTGAAGTTAGTAGTTGTTAAGTACCTCTTCAGTTACTTAATTATTAAGTAATTGAAGAGTGTGTCATTTTAAGTAATTGAAGTTATAGTTGTTAAGTACCTCTTCAATTACTTAATTATTAAGTAATTGAAGAGTGTGTCATTTTAAGTAATTGAAGTAAGTAGTTGTTAAGTACCTCTTCAATTACTTAATTATTAAGTAATTGAAGAGTGTGTCATTTTAAGTAATTGAAGTTAGTAGTTGTTAAGAACCTCTTCAATTACTTAATTATTATTATTGTAATTACTAATTCACAATGAGGGGGTTAGAAGAAGGGGCGCAGAAGAACTAAAGTTGCCGACATAGCTCTCAAAGTTAGCGAGTTGAAGTGGCAATGGGCAGGCCACATCGCTTGTAGAACCGATAACCGTTGGGGAAGAAAGGTTCTTGAGTGGAGACCATGGACTGGAAGAGGCAGCGTAGGCCGGACCCCCACAAGGTGGACCGACGATCTAGTAAGAATCGCGGGGAGCCGTTGGGCGCAAACGGCTACCAACCGCTCGCTGTGGCGATCTAAGGGGGATGCCTATATTCAGCAGTGGACGTCTTCCGGCTGATGATGATGATGACGACGAATGAGGGGATTTGGACCGTTACCCACCACGCTGGTCCAGGTCGTGTTGGTGGGTGGAGATTCGTGGCAGACCAAAGAAGAGATGGAGAGATGAGCTCACTAATTTCCGAGCGGACTGGACCATCTTAGCGCTTGAAAGAAGTGTCTGGAAAGAATGGGGCTGATAATAATAATAATAATTAAATAATTGAAGAGGTACTTAAAAACTACTAACTTCAATTACCTCATTATTCATTAAAATAATTTACCAACTTTCTTCTTGTAACGATCATCAAATTAAGAGATTACATCCAATTTGAGATTGTCAACGTCAATGTCAGTTATTCGACACTTTCCCACACTACAACGGAAGTATACTTCTCATCGCACAGGTTTACGAAGTGAGAATATTAAATTATGAAGGGCTATAGCCTACGACATATATTACTATTGTGTTTAACATAGCAATCACGTTTGTATATTATAACTAGTGGTCCCGCCGAACTTCGTATCGGCTTGACATGCATAGGTATAACGCGGGCTGTCAATATAAGTCACCCTGGTAGAATTGTCAATTGTTGTCCCCGGCCATAATTATGTATGAGAAAATGAATGAATTCCACAAATAATTCAATAACAAAATTAGCCAAATCGCTCCACCCGTTCTCGAGTTTTAGCGAGACTAACGAACAGCAATTAATTTTTATATATATAGACAATATATCTCGGGATAACTCCTACCGAAGCATCTGTTTCAAACGATATTCATTTTTTTTACATCCTCTTTGACGATATTTGCAGCACGCATTCTGTCAATTCTATGTCAAACGTCATAAGGTTACATTATAAAAGCGCTAAGGTTAGATTATAAATAATTTTATATGGTGGTTAAGTATTCTTAAATTTTCTAATTTTGCGCGCAATTTTCTTAATTTTTTCTTTCATAAGAACCTTCTCCTGACAATAAGAAATACAACAAAAAAAGATTTGGCCAAATTGGTCTAGGCGTTGTTGAGTTATGCGCTTACCAACACATTTTGCGACTCATTTTTATATTATAGATAACACCTGGAGCCAGCTGGGTTAATTAAAAACTAAATGAGAAAGAAGTTTAAGTTTATTTCACAACTTTGGGAATACATATTGTAACGCATACGATCAACGGCTAATTATTAAAACCGGCCAAGTGCGAGTCGGACTCGCGCACGAAATGTTCAAGGATAACATATATTACATTGCTATGGCCGCCTAACAGATCATTGTATAGGCGACAGATTCTGACCAGCGGATTATAGAAATATGTATTTTTCGTTTAGACATTGAAGGCGAAGGTGCGAGTATGTCGAAATGGATTACGGCATTTGATTTTAATTTTAAAGTTATGAGAGTAGGTTAGGCGAGTCTACCTGTGAATGTATAATTTGAAGGAGGTACACTAATGAGTAAAGTTTACGTTGGGACTCATGGGATCCTATTTCAAATTTCGCAATCCTTTCTAAGTAGGAGGGCAGTGTTTCTACTCACAGCGATAACATAAAATGTTTAGCAATTTCTTTTGAACTCACTCAATGGGGTATGAAGCGGACTTGGGCATAATAATCCCAAGCATCCGACATCTTAACCCCATCACACTAATATTATAAATGTGAAAGTTTGGATGTTTGTTTGTTTATTTATTTGTTTGTTTGTTACGCAATCACGTCGTAACGGCTGAACCGATTCCGATGAAATTTGGTATATGCGTAGATTATAACATCGATTACCACATGGGCTACCTTTTATGATCTATTCCTATCTAATACCAAAAACTAATACCAATGGTATTTGTTTATTATCGTAATTAATATTCTATTCCTAACGAATACCACTCATAAACGAATCCCAAAACAAGTTAAATGGTATGAGAGTCAGTTAACAGTCAGTTATAAAAATGATTTTAATTTAATCAAATTTTTGGTAAGTGATTCACATGCGTAAGTAAAAATGTCGGAATGATGTGAATTTGTCAAGTTTTAGGATTGTATTATGATCTTAATGTTAAATTATTATCAAGCAAATTAAATTATTTCTGTGGCTGTACCAAGAGTTTTGTTTTGGTATTAATTGGGAATATATTTTGTAATTCATTTATATATGTATAATTTGGTATTCGCTAAGAATAGAAAATATATTACGACCTTAAACAAATACCATTGGTATTAGTTTTTGGTATTAGACGGGAATAGATCCCTTTTATCCCTTAAAACAGTTACCATCGGATATAAATGGGGTGTCAAGTCAAGTTGCAACAGCGAGTTTAGCTTTATTTCTAGGTTACCTACACATTT
Organism: Philereme vetulata; assembly: GCA_918857605.2. NCBI lineage: Eukaryota > Metazoa > Arthropoda > Insecta > Lepidoptera > Geometridae > Philereme > Philereme vetulata. The sequence continues at coordinate 5,045,122 of OU975422.1, read as the reverse complement.
AGTAGTGTAAGGTGTACGAAGTCGCGGGCAACAGCTAGTAGTTAGTACATAATAGACGGTGCTTATTGGACGCATGCCGCCACGGCGTTTCGGCGTACGAGTGGGTTTTAACTCCAAGTCAAATTTAGATGTTCAAAAAAAATAGCTTTTTGAGTAGAACAGATCCAATGGCGCGGGTTATTTTCAGTCACTCAAAGTTAACTACCAGCTTGAGTTAAAAAAGAGTGGTTAATAATGGGTTACAGTTAATTAGTGTTGAGCATCGGTAGCAATCAGTGAACAACCTTAGACAATTACTTTCGTTCATTGCAAAACTAATTAAAACATATTTATGTATCGTTTCAAAGGTTTTAAGCTCCATAACGACTAAAGCACTGCATACAAATCTATTTTCAATCTTTTTTTATAGCCTTAAACCAGGGATTCCCAAACTATTTTGGGCAGGAGACCCCTTTTTCAAAATGAACTGATACCTCAGACCCCTATAGACAAATTACTTTAAATATCCTTGTTTGTTTTCCTATTAATAGATAATACTTACCTATTTAAAAACTTTGAGGTTGGTTCAGTGAATAGACTTGACATAATTTTCTCATCAAAATTTAAGAAAATAAATAGACATAAATTTAAGTAAATATCAAGTGTAATTAATAATTATTAATAAAAATTACGTAAAACTACTTAAGTAGGTAATGGTTTAAAAAAAACATTAAAATAGCAAAGTATAGATAAAAAAATTCAGTGTGATGGATGAACCTAGTCACTTTCTTCATATCTAGCTATATCTGGTTCAATATTGGTGAGTTGCAGCCTTAAATTTCCGCGTTCGTTAATTTTCAAACGGTTTTTGTGTTTTGTCAAAATGTTTCCAACCACAGTGAAGCCTTTTTCGACTAGGTGATGGAAAAGCGATCAGGTATTTTTCAGTAATGTCCCACAATGCAAGATACTGTGTTTCAATGTTGCGTTGCAACCAGAACTTCTGATAGCCTTGATTGAACGTCTGCTTAAGCTATTCGTCTGTACTAATCAACTCTTCTAGACCTCGTCGACCGCGAAAATCAGTTTACGTTTATGTCAACCCCTGGGAAACGGATTTCCAGCCCAAGGGGTCGATATCGACCACTTTGGGAATCCCTGCCATAAATTAAGCAAAGCTTGTAATTATGGGAACTACATAACTTATAGAATACTTATAGGTTATTTAATAATCCTTATAAGGTTTATGACCATTTGTTTATGTAACGGAGCATTATATATACATTTACTATATACATATATAAATGTTTTCCTTGGTCACGCTAAAACTTAAGAACGACTTTACCTATTTTGAAGATTTTATTATGTGTGTTTGATTGAGAGAGAGACACACACACATACACACTCGCACGTAAATCACGCAACGAACACACTCCCACACTTACACATACATTCACTGAACATTCCATCATGAACCATAGTCCGGAGGGAGGTATAGGAATGCCATCATACAGGTCCATCCTAGTTTGGGTACCTATGTTTTCCATCCTGAATACCTAGTAAACCATTGTAATTTGTTGTTTGTGAAATACTGAAGTTTGTTGCTGAATAAATAAATTACTATTATTTATAATACCAGCGCTACGGGTTTATGGATGATTTAGATTCATAGTTGGTTCATAGCGCTGTTGTTGAGATCCAAAAAACTGCAGACGAAGTCGTGACCACTCAACTAGTAACACTAATATTATAAATCCGAAAGTTTGGATGTTTGTTTATTTATTTGTTTGATAGGTACTCAATCGCGTCGTAACGTTGAAATTTAGTATGTACGTTGACTATAACCTGGATTAACACATAGACTACTTTGTATCCCCTAAATCAGGTCCCATGGGATACAAATGGGGGTGTCAAGTTGCAACAGCGAGTTTAACTTTATTTGTAGGTTACCCACACTTTTAGTAGTGTAACGCGTACGAAGTCGCGGGCAACAGCTAAGTTATTCATATTATTAATAATAAGATGAACAATTACTTTGTTTTATATACAACTACCTGACCCGGTACCTGACCCCGACTTTGTTTTATATATATAGATATAGATAGGTATAGATGTATAGAAGAAAATTATTAAGTGATTCTTCAAAGAAAATCATTGAATCCACGGAAGTCGTAGAACATTTAATTTTATTCTAGTAAGGGTCGAGAATCGCCCCCATCTCACACCCTCAGTATAACGTCTGGGAATCCCTGTATTAGCAGCCTGACTGGAATAAGCTCAGGTTTAGTGGTCAAGCTCCTGAAGAACCAGTCCGTACAGGTATTAGTTTTCCTTTTATTTATTTTCAATGCAGATTCTCATTATAGACAGGGCTATTTTTTCACCATGCCAAAACATGCTGTGGTCCTATTGCTAGAGGGCCTAGAAGGGTGGGGTGCGTTTGGTAGCATGTCGGAGTTTATTCCTTAATTATTTTATTAAAATATGTACTTACTTTGGGTTTAATACTATTTTACTTTTAAAGTGTTATTCGTCTCTTACATAAAATTAGACTCTGACGTGACAAGAGCCTGTAGCACAATTGGCAGTGCATCCTCGTATCAAGAGGAAGGGTTGCGGGTTCAAGTCCCGTCCGGCTTGAAAGTTTTTGAGATGGTTTAAAAATTATTATAATTTTATTTGTGTTATTTGAAATCGATTTTGTATCTGTCCAATTTTATTAGAATATTTTAATTGTCCATACAAAGTTTGTCAGGACGATATTACTTTCTATTTTATCTATCTAGCTAATAAACTTTATAATGTATACTCTGTTTCATTATAACCACTGACGCAAAAACAGAGGTGTTATGGTTATGACGTAGTTTCTATAATGTAGTTTTTCCATATAATCCACTCTTTTATAATATCCTTCCTCTCTTCTGGCAGCCTGATTACTTAGCAGATTGGCCTTTGCTTAGCAGTAGGACTGATTAATGCACATTCTGGCCTAGTTCTCCCCAATCCTCTAAATTTTTGTTCTTTTACTTATTGTGACTTAATATACTTAGTAACATTTTTTTTTTTTTTTTTTTTTTTTTGTGTTAATTTATATTTATCTATATATTCATATTTTTTTGTAGTTGTGATACTGTGTGGGCAGTTATCCGTGACATCCTATTTTTAAATGGTTCCAACGGAAGATCAGCGTTGTGCCAAAAGCACAACAAATGCTGAGTTGGACGCCTTTTTGTGACGTCGGCGTCGGTCATTTATATATAGGTAATTGTGAGACACAAATTTGTTAGGTTTTGCTGTTGTTTGTGTTTATGAATTTGTTCTATTGTGTGTATCTTACTTGTGTGCTGTGTGTGTTTTGTACCGTCACAAATAAATGCTTTTTTCTTTCTTTCTTTCTAGTTTCCGAACAAGATGGACCGATTTGGACGTGTTTATTTTTATAGAAAGCTAGTTGGGGGTGGTTCACAGCTAATTCAGTTTTTAACGCAAAAAGGTCAGGGATTAAACATTTATACTTGTTTACCGCAAAAATACATTCTAATACTTAAAATGACGGTGTTTGTAGCCGCACTCCTCCGAAACGGGTAAATAGATTTTAATGAACTTTTTGGTAGGTATGAGAATAGCTTGTAAATTATTTTTCATCCCCCTACTCCAACTCCCCATTTTTAATCATTTGACTTTTTTTGTATAAACAATATCTATGTACTAAATTAACCGTCTTTCATTGACGTGAAGTCATTTACATGATGTGTCGCGTCACTTTGACGTCTTAAATAGTTTTTATCTCGAAGTACCCACGGAAACGGGAAATTTCAAGCGTGCGAAGCCGAACGGATCAGCAACTAAAGTAAACATTTAGAACTAATGTAGATAAATATTGTTTATTTTTATTCAGTTGATCGGCATTTCTTCAATGATATATTTATCAACTCCAAATTCAAGTTAAAGTGAAGAAAATAAACTTAATAACAGGTTAAACTCCTCGGTAAGTTATTATTATGCGTTTGACCTTACGATGCAACCTTATATAATTATTGTAAAACAAAATAATAAACAAAAGACTACGTTAATAATTTTTCACGTAATTAGGGGTGCCACTTCGTTCGCAGCAACTGGTAGACGATGATGTGGTCCAAGATGAAGCACGAAGATCTAGTAGAAACCTACTTACTCTTACCTAAAGAGGCCCAGATTGTATTCTTTATTTATAAAATTACGTTTTGCTCTACCAATTCCTACCTTTTGCCATATTACGCTTGAATACTTGGAAGACATAATTCAGAAAATGCACTTCGAAACATTATTTCAAATTCAATATTGTATTTTATCTGCAAACGAACTGCCATAAATAACAAAGTTACTATTCAAACATGTTCGAACAAAAACTCCAAACATAATTTCTCCCGTAAAAGAGCAATAAAAACCAAAATATTTCGAAATCGTGACAACCCTATTTTGATCCTAGCAACTCGGTTCATAGAGGACACTGCCCTGACGTTGCATTAACTATAAACAAACAGTTTTGATCCTTAGCACTTCAAACTTAAAGTATAGTTACGAGTGATAACTCTAGATCTTTGCAATAACTTGTAACAGACCAATCCCAGCCATATCTCTCTCAGTCTAAGGTTTATTTTAGCCTGAAAAGTCATGAATATAAAGTTGGTCTGAAACGTTCATGGCAAATCAAGACGCTGCTGTAGGTGTAGTCTCTATTGCTATGTATTAGAGTGTATTTTGGCATATCAGTGTGAGAATTAGTATTGCAGATCTTTATTGTTAAGATCCTACGTGTTACTATGGTTTGTCGAACAAAAATGGACAAAGAGTGTAGTGTTTCGAGTGTAAAGGTTTCGAAAGTAAAAATTTGCTAGCTGTGGAACTGAACCTTTTTTAGTTGCAGACGGTTATTGTTCATACTTTTTGTAAGCTATTTCTATAGCCTAGTTATTACCTCTCTGAAGTTGGTACAGATTTAAAGATTTTTATTGCTGGTTTTGAAGTTTAATTTCTAAAGACTTTTTTGATTTTTAGTCTAGACTCAGCTGTCTGTCTGTCCGTCTGTCACCAGGCTGTATCTCATGAACCGTGATAGTTAGAAAGTTGAAATTTTCACAGGTAATGTATTTCTGTTGCCGCTATAAAAACAAATACTAAAAACAGAATAAAATTTATATTTAAGGGAAGCTGCCATACAACAAACGTGATTTTTTTGCTCGTTTCTGCTTGATATTTATAACGGCAACAGGTAGACGCTAGAAATATTCACAGAATATTTAGTTATATATTCACTTTAAAAATAAACAATTAAATGAAAATAAAATTAATATTTACGGGTGGCTCCTATCCAACAAACGTGATTTTTTTGCCTTTTTATTGATAATGATACGGAACCCATCGTGCGCGAGTCCGACTCGCACCTGGCAGTTTCATTTTTATTAAACAGGTCTCACGGAAAGGTGCTTCATATTTATTTATTTGCAATAAGTACATACATACTTTATTATTCTTTATTGTACACAAATAGATTTACAGATAAAAATAGCTTACAATATGGACATGTACAAAGGCGAGCTTAACCCTACTAAAATAATCGTTTAATTAGTTATAATACTATACTTAAAGAATGATTCGGATACGACAAACTGAAAGGAGGTAATACATAGTTATTCTTGAGAACCTGTTACAACCTCTTCACCATTTGATAAATAATACCGTTGCTAAAAAAATGCAATACATATTTGTTAAAATAATTTTTTATTATTATTAATAATATATATTATTAAAAGCTATTTTTGGCTCTTCAAACACCTAGTACGCCTAAAATAAGTCCTAAGGTATACAGAGAATTAGTTTAAAAATTTTATTATATCCTTTTTAAACAATAGTTATACATTTTTTTCGGTAGAATTTCCAAAGTACCGCAAAAGAAACATGTTTGTCAAACTACGAAAATAAAACTTTAACTAATAAATTAAAAGAAACTCTATTATTATTTAATCTACTTTTATATTCGTTCCCTCCATTTGCACGTCATTTAACAATAAAACAAAAGAAAAACGCATCAACCTTTAACTCCTAAAAGCACCTATCGCAGAATCCGCCGTAACAAAAACGAATGAGTTTCATTAGCTGTTGTCTACTTTTTATAGTACGCTCATGATGGACTTGATTAATCGCTATTAGACTGGTAATAAAGTACCTGTTTAATGTATAAAGCAGGGGTCCTCAAACCATCTGCAGAAATCAAACGGTTGGTCAATCGCTCATCAAACAGTCGTTCAATCGCAAATCAAATGGTAAGTGGATCACTCATCAAACAGTCGTTCGATCGCAAATCAAATGGTAAGTCAATCACTCATCAAACAGTCGTTCAATCGCAAATCAAATGGTAAGTCGATCACTCATCAAACTGTCGTTAAATCACAAATCAAATCGTAAGTCGATCACTCATCAAACTGTCAGTCAATCGCAAATCAAACGGTCGGTCAATCACAAATCAAACAGTCGATCGATCGCAAAAGACCGTTCAATTGAGACTTGTGATCAACTAGTACTTTACTAGATTATAATTGTAAAAAAAACCTTTTAGAATACGTTAGACAAAATAAACAAGAAACCTCAAAATAGTATAGTAGAAAAAGTGGCACTCTGGGAGTGCCACTTTCCGACAGAACTCACACTCAGACAGAAGTGAAAACTTGAATAAAAGCAGACTACACTACAGATACTTATATACAGTGGTGTCAGTAACCAAAGAGAATATAATACCTACAGACTGTCAGTAGTTAGTGACAGGTGTCAGTAACAGTTTCGCGAGTTCAATGGTTTTTTTCCCATCTCAAAAAATGTTCAACGTGCCTAAAGAAGTTTTCACTTTAATAAAAAATTTATGACGGCTTCGTCCGTTCGCCGATGACTGCTTTTCGCTCTGAAGGTATAGAACTTTTTGGATTATATGCATTATGATCGACTACCACCTCTCTCACTCGTACCATACTTAAAAGATACGAATCGGGTAAAAAGCCATTTAGAAAACCTTAGACAAAATAAATATCAATATATTTGAAAAAATAAGCCAATTATGGCGGCTTGGTCCGCTCGCAGATGACTGCTTTTCGCTCTGAAGGTATAGAACTTTTTGGATTATATACATTATGATCGACTACCACCTCTCTCACTCGTACCATACTTAAAAGATAAGAATCGGGTAAAAATCCATTTAGAAAACCTTAGACAAAATAAATATCAATATATTTGAAAAAATAAGCCAATTATGGCGGCTTGGTCCGCTCGCAGATGACTGCTTTTCGCTCTGAAGGTATAGAACTTTTTGGATTATATGCATTATGATCGACTACCACCTCTCTCACTCGTACCATACTTAAAAGATAAGAATCGGGTAAAAAGCCATTTAGAAAACCTTAGACAAAATAAATATCAATATATTTGAAAAAATAAGCCAATTATGGCGGCTTGGTCCGCTCGCAGATGACTGCTTTTCGCTCTGAAGGTATAGAACTTTTTGGATTATATGCATTATGATCGACTGGTACCATAATTAAAAGATAAGAATCGGGTAAAAAGCCATTTAGAAAACCTTAGACCAAATAAATATAAAGTAGTGTAAAACAAGCCAATTATGGCGGTTTGGTCCGCTCGCAGATAACTGCTTTTCGCTCTTTAGCGAACTTTTTGGATTCAATTCATTGTGAATTATGTACCTTACTAGATAAGAATCGGAGAAAATGTCCTTCAAAACTAACCTAATTATGGCAGCTTGGTCCGCTCGCCGATGACTGCTTTTACTGTCTACCGAACTTTTTTCGCAAGTAATGTCTGTATTAGCTTCTAAGATACTAATATCTTCGGGACTCACTTACTCGCTACTTGATTTCAAAACCTACAGTTGAAACCTAACACCGCTTTCTTTTTTTACAACCTTTTGCTATGTACGACATTAATTTAAAACACACATCCGGAATCTTATTAGCTGGTTTTAGAGGTGGGTTAAATACCGGTAGCTTGAATATTTATCCAGTAATCGATACATTTCCAATAAACAATTTTATAACAATATAATAACATGGTAACGTTAATCGGTGGCGCCTTTGCGTCGATGACGCATAATCAGTTTAACAAGTACCTTCTTACATGATCAATGAATATGATTTGATTACCTATTTTACGACCTCCGTGGTGCAGTGGGTGAATAGCCGGCTGAGACGCAGGAGGGTTCGATTCCCGCCGCGGAACAATTTTCATGATCTACAGATATTTGTTCCGGGTCTGGTTGTTTTTCTATACATTATAAGTATGTATTTACAAAAAAAAATTATACAAGTATTCTATCAGTTATCTGGTTCCCATAGTACACACTCTCTGCTTAGTTTGGGGCTAGATAGCGCTGTGTGAAATGTCCAGCAATATTTAATATTATTATTTTTTTATACAGGCTGTTTCATTAATATTTTAGGACTTGATATTAAAGATGTTTGATTTTTTTTGTAATGAATTACATAACGTAGTACATAACATAACTGCAGTATAGTTACTTGCTAGTAATATTAAAGTTTTAGTTTTTTTAGTTTCTATAGACACTGTAATAATTTGACTCGCTCCGCTCCTACCGAAATTGCATAACCAAGCAGTTAAACGCCTGATTATTATATCATTGATCATCTATCGTTCAAGTTTGAGCACCGCTGGCCTAGATACTTATTTAGACAACAAGTTGGAGTGTGGTACAAGTTAAATGCTTATACACCACTTTACGTTATTGATTGTAAATTAAGCGTAAGTACCTATTATGCATCGACATTTTCGTACTAGGGACATAAATCGCATTTACGGAGCCGTTAACGAGCTTAAAATGACCAACTTTCAGAGCATGAGTGAAGAAAAATTATTGATTTAGGTTTGCAAGTCTTTTTTGAGGGCTGTTTTACCTTAACGTAACTAAGAAAAAACTGGTGTCACGACGATCTTTCTTTTCTATTTTTAACCAGGGTTTTGTATTTTACGAACAACGTAATAATGAAAGCAACTCACATTTCCCTGAGGATCCACAAGCTGAGCGTATTTGGGGGCTTTCGCCTTGCTGCCGTCCGCGAAAACGCCCGCGAGTCGCAGTGGAGTCCCAGGTCGTGCTGCTGCCCGCTCGTACTGCGCCCCCACCCGACCGCTCTCTGAAAATGGCATGTCTAGTTACTTTTAGCTTTATTATTACTTGCAGTAGAACCACACTCGAACGCCCGCTGAAATATTATGTATTTATTCAGATGGAGGATAAATTAAGTGTAAAACGCTTGCACTAAGACCACCAAGAATAAATTATAATGGGTTAAAGTCAGACCATTTTAATAGGTAACATTTGACGTCTGTTAGTTCGGTACAACTCGTACCGAACTCGTACTCGTATCGGTCATTATTACAATAAATATGTAATCGTAGTTGAAAAAAGTTAAGCAATTGTGCAGTTTTAACAAAACGAAACTATATATTATTTTACGCCCGCCGTTACAAGGTTACGTTGTTGAATTTTGATGAACTGTCAAATGCTACCTATTAAACTGGCCTGACTTTAGGTTAGCAGGTAGCAGGTACTATACGCTTGCATTACGACCCCACCTGATCTGGATTAGAATGAACTCTTCCAGAAACTAAAATTACTCACTTTTTTTTTCGGTTGAAAGAACGCATAATCAATAAGTATATCAGAGTATAAATTACCTATTTACTAAGATTACCTATCCCGGGTTTTATCAAACAATAGTCATGTATGTCATAGTATTAAGCGTACCTAGTTTAAAATTAAGAAGTCTCTTAACCTCGTAGAACCGGTAGGTGCGTATCTACTCTCTAATTGGTAGTTGTTTTTTTGTAAAATTACTGTGAACGCAGAGTGGTGGCGCTGAGATCGCTTCCTAGCCACCCCTCGAAGACCGAGTCGATTCTGGCCACTTCACTTTCCCTTGGAGCGCCGGTATGAAAACACCTCCTTCACTGAGCATCGAAACTGTACCGTTCACCGTATCTACCTAGCTATCAAGAATATTGTACCTACCTGCCAAGCTGAAATCCTGATAAAAGTAAGCTAACTGGATTTTACTGGTTTGCCTGAGTACCCTGCACCGTGTACTTCATACCCCAGGACTGCAATGAGCCACCTTCCAACATAACACCCACGTTCCAGACGTCATGTATATAGGATGTTTGGTAAATATACGCACACAAATGAAAGGGGTTATTTTGATGAGCTTAATAAATAAATATTGTGAAATGGTTACCATAGAAATGTGTATGTAATTTATTTTGGCATGTAAAAACAAACACTTTATTAAACTTATGTTATGCTATTGCATAATGCTTGCCATCTAACCACAGATACTGTATTGGTGACGTCTCGAGATATCTCTTGTTGTCCCTTTCTAACCCAAAGCCGCAGCCATTTCCGAAAGAGATATCAAATCAGATCAGATATCAAATCAGTCTTTATTTTTGGATGTCGATTGCAAGAGTAGGCAGTAAGTTTTATATCGCATTAATCACTTAAACTTAGTCGATTTTCTCTAAAATTTTATAATATAACTAGTTTTTTTTTTCGAGAAGCCTTTTTTTATATTTTGAGAAATCGTCACTTGAATATTGTCAGTATGTATTACCAAACACTGTATTATCTAGAAAAAAAAATCTTCTCAAAGGACACCTATTCCAATAATAAAAATGGGGTATGGCTGTATCATGGTCACGGCCGTGTGTTGTACGTGAGTACGTGTACGTAACAGATAATATTTTCCATACAAAATATAAAATACGCTGTTTTATGTATGTCTTAATCATGTTTGAACACTAAGAAGTCCTTCGGTCCACTAAGGTCCTTCATACTAAATGGAAATCTGCAATCGCAGCAAAATGACCTCAAAATGGCGGTGTTTCCCATCCACTGCGCGCGATGTATCCCAGTCCACACTTAGCGTAACGAATTCTTTGATCCTTTAGCTATCCAGTAGTGTAATTAAATTTTGGATGGAGATTATAGATATGTAGCTGCAACACCAAACTGTATCCCCCGCGTTATCATTCGTTTTTTGAATTGCCTCCCACTATAAAAAATTATAAAACGTAATTATAAAATAAGTAATTTTAAAAACGTATTTACGTCAAAAATACCAGGCTATCAGAACCATAAAAGAGGTCTTACCAGTCGTAGGTCTCGCTCTATAGGCGGAGATGGCGCGTGGCGACACGAGAGCGAAGGCCCGCGCCCGTAGTAACGCCGCGATGGAGCCCCGAGGAGACGCCAGCGCCCCCCCGCGACAACCGCACGCTGAGAACCAACCTGAAATAAAAAAAACAGTTATCGAAAAGTCACAAAACTATTTTTCCAAAATTGAGGGTAGTTTAGTTAGTAGTATTTATCGGGTATGTATCTTTTTTTTTGTTATCCCGACGTTTCGACTGTATTGCAACAGCCGTGGTCGCGGGCAGACTGACTAGGCAACACAGTCGAAACGTCGGGCGGGATAACAAATAAAATTTGTACATACGCGATAAATAATTAATACCCGTTTAAATCAGCAATTGAGGGTAGTTGTTAAAGTGTAAAACAGAGTGAAAGTGATTAACCCTATCAAAGGCTTTTCGACGTAGAGGTCTAAATATACCATCATAATATACCATAGTCTAAATATACTCCTAACAACTAAGGAATGTTTCTGAAAAAATCCAATATTCTGGGCCCATAGGTAAACATAAAAAGGCCCACATAAAAAGTATAAAACTAATATATGTGCTAAAAACGGGATATTTACCATGATTTGTGAGTATTTCAGTATCCCGATATTTCGGCGCAGTTGCATGCGCCATGATCAGGGATAAAAACTGGTTAGTTTTTTTTTATACTTATATACAACATACTCAAATACTCACAAATCATGGTAAATATCTCGTTTTTAGTATAAATAGTGTTCATAACCATGATAGTTTCAAAAGTTATATAAAACTAATAATTTGATTTCATTATAAGCTCTCCGGCTTCGCACAGATTATTGTTATCAAAGTATATACAGCATACAGCACTCATGCATACTGTAGCTAATGTTTCTTTAAGGTGGTCTCATGATGGAGACGGATGCTAGACAATTAAACTTGGACAATAGATTGTAGTGGGCTTCTGGTTTTTGGACTCATTTGAATCTGCTCGCGGTTCTGATTATGAATTTCTTAAAACCTTCCTTTGAAAAAGTAATTTTTCACCTATTTAAAAAATATTCAAAATCGGTTCAGTAGTTCCGGAGATTATAAATAAATAAATTATGCTGGATATTTCACACAGCGCTATCTAGCCCCAAACTAATCAGAGCTTGTACTATGGGAACCAGATAACTGAAAGAATACTTACGAGTACATACTTATAATACATAGAAAAACATCCAGACCCAGAGATTACTCTTTAACTAACTAACACCCATTAACAAAGATTGATAAAAATCGCTTGGTCCCGTGTCTAAGTATTTGTATAGTAGATATTAATTAATAAAAAAAAATATGAGAACATCAACCCCCTTTTGCCAAAAAAAAATGACAACCTACTGAATAAAGTATCATTATACCAAGTTTCATCAAAATCCATCCAGTAGTTTCAGTGAAAAAACGTTTTGGCTTCTATATTGGCTATTAAATTAAAATTTTCATATCTGCCGCCGAACCGATAACCCCGCTATCGCGTGTCTAGTTCTAAGTGTTTTAAATACTAGTGGTTCGCCCCGAACAGAGATCTCGCAAGTCTCCCAAAACACAAAAGAAAATATTCCTAGGGCGACTCGCGCAACGATGCCTAAACGTATTTATTGGCTAAATATGATTTAAGGAGTTGTCAAATCAAACAAATACGTAAAATTTAAACATGTTTAGTCGCTAAATACGTTTAAGTTGTGCAAGCCGGCCTTAATCTTTGACCAATAAAATAGTGCCACGAAGTGAGTAACCAAATTACTTGACCTACAGTTTCATTTAAATTACAGGTAACGGGAGTTCATGTATAGTGGATAATCTTTTTTGGGGTACAAATTGCAGTTATTCTAGATTTCAGACTTTGGCCTATATTTGTGTCACTTAAGCTACACGCTTACCAAATTACAGCACTGTGGGGTCACTGATGTACCCTGTGAATGTTGTCAAAGTTCAGTATTTATTATGGCTAACAAATAACACAAAAACTATAAAAAAATTACTAAAAACAAAAACAGAGTCTAAATCTACTAATAAATACCTTTCATTTGACGTCCCACTTGACCTAATAGTCTCATTTTAATTTTTTTACCCCTCTTGAACCCCAAAATCTCAACAACGCCCGAACATTTTAGCTCATTTAGTCACACCATAAATTGTGCCATCACTACCTACCTATGTATCAAATTTGACGATGATCGGATCAACGCTTCGAAAGTTATCCTCGGGAAAAGAAACATACATACATACAATGCCGATTTGCCCAAGTTGACTTAGAGATCTCGCTTCGCTCGATCAATGATTTGTTAATTTTAATGTGGTATACAATACAGCGTTTTCTATTCTATTCTATGGATAAATTTACACCCTATAAGTATGGTATGCGGATTTTAACGCAGTGGTAATTTTACCATTGCCACTTAGAGATAATGAAAGTAAGAGGGGTTAATTCCTTAACCTTTATATAATGACAACAATTGAAGGACGCCTCAAATGTCAAGTTATAAGAAAGGTAGGTGTTTTCGTCACAAAGAAAACTGTTGAAGGTTCTCCATTTTTTACAAGTTTTTTGACTTGCAATGTAGGTATGTTTGCCCGGGTGGAATCTTGCTACTGCATTTAAAACCCGTTCCCCTCAACTAATTGAGATGAAATTTGGAATACATATGTAACTTCAGTGACAATGCAATAACATGGTACCATGGAGGTGGTCTCATGATGGAGACGGATGCTAGACAACGGATGTTTGTCCGGGTGGAATTTTGCAACTGAATTTTAAACCCGTTCCCCTCAACTGATTGAGCTGAAATTTGGAATACATATGTAACTTCAGTGACAATGCAATAACATGGTACCATGGAGATGGTCTCATGATGGAAACGGATGCTAGACAACGGATGTTTGTCCGGGTGGAATCTTGCAACTGCATTTTAAACCCGTTCCCCTCAACTGATTGAGCTGAAATTTGGAATACATAATGTAACATGTACATATGTAACTTCAGTGACAATGCAGTAACATGGTACCATGGAGGTGGTCTCATGATGGAGACGGATGCTAGACAACGGATGTTTGTCCGGGTGGAATCTTGCAACTGAATTTTAAACCCGTTCCCCTCAACTGATTGAGCTGAAATTTGGAATACATATGTAACTTCGGTGACAGTGCAATATTATGGAGTTGGTCTCATGATGGAGACGGATGCTAGACAACGGAATTTCTGAATGGATTATAATAGGCTACTAGTGTTTGGGCTTAGGTATTTGAATCTGCTTGCGGTTTCGATTATGAATTTTATAAAAGCTTTTTTTTAAAAAGCAATTTTTATACAAAAAACTTATTTTATACAACCTGCTTTCTTATGTATGACACGGAATTTAAAACACACATCCGGAATAGCATTAACTAGTTTTAGAGGTGTGTTTAACACACCGGTAGCTTGAGTAATTCTCCAGTAAATAACTTATTATACGGCCCATAAAGATATTTAGCCTAAAATACATAATATAATAAAAACTTGTATTTATTTACTGCATAAACACTGCAATTTTAGACGTGAGTTTTCGGTGTTCCTAATGTTTTGAGCAAAATAAGTATTAAAATGTAGGAGCATAATTAGAAAAGTACCAGGCGCACATAAAAACCTAAGAAATGAACATCCGGATGGTGTAAACCAGTACCTTTATTACGTAAACCAGTTCCTGTCGCCTACATGTCGTTCGGACATGCCGTCTCTTTCACACCTTCAGTGCGTAGCGCACATGTGTAAAGGACTGCTTGCCCTGACGACTGGCAGGCGACAGCAACTGGCTTATATAATAAGACTACCGGTACAGGTAGAATTATAAACCCTCCGTCGTCCGAGACACGTTCTCGGAGACCCGGATGACGAAATCACTTCCGCTAATATGGGTGAGTCATCCACATTAGACAGAGAAAACACTCCACAAATACACCGACCTCGCCGGCGAGGTCGACGAGTCCCATTAGTCGCCGCCTACACGAGGTACAAGCACGTACCCGGGCGTTTCTCTCCTATCCCCGTCCCGGCAACAGCCCAAGCCGAGGTTCGTACCTAAGTGGTGCCCTTGCGCTAGTTGCCTCATCAAAAATAAAATTATAGGGCTGAGCGCCTTCTGCGCTCGCCAAAAGCTCGGTTAAGCTGCAACGGCCTCAGAGGCCAACAGCGAGATAAGACCATTCGAAAAAAAAAAAAAAAAAAGGTAGAATTATTTGTAAATGTTTTCAAAGCTTTTTTCCTGTTACTTAGCAATTCCTAGTAAGTTGTTAGGATGGTGTAAGAAATGATTGTTAATGGGATTTTCTGGTTTAATGGTGTACTCACTCAGTCTTTAATTAAATTAATTAAAATCTTACAAAGTGCAGAACTGAACGAAAATGCAAGTTTTTACGGTGGCTGTCTGTAATGGGGTGTCATTATGTCATTTTCTTTGAAATAAAAAGTGAATGATGTTCCAATTTATATATAGTTATAGTAATTTCCTAGTTACAGGTTCTTTCTAGGCGAGCGCTCTCCATCTTCGGCCACACCATCAGGTAAGGTTGTCTGGTAGAGATCGCTACTTAGCGATAAGACCACCAATTGTATATATATATATTACTAGTGGTAAAGCTTTTGTGAACGGGCTCTAGGAAGTGGGCACCACCGCCTTACCTTTATCTGCCGCCAAATATCAGTACTTGTGCTGCTGTGTTCCGGTTAGATGGTAATGGTAAGTTCCTGTAATTACTGGCACATAGGCATAACAGCTAAGTCCTATAGTATGGTAACGTATCCACATAGAGATCAAGACAACATAATAGCTTGTTTTGAATTCTATGTGGACATCCATGGGCTGCAGTAGCCACTTGACTTCTGGTGGACTGCATGCTCGTTTTCCATATAAGTAGTATAAAAAAAACATAAATATTGATTAAAACTGAGTCTATAGCCATCTCAGCGTCCTGGAACCCGGTGATTGCTAGGTGTGCGCGTCGTGATCGGTCGTCTCAGTGCGTAGATACGGTTAGTGTAGTGTCGTAATATGAACGAGGACATTTCTAATTCTGAAGACCAAGTGAGGGTAGTTGTTGCATCTGTTATCACTTCTCAATGGTAGCTCCAAGTATTCCAGTCAACCCGTGACCACGACTGTTTCAACACAGCCGAAACGTCGGGATAACAAATAAAAAAGGTGCATATGCGATATATACCCGTTCTAATCAATAATTATGTACAGTGATCGCGAAAGTTTGAAAAATACAATTGTATACATTCATTTGAATAGTCTTACTTTTAATTGTTGATTTTTTTTAAATTCTTTATTTACCATGGGAGTTTTAACCAGACAATGGTTATGTCACTCCCGTAAGTCTGATCATCAAATTACATCTACTTTAAAAAAAAAAAACGAAAAACTAACAATTAACTACCTACCTAAGTATTGCCCTCCAGCGAAGAGAGGTAAATTTTAAGCAGTCTCCTGGCCTCATCAGATGATGGTGAAGCCAAGAAACTGTTACAAATCCCTACGCTGTTATCAGTAAACAACAAAGAGGTATGGCGCTCGGCCGCGTTCCGAACACATTCCGACAACACGTGATGCACATCTTTTAATTGTTGATGTGTACCATCTTCCTCTCGGATTGTGGGAGTGATTTTGGCAAAAGGGACGGAAATGTGTAACAGGAAACCGAGGAAGCGCGCGCTATTTGATTTGACCAATGAGCGCGCGCGGTAGTCAGATGTTAAAATATGCGACTATTGTGTAAGGCTCCTAGTTTTTTTGTTGTTTATACAATACAAAAAAACTAGCCAAGTGCGAGTCGGACTCGCGCACGAAGGGTTCCGTACCATTATCTATAAAAACGGCAAAAAAACCACGTTTGTTGTATGGGAGCCCCCCTTAAATATTTGTTTTATTTTAATTTAATTATTTATTTATTAAGTGAATATATAAAAAAATATTCTGTGAATATTTCGAGCGACTAGCTGTTGTCGATATCAATATCGAGCTAAAACGAGCAAAAAATCACGTTTGTTGTATGGGAGCTCCCCTTAAATATTTGTTATATTTTAATTTAATGATTTATTTATTAAATGAATATATAAAAAAATATTCTGTGAATATTTCGAGCGACTAGCTGTTGTCGATATCAATATCGAGCTAAAACGAGCAAAAAATCACGTTTGTTGTATGGGAGCTCCCTTCAAATATTTATTTTATTCTGTTTTTAGTATTTGTTATAGCGGCAACAGAAATACATCATCTGTGAAAATTTCAACTGTCTGGTGACAGACAAACAGCGGAGCCTCAGTAGTAGGGTGCCGTTTTACCCTTTGGGTACGGAACCCTTAAAACATCTTCAATCTTTTTTGAGTTAAAAGAAAAAAATTAGTAAAGGAGTAACTGTAAAGGAGACCGGGGAAATAAAGACCCGATACAACGATTAAACTAAAAATAAAAACAGGGTTGAAATAGTCCTTTCATTTGACGTCCCACTTGACCTAATAGTCTCATTTTCATTATTTTCCCCCTCTTGAACCCCAATATCTGAAAAACTCCCCAACATTTTTAGCTCATTTAGTCGCACCAAAATTGTGCCATCACTACCTACCTATGTATCACATTTCACGATGATCGGATCAACGCTTCGAAAGCTATCCTCGGACAAACAAACATACTACATCATCATCATCATCATATCAGCCGTAGGACGTCCACTGCTGGACAAAGGCCTCCCTCATTGATCTCCAGGAACTGCGGTTGGAAGCGGCCTGCATCCAACGCCGACCTGCGGTTCTTACCAAGTCGTCTGCCCATCTTGTGGGTGGACGTCCTACGCTGCGCTTGCCGGTCCGTGGCCTCCACTCGAGAACCTTTCGGCCCCATCGGCCATCTGTTCTGCGCGCTATATGGCCTGCCCATTGCCACTTCAACGTGCTAATCCGTCGGGCTATGTCGGTGACTTGAGTTCTCCTACGTATCTCCTCATTTCTGATTCGATCCCGTAGAGAAACCCCGAGCATAGCCCTCTCCATAGCTCGTTGAGCGACTCTGAGCTTATTCATAAGGCCAATAGTGAAGGACCACGTCTCAGTTCCATATGTCATCACTGGTAACACACACTGATTGTAGACTTTCGTCTTAAGGCACTGAGGTATGTTGGACGAAAAGACGTTGCGAAGTTTCCCAAACGCTGCCCATCCGAGTTGGATTCGACGATTGACCTCTTTCTCGAAGTTGGACCTACCTAATTGGACATACTACATACAACGCCGATATGCTCAAGTTGATTTGGAGTTTTTTATTTGATAGTTTTATTTAAGTTTGGAGGAATTATTATGATTACGCAAGCACCATTTATTAAACTCTGTAAAAAACATATAAAGATCACACTATCGCATTGCGATATGCAAAAACAAATCTGCTAATATAAGCATTTATCTTAGCGAGACCTGCTATTATAAACAATACGATCTGATTTACCGTTGACGGGTAGACTTAGTACTTGAATGATGTAATTTTGACGAAGTGGTACGGTGTGGCAACGTATTGTCTTGCGACGGATTAAATATTGCATCACGCATGCATTCGACTGCATCTAGTCTAATTCTAGGGTGGGGGGAATAATACAAAATACTTTATTCAAAAGTTTCGTTTTTATTATGGCTAATAACTCAAAAACTAAAACGATTAAACTAAAAACAAAAACAGGGTTGAAATATTCCTTTCCTTTGAAGACCTTTCATTTGACATCCCACTTGACCTAATAGTCTCATTTTAATTTTTTTACCTTTCTTGAACCCCAATATCTCAAAAAACCCCCAACATTTTTAGCTTATTTAATCACACCAAAATTGTGCCATCACTGCCTAACTATGTATCAAATTTCACACGAGGATTTTTGGATCAAACGCTTCGAAAGTTATCCTCGGACAAACAAACATACATACATACATACAGCACGTACATTACACATACATACAAACAATGTAGAATAACAACAGTAGATTATTAAACGAGGTGATAAAGCATTGGCTTGCGTCACAGGCGCTATATTAAACTCCGAATGAAACGATGGATTCTAGAGTTCTGAATCCTGAGTGCAGAGAGGGATAAGCACGCCCAAGATGCAGACAGCTTTATCCAAGAATGAGAATACTCTACTTTTCACACTTTCTGCGAGACAATAAAAACCAAATCCAGGTTGGTGCATTCTGTGAAAGGGTTAGTTCGATTTACGAATAACTTCTTAATGTGTGGGTCTCTTTGGTTCAAATTTTAATACAGATGAGGCTTCAGATTCCATTCACATTATGCCCGCGAGAAGAACTTTACTCCCGCCTCAGCCGTAGGGATTTTATCACCTGCTTTCGGTGAGGTTTACATGATATATAATTTGATATTGTCGAGCAGGTGGTGTGGAAAATCTATTCATTGGAACAAAATACATGTTACATGAAAAAATATATGGAATATGTTTTCATATATAGATGTAGCTAATGATGGCCGATTGACAATTCTACCGGTGACGTACATTGGCAGCCCGCGTAATATGCATGTCAAGGCGTTACGAAGTTTGGCGGGTCAGATAGTACCTATTGGTATAAATGGACACCCAAACTGGAAGAAGAGCACTTATGTACGTTTTTTTGTAAATACACGCTTATCATAAAGAGATAAGAGCATAGAGAAACAACCAGCCCCGGAACAAATATCTGTACGTCATGCAAACATTTATTCCGCGGTGGGAATCGAACCCGCTAACTGAGTCTCAGCCGGCTATTCACCCAGTGCGCCCGGAGGTCGTCGTCACGAGAGGAGAATGTGTAGATATTGTTATGAAACATGATCTATTTTTCAAATATTCTACAAGCTTTTGTGCAAAATCACACTAATATATAAATGCGAAAGTTTGGATGTGTGTTTATTTGTTTATTACTCGATCACGTCGTAACGGCTGAACCGATTTCGATGAAGTTTAGTTTGTACTATATTATAACCTAGATTAACACATAGGTTACTTTTTATTCCATAAATCGGTTCCCATGCGATAAAAGTGGGGTGTCAAGTCAAATTGCAACAGCGAGTTTAGTTATATTTCTAGGTTACCTACACAATTAGTAGTGTAACGCGTACGAAGTCGCGGGAAACAGCTAGTGTTGCGTAAACCCTTATCCCTACATCACAAAACGTAAAAGTCAAGTTGGATGCACTCTGAGGTCAACCCTTCGGTCATCGTCGGATCACGAACGTACATCCCTCCACACAGCCTCTAACTTAACCTTATCACAATGGAATAGAGCTGAAATTAATCGGAAATACTATTGATTTACCTACTGTAAAGCAAATAAATTTTGCGCAATTTACAACCTTATTGTCCAACAAAAAAGAGTAGATTTATATTAGGGTTAGAAACGGTGATCGTCCTTGGCTGGTCGCACTGCGCTGTCGTTTTTAGGGTTTTTGATCGAAATGGTAAAACGGAACCCTTACGGTACAACTTTATCCGTTCGTCTGTCTGTCACAGCTGATTGGAATTCACACTGATTGGATTGGCTTGAAATTTGGAATAGTTATAATTAATACTGACTTTTGAAGTAAAACTTCTTTACGCACGCTCGAATTCGGGATTAAGCTGGTGAATGCGTTACGAAAAGTGCGGAAAAAACGGATGTTGAGAGGGAGCAAGTTAGTGAAGATAGAAAGAGAGAGAGTTACGTTTCGTATATTTTTAAACGCTAATGTGTGAGTGCGAGTTGCGTCCGTCCAGAATAAACATAAACTGATCGACTCGATCGTTGAACTATTTTGTAAATTTATATTTTGAAAAAGAAGTTTTACTTCAGTCGTGTGGTCTAAAGCACAATCGGTTTTTTTTTCTATTGCAATTGAAAAAATTCAAAAATATTTTCGCTTTGATGGCCAAAAGAGCCAAAATGGTGGTGGTTAAAATGTCAAAATAAGGTTTCTATGTCAAGTGGGGTATCTATCAAAGAAATTGAGTTACACATTCCAAAACTTTTTGACGACCTCCGTGTTGTAGTAGGCGAATAGCCGACTGAAACGCAGGAGGTAGCGGGTTCGATTCCCGCCGCGGAACAAATGTTTGCATGATCTAAAGATATTTGCTTTGGTCTGGATAAGTACGTATTTTATTTAAAAAAAAGTATTTACGTATTCTATCAGTTATCTGGTTTCCAGTTAGTTGGGTACCCCACGAGCTCACTGAAAGAAACCTAATGAATCGTGTACTCATTTGTGATTCTTTATTACGACGTAATGAATCCGAACCATTTTTGAAGAAGCTGATAACTGGTGATGAAAAGTGGATCACGTACGACAAGAACGGGCGAAAAAGGTCGTGGTCAAAGGCTGGGCAGGCTTCACAGACTGTGGCGAAACCCGGGTTAACTCGCAACAAGGTGATGCTATGTGTGTGGTGAGATTGGAAGGGCATTATGAGCTGTTACCAGGCAGGACCACCGATTCTGAACTCTACTGCGAACAACTGATGAGATTAAAGCAAGAAGTTGAGAGAAAGCGGCCGGAATTAATCAACAGAAGAGGTGTGGTTTTTCATCATTATAACGCTAGACCTCACACATTTTTAGGCACTCAGCAAAAATTAAGATAGTTTGGCTGGGAGGTGTTAATGCATCCGCCGAATCGTCCTGACCTTGCACCTTCAGATTTCCACCTGTTTCGGTCTCTTCAGAATTCTTTAGGCAGTGTCAGGTTAACATCACGAGAGGACTGCCAAAACTACTTGTCATGTCCCTACCTACAAGATGGCAAAAAGTTATCGAACAAAATGGTACCTACATACTTTAGTTAAATGTAAATGAACTATATTAAAAAATGTTTTGAATTTTCTTAAAAACTGCGAGGAAACTTTTACCCCAACCTAATATAAACTTATGTAGGTTGGGAAGCCTCGGTGCGAACCCTAATCGTACTGGGTTATTCTTGTTTATCCTTTCAAACGTCTTCTATAACCAGAACGCAAACTTGCCCTGCAGAATAATTGCTGGGTTAGTTAAGAGCCTAATTTATGGAAATCACTTGACCATCGGATCGGGCGCGTCGTAAAATTATACTTAACTAGCTGACCAATCCGCAGCTTCGCACGCGTAGTTTTTCAATAAAAACATTACCCTCCTTCTGCGCAGTTAGGTAAAATGTAGCCTATGTCACCCGGGGATAGTGTAGCTTCCCAACAGAGAAATATTTTTTTCAATCGGTCCGGTAGTTTCGGATCGTATTCAATACAAACAAACAAATCTTTCCTCTTTATAATATTAGTATAGACTATAGTCTATACCCTTTATAGATGCTGTTATCTATCTATTTTATAAAATAGATAGATAACAGCATCTATATCTATATATCTATATATATATATATATCTTTATAGATGCTGTTATCTATCTATTTTATAAAATAGATAGATAACAGCATCAGATATATAGATATAGATGCTGTTATCTATCTATTTTATAAAATAGATAGATAACAGCATCTATAAAGGGATTAAGTGTACTTATTTTACGTTATTTTATAGTAGTACATAAAAGGACGTAAAATATATATTTTACATAGGAAAAGTGAGATTATTTTTCTCGTGTGTAGTTTGTTACCTATCGCGCAAGATTAGATTAGATACAATGTCTATATTGCACACCATTAAATATAAACAAATAAAAGAAAATACACTTTTAAATCATAGGTACAATGGGCGGCCTTATCGCTAAAAGCGATCTCTTCCAGACAACCTTTGCACGGACAGGATCTATGTGAACAAATAAGGACGGCGGCGTTATTAAAGATAATATAAAATAAATATAATATAATCATAAAATTACATAAATATAAATATTATACTACATAAAATATATATACCTACATATATAAATTATAACAATGTATAAATTAATAAATGGCCTAGTGAGCGATGGATGACAGATAGTGTTGTCCGACCATGTTTTTAAAGATAGGGAGAGATTTAGCGTGACGAATTGAGACAGGTAGGGCATTCCAGTGCCTGCTAGCCTGCAGAGTAAAATAGGTACTATAAAATACTGAGGTATTTGAAACGCTAGATGAAAGATGACCCTTACTTTAAGACTTTCCCTTCCCTCTCAAGAGTAGTAGAGTTCCGTGTGAAAAGGCTCGCCCGGGGAAGTACTGCATAATTATTCTGTTTCAGTTTGAAGGGTATGGTTGCCAACCTCAAGTTGATGGACAAGGGACAGTTCATCGTAAGGTAGGTATATTTCTAACGTGCGTGACCTACGAGGTAATACTTTGTTATAGGCGATGGTTACCACTTAAGATCAGGTGGGCCGTATGATTGGTCCATCCCCAGTTAGTATAAAAAATATACCGATAAATACAATAAATAAAAATAATAAAACCGACCAAGGGCGAGCCGGACTCGCGCAGGAAGGGTTTCGTACCGTTTTCTATAAAAACGGCAAAAACAATCATGTCTCTTATATGGGAACCCCACTTAAATATTAATTTTATTCTGTTTTTAGTATTTGTTGTTATAGCGGCAACAGAAATACATCATCTGTGAAAATTTTAACTGTCTAACTACTACGGTACATGAGATACAGCCCAGCTTTTGCGTATTTGACAATGCCATGATAGGACAAATAAGATGATGCAATGACTGATATAAAAGTCCGACAGATGCAAGAACCATGTTCGAAATCAAAATTGTTCTGAAATACGAAATGTTTTTGAATTGCTCATGAGAGCATGGAGTTCCTAAACTTCATAATCGCTCGGAATTTTGCTTTGTCCTGTTGTATGAGAATACATTTTATCAAATTTGACTAACTTCCGCTGCTCAGATTTTTTCATCCGATACAATAAAATGATTCTTACATGGGACTGCATCGATCGGCACCAAAAAATAAATTACCAACTTGATTCATTTTAAGGCACTACTCACACTTGACCAAAGAAAATTTAATGCCAAAATGTTTTTCTTCGAAAACCAGCTGATGTTTTTAAAGAAACTGCACCTGTATCTCCTCTGGTCATGGGTGCTTCCGTACTGTCCCAGTTAAAAAAAAACACTCTGTATAATAATAATATTGCTGGACATTTCGCACAGCGCCATCTAGCCCCAAACTAAGTAAAGCTTGTACTATGGGAACCAGATAGCTGATAGAATACATAAATATTTGTTTTTTTGTACATACTTATAATATATATAGGAACAACCAGACACGGAACACATATCTATAGATCATGTAAACATTTTTTCCGCAGCGGGAATCGTACCCGCAAGCACCTGCGTCTCAGACGACTATTCGCCCGCTGCGTCACGGAGGTCGACATTGGCAACTAGTTGTCTTTCCCCTCTCCCTACTTTATTCTACTGTCCGTTGCATTTTTTCCCCAGCTAACCACCATTACTCACCTGTCTAGACATGCACTTGACATATTCCGTGCACTTTTTATCGCTTGGCTAATATGCACTTTTTGATGCACTTGCACTGTATACATTTATCACTACACATGCCAGGGCCGGATTATCCATAAGGCGGATTAGGCAACTGCCTAGGGGCCCCGCACTAAGAAAAAAAACGTTTTATTCATGACATTCCCTATTATTTACATTCGGTAATGTTGCCATAGAAAAAAATATTTTACTTAAAGGTCAACTAAAATGTTTTAAACGATTTTGTATCTAAAAAAGTTAGAAGAGTTGATATTTACACTTATTGCACCTACTTCGCAAAAATATTTTCTTTCGGTACACAATATATTTTATTGTATTTAACAAGATTAAATTCAAAATAACCGCGTCAAGTCTCATTTATCTACTTTCTACTCCATCATGTGACCTGGATCATAACACTTATCTATAACTAGATATAATCTATTCATTACGATCATTTCAATGAAAGCAAAAAATCAGGAGTCGATCTGATCGACTCGACTTATGTAATAAAAAATATATTTTAAAAAGTAAGAAAAGGGTAAAAAAGGTGCCCCGAGAATTGCATTGCCTAGGGGCTCCGATAGGGTTAATCCGGCCCTGACACTAGCTGCCGCCCACGGCTTGTGTGGGTTGTACAAACATTACCCTCCTTCTGCGCAGTCGGGTAATAAGTATCTTATGCCCCAATCCGGTGCATAATCTATCTGTATACCAAATTTGATAGAACACGTAACAAACTGACATATAGACGGCATGATTATCAGAATTCGTAAGTCTTCAGAGCAAATTTTACAGATATTTTACTGAGTTACTTACATCTATATTAATATTATAAAGATGAAAGATTTGTTTGTTTGTTTGTATTGAATAGGCTCCGAAACTACTGGACCGATTTAAAAAAATCTTTCACTGTTGGGAAGCTACACTATCCCCGGGTGGCTTAAGTTACTTTTTACCCAACTGCGCAGAAGGAGGGTAATGTTTCTATTGAAAAACTATGCATGCCGGATTGGTCAGCTAGATAAATATAAAATGAGGATATTTTTATACTTAAAGTAAGTGTAACTCAATAACTCTTCGTGGAATACCTCTAAAAATCTCTCAAGCTTTGTGAAAAATCAGTTTTGTGTTGCTCATGTAATATTTGCTCATATGGACTTACGAATTCTGATAATAAGGCTGACGATATTGACAATTTAAAAATAGAATAAGGCTTATATAAAATACGCTAAAATGAAATACAATTTCGATGACAAATCCTTATTTCTATTTAAAAATTAAAGAGGCCACACCACATTCTTAATATGAATTAAGGAAACACAATCTCCATGATAAATACTATTTTTTATTTAAAAACTAGCTGTTGCCCGCGACTTCGTACGCGTTACACTACTAAATGAGTAGGTGATCTAGAAATAAAGCTAAACTCGCTGTTGCAACTTGACTTGACACCTCATTTTTATCCCATGGGAACTGATTTATGGGATAAATTGTAGCCTATGTGGTGATCGAAATTATAATCTACGTATGTACCAATATTTCTTCAAAATCGGTTCAGCCGTTACGGCGTGATTGAGTATCAAACAAACATCCAAACCTTTTGCATTAATAATATTAGTATGATGATATTTTTACTGAATAAAACGTGTGGCTGACTACTAACCTATATATTTTTAACCGAAAAAGGAGGAGGTTTATAATTCAACTGCATTTTTTTATTTTTATATTTGTTACCTCAGAACTTTCGACTGGGCGAACCGATTTTGATGATTCTTTTTTTATTTGAAAGCTGGTGCTTCCCGTGAGATCCCATTTCCAGGTACAGTTCCGACAATAGCATTCATGATAAAACCATTTAAGTTTTAAATTTGTTTTATTTGTATGTTATATTTTGTTAGCTCAGAACTCCGTTTTTTTATTTGAAAGGATAGATTGATGCCATGAAAATTTCATCAAAATTAGTAGAGTTTGGTTTTTACTGTTATCTGAAGTCAGTTATATATTTGTTAAAAAGTTACTTGTTTGCTAAGTTAAATTAAGAGTATCTATTTAGAATACCGATCTTATCAAATAGAATAAAGCTGAGTTGTCTAGCCAAAATTCAAAGAAAACATAGATGACCTCATTATCCACAGACTTGAAATATTTCGAAATCAGACTTAGGTTTGGTAACACGATGGTATCTAGTCCAAATATGAGAATGAATAATGTCTCCAAACTGACGGTAGACGAATAACACCCACAGACTAAATAATTTATAAATGAATTAGTTTACTCGCTCCGCATAAAATGTTAATGCATGCAATTTGTACTCTTTGATTACAGTAGCACTAAGATTTACCATTTGTACATGGTAACCGCTAAAATATTGTCAGTGTCTGCTATGTTGATGACTCATATTAATAAAAAAGTGCCAAGTGCGAGTCGGACTCGCACACGAAAGGTTCCGTACTATTATCTATAAAAACGGCAAAAAAAAAATCATGTTTGTTGTATGTGAGCCCCCCTTAAATATTTGTTTTATTTGAATTAAATTATTAATTTTTAAAATGAATATATAACTAAATATTCTGTGAATAGTTCAAGCGTTGCAGTTATCAATGTCAATGTCAATGAGCAAAAAAATCACGTTTGTTGTATGGGAGCCCCCCTTAAATATTTATTTTATTCTGTTTGAGAGCAGAGACAGACGGACAGACAAAATTTATATAGAACAATTTATATAGTTTTATATAGTACAAATATATGTATATATATATAAATAAATATAGCAAAATTCAATCTAAAATATTGCGAATATAGCAAAATTCAATCTAAAATATTGCGAATATAACAAAATTCACAACAACTTTAGAGTTAATCGTATATAACACGTTTTGATACAAAATATATAACGATACAGATAATTTATTTTCGGTAACAAACTATATATTTATGAAGAGACTCGTTTTCGATTGGATTGTCACTTACATAAGACTAGCTGACCAATTCGCAACTTCACACGCGTAGTTTTTCAATAAAAACATTACCCTCCTTCTACGCAGTTGTGTAAAAAGCAGTCTATGTTACTCCGGGATAACATAGCATTATAATGGTGAAAGAATTTTTGAAATCGGACCTGTAGTTTTTGAGATTATTCGTTACAAACATACAAATCTTTCCTCTTTAAATAATATTATAGATGACAATGACCTCAGTGGGTGATACAATAAAATGCCAATAAACTTTTGTAATCTGTTGCAGGAACGTTTAGCCAATATTCGGTTTTACATAACACTTATGTTATTGGGAAAATTCAAATTCAAATATATAACAAGAAATAGTCACATACAAACAGCTAAATCTTGTTTATGTTATAAGTTTATACATTATAATTGTTACTTTTTATTACTAAAGCGCCTCGTCCACGATAGATTAAAATTACGGAGAGCGACTCTCATAGGGCAATCTACGACGTGTACACATAAGCGAGACTAACCCTAGCTAAAGTCTAACTTTTTATTAGCTGCAGTAAAATGACGTTTTGTGGGTTGCCGGTTTTTGAAGAAAAATAAATAGGGATGTAGCTAAATGAGTGAATCATAAATGAATAATCAGTTTGGTTTTTTTTTTGAGATTTAATATTAAGTTGTAATGTATTTTTTTAACCTATTATTATTACTATACTAGAGGATTGATCTTTTTTAGTGGAAGTATAGGGAGGTACATTCAAAATGAAACAAAAACGTCATAATAATGTTATTTAATTAATTTTTGTGAACTGAATCACATCCCTATTGCGATTAGGCTGGCAACATTATTTTACGGAATGACATTTAGAAACGTCATTTTACTGCAGCTAATAAAAAGTTAGACTATAGAGTATCACTAGTCTACGTAGACACTACGTGTACTAGATCTCTACGTGTACGTAGAAATTAGAGTATAGATTAGATTAGTCTCCAAGCGGTCTAGCTCTATTCTCTCTCCGTGGACGAGGCGCTTTAGGCTCGGCTGTCTATCTGTCTGTCTGTCCATCTGTCACCAGGCTGTATCTCATGAACCGTGGTAGTTAGACAGTTGATATTTTCACAGATGATGTATTTTTGTTGCCACTATAACAGTTAACACTAAAAACAGAATAAAATAAATATTTAAGGGGGGCTCCCATACAACAAAAACGAGATTTTTTGCTCGTTTTTGCTCGATATAACGGTAACAGGTAGTCACTTGAAATATTCACAGACTATTTAGTTTATATTCACTTTAAAAATAAATAATTAAATTAAAATAAAACAATCATTTAAGGGGGCTCCCATACAAAAAACGTGATTTTTTTGCCGTTTTTATCGATAATGGTACGGAACCTTTCGTGCGCGAGTCCGACTCGCACTTGGTCGGTTTTTTTTGTATCTTCTTTGTCTTAAAACGTAACTGTATTGTGTATTGGGTGCTAATGTAGTAAATAAATTATTATCTATGTCTATGTTTTATGTGATGTGGGACATTACGTCTACACATTGCAGTACAAAGATTATATTAGATTAGATTAGATACCTAATTATTTATTGCACACCCTTAAACGAAAACAAAAAAAAATAACAACTTAAATCTGTGATTACATTGGCGGTCTTATTGCTAAATAGCGATTTTTACCAGACAACTTTTCGATGGAATGAACTGTGTGGACATTACCTGGGGTATATTGGTGTACCTAACATACTAATTACATATATGTAAGTTTTTTATTGAAAATTTACTTATTCAAAACAAGCTTTTATAAAATTCATAATCGGAACCGCAGGCAGATTCAAATGAGCCCAAACACTAATAGCATAATATAATAATTTCAGAAGTTCCGTTGTCTAGCATCCGTCTCCATCATGAGACCACCTCCATGGTACCATATTATTGCATTGTCACCGAAGTTGCATAAGTATTCCAAATTTCAGCTCAATCGGTTGAGAGGAACGGGTCTAAAACCCAGTTGCAAGATTCCACCCGGACAAATATACGAGTTGCTGACGATTCGGACACAATTTATTAGGACACAGTGTCCCAATTGACACTTTTGATTTTAATATAATATATTGCATAAATATACATATAAGTTAATAAAAAGCTTGTAAAAAATATATAAATATTCACATAAATGAATGAACCTACTTAATAACTACGGATAACAATTTACATATATATATACTCATTTAAGAAAATAAATAATAAATACATAGATATTTAGCAAGATATTAACTCGTTTAGGAGCTTCTTTATAAAGTTGCCTACAATTTAAAATATATGTGAATTAGGGCACAAGAAAAATATAAATACTACTTTTAACTTAAGTATTACGTGAGTGAAACCGCATGCTGAAGCCAGACCAAAATACAATCTCCAGTAAACCAACAGAGTCCGGTTTTATCAACAAAATCTCGAGTGCTAACTGCAGCTAACATAATCTCACAGAGTCAATAGATATTGCTCAATCGCGCTTTGTTTAGATAGGTACGGCCCTTTATTTTAGACATAACATGGTCAGTACATTAGCTTCAACTAACTTTATCATTCACTAGCATTGTACCGCACTAGCTGACCTGCCCTGACTTCGCATGAATTTCAAAATAAAATATAACATACACAACCTGTTTCGTTATGTACGACATTAATTTAAAACACACACATTCAGAATCGAATTAACTGATTTTAGAGGTGGATAGCTTGAATATTTAGCCAGTAATCGATACATTAACAAAATAAATAATTTTTAACGTAGGTAAATCGGCGGCGACTTTTCTACGATGTCGCGGTCAGTTTAACATGTACCTACTACATGGTTAATTGTATTGTATTGTATTCATTTATTTCGGACAATTCACAATCTATAAAATGACAAATCACAATAAATTTATCTAAATTAAATTATAAAATTAAATCAAATTAAATTAAACCAAAAACAAATAAATTAAATTTTGTACAACTAATCAAATTAAATCAATATTTACCAATTTTTAAAAATTTATAAATTAAAATTACAATTTTATGTAAAAAATTTATATAAATTATGTATATGAAATTATGTAATGAATATGATTTAATTATCTATTTTATAAAGGCTGTTTTATTGATATTTTAGGATTTGATATTAAGCTCGTTAGAAAATTACAAATCTTTATGGTAATGACTTCTATAGTATGGACTTTGAAATAAACCTACTTTACAACAATACTAGCCATTAGCCCTAGCAGTGTTTTGATTAAATGTCGTACATACATACATACGTACATATTACACGTAATATAGTCTTTGCTAGCCGTGGGACGATATAGGTAAAATAAAAAATCTACGAGCCTTACATTAGTCGTATATGATGTGTAACATCTGACCACCGCGCACGGTCATTGGTGAAATCAAATAGCGCGCGCTTCCCCGGTTTCCTGTTACACATTTTCGTCACTTTTGCCAAAAACACTCCCAAAAACCGAGAGGAAAGATATTATTAATATTAATAATAAAGCCTTTATTAAACAATCTTATAAAACACATATATCTCACTAAAATAAAGGATTAGCGGTTAATGAGGAAAGATGTTACACATAAACAAAACGAGTGTGCTACACGACTGAAGTAAAAATTCTTTTTCAAAATATTAATTTGTAAAATTGTTCAAGAACGAAACGAAATTACGAAAAATAATCAAACGAACTACTGACTAAGATATATAAATATATATCATGCACTGGCTATGAAAGGAAGAAAGAAAGAAAATGTACGCGTGCACCTCTCTCTCATTCTCCTACAGTTATATACGAAACATAACTCTCTCTCTTTCTATCTTCACTAACTTATATCTCCCTCTCAACTTCCGTTCGCACTTTTCGTAACGCATTCACCAGCTTACTCCCCAAGTCAAGCGGGCGTAAAGAAGTTTTACTTTAAAAATATGGTCTTGACATTACACAAATTCGATGAAAGAAAGCAATATATAAGGTAGAAAATGCCATTAAGCCCACCTTTTGTACATGTAATTTGTATTTTTGTGCAATAAAGTATTAAATAAAAAAAAAATATCAGTTGTTCTCGATTTTTTAATTTTATTAGGTGCGATTGAAACCTCGGATTTTCTCTAAATATTTTGTGCATTTACACGACAAATAAAAGGTATACTTAGGTAAACATTAGAATGCAACCGGCAAAGGTCCGGGTGGCGCAGTCAATGGCCTGCTTTCGTAGAGGCTGCCTTATCACTACACCGCGCGAGGCGATCTATAGTGTAACTTTTTATTAGCTGCAGTAAAATGACGTTTCTAAATGTCATTCCGTAAAATAATGTTGCCAGCCTAATCTCAATAGGGATGTGATTCAGTTCACAAAAATTAATTAAATAACATTATTATGACGTTTTTGTTTCAATTTGAATGTACCTCCCTATACTTCCACTAAAAAAGATCAATCCTCTAGTATAGTAATAATAATAGGTTAAAAAAATACATTACAACTTAATATTAAATCTCAAAAAAAAAAAACAAACTGATTATTCATTTATGATTCACTCATTTAGCTACATCCCTATTTATTTTTCTTCAAAAACCGGCAACCCACAAAACGTCATTTTACTGCAGCTAATAAAAAGTTAGACTATAGTGGAATGATAAGAAATTGCCATGTCTACTGTACTTGGCAAATTTATGCGTTATTTTGAAGAGTTCGTAGCAGTAAGTAGCTTCTACAACTCCAACGTTACCTCATTGCTGAGGATCGCGACTCCTTCAAAATAATAATTTATACTAATCTAAATATATAAAACAAAGTGGGGTAGTTACATATATACTAATCTATACTAATATTATAAAGAGGAAAGATTTGTATTTTTGTGTGTATGTTTGTAATGAATAAACTCAAAAAGTACTGGACCGATTTCAAAAACTCTTTCAACATTGTAAAGCTACTTTTATCCTAAGTAACATAGGATAACTTTTACCCCACTATGCGGAAGGAGGGTAATGTTTTTATTGAAAAACTACGCGTGCAAATCTGCAGATTGTTCAGCTAGTATATTATAACGAGGAAAAATTTGTTTGTATTGAATAGGCTCCGAAACTACTGGACCGATTTAAAAAAAAATTCACCGTTGGGAAGCTACACTATCCCCGGGTGACATAGGCTACTTTTTACCCAACTGCGCAGAAAAACCGTGAAAAACCACACGTGTGAAGCCGCGGGTGGGCGTCGCAACCTCCAGCGTCACAGCCGGCTAATTACCCAATGCGTCACGGAGGTCATCGAATAAAAAATATTAACTAACTACTAAGAAACGACTTCTAAATAGTAATAAAATATTAAGCAACAGTTAACATGTACCTTTCGTGAAGCTTATATATACTTACCAGCTTCTTTAGAGTAAACATTGTATTTCCTTTCGATATTCATTGTAAAAGTATATGTGTATATTTTTTATATTTATTTATGTAAGTACATGTAGATTTAGGTATTTATTTATTTTGTATCATACATAAATAGGTATTTATTGTAACACCGCCTCCTCACACGTATTTTCAATCCAGTCCATCCAAGGTTGCCTGGAAGAGATCGCTTTGAATGATAAAGCCGCCCATTGTACCACGATGTCGTCTAAGTTTAAGTTTTATAGGTTAAGTTATTTCAATTTGGTGTAACAATAAAGAATTATCTCTCTCTCTCTTAACTGTCGCTTGGACCAGCAGCTGTCACCAGCAAATGTTAAGTAGCTAACGGCTCATTCACACATCGATCAATCGTTATTATTTCCGTTGGTATTCACACGCTCACGTACCGTGAAAAATCACGAATACGTCCAAAAAATACGAATGCGTTAGCTTCTGGTGCGTCGTGTGAACGATTGTACCACGCAAACCCAACAGACAGGCACCTAGAAAACCTTAAGAATACAATATGCAGATGTACAATGGGCGGCCTTATCGCTTAAAGCGGTTTCTTTCAGGCGCATCAAAACATATTATGAATGTGGCTGCTTTTATTTTAAATAGAAATAAGGATCTGTCATGGAGGTTGCATGTCATTTTAGTATATTATGAATGCAATGAGCCTCATTCTAGTTTCAAAATTACTTCCGGTCCTAGGGGCGTAAATCGCATTTACGCATCAAGCTAACAATGACCAACTTTCAGAACCATGACTCATTACCATGATGTAAACTAATTTTGACACTTCCGCGCGAGTATTTTGCAGTCGTACTTTTAGACCTTGTCAAGAAGGGGTGAATATGCGCATTGGCGCGATACTTGGTGCCAATACACTGCGTCCACAAGCATCGCGCGTCAATCGCGTGCACTTCGCCAGACTCTCGAGATTACGCATGAACTTCAGACCGAGTGCCGTCGAGTTTGGGGAATCCGTCCCCAAATGCTCGCGCGTTGGTACGCTCCTTCTGGACGCAACGGTCCTTTCTGGACAAGCTCTTAGAAGACGTGATACCGATACACGACTAGTGAAGTTGTATGATAAATAACAAGAAGAATGACAGCGAATGATGACTAACTTTTCTGTAGAGCGAATGAACGAGAAATTAATCGTCAGCGATGAAATTTCTTGTGACATGCGTGTCATCTTACAGCGTGCATGCCTAGCTGGCAATTGTTTTGTCCATTTTATAACTTGACAGTTCAGTTTGACTTGCAACAGAGAGCCACAGAAGACAACTGCATTCCACTCGATTAGCTTACCTCATAACAATACAGAATTGCAGCACAAAAGCACAGATATGGCACTATAAATAACGATTATACAACCGTAGGGCTGACGAATATGACCGGATAATCCGATAAAAAATCAGATATAGATTTTAGCAATTGTGGATAAATTTTACAGAATATAAAGGGACAGATAACATTAATAAAAAAAATACAATAGAAATAAAAGTAAAAAATTGACATCATAATACTCATACTCCTTTATTCAAACCGTAGGGACACAATGGAACTCTTGGTTACGTCAATAATAGTACTTACTTAATTACATGTCTTTATCTAAGTAGAAGTGCCAGAAACAGACAAGCATTTCATATACATTTACATTTAAGCTTAAAAATACTGATTATTAATTATGTAGGTACTTAAGATTATAGCTGCTGTAGAGGAGCCTTGTCAAAGAATTGATTATAATAGGTACCTATTTTGAATTCTAAATTGCTGTGTATGTCAGTAAGTAACAATAATTATAAATATTGAATTGCATTAGTCATTGATTATATTGTATGGAATGTCAAGATATGCATTTTTATAATGTCAAATCGTACGTAGCTGCTGAAAAAGGGCATTGTCATCTTACCAAAATAAAGAATAACAAAACAAAATATTCGTCAATTGTAGGTTTAAGTAGATTTAAATATTTTGATCGATATCGTATAACTAAGAATAACTTCTTTGGTAGAACATACTGATAATTCTGCTAAAAAAGGTTTTTGATCAATCTTTCACTTATTCGTAACTGCTCATTAAAATAATCATGCACCAGATGCAAAATTTATATTTAAATAAATAAGTGTACAATTAGGTCTTAAAAGCACTTGCAGGATTTAAAAATCTTAAACCGTTTGATAGAGCAAATCATGTTTAAAACATTTTTTTGTGACAGCACCAAAATAGTAGATTATTAACCAAGGGGATAAAGCAGAGTCTTCTGTCGCGGGTGACGATTTAAATCGCGAGCGTAACGAAGGACTCGAGGTTTACTCCCGAGCGTGCGAGGATTGAAAAACTTAAATCACGAGCGAAGCGAGGGATTTATGACGAGTCCTGAGTGTAGCGAGGGATTTAAGTTCACCCAAGACTAAGACAGCTTTATCACCGAGGAAAATACTCTACTTTTCGTACCATTTGCGAAAAAAATAACACAATAATAATATGAGATAAGCATTTATTAAAAATAATGACAATTAAAAGTAAAAGTTAACATTCGAAACATTGGTCCAATTATTGATAGAGAGAGTTACATTTTTGTTTGGTACATTTATTGTTGATGAGTTGATTTGAGTATTTCTCTGTTCTTGCGTCTGAGGAACTTGCGTTTCATTGTATATAGTATACGTCGGAGATAGTGGTGGTGGTGCATCGTGAGTTACGAACGAAGATAAGATGCCGGAAGTTGATGGTTGTGGCTCTGATGGATTAAGTTTTATATTTTTGTTAATTTGACTGCTTAATATGGTTATTCCTTTATCAAAAATATGTATAATGCTTTATATACAAACTCAATGGTGTAAACACAG
This sequence comes from Philereme vetulata, assembly GCA_918857605.2. Taxonomy (NCBI): domain Eukaryota; kingdom Metazoa; phylum Arthropoda; class Insecta; order Lepidoptera; family Geometridae; genus Philereme; species Philereme vetulata. Next base: position 5,009,202 of record OU975422.1, on the reverse strand, counting down.
ATGACGTTCAGTATAAATTTCGGTAAGTATTCCAAATTTAAATCACATTCTCCCCCTAGAGGATGAATGAAATTCAGTATAATTTTCTTTCCCTGTTTTTAACAGATTAAAAATGACTATTGTTATGTTCGCTTTTTGTGGCATAGAATGTCACTTTTTTGAGCAAGTGGTACGAAAAGGTAATATAAAATGAAATCCGGAATGAGTATACATATTCGAGGAACTTTGAAAGTAGCGTCGTCAGTGATAGAAAAGTTGAGGAGTAAATTGACTAGGGTGGTATGGGCATGTCATGCCGAGGGATGACAATCATGTGACTAAAAGAGTGTTAGATATGTGGATGGATATAGAAGTAGATGAAAGAAGAGATTCATGGACTGTGTGAAGAATAATATGGGTAAGAAAGAAATTACAACGGAGATGACGGCTGATAGAGAGGTATGGAAGAAAAATACATGTTGTGCCGACCCTGCGTAACGTGGGAAAAGGACAGGAAGAAGAGAATATGAAATCAGGAAACAATTTTTAGCCGTAAAGCGTCTCAAAGTGAATCCCAACCCTACGACCGACGCCCACTGAGCCAGGTCAAAATGTTGATAATAATTTGCATCCAGGAACCTCACTTATCACTGCTTCGGAACAGTACATCAGGCTTTCTCTAAAACTGTCTCAGTCTACTTAGAACCTTATTATGCGGCTAATAGAGCGGATAGTGCTTTGGATAGGGCGTTTTATTCGTGCGCATTATTCTTTGATACAGTGTTTCTCAAAGTTTGGCCGACATTCTGAGATGTTTATGGTATTGATAGTTTTGCTCCCATTTGTAGTTGAAGCTGTTGGGAATGAGGTGTCGTGGTCGTTACTTAGATTTCCGAGACAGGAGAAATATTTATGCAATCTATAAATATTTCATTCTATGGGTAACTTATTGTATTGCTGTATCCTGTAAGATTATGGCTAAGTTCATATGACCGCGCGGTACCGCGCGGAACTACTTACTAACCGTGCGGTACAAGATCACACTAAATAGTGTTTACATAAAAACTATTTAGTTTAATCTTGTACCACGCAGTTAGTAGTTCCGCGCGGTCATATAAACTGAGCCTATAAGTCAATTGATGATTTAATGATGAATTGATGATATTTTTTTAACGGCCATAACTGAAAAAACATGGAGGCTCGATTTGTCGTGGACTTGGACTTCAGTTGTCTGCTTAAAAGAGTGCTTTGAACAGAAATGATGTGACATGCGCGCTGTTTGTGGCAGAGAATGGATCACAAGAGCCGATGATCGGGTTCAACAGATTTCAGAGACCTACATCCAGCAGTGGACTGCTTTTGATGATAACGATGAAATTGTTATTGCGGGATCAACCAGTAAAGAAAACTTTCGTGATTTATTTCAATCGTTAATTATTATGAATGCGGTGGTAATCACGTACCATTATGTCCGACATTCTTTCGGTTCAGTTCGTGAACCTTCATCACGCTGAATGCAATATGCTCCACACTGCGTCTCGCCTCGCACTACGTGCCGCGCGTGAGTTAACGGACGCGGATCTTGGAGGTGATAACTGAGATCTTTTCCCCCCTAGGGTTAAAGTTGAGCACCACAGCCCTGCCAGTCCAAAGATGTTGGTTATGCGAAGTGGCCACTTAATATCTAGGCTTCGCTAGATAGTGCCCAAGCCTTTTTCGTAACATGTGCATATCTTAAGGTTAACTAACTGGAAACTCAGGAAAGGCATTCTCTAGTTATTTAAATACTCTAAGTCTGTGGTTTACTGTTTTGTTTTGTTCCCTGTAGAGGGTGATTGGGGTCATTGTTTAACTGTATCTAGCGATAGAAGTCGATGTGTGTGCTATTCACAATCTCCAAAGCTGTGGCCTAGCGGTCCAAACTATTTAAACTCGGTTTTTACTTTTTAACCCACTTCAATAAAAGGAGGTTCTCAATTCGACTGTATTTTTGTTATGTTTGTTATTTCAGAACTTTCGACTGGGTGAACCGATTTTGATGATTCTTTTTATTATTTGAAAGGTGTTGCTTCCCTTGTGGTCCCATTTTCTTTTGGTCCATTTTTGACAATGGCATCCATGTGAAAACCATATAAGTCTTAAATTTATTTATTTTTTATGTTATGTTTGGTAGCTCAGAACTCTGTCATTTATCAACCGATTTGAAAAATTCTTTTTATTTTGAAAGGATATACTTTCAGATTGGTCTCATGGAAATTTCATTGATATCCGTTTAGTAGTTTGGTTTTTACTGTTATCTGAAGTCGGTGATATTTTTGTTAAAAAGTTACTTGTTAGCTGTTTGAGAGGTATAACTATTCCTATTACAAAAAATGGTAAGTATATTTTTAAACACGCGTTAAATAGCTGTTTTACTTTTTTGCGGTAACAAGGTTAGAGACTACGGAATATTTAAGGGTAGTTTAAATACTTTTAGTCTGTGGTAAACTGTTTTGTGAATGGGGGTCCAGTGCTGAACCATAACCAAATCTAGATCTGTCATTTGTCAAAGTAATAAATACCTATTGATGTCAACCCACAATAACTTCAGAACAAACCTTAGTTTAAATTAGATGCTATATTTCTGAACATATGAATGTAATTTTTGTTATAATGGTAGATACTAGTGGTTCGCCCCGAACTGAGATCTCGCGAGTCTCCTAAAACTCAAAAAAAAAATATTCTTAGGGGGACACGCGCAACGATGCCTAAACGTATTTAGTGGCTAAATATGATTTAAGAAGTTGTCAAATCATATAAATACGTAAAATTTAAACATTTTTAGTTGCTAAATACGTTTAGAGATCGTTGTGCAATCCGGCCTTAATCTTTGACCAATAAATAAGTGTCACGAAATATTAACTTGACCTACAGTTTCATTCAAATTACAGGTAACGGGAGTTCATGTAATGTGGATTTTTTTGGGGTACAAATTGCAGTTATACTGGATTTCAGATATATAGGAACAGATGATACGGAACCCTTCGTGCGCGAGTCCGCCTCGCACTTGGCCGGTTTTTGTTTTTGTTTATAATTACGCAAAAAAAACACAATTGTTAACTTTAGAAATTATAACGTATCTTTACTTATCAAGTACTTATAACTACAGCACTTAACTGTAGTGATCCACTTTCTTCAGATAATGCGGAATTAGTATTCCTGACGCAATGTAGAGTATTTTGTATTTTAGAAAAGTTCTTATCAGAGGTTGCACGTGCTAAGACTAAACAGGTACTTAAGTATTTTTGTTATGATGAAACTCAAAAAATTCAGTAAATTTTACCGTTAGCTAAGTTTTAAGGTTGTGGATGTGGGTATGAGGATCGTAGGGCTGAAGTCGCAGGGCTGGAGATGGGCTGGACACTTGGCTAGGAGGGATGACGGGCGTTGGACGAAGGCGATTACAGAGTGGTGGGCAAGGGATGCTCGTAGACCAAGAGGCAGACCACCCGCCCGATGTTCGAATGACATTGAAAGCGTAGCTGGGCGTCAATGGATGAGACTCGCAAGGGACCGGAAAGAATGGCGTAATAAAGAGGAGGCCTATACCCAACAGTGGGTGCAGACGGGCTGAGATAATGATGATGATGAAGTTTTAAGTAATCCACTTTTTATGTGGTGGCAAAAACGTATACTACGATAAAAAAATCAGGTTTGGCAATATGTAAAATATAAACGCTAAATATTCATACGTTTTGTTCAAAGCCTCACCCAATGTTGAATCACCGCATGTAAGAACCGTTTATACTCGTACCTACATAGCGTTACATAATATAATATGCACCGGTAATCAATAACTATTAAACTGAGAACTCTTTAGTCAATGATGTTAATGATAGAAGGGGCGACGCATCTAATACAAGTAACTTTTTAACAAAAATATAATCGACTTCAGATAACAGTAAAAACCAAACTAGTCTACTAATTTTGATGAAATTTCCATGGGATCAATCTAAAAGTCATCAATCAAAATCAATCAATCCCAATCTTTCAAATAAAAATGGGAGTTCTGAGCTAACAAACATAGCATAACATAAAAATTAAACAAATTTAAGACTTATATATGCCGACGATATTGTGGTCATGGCAAAGTCGATGGAAGAGCTCAGCACGATGCTCGAAGGCCTCAATCGAGTCTCCCAACGGGTAGGGCTTAAAATGAACATGGACAAGACGAAAATTATGTCGAATGTCCATGTCGTGCCAGCCCCAGTTATGGTTGAGAACTCGGCTCTTGAAATTGTCGACGCGTATATAAACCTAGGACAAATAGTCCAATTAGGTAGGTCCAACTTCGAGAAAGAGGTCAATCGTCGAATCCAACTCGGATGGGCAGCGTTTGGGAAACTTCGCAACGTCTTTTCGTCCAACATACCTCAGTGCCTTAAGACGAAAATCTTCAATCAGTATGTGTTACCAGTGATGACATATTGAACCGAGACGTGGTCCTTCACTATTGGCCTTATGAATAAGGTCAGTGTCACTCAACGAGCTATGGAGAGGGCTATGCTCGGGGTTTCTCTACGGGATCGAATCAGAAATGAGGAGATACGTAGGAGAACTCAAGTCACCGATATAGCCCGACGGACTAGTACGTTGAAGTGGCAATGGGCAGGCCATATAGCGCGCAGAACAGATGGCTGATGGGGCCGGAATGCTCTCGAATGGAGGCCACGGACCGGCAAGCGCAGAGTAGGACGTCCACCTACAAGATGGGCAGACGACTTGGTAAGAACCGCAGGTCGGCGTTAGATGCAGGCCGCTTCTAACCGCAGTTCCTGGAGATCAATGAGGGAGGCCTTTGTCCAGCAGTGGACGTCCTACGGCTGATATGATGATGATGAAGACTTATATATATATTTTTCTCATGGATGCCATGGTCAGGACCGGATCAAATGGAAATGGGACCACACGGGAAGCACCAGCTTTCAAATAAAAAAACGAATCATCAAAATCGGTTCATCCAATCGAAAGTACTGAGGTAACAAACATAAAAAAATACAGACGAATTGAGAACCTCCTCATTTGTTGAAGTAGGTTAAAAATTATGACCAAGACCCGTATTCACAATGCAATAAATGTCCCAGAAGACGTGTGTGTGATGTGACCGGACACCTTGCGACGTCGCAAGACGTTTAGTCTCTCAATTGTTCCTCAGCCTACACCCAACGTCTCCCAGTAACCTTTATCAGGTCGTCTTTCCATCTAGAAGTGACCGCGTTGCGCTTTTCAGTGCGTTTTCAAAAAAGCGGACCAAAATAATGATACAAAAGCCCTCGCGCCAGTATTTTTCTAACTTTCGCTTCGCTATCACAATACGTAATTGCTGATTAAAACGGGTATTTATCGCTTATGCACCTTTTTACCTTTCCGTAGCCAAACGGAACACTTATGGATTCGCCATGTCTGTCTGTCTGTCCGTCCGTATGTTACAGCCACTTTTTTCCGAAACGATAAGAACTATACTGTTGAAACTTGGTAAGTACATGTATTCTGTGAACCGAACATTAAGATTTTCACAGAAAAATATAATATATACAATTAATTTTGGGGGTTACCCATACTTAGAACTAAAATTCAACATTTTTTTTTCATTAAACCCATACGTGTGGGTTATCTACGGATAGGTATTCAAAAATGATATTGAGGTTTCTTTTATCATTTTTTTCTAAACTGAATAGTTTGCGCGAGAGACACTTCCAAAGTGGTAAAATGTGCCCCCCCCCCCCTGTAACGTTTAAAATAAGAGACAGATAAAACTAAAAAAGTATGTGATGTACATTACCTTCCACCGAAAATTAGTTTGAACGAGATCTAGTAAGTAGTTTTTTTTAATACGTCATAAATCGTAAACCGCAATTTACCTTTCATTCAATCAACTGAAATATAAAAAAAGTTAGAACGAACTACAAGAACTTTCATATTATGTTACTTGCTACTACGGAACTCTTCATGGGCGAGTCCGACTCGCACTTAGCCGCTTTATTTATTTGTTATCCCGACGTTTCGACTGTGTTGCAACAGCCGTGGTCACAGGCGGACTGAGTCAGCTCAGTGAGGTCAGTCCGCCCTTGACCACGCAGCATCGTCGAAACGTGAATAAATACCCTCATAATCAACATAATCAGTAGCCCTCACACCCTTGATAAAACTTTATTTAACCCGACTGCGAAGAAAGAGTGTAATATGTTTTGTTTTATTAAAGCTTTTTTATTGACATTTAAATAGCGGACGCACTACTGCCATCTGTCTTCCGTATCTAATCTATGACAAATACTAAACGCGATCGTGCGTAAATAAGTCCAAGAAAGATGATATCATATTCTGTGATAGCCACAAACAATGTACCATTACAATGGAACAATGTGTACTTAATCAGTACTGTTGGTTTGTTGGTTTGATGGACTGATGGACTGATATCATCATCATCATCATCCACAGCCCATAAGTACCCACTGCTGGGTGTAGGCCTCCCTTTGTAAACGCCACCCTTTTTTTATAGATTGACCACTACCTCACCTGATGGTAAGTAAAGGTGTGATCGAAGATGAAGCACGCTTGCCTAGAAAGAACCTATTCACTCTGGAATTGAAGATTCAGAGATTATACTGGTTTGGAAAAACATACGCCGGAAGTGAGTTCCACTCCTTACTTGTGCTAACAAGAAAAGTTGAAGCAAATCGTTTGGTACGGCAAGGTGGTATGCCGACTAAGTTTGGGTGGTACCCTTCCTGGTCCTGTGCTGCGCGCATCCAGGAGTTGCCCGCGACTTTCTTTATGTCGTCGACCCACCGCGCCGACGGACGTCCTGGACTTCTTAGGTCTGTTCTTGGCCACCATTCGGTCAAAGATTTACTCCACCTGCCATCACCTCGTCTAGCCAAGTGTCCTGCCCAGTTCCACTTGAGGTCCACCACCCTTGTTCCGACGTTTTAGACTTTCGTCGTATGGACTGATATAGCTAAGTTCATTTGAGCGGCCAGCTCAAGCGGCAGAAGTTTCGATATTCTATAACGATTATTGGAAAGTTTACGAACGAGAATCGTACAATTAACAACAGATATCGATAGCTCTGAAAATATCGAGACGACCTCCGTGGCGCAGTGGGCGAATAGGTGGTGGAGGCTCTGGAGGTAGCGGGTTCGATTCCCAGCTACGTTACAAATGTTTGCATAGTCTGCAGATATTTGTTCCGGGTTCGGGTATTCTTGTATATATTAAAAGTATGTATAGGTATACAAAAAAAGTATTTATAAATATATCAGTTATTTGGTTCCCATAGTACAAGCTTTGCTTAGTTTGGGGCTAAATAGCAGTGTTTGATATGTCTACCATTATTTATTTATAATGATAGGCTTCCGCCAGCGGCACGCACGGTTTGTCAATAAAAATAGCCTATGTTTGAATCCAGGACATAATCTATCAACACATCAAATTGTATCGATATCGTTTCAGTCGTTACGACGTGATTGAATAACAAACAAACAAACATCCAAATTTTCACATTTATAATAATAGCTGTTGCCTGCGACCTCGTACGCGTTAAGCTACTAAATGTGTAGGTAACCTAGAAATATAGCTAAACTCACTGTTGCAACTTGATTTGATACCCAATTTTATCCTATGGGACATGATTTATGTGATAAAAAGTAGCCTATGTGTTAATCCAGGTTATAATGTTACGTACATTATAACCTGGTAAATATACTAAATTTCATCGAAATCGGTTCCGCCGTTACGACGTGGTTGAGTAACAAACAAAGATCCAAACTTTCACATTTATAATATTAGTGTGATTGGTGAAATAATTTGCAGAATGGGTTCTGAGATTACCCTCTACAAAAATACATATATACAAACAACAAACTGTATCACTATTATAATATATACACTACTATATATATATATATATATATATATGTATATATAACTTTAATATAACTGTATATAATATTATAGTTATACCTAGACAGTTATCAAATAAATAGGTACAACTGGTATTGTGATATCCCATCATTATCTACATTAAACTTCCCGATAACAATACCATAACTGTTGCGTATAACACAATGCCCACATTGCGCAACAGCTGCATAACACGAGCTGCGCACGCGCCGGTGTCATCGCGATTTGACACGCGAACGCAATATGACCGATCGACGGTCTCTAAATCGATGGTTGAGTTTATGGTAGATCGATCACCATTTCAATATTGATCTATGATCTGTATAATATAGAGACTAGTAAGAGTTTTAAATTTATATTTAGTTAAATGATAATGTCAAATGAATCTTTGATTGAGAGTTAATATAAAACAAACTGTACAATTTTATTTATACTATATAGAAAACAAACACTTTATTTAACTTATGTTGTGCTATGCATAATGCTTGCCATCTAACCACAGATACTGTATTGGTGACGTCTCGAGATATCTCTTGTTGTCCCTTTCAAACCCAAAACCTGCAGCCATTTCCGAAAGAGATACCAAAAATACAGACCTGCCTAGATCTACGGTAGTAGGTAGGTAGCAGCAAGTCTACGCTTTTGTCGATGTCGATTTCAAGAGTAGGCATTAAGTTTTATATCTAATTAATCACTTAGTCGATTTTCTTTAAAATTTGATAATATATCTAGTAGTTTTTTTTTCGAGAATTCTTTTTTTTATATTTTGAGAAACCGTCACTTGAATATCGTCAGTATATTACCAAACCTGTATATACTTTCACACAAAACAGAATAGTGCTAGGAGGACTTCATTCTAATAGTATTATCTACCAGTCAACCTGGTCGTGCAAGGTATTTCAACACTAATAATAAAAACCGACTCTACATAACTTAATATAAACTTATTAAAAAATACCTAACATAATAATTATTGATCGAGCAAAGCGAGATCTCTAAATTAACTTCGGCAAATCGGCATTGTATGTATGTTTGTTTGTCCGAGGATAACTATCCAAGCGTTTATCCGATCATCGTGAAATTTGGTATGTAGGTAGCTAGTGATGGTACAATTTTGGTGTTACTCAATAAGGTAAAAATGTGAGGGGGTTGTTAAGATATTAAGGTTCAAGAAGGGTAAAAAAAAAAACAAAATGGAACTATCTGGTCAAATGGCACGTCTAATAAAAGGTCTTCATTAGTACATTTCAACCATTTTTATTTTTAGTTTAAACCTTGTAGTTTTTAAGTTATTAGCCATAATAAAAACTAAACTTTGACAAAATTCACAGGGTGACCCCACAGTGTTTAAATTTGGTATGGATGTAGCTTTAGTGGCTAAAATATAGGTAAAAGTCTGAAATCCAGAATAACTGCAATTTCTACGCGAAAAATGAATAACTAATGTACATGAACTCCCTTTACCTGTAATTTGAATGAAACTGTAGGTTTTTTTGGATAAGCATTTCGTGGCACTACTTTGATAGTCAAAGATTACGAATAATTTTGTTTGTTTTTATGGGAGACTCGCGAGATCTCAGTTCGGGGCGAAACACTAGTAAAAAAAATAACAGAATTTACATTGGAAACCTAACCTAATTTTGTCTCACATACTTTTTTTTTCTCTAACTAAAGTCAATAATTAATATATAAATATTTCTGCAAATTTCACACAGCGCTATCTAGCCCCAACCTAAGCAGAGCTTGTACTATAGGAACCAGATAATTGATATAATACATATATACTTCTTTTTTTAATACATACTTATAATATATAAAGAAACAACCAGACCCGGAACAAATATCCGTAGATTATGCAAACATTTGTTACGCAGCGGGAATCGAATCTGCTACCTCCTGCGTCTCAGCCGGCTATTCGCCCACTGCACCACGGAGGTCGTCCAATAAGATCTGGAGTTATGGCAATTCATTAAGTTTTTGTCAAGTCCATCCATTGCTGTCCAACTGCCGTTACGAGTCCTCTTAACGAACAAATAAATATAGGTAAAGCCTCACTTTCGATGATATAGGTACTAGGTACTGCCCGCCCCCTTATTACCTAAGCCAAATTGCTGTCGTGTCGCTATCGCTAGTCAGGCCATCTTTTACACACGTGAGGTACGTACTGTACGTGTGAAAGGGATGGCCTGACTAGCGATAGCAACGCGACAGCAATTTGGCTTAGGTAATAAGGCTACCGGTCTGTATCTGTAAGGCAGATTGCGTAAACTTGCGCACGCGCCGGAGTCATCACGCGATTCGTCACGATGCGCAATGTGACAGATTTATCGGAAGGATTATTTGTTTAGGATAGTGTTGGTATGAAGCAAATATCTCATGTTCTGTATCATTATGTATAACCTTCGTAGCGCCGTGGGTATGGAAGGCTGGATGGAAAGGCGACCTGATAAAGATTGCTGGGAACCGTTGGAACGCACAAGATCGTCCTGCAATCTCAGGGTGAGGCTTACGTTCATCAGTGGACGTCCTGTGTGTGATATGATGATAATGAACCTAGGTCTGAGTGGTTCAAATGTTGACTCGTTGTGAACAAGCAAAATACGTTATTCACTTTCTCCTATATCCTGTACCCATCGACTCAGTTATAGCTACCTACATTCATTATATGGTCAAATACTCATCAGTAAGAAACAATGCAATCAGCGTGGGCTCCACCAGGTCACACCAAGGTGGGCCTTATGTAATACGGATATAAGGACGAACATCTGATGTCAGAGGGGTCAAGAATTCACATTTTTTTTAATACTAAACTTGTAAACACACAAGCTGACGATCCTCCTGATTAGTGTTGCCCAAATGCAAGAACAAGACGAGACTTAGCCAGTCTTGGTCTTGGTCTTGCGCCAATACACCTGGTCTTGGTCTTGGTCTTGGTCTTGCGCTCCCAGTCTTGGTCTTGGTCTTGGTCTTGCAGCAAGAGTCTTGCAAGTCTTGCAATTACCTATTAGTCTATTACTATTTATTAAAGTTTACTTTAAATCTTAGAAAAACGTATTAGAATTGGAACATTGTGAGCTTAAATTAACATAGCCATAGTAAAGATCAAGCAGATTAATAAATAACTGAAGATTTGATAAGAAATTCGAAAAATCAACTGACCTATATGTCGTTTTCCATGGAAGTAACTGTTTCTTAATAAACATTTATGATTTATAAGCTTACATTTGCTAAAACATGTAAAAAAACAAATTAATTACAATAACTTGACTGTATTTTAAAGAACAATACTTATCTGTCTAGAAAGAGATTGAACCCTCAACTTATAAGAAATTTAATAAAAGAGTTTTACGATTTATCATTTATTTGAATAAAAAATAAAATACAACACAAATCAACAGCTTTATCATTAGGTTATGATACTTTATATAAATTTTTTTGACCAAGAATTAATACAAAGTAACCATCTGGCTGACTCATCACTTAACCTATTTCTATGTTTTCTAATTACTAATGATGCTTTAGAAAATAACCTCTCAGCAGGTACTGAAGTTGCAGGTATTGAGAGAAAATCACGGGCCATTTTCGATAAAATCGGATACTCTGTCTCATGCGTCCTCCACCAATCTAAAATGTCTTCCGAGCTGGCAGTTCTTGGTTTTCTTAGGTACTCCTCCAACTCGTCTATCACCAAGCCTTGAAGACAAGATCCAGATGACGTCGAGGGACATTCATAGAGTTTATCAAAGTCTATTACGTCTTCATCTTCATCACATACTTTATTTTCTTTTTCTGGTAATTCCAGAGATTTGTTCAGTGAGTGTAGACTTTTATATTCTTCATAAAGTTCATTGAACTTGCGCAGACTTTCTGTTTTAAGTTGCTTCCCCCACATTGTCAGGTCAAAAGTCTGAGCCTTATGCCTTGGGTCTAAAATTAAAGAAGTACAATAAATCCAGTTGCTCTTCTTGTAATGTTTAAGCATTTTGTCTCGAGCTGCTTGGAAAGCTAGAATGAGCCTTTCATCCACTTCAGATCGATTAGGTTTCTCATCTAACTGTTTTACCATGGATTCAATTTTATCTAGCAAGAGATTGAATGATACAATGACTAGCGGTAATGTAACATATTTGTCTCCACCAAGTTTTGTACTTAAAAGTTTAAAGTTTATTAGAAATTTATGTAATTTTTCGAGTACCTGCCATTCATTAGCTGTGATTTGAAAATCATTTAATTCGGTGACAGAACTGCACAATATGTCAATGCCCGCTCTCACTTTTAAACCAAATCCAATCATATCATGTGTGGAATTCCATCTCGTTGGACAGTCAAGAATGGCATTTAGATTTGATGGCACGCCAGCTGCTTCACAAGCAGACTGAAACTTCTTCTTCACTATCTCACTTCTTTTTATTTTACTGGAAATACTGCGTAACTTTGTTACAGATGTACGCGAGTCAGCAATATTTGGTGCAGATTCTTCATCTTCCTCATCCTCAGTTTCGTCTGCATAGTCTTCGTACTGCTGATCTTGCGCGTTAGTGTCAGACTCACAGTGTAATGCTAAGGTCTTTAATAAATCTTGTACACCAAGGTTTAAAATGTGAGCAAAGCACCGGAAATGTTGATTGTCTGAATCAAAGTGTGGCGGCAGCTGTTTGCCCAGTTCATACATAAATTTGGTATTTGCAGTTGCGTTGTCGACCGTGATACCTTGTATTTTATTAATTATGCCATATACCAATAAACATTCATGGAAAATCGTTGCAATATCTTCCCCAGTATGTCGACCGCGTGATGGTATAAAATCAAGAACTACAGATTGATACTTCCATTCGTTGTCTATATAATGAATAGTAACCCCGTAGTAACTCCTACCAGCAATTGACGTCCACCCATCAATGGTAAAAGACATTTTAGATGATAATTGTTGAAGTCGTTCCTTGAGATTCAATTGGAGCTCTTCAAATCGCTCTTTGACTTTCCTTCTAAGTGTAGACCTTTTAGGAAACACCATATTAGGGCAAATACGTCGAAAATATACTTGTGTAGCTTCGTCATCGAAAAATGAGAAGGGAAGATATTTTTTCACCACCCAATCAACTGTAGCTGTCGTGATGTTGTCACTGCTGTTTTCCGACTGAAACAAAACAATAAATCTTGTGTTATTATTTAAAACATACTAGGTTTGAGCGTATAAGAGGAGGAGGTTTGTTGTTGTTAAATCGAGAAAATCGTTAAATTGATATTTGTTATATTAAGGTTGCACTGTACTGTAATTTACCAAAATAAAGTACTTAGTTGTTACTGGCCGATTAAATGAAAATATGGGTGTTTATAAAAAATATTTAAGACGATAATTACATACTTTATATGTCGCACCCCTAGATGAAAACTGTGAAAACACCACTAACTCAAAAATACTTACGTAAGTTAATGGCGTTTTTGAAAGTATCGCATGAATAGCTACGCGGAGTTAAAATTCTTTTAACTGTTAAAAAAATATTCTTACCTGTCCACTTCTTCCAGCGGTTACTAAAAAGCTTGTGATATCTCCACTTAATTTTGGTTTAACAGGAAGAAATATTTCTGATTCCTTTTTGTGGAAAGATATTAGATGTTTCCTTAAGCCTGAAGTGTTTCTGTTTTTCATTTTTATTTCAATCTTTTTATGTTGGCACAATTTACAGAAGGCAGTTTGGGATGCATGAATTATTTCGAAAAACTCCTCAAATTTGCTTTTGGGTCTTTTAGATCTGTGACTCAAACTCTCGTTACTCGGACTAGAATAATTTGAATCTTCGTCACTCATATTAAATTGTACACGTGATACGTTTTTAGAAAACAACGAGAATTAGTAAAAACAATTATTAAGTTAGACTCGAAGCACAGCTCAATTGGAAATGACTGGAATTAAAATAATTCCTTTATTTATAGTACGTTTCCTTGCTTTCTACCGCGCCGCCTCGCTACGTGCCGGCTCTATGAAAAGGATGCCGCCGCAAATCAAACAATGCCGCGTGCGGCGTACAAACACACACTAAATATAACCTACTTGTACAGACGCGACGCGTGAATAAAATAGAATTAGTGCCAATCACTATTCTTTACATATAAGTGAATGTTTTGGCGTACATCTATACTAATATTATAAAGCTGAAGAGTTCGTTTGTATGTTTGATGACAGAAGTTTTAAAATAAATAAATAAGTCCTGAACGTCACTATACCTCCAAAGTTACTATTCCTCGTGGACGAAGTCGCGGGCACAGCTAGTAAATACTTACTCTCATCATCTCTCTCAGAGATATTCGGGCTGGTAAGTAATACAAAACTCTTATCGCAGGCTTTTTATTTTATTAGTAGTACCTACGCTTTTTATATTATTTTATTAGTTTCGTAGAATTTTTTTACACGTTTCAAGGATATTTAAAAGTGGCTACAATATTTATTAAACGGGTGATATTTGAACACTTTTTTGCTATTTTTTCTTGTAAAAACTTAAGAAATATAATGACTAAATGTACAACAATAGTACCTAAGTAATTAGTTTAAAACCATATAAGTAATCAATATTATAATATATACTTACTATAATGAATTAATATGACATCTACTACCTATCCTTGCAATTTTATCCTAATCATAATACTACTTGCGTGATCAGTATAATGTATTCATTTTCATTCTAAGCACTCTGAAACTTATTTATTCTTTGGAACACCTGTAGGTACTCTACTAGGAAATTATTTTGCATGAGTATACCTACGCCCTATGGCGGCAATCAAATAGTGTCAAATGTTATGATTTCGGCGTGGCGGCAACGATTGTTTTAGATTTCAAAAGAAGCCGCCGGCGCGTGTATCATAACCATGTACTTCCGAAAAGCGGCAAATTTCTTTGAGAAGTAAGTACAAAACCTTTGACGCCGCATTATCAAAGTGCCGATGGTTAAAACATAACTATGCATGCACTCAGTTTGATTTTAATAGATATTTTTTTATTCGCTATGTTTATGGTATTAGTCGTAATGCGCATAGGTCCAGTTTTTCATATTCTTTGATACAGTTTTTTGCGTCTCATAGAATTCCTAAGCGTACCTACCTATACACCGAACTGTTACACCTAACTACTCAGTGAAATAGCGCTAAGTCCTAGCTGCAAGACGCAAGAGTCTTGCAGGCTATGTCTTGTTCTTGCTCAAGTCTTGCCCGGTCAGTCTTGGTCTTGGTCTTGCTAAAAATACGCGGTCTTGTTCTTGGTCTTGGTCTTGCAAAAACGCAAGAACAAGACCAAGACTGCAAGACCAAGACTGAATTTGGGCAACACTACTCCTGATGTTAAGTGATTTTTTGCATCTCGGCTACTTGAACACCGAGTCACATTGCACCCAACTGCCTACTCCCAGCAACCTTTATTCAGGTCCTCTTTCCAGCTTCTGGAGGTGGGGGGGTACGCTGCGCTTTCAAATGCGTGGCCGGCCACCACTCGAGAATCTTTCTACCCCAAGGCGTGTCAGTTCTTCGAGTGTTCGTTTAACATTGAAACAGAAATTAAACAGCTCTCTGTAGCAATGTAAGTCCTTATCCTTTCATCACTTAGGTTCTTTTATCAAGGGTATCTATCACTAACCTCACACCTCACGCGATCTTTTCTACCCCATACCTGCAAGATGTGGAATGAGCTACCATCTGAGGTTTTCCCATTAGACTACGACATGGCACGCTTCAAGAGAAATGTAAAGAGGTTTCTTCAGTGTAGGGAACGCATCGACAATACCCCGGGTGTTGCCGGTGTCAATAGGCGACGGTGACCACTTACCATCAGGTGGGCCGTAAGCCTGTTTCCCCACAAATAACATAAAAAAAAAACCTCTTTTCTGAAACTGGTCACTAAATTAAAAACAGAAGTCCAAAAGGGCGATACTTCCGTTCGCTCTTTACGTAACGCATTCACCAGCTTACTCCCCAAGTCAAGCATGCGTAAAGAAGTTTTACTTCAAAAATACATTCTGAAAGCCCTTAAAAAGTTTCTCAAACAGAACCTACCTCAATTTACCAAAGAAACACTTTCATCACTTAGCAAGCTCTGTCGCCCTGGTAATTGACAAGGTTAGTATTACAGGTGGCCATGCCAATGCCATCCGATACATGCTGAGTAATTGGTAAACGATGTTCACTTCTTACGTGCTTATGTGCGCCTGGTAGTATGATGTTTGTCCTCCTTTTAAAGCCTAGATTTCTTTGAATTTGACACGAGTTACCTACCACGTTTACACATTTGCGCGAGCGACGAGTGGCGAGACGAATAAGCAGCGCGCTCCAAGTGCTAAATATTATCGCGGAAGTCGAACCCACGACCTCCCATTTCTCAGCGGGCTACCGAGCTGTCTTCCTGTCTAAACTAGGACAAGAAGGGATAATGCTAGACAGAAATATTGTTCGCAGTACAACTGGTATTCGTAGCTATAGACTACTACAGTCTAAACGTGGATATTATTGCCAACGTAGACAGATGGGTTTTAGACAAATTCGACGACTTTTAGCATTTATTAGGAAACTTTTTTGGACACTACCATTTATTAAAAATGGACAGAACAGCTTACAAAATGGGCATGTATAAAGGCCCTAATAAGAGTTTTTATTTCTAGCAAACCTTTGAAAATAGAGGTACTCTTTGCTTCACCGAATATAGCTGTTGGTAAAGCTAATTATTAGCTAAAATAAGCTGATTATTGGGGTACGTCTAATTCTAATTCTAGGAGTAGGGGGGGAGGGGGTTATAAAAGATCTGCACTGACGTCCCGCATTGGGGTGTATTGTGCATTACCCCCCTTCTAACCTGACCCCAGCCATCCTAACTCCTTGAAGTTACGGATTAGGACTTTGGGTTGGTGGCAGCAGCTTTCCAGGGTCCCCGTGGATGTTGAAGTAGTAGCGGTGTTAGTGGAGGATGAGGATTCGATGACCCCTTGCAGACCCATTCTTTCTTTCATAGTCTTGCGTCGTTTGTGGCAGTGCAGTGAAGTATCACGTGCTCCACAGTCTCTTCCTCCCGAAGGCATCCGCGACAAAGTCCACTGTCCGCAGCTCCAGTCTTCAGGAGGTGATGGTTAAGTTCGCAGTGTCCCGTGACGATTCCTACCATCATCCTTAGATCTTCGCGTTTCATCTTTAGCAAGGTGTTTGTTGTTTTTCTGTTTTTTTCCGGAAGCATTGTCTTTGTCTGCTTGCAGTCGGCTCTACGTTCCTAGTCTTTCTGGTGCTCCTTTTCCTTAGTCTGTTTTTGATTTCCGCAGTTGACGGATTGGAGAGATTAATAACATTTGTGTTTGGTGTTAGCTCGGTTTCTTCTTTTGCTAGGGATTTATTTTATTTTATTGGGGTACCTACGTGCACAAAAAAGGAATATTGGAGTAAAAATCTATACACCTACAAATAAATAACTACAATTTACCTAACTACAATTAAACATTAAAAAATTATAAGTACCTACTTTCTGCCACTTTTAAAGCCGAATCCAGCCGAAAATGCAGTTAACTGGCAATGATACATAGCAGGATTCCGTTAGCTCCACTTATCTACCAGATAAGCGCAAACTTGACTTATCTGCCTTGAACTGTTGTGTCGCCTTTCACTGTTAGAATATTTGTTAGGGCATAGAATACCTAATACATAAATACTAGCTTTGTTCAGTAGCTAGTATTTTGATTTTAACTCTACAATAATTTCTGTAAATAAGTTCGTATGTTAGAGTTCCCTATTTTAGTTATTAAAGTGTTTGTAGTAGTGTTTTAGTATGTTAAATACCAGACCCGTAACGGATATTTGCAGTTCATGCGTCTAAGTCTACACTCGTCCATAATGACAATAGTATTTCAACATACATATAATACTTTTTTGTACCTACCTACAGTAGGTTTAATCAATCATTAGAATCACATCAGTCAAAGGACGTCCACTCCTGACCATAGGCCTCACCTTATCAGATCTTGGCCTTATCAGCAACCTTTGTCAGGTCTTCTTTCCATCTAGCGGGGGGCCGTCCTGCGCTGCGTTCTCCAGTATGTGTGTGGTCTCCACTCGAACACCTTTCTGCCCCAACGGGCGTCAATTTTTTGAGCTATATACCCTGCCCACTGCTACTTCCACACATTAGGGTTATCAACGCGTAAAGGCGCGGTTCTACCATCGCGTGCAGCACATTTGTTGTGTAAAACTTCAGTTTACTTATTAATTAATAATATAGAGAATCCACAGAAAGAAACATGTTCATTCTACAGCATAGTCCATCCTTGTGAATGGAATCGAATTGAAGAGTTCAAAGATGCATGACAGATGATATATGAACTAATTTCGAACGCATTGTCATCGGGGATATAGCTCAGTGGTAGAGCAATCGACTGCAGATCGATAGGCCCCCGGTTCAAATCCGGGTGTCCCCTTCGCTCATTTTGCAGTAGAATATTTGTTATTTTTTTAGCGGAATCTTTTTATCACACGAATGCCAAAAAGTAGACGACCTCCGTGGTGTACTGGCTGAGACGTAGGAGGTAGCGGGTTCGATGCCCGCCGCGGAACAAATATTTGCATGATCTACAGATATTTGTTTCGGGTCTGGTTGTTTGTCTATATATTATATGTATGTTTCTACCAAAAAAATGTATATAAGCATTCTATCGGTCATCTCGTTCTAATAGTCTAAGCTCTGCTTAGTTTGGGGCTAGTTAGCGCTGTGTGAAATGTATATAAGCATTCTATCGGTCATCTCGTTCTAATAGTCTAAGCTCTGCTTAGTTTGGGGCTAGTTAGCGCTGTGTGAAATGTATATAAGCATTCTATCGGTCATCTCGTTCTAATAGTCTAAGCTCTGCTTAGTTTGGGGCTAGTTAGCGCTGTGTGAAATTATATAAGCATTCTATCGGTCATCTCGTTCTAATAGTCTAAGCTCTGCTTAGTTTGGGGCTAGTTAGCGCTGTGTGAAATGTATATAAGCATTCTATCGGTCATCTCGTTCTAATAGTCTAAGCTCTGCTTAGTTTGGGGCTAGTTAGCGCTGTGTGAAATGTCAAGCAATATTTATTTATTTAATTTACATATTTAAAATGAGATTTTTAGCACTATTGTCTTTTATGGATGAAATTGTACAATTTATCGGCAATAATAAGACGCCGTGGGGCGCCGGCAATAGAATGTTGCCCTTCCGCTCTTGCCCGTGGATGCAGTAGAAGTCTGCTAAGGGATACCTCCGAAAGATGGGCAGCAGCGTCTTTTCGTGTTTTCAATACCTATACTGCGCTCGCCAACCCGCCTGCCAAGCGTGGCGAGTATGGCAACAACCCCCTCATGATATTGCAACATAAAACCAGGCCCCGAGTCCCCGGCGGCCCCGCTAATCCTGGCTACGGTAGCAGTCACGGTAACGGCGGGGCCAGGGGTGCTAAGAATCCCCGGGAGACGATCGGCTACCAAACCCTACGACGACCACTGGCCCTGGTAACACACAACATCCGCACTTTGAGGAGAGACGAAAAGATTGTTGAGCTGGAAGAAGAAATTAGTAGATTACACTGGGACATTTTGGGGTTATCAGAAGTCCGTAGAGCGGGCGAGGACGCAATATCCCTTAAGTCTGGTAACCTACTATACTACCGGGAGGGCGACCAACAGTCCCAAGGTGGTGTTGGGTTTCTCGTTCACAAGTCACTCATCAACAACATTATCACCATCGACAGTGTGTCGAGCAGGGTCGCGTACCTGACACTCAGAATATCTAAGCGATATTCGCTGAAGGTCGTTCAGGTATATGCGCCGACCTCTTCACACCCAGATGAAGAAGTAGAGTCTATGTATGAGGACATCAGTAGAGCCATACATACGAACAAAACTCACTTTATTGTTGTTATGGGGGACTTCAATGCAAAGCTAGGCATTAGAAGCGATGATGAGTTGAGAGTGGGGCAATTTGGATATGGGCAACGGAACCCCAGGGGACAGAGGCTGGCCGATTTTCTGGAGAAAGAAGGACTCTTTATGATGAATTCTTTTTTCTAGAAGCCGCCTCACAGGAAATGGACCTGGATGAGTCCCAACGGTTCCACGAGAAATGAGATTGATTTCATCTTGACCAACAAGAAACGGATATTCAATGATGTCTCTGTGAAGGTGAAAACCGGCAGTGATCACCGAATTGTTAGAGCCACATTGAATATGAACGTTAAACTTGAAAGGTCCCGTTTGATGAAATCTACGCTCCGACCCACTCGCGCACATATCCAAAACCTCGAGAGCTTTCAACTCGAACTTGCAAATCGCTTTGACTTTCTAGAAGTAGATGCATCAGTGGACGAGATAAATAACAGGTTCGTAGAAACCGTCCATACGGTGGGATCCCAGTTCTTTAAGACCCCCCGTACCAATAAACCTCAGAAACTCTCTGATGACACCCTTGACCTCATGGCTGAACGACGTTCTTTGCAACTGCAGTCTCCCGATGATGCTCAGTCACATAGGCAGCTCAATAGAAAGATTTGGAAATCCTTGCGGCACGATATTCGTACCTTTAATACATCTCGTATTAAAGATACGATAGAGCGGAATAAAGGCTCCAAAGTGTTCGCGAGAGATAATTCTATTGGGCAGAGCCGCATGACGAAGCTGAAGAGGGAAGATGGCAGCATAACGTCTAGTAAAGCGGAAGTGTTAAGGGAAGTCGAAAGGTTCTATGGACGGCTCTACGATTCTGTCACTAAACCTGTTTGCAGTGCGGCCAACGACCCAAGAGCCAAACTGATCCGACATTATACCGAAGATATTCCGGACATCAGCCTGTATGAGATCAGGATGGCTTTGAAGCAGCTTAAGAACGACAAGGCGCCGGGTGAGGACGGAATCACTTCAGAGCTTCTGAAAGCGGGTGGATCACCGGTACTTAAAGTCCTTCAGAAGCTTTTTAATTCCGCCTTGCTTGAAGGTACGACGCCAAAAGCATGGAACGGGGGCGTGGTGGTTCTGTTCTTCAAGAAAGATGACAACACCTTGCTTAAGAATTACAGACCCATCTCGCTTTTGAGCCATGTTTATAAGCTGTTTTCGAGGGTCATCGCGAACCGTCTCGAACGCAGGTTTGATGACTTCCAACCTCCCGAACAAGCCGGGTTCCGTAAAGGCTACAGTACCATAGACCACATACATACGCTGCGGCAAGTCGTACAGAAGACCGAAGAATATAACTTGCCGCTATGTCTCGCGTTTGTGGACTATGAGAAAGCCTTCGATTCGATCGAAACATGGGCAGTGCTTGAGTCTCTCCAACGATGCCGTATTGACTATCGGTACATCGAAGTGTTGAAGTGTTTGTATAAAAACGCCACTATGTCAGTCCGAGTACATGAACAGAGCTCGAAGGCGATTCCCTTAAAAAGAGGCGTAAGACAGGGAGATGTCATCTCTCCGAAACTGTTTACGACCGCATTGGAAGATGCCTTCAAGCTTCTGGAATGGAAAGGACTGGGCATCAATATTAACGGCGAATACATCAATCTCCTTCGGTTTGCCGACGATATTGTGGTCATGGCAAAGTCGATGGAAGAGCTCAGCACGATGTTCGAAGGCCTCAATCGAGTCTCCCAACGGGTAGGACTTAAAATGAACATGGACAAGACGAAAATCATGTCGTCCCTGCCCCAGTTATGGTTGAGAACTCGGCTCTTGAAGTTGTCGACGCGTATGTATACCTAGGACAAATAGTCCAATTAGGTAGGTCCAACTTCGAGAAAGAGGTCAATCGTCGAATCCAACTCGGATGGGCAGCGTTTGGGAAACTTCGCAACGTCTTTTCGTCCAACATACCTCAGTGCCTTAAGACGAAAGTCTAAAATCAGTGTGTGTTACCAGTGATGACATATGGAACTGAGACGTGGTACTTCACTATTGGCCTTATGAATAAGCTCAGAGTCGCTCAAAGAGCTATGGAGAGGGCTATGCTCGGGGTTTCTCTACAGGATCGAATCAGAAATGAGGAGATACGTAGGAGAACTCAAGTCACCGACATAGCCCGACGGATTAGCACGTTGAAGTGGCAATGGGCAGGCCATATAGCGCGCAGAACAGATGGCCGATGGGGCCGAAAGGTTCTCGAGTGGAGGCCACGGACCGGCAAGCGCAGCGTAGGACGTCCACCCACAAGATGGGCAGATGACTTGGTAAGAACCGCAGGTCGGCGTTGGATGCAGGCCGCTTCCAACCGCAGTTCCTGGAGATCAATGAGGGAGGCCTTTGTCCAGCAGTGGACGTCCTACGGCTGATATGATGAATAAGACGCATAAATTTGATACGCAAATGTGTAGACATTTCTGCTTTATCTAGTGAATCGCCACTCAACGCTTGTATAGGAATCGTACCCGCTTAAAATTCCTTTCGACCACGCTATGTATTTTTTTTCATTCGTTTACACATATATAATTTATATCATACATAACATATATCAAAATTATTACGGGTCACTGTCCAAGTGCCCAGCACAAGATACAAAAGTAGTGTCTTGCCACGCTAAACCTGCATAGTCAGACAAACATCACCATTGTTGACGAGAGGGAATAATAATAGATAACTACCTAGGAAATGGAAATGTTGACAGGTTACAGGAACAACGTGCGATCCTCGATGCGCTTAAACTTAAGGGGCAGAGGTTAATTGTAATAATAAAAATAAAACCGGCCAAGTGCGAGTCGGACTCGCGCACAAAGGGTACCATGCCATTATATATAAAAACGGCAAAAAAACACGTTTGCTGTATGGGAGTCCCCCTTAAATATTTGTTTTATTTTAATTTAATTATTTATTTAAATATTTAATGTGAATATATAACTAAATACTCTGTGAATATTTCAAGCGTCTACCTGTTGGCGTTATCAATATCGAGCAAAAACGAGCAAAAAAAATCAAGTTTGTTGTATGGGTGCCCCCTTAAATATTTATTTTATTGTGTTTTTAGTATTTGTTGTTATAGCGGGAACATAAATACATCATCTGTGAAAATCTCAACTGTTTAACTATTTATGTTCATGAGATACAGCCTGGTGACAGCGGACAGACAGCGGAGTCTTAGTAATAGGGTCCCGTTTGATCTTTTGGGTACGGAACCCTAATAAAATAAAACATACTACGTATTTTGTTATGTACGACATTAAATGAAAACACGGCTAGTATTGTTGTAAAATAGGTTTTTATCAAATTCATTATTATAGAAAATTTAAAATATTAAAACATTTTTAATATGCAGTCCTACAATATCAATGAAACAGCCTGTATAAAATAGGTAACCGAATCATATTCATTCATCATATAAGTAGATTAATTGACAAACCTATTAAACTGGCAAACCATCATCGTCGCAAAGGCGCCGCCAATTTACTTTAAAAATTGTTTATTGGAAATGTATTGATTACTGGATAAATATTTAAGCTACCGGCATTAAACCCACCTCTAAAATCAGTTAATACGATAATGGAAGTGTGTTTTACTACTACTAATGTAGTACATAACAAAACAGGTATTCACAAAATTTATTTAAAACTACCGCAATGCAGACTTAGTGTGGAAGACTGTACCAGTGGGCAAGTACTTGCACATTCGCGATAGATGATTGATCGATCTTTCATAATAACTAACTTAAACAGCCGTTTAATTAGTCATAATTAGTGCTTACTGCTTGAAGTTGCGACATAGTTTAACCTATTTACTTATGTAAAGTAATTGTTAGTTCTAGTATATTTTTTTACAGTACAGTATTGTAAATATTGAAATAGTACGATAGAAAATAGTAAATTATTTTATTGATTGAGCGAAGCGAGATCTCCAAATCAATTTGATAGGTAGGTGATGGCACAATTTCGGCGTGACTAAATGAGCTAAAAATGTTGGGGGGTTGTTGTGATATTGGGGTTCAAGAGGGATAAAAAAATTATTATGAGACTATTAGGTCAAATAGGACGTCAAATAAAAAGTATTTATTAGTACATTTCGACTCCGTTTTTATTTTTCACTTATTACCTATTTTATTATTCACCTATGTATCAAATCTCACGATGATCGGATAAACGCTTCGAAAGTTATCCTCGGACAAATAAACATACAACGCCGATTTGCCCAAGTTGGTTTTTAGATCTCGCTTCTATATATACGATAACTGTTTGTTCGCATTACACAAAAGTTATCTGGATGAGATATTTATCTAGCATTAAGTTCGCTTATGTACAGATATTTTTATAAAGTATTTTCATTCATTCAAAAAGCATTCAAAACGAACTGAAATAAAGAAACAAACTTGCGAATTTTGATAATTGCATTGTTACAATGAACAGGCGTACATACATATTTAACACATGCATACTATTTTACGTACATACTTCCTTATATAGGTAGGTACATAAATACATACAAAATTGACGTTACGAAGTGATCCTTGTGTATATCATTAATTAATTAATTTTGACTTTGACTTGACAACATTATCCTCCGTCAGCGTAGTCGCTAAATAGAAAATTACCCAAGAAATGAGTTTCAAATAAATCCTAGATAACGGCAGTGCTAAGTGCGAAGTGAAAACAAAAAGATAAGTGTTCTACATTCTGCTTCCGGGTTTCTACCGGGAACAAGCATAGATACTTAGAATGGAAATAATTACACATGGAAATAAAGTACACTCGCGGAAAATAGGCG
This sequence comes from Philereme vetulata, assembly GCA_918857605.2. Lineage (NCBI taxonomy): Eukaryota > Metazoa > Arthropoda > Insecta > Lepidoptera > Geometridae > Philereme > Philereme vetulata. The sequence continues at coordinate 4,984,563 of OU975422.1, read as the reverse complement.
GATAAATTGGAGCCATATATAGCTCCAAACGAGTTTTAATGCGTCAGGCTCTAGAAGAAACAAAAAATATGACGAGTCGTGCTCATAAATGATAAACTCATTTATTGTGAAACATTTATTTGTTTATTTATTATTATGTTTTATTACAGATAACATACAATTAAATTACTTAGCCCTGGTGTCAACAATTTGGGTTGACAAATTACATGTATAAGGGCATAAAAAGTTTTATTTAGAAAACTTTCGTGAATTATTTCAATCATTATTAAAAATACGGGATTTATCACGTACCGTTTTATCGGTGTTTCGAACGACAATATTTCGGTTCAATTCGTGAACCTTCATCAGGGTGAGTGCGATCCGCTCCAAAACACATCTCGCCTCGCACTACGCGCCGCAGCCCTCCGCCCCTACACAGGAGCGGTGGTGGGGGTTGCGTGATAAATCCCGTATCCCCCCATAATGATGCCATAAAAAGTGCTAATGCATGCTGAAAAAAGACTAATAATATCTGTAGGTTAGATACATCATCATTAGTGATTCCTATTTAACAACGCCATCTGTCTTGTACAATTTACCTGTGTTTCGTGAAAATCTTGAATCTACATACAAGAACAAGATTTTAACTCTTACTTTAGGTCAGACATTGGTATTATAGATTTCAGGTACAGTTAAAAGTTCATGATTAACAAATATATATAATATTGATTGAAAATACTTTATTGCACTTATAAAACTAGGACAAAGGCGAACGTAATGCTAAAGAGCTTTCTCTTCCAGATAACCTTTGTTTATTGTACATAAAGATGTGTAGGTAGTGCACGGGAAAGGGAACTAATGAAATTTGCACATGAGTAATAAAATTAGCATAATATAAATACATACTATGTAAATACTTACTTACATATTTTATATGATAGACTAAACTATACCAATATTAAATAAAAATACATACTTAACAATAGAAGAAGTAGAAAGCTTAAGTTGCTCATTTTTGGTCGGTTTGACCGAGAAGGTGCCTATAGATTGATAGATTGATTGTATTAATAATTTAACTTGTTTACGGTTGGGTGCGCGGTGCTGCGCATTTCATTAGTGCCAGTGCGGTTCGGCAGTCGAACAGCTCGATCACGATGGATTATCGTGTTCCAGGGCCGCCGGTAGGATTTCCCGTCAGGCAGCGTCAACGTTCCAGCCGTTCTCGAACCGAACGGTCTGAACGTGACGATTTGACGGTATGACTCTTAAACCTTGGGAGAAGGGTAGGCCTTTGGTGTGGGACGCCTCGTGCATCGATACCCTTGCGCCATCTCATCTGTCTGGTACATCAGTTTGGGGCCCGTGCGGAAAATTCAGCCGAATATCTCAAGCGGCGCAAATATGGAAATCTCGATACCTTGGGTCCTTGGGGTACTGGGGCCCATCGCGTTTTCAAAATTATTTCTGGGCGTCTGGTCGAAGCGACGTATGATCCGAGAGCTGGCGCTTATCTGGGTCAATGCATAAGCATTGCAATTCAGCGGGGCAATGCAGCCAGTATCTTGGGGACACTTCCGCCTGGCAGTGATCTGGAGCAGTTGAGCTATCTATAGTTCGTTTGCAACAGTCTTTAGATGATTCAATTGTTTCTTATGTATTTTTATTGTAAATAATTGTACATACAAATATGTTAGTCTACAAATATTGGAGTTCTATTTTTGTAGCTGTTGGTCTTTACAATAAAAAAAATGTCTAACCGTTCACTGCATTACCCGTATGCTTGTGTGTCGGCGAATTTAAAACATGACACCGACGAACGCATTCGTTGTTCGCACTTGTCTCACCGGGAGTAAGCGATTAGCTATCAACTATATTCACGCTCAAGAAACGAACAAAAGATATAGATTTTGTATCATTAACAGAGACACGTATATTAATAGTTGATCGCTGGACGTTCGTACTGCCGGCGAGAACTCGCTCTCCACTATTTTGTCGCAGCGACTACAACACTCGCTCAGCTATATGCGAAACAATGTGCTCGCCTGAAAACCAGCGCTGCTTTGCATCATTTATTGCTAAGGAGCATAAAGCTGAGGCAGAGCCTGTTTGGGCACGCGTGACACGGAGCGGGACTAGTTGGTGCATCTGCCTACTACCTACTGGTGGGGTAGGTACGTATGTGTTCTAGCTGTAGGTCTAATATAATCTCATTGTATTGTAGGTACTTTTCCTGTCTATCTACCTATTTTGTTTGTGATCCGTTCCATGTTTCTTTGTGTGTGTCAAATAAATAATTCTATTCTATTCTGTTATAGCCCAGCGAGACAATAGGAACTACAGAGTCGCTTCTCGCTGCCAGCCAACTCGTTTCTAGTTTCTAGCTCTACTCGCTTCTTGCTCGTCGCTCGCGGTGAGACAAGTGCCTTAGTGGCGTTACAAACAGGAGTTTGTTTGAAACCTCTGTTCTGTGTTATTCTAAGCACAGATAGCACAAGTACTAATCAACGTGTGACCGTCCTCCGCCTATTATGTTATGCTTTCCGTATGTTGCGTGCACTTTCTATGATGAAGCGATAAGTTGTAAGCGATACTGGAAAGTGAAAATCGTTGATAAAGTTAAAAATTAAATAAACCAGTGGTTCGCTCCGCACTGAGATCTCGCGATTCTCCCAAAACACAATAGTTATTTGTTATACAAGACTGCAAAGTTGCTTTTTAACCGCGAGCTCAATTTTGAAGTCCCTCGCTAACGCTCAGGATTCTAAAATTAAGAGAAGATTAAGATAAAATAAAAATTAGAATCCTGAACGTTAGCGAGGGAATCAAAAGAGCACGACAAAAATCTTTGCACTCGAGTGCAACACGTAACTTTTCATCCCACCTCAGCGAAGAAATTACTAAATGCAAAATAAAGTAATACAACCAAGAAAGTTCCGGGTCTGAGTTTTAAAAAATTAAAACAAAGGTTGTTAAATTCGGCACCATGGAGGTAGAAGTAAATAGGTTTAATGATGAATTCACAAACTTAGTGCACACGATGTTCTAAATTCAATTTACTTTATCTTCTAGCTAGCGGATAAAAACGGCTTTTGCACTCAGATATCGAAGAGCAAAAATACTCTTTCCGAGATGGGGGGATGAAAAAAATATTCTTAAGGCGACTCGCGCAACGAAGCCTAAACGTATTTAGTGGCTAAATATGATTTAAGGAGTTGTCAAATCATACAAATACGTAAAATTTAAACATGTTTAGTCGCTAAATCCGTTTAGGGATCCTTGTGCAAGCCGGCCTTAATCTTTGTCTAATAAAATAGTGCCACGAAATGCGTAATCAAAAAATTACCTAACAGTTTCATTCAAATTACAGGTAACGGGGGTTCACGTTTTACCCTTTGGGTACGGAACCCTAAAAATAATGTTACACATCATATGCGACTACTGCAAGGCTCGTATTTTTTTGAGTTTATTCGTTACAAACATACAAAAACACAAATCTTTCCTGTTTATAATATTAGTACATATGATAGTGTATATGACTGTTTATCTTCCCAAATAAATAAAATAAAATATTCAATTCGTTTACGTGTGTGGGTCTATTACTTATAAGTTTAGAAAGTACCCTTATAAGGTATGTTAAGATCGTGGAGTCTTCTTATGGCACCGCCGAGTCGTCGAACTAAATGCAGTTTCGTAGTAATTGGCGATAATCATAGTAAAATGTAGTAGGTATGGGGAAAAGGATCATTAGATTCTTTTTACATTACAAAATCTATGGGTAAAGTTGCATCATTGCTTGTTGCCCCAGAGGATGTGTTATGCGTCACTTTAAATGAATTGCATGATAGTTTATTTTTGTGCTACATGGAGATGAAATGAAAAATGAAATAATTATTTGTTATACAAGAGTGCAAAGTTGCTTTTTAACCGCGTGCTCAATTATCAAGAGAAGGATTCTAAAATTGAACGCAGCGAGTGATAAAAAAATTAGAATCCTGAGCGTTAGCGAGGGAATCAAAAGAGGACAAGGTAAAAAATAGTGCAACGCGTAACTTTTCATCCCACCTCAGCGAGGAAATGACTAAATACAAAAAAAAAGTAATACACCAAGAAGATTCCGAGTCTGAGTTTTTAATAAATTAAAAAAGGTTTTATGATAGACTCGTCACCATGGAGGTAGAAGTAACTAGGTTTAATGATGTTTTGAATTCACAAACTTAGTGCACACGATGTTCTAAATTCAATTTACTTTATCCTCTAGCGGATAAAAACGGCTTTTGCACTCAGATATCGAAGAGCAAAAATACTCTTTCCGAGATAGGGGGGATGAAAAATAATTTATTGGTTTAAATAAGAGTGAATACAAAGGTATCATATACGAATCTATAACAAATAAATCAAAAAATAAGTACCTAAAGGAAATAATAACCTAGGTAAGTACTATTAGTATAATGGTGCGTCAAAAGCCGGACTAGATTTTCTGTATCCCAGTTTATGACGTCTTCCATTGGACAAAAGAGGCTTATCATAAAGTAATGCAAACAGTATACCTAGTTTATATTGACGAGCTCCGTGGCGCAGGGGGCAAATAGCCCGCTGAGACGCAGGAGGTAGCGGGTTCGATTTCGTTTGCATGATCTACAGATATTCGTCCGGGTCTGGATGTTTTCTATAGATTATAAGTATGTTTTTACAAAAACAAAGTATATAAGTATTATATCAGTTATCTGGTTCCCATAATACAAGCTCTGCTTAGTTTGGGGCTAGATAGCGCTATGTGAAATGTCCAGCAATATATATTTATTTTATTTATTATATTAGAGTAAGAGAGGGTCAATGTAAAGTTTAGTAGGAAATTTAAATTTCATTTAAAAGATTAAACTTAGATTTACTTTATTAAATTAATAAGATTTTTATAAATCAGATTCTTAAATAAGATTCTTATTTAATTTATAAGATGAAGCAATTAAGTGGTAACCATCACTTATAACAGAGAATTGCCTCGTAGGTCACGGACCTTAGAAATGTGCCTTACGATGCACTGATCTGTATCCATCAACTTGAAACATACAGGTGTAAAGTCTCGTTTACCTCTACTACTAGTAGGAGTCCCGTTTGAACTTTTGGGTACGGAACCCTAAAAAACATCAAAAGTTTCACATTTATTATATTAGCGTGATAGATAGATTACCAGATTTATGACGACAGTTCTATTTACAGACAGTTTATTTAAAATTTCTATTACGTGCACCAAAGATCATCTGATACGTGTATGACGGGAACGAAGCTTTTTGGGAACATTCCTACCTAAGGGGACACCGGAGGGACACTCGCCCATACAACACGCACTACCAATATCATTTCTAATTGGAGCATATTTCTAACTTAATAAGGTATTATTTTAATTTGAATAGTATTTATCTAGGTTCCCAACCATATATTAGATTAAAATACTTACCTAAAATGAAATAGAAGCGTATCGCATTCTGCATGTTTTTACGTCATAAAAGACCTGTTTTTAACCTAAATGTTTCGTATTAAAAACAACAACATCTTACGTATCCTAGTCATGGGAACATAGATTATATCGTCTAGTTACAGAATAACAACACAATGAGAAAATTACAACAAGTTTTCTGTCATCATTTTTGGTATTACGGAACACGGTCAAAATCAAATCAAATTTAGAATCGTTCTATTGCTATCACTGTCGCTCTGCGTGGCCAAACTTCGTCACTAAACAGGGATAGCGATATTCAGGCTAAAGTTTTTGACGCAGCCGAATTGAAGTTGCGCTCAGGGTTCGCCAGCGCGCTGATAGCGCGCGTTGAAGTCTTTTTCTATGGAAGATACTAATTTCGTAGCGCTTCGCCATTAGCGTAGCGTTTCTTAGAGAAGATTTTGTACTTGCCAATACGTTTACTAAAGAAAGCTCTGTTTTCTACACAAAAATAATCAATCTGGCATCCGCACAAAACTACACTCATTGCACTCATTTATACCTCCGTGGTGCAGTGGGCGAATAGCCGGCTGAGACGCAGGAGGTAGCGAGTTCGATTCCCGCCGCGGAACAAATTTTTGCATGATCTACAGATATTTGTTCTGGGTCTGGTGGTTTCTCTATATAATAAAATTATGTATTTACAAAAAAAATGTATGTATGTATTCTATCAGTTATTTGCTTCCCATAGTACAAGATCTGCTTAGTTTGGGGCTAGATAGCGCTGTGTGAAATGTCCAGCAATATTTATTTATTTCTACTTAACAATTTTTTATATTGAGATGATTTAAGGAGTTGTCAAATCATACAAATACGTCAAATACATATAGAGATCGTTGTTGAAGCCGGCCTTATTACATTAAAACAATATTGGTCAAGTACACACGGCTACACATCAAGCTACATACTTCCAGTATAAGCTGACCTCGCATTGTGTAGGCTTTTCGTAGAATGAGAGGTCAGCTTATACTGGATATTATAGCTTGACCAATATTGTGTGCCGTGTGTACGAGTAGGACTCGCGCATCGCGAGTTCCGAACTCACATAGGTTTATTTCAATTAATTAAGCAGCGCCATCTAGTTATGTGACCGATACCAGGAACCAAGAAAACTTAAGGTAGATATCTAAAAAAAAAATTCTTTGGCAGAGAATTCGTTGTAATCAATCATATTAATTTCAGATGTATCACTTCACAAACTTCAGAGATAAGGAGGGGAGGGGGGTCTTGGAGGGGGGGGGGGGGGGGTATGGGGGGGGGGTATTCTTTCGAAATTGAAATTTTTATAAAAAAAATAAATAAAGTAAGAAGAGCCATGGAGCGCAGCGTGCTTGGAGTAAAGAGGATTGACATAATCCGTAACACCACGCTGCGTTTATAGACCGGCATTGCTGACGCAGGAAATAAGGCTGCCAGGCTATGCGATTGGGCGGGCCATGTAAGACGAATGCACCCGGAATGGGCAACGATCGTCACGCAGTGGGTGCCTGAAGACGGGCGACGCCGCCGAGACAGGCCTAGTAGACGCGTGACGATCTCGATGCCTTCGAGACAGATTGGTGGGATTTGGCACGCGAGCGAAAGTCCTGGAAGACAGTGGAGGAGACATTTACCCAGCAGTGGGATCACGTAGGTTGAAAAAAATACATAAATAAAGTGAAACTCTAATCGTTTACTGAACAAAATAAAAAAATACAAAAGTCCCGGAGTGCCGACAGAAGTGAAAAATTTAGCGCTCAACATCTGGGTATTCAAAATTTAAAAGCAGACTACACTACAGATACTTATATACAGAGGTGTCGGTAACAGTGTCGCGAGTTCAATGGTTTTTCCCATCTCAAAAAAAGCCTAACGCGTATAGAAGTTTTCACTACAATATTAAATGGGTACCTATATAGTTTGACCGAAAACGCTGTACCGCGCCTGAGGTATGCGCGCAGCGAGACGAGGGGAAGTATCGGCCGCTTCGATCCATCGTCAGACGCACATGATTCAAAGATGGGTCCATCGCTATCTCGTGATGTCAAGACCGTCATCATGACCAAAAAAATGAAAACAATTATTGGGAACGCGAACGTAGATTTGATATTATTATCGATCCATCAATAATAAATTTGCAGAACGACTCTGATTCAAGTTCCGGTAGCAAAACGGAAGATGAAGTTGAAGCAGAATCTATGTTAGAATATCTGTAGATAATTTAGTTACTTATAAAAATATAAACAAATCGTTATATAATATAAACATATCGTTTACGATATCGTACTATCTATCCGACAATATCGATCTCATGTGTACCTACTCTTGCTCTTTTTTCCGCGGCTCCCACCTCGCCGCACTTTTTTAAGGAGCGGTACAGCGGTTTCGGTCGGACTATAGAATATGTAAATTTATTTCTTTGATATGATACCCCACTAGAAATACTATTTTTAAATTTTGCATCCCACCATTTTGGTTCTCTTGGTCATCCAAATGAAATTTTTTTAATGTCTTTTATTTGCATCAGTAATAACTGTTCCAAATTTCAAGCGGATAGGTTCAGTAGTTGCTGCGATAATCAGCTGTGACCGACTTTATTACTATTTAACTGCGGAACCCTAAAATAGAACTAAACTAAGCATGACACGGAGATGTGACACGTGTTATCAGACGTGACATTGCAAGGTGTCCTGTCAAGTCATGCGGTAGTAATTTTGCACGCACTGTGACAAAAAAAATTGAACGGTGCACAACCAGATACTCTTGGCACACTGGTCAACTAACATATTGAACTAAAACTTCATATTTATTCAGTTTGGACGTGAATACGTTTTTAAAATTGCTTCCATATTGAGAGACAATTCAAAAAACGAATGATGTTTAAATCGGGGGATACAGTTTGGTGTTGCAGCTACATATCTATCAACTCCATCCAAAATTTCATTACACTAATGTAGAGATTAAATATCAAAAAATTCATTACGCTGAGTTCTGTGGCGCATTGCGCGCGGTGAAGGGAGAAGCACTGCCATTTTGAGGTCATTTTGCTGCGCTGTGAGACAAACCACGCGTGCGAAGCCGCTGGCGGAAGCTAGTCTATACTAATATTATAAAGAGAAAAGATTTGTATATTTGTATTTTTGTGTGTACGTTTGTAATGATGAAACTCAAAAACTTCTAGTCCTATTTCGAAAATTCTTTCACCATTGGAAAGCTACATTCACCTTGAGTAACATAGGCTACTTTTTACACAAATTTGCAAGGGAGGGTAATGTTTTGATCGAAAAACTACGCGTGCGAAGCTGCGAATTGGTCAGCTAGTTTATAATATGGTATGGATTGAAAATTCACGGGATCAAAATGTTTCGAAACAGTTATTAATAAGACCGTTATCAAAACTAAGTAGATAGCGACATAGACAATAGAATTTCTATAATCCAGATGGTCAAACCACTCGCTTGGTTCGCTTCAGACGCTTCACAGATGGCTGTCTTCCAGATTTTAATACTAGAAGTGGCATGAAGCTTAATGAAGACAAGATGATATTTTTTAAGTGCTTTAAGAAGAGGAACAATCAAGGAAAGCTTTATAGACAAAGCAAATAATTGATATAAACCAAATGAGTTTAAATAATTTTTGGAATAAAACTTCTTTACGCACGCTTGACTTGGGGAGTAAGCTGGTGAATGCGTTACGAAAAGTGCGAACGGAAGTTGAGAGGGAGTAATAAGTTAGTGAAGATAGAAAGAGAGAGAGTTACGTATCGTATATTTTTAAACATTATTGTGCGAGTGCGAGCTGCATCTGTCCAGATTGAACATAGACTGATCGACCTACAGACGTGTGGATAATTTTGTAATTGATCAATTTTCTAGATTAATATTTTGAAAAAGAAGTTTTACTTTAGTCGTGTAGTCTAAAGCACACTCGTTTTTTTTTTTAAATTGGTGATAGCCGAGCGCTTGGCCACTACCTCACCATGCTACAGATGGTCGAGGATAGAGCACGCTTTCCTAAAAAGAACCTGGGCCCGTAGCCAACATTCACTTCGAATCGAGTCGTTTTCTGCATTGGTTTGTTGTCGATATACCTCGTGTTTTTTTTAAACATGATAGGACTTCGTTTGGCCACAATCTCACCTGCTGGTAAGCGATGATGTAGTCTAAGACGTAGCACGAAGATCTAGAATCCTATTCACTCTTACCTTAAAGAAGCCCGGATTGTATTTATTAGGAAAACCAGACGACGGTAAAGCGTTCCATACCTTAGCTGTGCGCCTCAAGAACGTAGAACCAAAACGGTGTGTGCGAATGGGTGGTATATCAAATAGGTACGAATGGTACTGAGCCGTGCGCCTGCTTTTCCTTTGTTGGAAGGGGGATGGCGGGATCAGATCGTATAGCTGCTGCTATATAGTAGATATATGTAGTAGTTGCTCGATAGGCTTGCAACTTTACGGCGGTGTTCGAGACTTTGGGTATTTCCATAGCGTGTGCCAATACCATACATTTTCGGACTTATCGACCAGCGACATCGCTAATCGAACGTAACTTGGCTAAGCCCTCTGGATGTTATCGCGTTAGGAGATTAAATAAATATCTAAATTATCATAACACATTGAAAGAAACACATTATGTACTTACCATAAAGTTAGTTTTCTTAAAAATGTAGTGTAATTTAAGCAAAAACTAAAGTGAATTTATCAGCCCTGGATCTAGATTTTTTTCTAACCGGGGCAGAAACTAGTAGTGGCGCCCCTTCGCCCAGCGTTAAAGAGGGTGGGGGGGGGGCGGATTAACCCTATTGGGGCCCCTAGGCAATGAAATTCTCATGCCCCTTTCCCTATTCTTACTTTTTAAAATATATTTTTTCTATTACAAAAGTCGAGTCGATCAGATCGACTCCTGCTTTTTGCTTTCATTGAAATGATCTTTATTGAATAGATTATAGTTATAGATAAGTGTTACGATCCAGGTCACATGATGGAGTAGGAAAGATCAAGGAGACGTGACGCGGTTATTTTAAATTTAATCTTGTTAAATACAATAAAATATATTGTATACCGAAATAAACTATTTTTGTGAAGTAGGTACAATAAGTGTAAATAGCAACTCTTCTAACTTTTTCGTTTAAAACATCTTGGAAGTTGACATTTAAATAACATATTGTTTTCTATGGCAACATTACCGAATGTAAAAATGGGGAATGTCACGAATGAAACGTTTTTTTTTCTTGGTGCGTGTTGGTGCAGGGCCCTTAAGCAGTTGCCTAATCCGCCTTATGGATAATCCGGCCGGGGGGGGGGGATTTGAAGGATTCCAAATCAAAGGAACAGCCAGGTGAACCACGGGCAGCGAGTGGAATTATCGTTAATATGACGTGCGCTGGACGCCAAGCGCTTTTTGAAAAAAGATTTTTTTTGAAACATAATTTTATTTAACAATTTTAGGCTCCCTGAAATTGGCACGCGGGCAGGTGCCCTGGTTTGCCCCCTCCTAGATCCGCGGCTGGGATTTATCTATCTAGATATCATGCAGAACTGCAGTTGATGAGACCTAACGTTAGATGGTTGTGATTAGTATGGATAATGACGTAATATTTAAGTATGCGTATGCGCAGATAACACGTGGTTTTCACAATTGCGTTCACCTTGCTTTGCGGTTACTTATTCAAAGTCTTAGAATGCAACTTGGATATATTTGCATAGTGACATACTATGATATATATAGGATTATTTATATACATAGGTATTGAGGAAGGAAATATATAAATTCCATACCTTACTTTACAATATATACATGTACCTATATAGCGCCACGGCGTCCTTATTTGTTCACATTATCCTTCACATCCAAAGGTTGCCTGGAAGAGATCGTTTTTAGCAATAAGGCCACCCATTGTACCTATGATTTAAAAGTTTATTTTCTTTTATTTGGTTGATTTTAACTGGTTGTTACCAGTGGCTTGTTCTGTGTGTTTATACATATATAAACTTTGACACTTTTATCCCATGGGAACTGATTTATGGGATAAATGGTAGCCTATGTGGTGATTAAGGTTATAATTTACGTATATACTAAATTTAATCGAAATCGGTTCAACCGTTACGACGTGATTGAGTAACAAACAAACGACCAAACTTTCGCATTTATAATAATAGTGTGAAGGTGTGCAATAAAAACATTGTATAAGTATTTATTTATCTATTTGTATTCTCAATAAGAACATAAAAGTGGATTCATATTTTCAAAATTAAAGTACACGCCTATTATCTGTCCCTGATTGATAACTCATCATGTTAAAATAATGATAATGCTGGACATTTCACAAAGCGTTATCTAGCCCCAAACTTAGCAAAGCTTGTATTAGGGGAATCAGATAACTGATAGAATACTAAGATACGGTATTTCTTTTGTAAATACATATTTCTATACATATATTATAAAGAGGAAAGATTTGTATTTTTGTATGTTCGTAACGAATAAACTCAAAAACTACTTGTCCGATTTCAAAAATTCTTTCACCATTAGAATGCTACATTATCCCCGAGTAACATAGACTACTTTACGTTTGTTTTTATTGAAAAACGACGCGTGCGAAGCTGCGGATTGGTCAGCTAGTATAATATACAGTATAGTGTATAATGAAACAACCAGACCCGGAACAAATATTTGTAGATCATACAAACATTTCTCCGAGGCTTAGATATTATTTTTATTATTGTTTTATATATATAGTTTGTAGGTATTTTTTGATGATATGTATCTAGATTAGTTAAAACGCCGTCATGTGATTTTTTTTCTAATTTATAAATTATAGGCTAGCGTTTGACCACGCCATTGATTATTGGATATAGGATACAAGATAATATCCCATTGATTATGTGTTATCCTGTCCATACATGGTATGGTATGGAGTACTGCTGCCACCTTTGGCATGGTTCGGCCAAATACCAGCTCCCTAACTTAGACTTTTAGGCTTATAGGTGAGCAGTATATAGCGGAGATTAAGACCCAAAGTATCGAACACCGCCGTAAAGTTGCAAGCCTATCGATCTTTTACAGAATACATTTCGTGGAATGTGCCCAGGAACCTTACTATCTGATTCCGCTATCCCCTTCTATCAAAGGACAAGCAGGCACACGGCTCAGTACCTAGTTGATATACCACCCATTCGCACACACCGTTTTGGTTCTAAGTTCTTGACGCGTACAGCTAAGGTATGGAACACTTTGCTGTCGTCTGTTTTTTCTAAAGAATACAATCCGGGCCTTTTTAAGGTAAGAGTGAATAGGTTTCTTCTAGATCTTCGTGCTTCATTTTAGACCACATCATTGTTTACCAACAGGTGAGAGTGTGGTTAAACAAAGATATGTATAGTTTAAAAAAATCTTAAGATTGTCCGGAAGAGATTTCGCTTTTAGCATTAAGATCGGCCATTCTACTTTTTATACTAAATCAGTTTGTAAGAAATTATGCAATTTCCAATCCAATGTCGTTTCCAGTAAAACTTTACCTGCCGATAAAAATCTCCGTGTAGAGATTCAATTGTCGTTATCAGATGGTGCGGGTTCGACGTCCGGTCGTCATGGCTGCGGTTTCCGTGCTCCCTTGTCTTGGAAATTGATTTAGATTTTATGATGAGGCTTATCTGTTCATTTTACAACTCTTCAATTTATAAGCAATTAGATGTTGCCCGCGACTTCGTACGCGTTACACAGCTAAATGTGTAGGTAACCTAGAAATAAAGCTAAACTCGCTGTTGCAACTTGACTTGACACTCGATTTTTATCCATGAGAACTGATTTATGGGTAAAAGGTAGCATATGTGGTAAATCCAGATTATAATCTACGTATATACTAAATTTCTTCGAATCCGTTCAGCCGTTACGACGTGATTGAGTAACAAACAAATAAATAAACAAACAAACATCCAAACTTTCACATTTATAATATCAGTGTGATGGATGATATATTTGTAATTTTTTAACTATTAGAGTTTCGGACGAAAATCGAATGCTTAGTGAAAAGTGTATTTCAGATTTCAGATTTATTTATTTCACCTTAGTTATAACATTGGTTGTAAAAGTTTTCATTATAATACTTATAATAATTAAATTAAATTAATATAATTAAAAATCGTGTCAACTAAAAATTATAATGATAAAACCTATTTATATTTGGGACGTAATTCTCACAATTTAATAAATAAAAAACCCGGACAAGTGCGAGTCTGGCTCGCGCACCAAGAGTTCTGTAAAAATAATTTATTTATGTGATAGACTACAAATTTACAATTTCCGGATTTTTTCTTTACAAGAAATTTCATGATTCCAAGTCAACGGAAAATACTCTATAGGTTTTGATTTATTTGCGAGCAAAATATTCGGATAAAATGATAGTATTTTTTGATTCCTTTGAAGTAGAAGCTGGTTATCTTCACAGCTTTATGGGACCGGAGAACTACATATAGAAAATAAGTTTGGGCCGACAGCCGGACAACGATATGATCCTAGAAGGGTTGCGTACAGTAAAAGGAAAGAAAGAACCCTAAAAACACCATTATAATCAGCAGACATACACTGGCATAATAATCACTAGTTTTCGCCCGCGGCTTCGCACACGGTTTGATAGTAAAAAGTGTACTTGTATACCAAATTTCATCAACATTGGTTCAGTTACTATGACGTCATTAGGAATATGAAAACTTTCACATTTATATATACACTAGCTGACCAATCCGCAGCTTTGCACGCGTAGTTTTTCAATAAAAACATTACCCTCCTTCTGCTCAGCTGGGTAAAAAGTACCCGGGGATAGTGTAGCTTCCCAACAGTGAAAGATTTTTTTAAATCGGTCCAGTAGTTTCGGAGCTCATACAATACAAACAAACAAACGATTTGCGGGTTCGATTCCCGCCGCGGAACAAATGTTTGCATGATCTACAGATATTTGTTCCGGGTCTGGATGTTTTTCATAAGTATGTATTTACAAAACAAATATGTATATAAGTATTCTATCAATTATCTGGTTCCCATAATACAAGCTCTGCTTAGTTTGGGGTTAGATAGCGCTGTGTGAAATGTTCAGCAAAAAAAAAACAAACAAATCTTTCTTCTTTATAATATTATTGTAGATAATATTAAAGTGAGATAGATTAAGGTTTAGAGTAGTAGCATTCCTTGTGAAGGGTCACCCGTGGAAGTACCATACCTATTTCTGTCGCCAAGCAGCATTGCTGTGTTTCGGTTTGAAGGGTATGGTTACCAGTGAAATTACGGGCATATAAGGTATACAGTATTGATATCAAGCGTATTATTGTGCAAGAAAGTAACCAAGAAAGCGTTTACCAGGTAAGCAGGTAAACTTTAGTTTTCAAAAAGTGTGACGTCACAAGTGTGACGGTCACGCTCTGATTGCGACGACATTGGCACCAGCAAGGGCGCGTGTGGTGTCGGATTCAAGGATCGGGGACTGATCAGACGTGTACAATATCACAACAAGACGTTAATCTTGTTTTATCATTTCCGTTTTGTGATCTGGATCGACGTTTTGCAACTTATGACAGAAGATTGTTTAGTTTTAACGTTAAGTTATCTTTTGTGCCTTTTTTTACTTAGAAAACCTTCGTGACTGATTTCAATCATTCATTATTATAAACAAGGGATTTATCACGTACTGTCTTATTTTTTTTTTATCGGAGTTTCGACCGACAATGTGTCGGTTTAAACCGTGAACCTTCATCAGGGTGAGTGCGATCCGCTCCGAATAACGTCTCGCCTCGCACTTTTGTGCCTTTGTCGTTTTTTTTGTATTTATTGTGATGTCGCAAATAAATTGTTGTTCTTTTCTATTTTGTCATTCATAATCATAGATATATTTATCAAACTGATATTATAAATGCGAAAGTTTGGATGTTTGTTTATTTATTTGTATGTTTGTTACTCAATCACGTCGTATCGGCTGAACCGATTTCGATGACAATTGGTGTGTTAATAGATTATGACCTGGATTCAAACATAGGCTATTTTTTTTGACAGACAACATGTGCGATGCCGCTAGCGGCAGCTTATAGTTTTATATTTGTTTTATAATGGACTTTAGATGACTAAAATACAGAAGAAACAGTTGAATCATCTAAAGACCGTTGCAAACGATCTATAGATAGCTCAACTGCTCCAAGATCACTACGCAACGGAAGTGTCCCCAAGACACTGGCTGCATTGCCCCGCTAAATTGCAACGCTTATGCGTTGACCCAGATAAGCACCAGCTCTCGGATCACACGTCGCTTCGACCAGACGCCCAGAAAGACTTTTGAAAACGCGATGGGCCCCGATACCCCAAGGACCCAGGGTCTCGCTCCACCCCAAATGGCTCAAATACGTAAGCTCTTTCAAGACTTCCATATTTGCGCCGCTTGATGTCTTCGGCTGGAGGTATCTAATTGATAAACTTTACACATAGTTTGATTACGTACCAAACGATTTGCTTCAACTTTTCTTGTTAGCACAAGTAAGGAGTGGAATTCACTTCCGGCGTATGTTTTTTTTTTGTAGTATAAACTCGGAGTCTTCAAGTCCAGAGTGAATAGGTTCTTTTTAGGCAAGCGTGCTCGATCTTTGATCACACCATCACTTATCACCAGGTGAGGTGGTGTGGTAGTGGTCAAGCGCTTGGTTATCAACAATAAAAAAAAAATATTATTGATTACTCTGCATACAGAACCGAATTCCTTAAAAACCTCTCGCACTTACAACATAGAACTAAGTTGAATATGAAGGAGATATGGTATATACATATTGAGGTTAAAATATACATAAATCATAGAAGTGGAAGCATTTAACGCCTTGACGGCTCAATGTAATAAACGGATGCCCTTCCACCCATGTATACCTGCATCCATTTTATACCTGCAGTAATGTAATTTTTATAGTCCTCGAAAATAGTTATTTGTTACACAAGAGTGCAAAGTTGCTTTTTAACCGCGTGCCTAATTATGATGTCCGAGCAAGAGAAGGATTCTAAAAATGAAAAAAAAAATTAACAAAAATTAGAATCCTGAGCGTTAGCGAGGGAATCAAAAGAGAACGAGGTGAAAAATATTTGCACTCGTGTATAACACGTAACTTTTCATCCCACCTCAGCGAGGAAATGACTCAATGTGAAAAAGTAATACAGCAAGAAAGTCTGAGTTTTTAACCTATTAAAAAAGGTTGTAAGATAAATTCGGCACCATCGAGGTAGAAGTAAATAGGTTTAATGATGTTTTGAATTCACAAAGTTAGTGCACACGATGTTCTAAATTTAACGTTCAAATTTTAATTTCGGCTCCTACATTGAGTCAAAAGCCCAGTTGGCTGGTAAAAAGCTTGGTATACTCGCAAAGGCGAGGCACTACTTCACACCGGGACAGTTGATCAACTTGTACAAAGCACAAGTCCGATCGTGTTTGGAGTACTGTTTTCACCTCTGGGACGGATCAGCGAAGTACCAACTTGAAGCTCTGGAATCAATTGAGAAAAGAGCCAAGAAGCTCATAGGCAACGATGAGCTAGTTGATGCAAGGCTCCTCAGCCTGGAGCATCGACGAAAGGTTGCTAGCCTCTCGGTTTTTTATCGAGTACATTTCGGGGAGTGTGCGGCGGAACTTTTCAACCTGATCCCACCATCTCCATTCTATCCTGAAATCTATGAGGCATGTGGTCAGCAGTGGATGCGCTATGGCTGGCATGATGATAATGAACATAATGCAGCCTACAATAGACATACGCTTATCAACATGAACACTTTCCATTTTGCGCGCGCATCCGACCAGAGCGCGCATTTTGTGCGCTTGCGCGTAATGTGTGGCTTCCTTATGGATGTTTTATTGAATTTAACTATGATACTCGTTATAACATAAAATGGAAATAAAATTCCATACATCTGTGTTGTTATTCACTAAGAAATATCGCTGACGACTGAAGTAAGATAAGATAAGATAAAAATAACTCTTTATTGTACACCGAAGTAAAATACAGAACATATTTTTTACAAATATATTAAGTACAATGGGTGGTCTTATCGCTAACAGCGATCTCTTCCAAACAACCTTTGTATGGAGTGGATAATAATTGATCACATGACGGCGGTGCATCTATATAGTATTAAAAACATACCTACATACTGCACCTAAAATAATAATAATAACACAAATTTTATTTAAATAAAATTAGCAAACATAAAAATGGTTATGATGAATTAACAAGCAGCTACAACTTCATCACACGGACAGTACTTATTTATTATTATTACATATAAGTACAATACAAGAGTTTCTTGTGAAAAGGCTCGCCCGGGGAAGTACTACCACCATACCTATTTCTGCCACCAAGCAGCATTGCTCGATTGAAGAGTATGGTTGCCGGTGAAATTACAAGCACAAGAGGATTTACATCTGTATACTTCAAGTTAATGGACGCGGGGCAGTGCATCATAGGGCACATTCCTAAGGTGCGTGAACTACGAGGCAATTTTCTGTTATAGGCGATGGTTATCACGTAACATTAGCACCGCAAGCAGATTCAGATGAGCCCAAACACTAGTAGCCTACTATAATCCATTCATAAGTTCCGTTGTCTAGCACCCGTCTCCATCATGAGACCATCTCCATGGTACCATTTTATTGCATTGTCACCGAAGTTACGTATGTATTCAAAATTTCAGCTCAATCGGTTGAGGGGAATGGGTTTAAAATTCGGTTGCATGATTCATACATACATACACACATTGCAAGTTAATAGAAAGCTTGTAAAAAACTCACTGTGACCCCTTTCTAACTACTTATTTAGTAGATAATTTATAATTTTGAATTATAGAGACTTATTTTTTAATTTATGTAATTCATACAGAGAACATATTTTTTTAATATTTGATTTTTGCTATTTACGCAGTCTATCATCGCGACTTTGTAGTGAATCCTACCACTGATAGTACGAACGATATTTTAATATCAAAATTTATGTAAATCCAGTTTTTAATTTAAATCTATGCGAGAAGAAAGATTATAAAATTCGTTCACCAATACGCATTCTTTAATTCCATTTCCCACATCGTCTGAACTAATTATTCAAACACCAATAACTAGGAGATTTCGATAAGGTGTTGTCACTTCACGCAAACTTATGTTTATGAGTGGCGCTCTGAACCTTGCAAATCAAAATCAATCTTTATTAAAATTAATCTTTTCAATAGGTTTCTCTTTATTAATACCACATTAGAATTTCTTAATCTAGAAAACTTTAAAGGTAGCATTCGGTTCTTAGCGACCGCTATGCGCGACCGCGACCTGCGACCTCGTCCGGGTCCCACGTTCTACTGCTTAGTATACATTTATATGGAACACTAAACAAACCCAGCGACCGCTTCGCGCGACCGGTGGGCATGGCTAGAGAGCGGTGTGGTGTAGCGACCGCGACCCGGTCGCATCGGAGGCAGTGCAGTCGCGCGACGCAAGCAGGAAATACATCGAAATGGCGGCGTTTTCACCGAACAAAAACGAGAAGTTGATAGAATTAGTCTCATAAAGACAACAATGTGATGGACAATATTTGGGAAATAATTGGCAAGGCAAGAATTAATAGCTGCGGATAAAATGTCCAACATATTGTAAAGCAATAGAACACAATCGTCACCCATAAAAACAGCGGTAAGAGTGGCGATGTCACCGTCGCGGTCGCTGACATCGGAAGGCTAGGGGTCACCCCGCGACAGCCGTCCATGGTCGCGTCGTTCAATGGTTGCAGTCGCGCGTTGCGGTTGCTAAGAACCGAATGCTACCTTAAGACTAATACGCGGTGGTACAAACAGCGGCTTTATCGCTTAAAGCGTTTACTTCCAGTCAACTTTTAGATGGATTGGATTGAAGAGAACGTGAGAGGAGGCGGGCTTTAAAATCATCTATGTAATATCTAAGCTGTAAACAATGTTTGTACATATTAAACTAGCAAAAATACGTATATAAATAGGTAGGTATATTACGATTTATTATTAACTATACTTTATTTATAACTTATAGCTGACGCGCCCGTGGCTAAAACATTACCCTTCTTTTGCGCACTCGTGTAAAAAGTATCCTGTCTTTCCCCATGATATTATCTATCTCCTTGCAAATTTTAATAAATATCCGTTTAGCCGTTCAGTCGTAAAAATGTAACAAACATACTTAATTACTTTCGCATTTATAACATTAGTATGGATATGGATTAAAAAATATTTCATTGTTTCAATGACATAAGTTCACGTGAAGTAAATAACGGCAGGTAGAATCACACCGTTGTACCTTGTAGCTATAATATGCCTCATCCACATTAATATGCCGCATCTATCGTGCTCGCTTCCGTTCTACTGAGAGTGTAACGGTATCCTTAACTTTGCTGGTATCGTAGGTCTGATAACCGAAATAGTGAAAAATTGGTTTGTCTAATACCACTGGTTCTTTTTAGGGTTCCGTATCCAAAGGGTAAAACGGGACCCTATGCTAAGATTCCGTACTGTCACCAGGCTGTATTTCATGAACCGTGATAGTTAGACAGTTGAAATTTTCACAGATGATGTATTTCTGTTGCCGCTATACTAAAACAGAATAAAATAAATATTTAAGGGGGGCTTCCATACAACAAACGTGATTTTTTTGCTCGTTTCGCTCGATATTGATAATGGCAACAGGTAGACGCTTGAAATATTCACAGAATATTTAATTATACTCGTATATTTACTTTAAAAATAAATAATTAAATTAAAATAAAACAAATATTTAAGGGGGGCTCCCATTCAACAAACGTGTTTTTTTTTTTTGCTTGTTTTTGTAAATAATGGTACGGAACCCTTCGTGCGCGAGTCCGACTCGCACTTGGCCGGTTTTTTGGTCCTTTTTTGTAATGTCACTTACCATCTACATTACTTATAAATTCGAAAATAACTCCGTCTCTCTGTCTGTTTGTTAGTTTGCCACTACTAAATAGCTGAAACATATTCGATAAAATTAGTATGTAGATAGATTATGACCCGGATTATGATACGGATAAGTACTCTCAGTATAATAGATTTCGGAATACCATAAATGTTAGCTCCTTAGACTTCAAGATGTAAGCTCCTTTTAGGAATGACATACACTACGAGTAGTGGTTCGCCCCGAACTGAGATCTCGCGAGTTTAACATAAAAACAAAAAAAAATGTTATTCGTAATCTTTGACTACCAAAATAGTGTCACTAAATAAATAACCAAAATAACTTGACCTACAGTTTCATTCAAATTACAGGTATCCAAAGTTCATATAGGTTGATTACACTTTTTTAGGGTAGAAATTGCAGTTATTCCAGTTTTCAGACTTTTGCGTATGTTTGTGATACTTAGGCTACACGCATGCCAAATTACAGCACTGTGGGGTCATTGGTGTACCGTGTGAATTTTGCAAATGTTTAGTTTTAATTATGGCTAATAACTCAAAAACTACAAAAATTTTACTAAAAATAAAAACGTGGTTGAAATTTACTAATGAAGACCTTTTATTTGACGTCTCACTTGACCTAATAATCTCATTTTAATTTTTTTTACCCCTCTTAAACCCAAATATCTCAACAACCCCCCAAGATTTTTAACTCATTTAGTCACACCAAAATTGTGTCATCATTACCTACCTATGTATCAAATTTAAAGATGATTGGTTCAACGCTTCGAAAGTTATCCTCGGACAAACATACATACATACAACGCCGATTTGCCCAAGTTGACTTAGAGATCTCGCTTCGCTCGATCAATTATTTGGGACACCTTGTACAAACCATTTAAGTCCGATATTAATAATTGAGGCTTCAATAAATACATTAATTAGATCAAATCTTGAGTGAAATCGTAAGTTGAGGTCGTCACAGCTTGTTGAGTCCGTAACGAAGCATGTATGAATATCTATTTATAAAATAATGTTTATGTTACTTTGTATGAAGCAGTTGACTATGAGAAATTATACACATCGATAAAAAAACGAGTGTGCTTTATACTTCTTTTTCAAAATGTTAATTTATAAAATTGTTCAATTACAAAATTGTCCACGTCTCTAGGTCGATCAGTCTATATTCATTCTGGACAGACGCAACTCGCACTCGCGCATTAACGTTTAAAAATATACGAAATTAACTCTCTTTCTTTCTATCTTCACTAAATTATATTTCCCTTTCAATTTCCGTTCGCACTTTTCGTAACACATTCACCAGCTTACTCATCAAGTCAAGCGTGCGTAAAGAAGTTTTACTTCAAAAAACACAACTGGCTACATAATTTCAAGATTGCTTCTCTCAATGATCAGCGCGCTGCGTACTCGTATTTACTAGTGCGTGGCGCACAATGCTGCGCCGGATCCTAGTTTGCGGACGCTCATAACCTGGACGTACTAACTGCCTATCTATATTTTATGTTTTCTATTTCTGTTTGTTATACTGTTACTCCTACTGTCGTGTTATTTTTGTTACTGTGTATGTCTTTGTTTTGTTATGTCTGCATATAAATGTATTTTCTTTCTTTCTTTCTTCATTCTTATTTTGATAAACTAAATTTACTTTGATAAAATAAAAAAAGTGATATTAGCCGAGACTCCCCTCTTCCCCACGTAAGATACAGAGACATACATTTATTCAATTTTAGAACCACTAGGAACGCTTAGTTACGTCAGGTTACAAACAAATGCAATCATAAACGCATAAAGTGAAAGATTCAGCTGTATAAGGGCTTTGTCAAATAATATTAAAATTAATAAACAACAAAGAATCAAAATTAAAGCGGCTTTAAAAAGGCCTTGTCCCCTAAAATACAAATTTTGCAACACCCCCCCCCCCCCTCCCCCTCCCTCCCCCCCAACACCTCACGTAATTAATTGACGGCCGCTTTCTCGAAGTCGGACCTACCTAACTGTTTGTCCTATGCCTTCTTATGTCACCGCTTTCCACAAAATAGGATATTATGATTACCCCATACACTGAACGATCAACACAATACCGCAAGATTTTCATAGAAAAAGAAAACCACACAAAACTTAATTATGTGTTACGCCATACAATAGGTAACTACTGTGGGTTCTGTGTCTATGGGACAATGTTACGCCACCGACGAACAATGGCCAGTAAGGTAGTCATTTGAACTTATCATGCTGTTAGGTTAGGTTAGGTAAATTGAGACATAGATTAAAAAGCTTCGTAGTTAAAAACCAGGCGACAACACCAACTTTATGAATGAATGAACTAAACACTTTTGTTCATATTAAACTTGTAGACATACAAGCTGACAAGCCCCCTGATGTTATTTTTTATTCTATAAAAAACACAAATAGATTTACAGATAAAAATAGCTTACAAAATGGACATGTACAAAGGCAAGCTTAACCCTAATAAGAGTTTTCTTCGAGCAAACCTTTGAAGGTATAGATATTTGATTATAGTGGTGGGTACGTGCACAGAGAATGGCATTGGAGTAGAATACTAATATATAGTATATACTATAATATATACAACACTTAACCATATTAAAAAATAATAATAATACCGTTATACTATACCTACATTAGAGATAAACATAATACATTATACAAAATATAAATAATATACCTACTTATACATAATAACCTAAAAGCTTACAAGGACAGGTAATGCGCTTTGACTCTAAGCTTAAAAGTGCTTAGTGATGGACTTGCGCGGATAGAGTGTGGTAGAGAATTCCACAGGTTGACTCCATGGATAGTGAAGGAACCGCCATAACGACTGGATGTTTAGATGTTAAGTGGTCACCGCCGCCTATAAACTCCTGCAGCACTCGTGGTACTGCAGTCGCGTTGCCTAGCACTTAATACCCTATTTACACCTCTCTAGAAGGCGTTCAGTTTGAATCCCACCGGAAAAACCTTCAGAGGAAGGTCATTCCACATCGTGCAGGTGCGTGGAAGAAACGAGCGGGTGAAACGCACCGTGTGAGACTTCCACGCATCTACAATATGTGGGTGAGCTCGTTGCCGGTTGCGGGAGGTTCGATGGTAGAAGTGGGAGGCAGAGATTAAATTGAACAGCTCTTCAGAATATTCGCCGTTATATATTTTATAGAAAACGCTAAGCGCTCCGATGTCATGGCGCAGACTCAGCGGCTCCAGATCCTATATACTACTCGGTCGCCGACGATACGAACGACTCTGCGTTGCAAGGAGTCTAGGGGCTGCAGTTGGTATTTCGGTGCACCGTTCCAGATGTAAGAACAGTACTCCATGTGGGGCCGGATTTGCGCTTTGTAGTGCACAAGACGCTGCCCCGCCATGAAGTACCGCTTTGATCGGTTTAGTACACCGAGTTTCTTGGAGGCAAGAGAAGCTTTGCTTTCCAAGTGACCCTTAAACTGCACTTCGCTAGAGATGTCGACGCCCAGGATTGGCAGGTTGTTGGCCATGCTGAAGAGAATGTTCTGGAATAAAGGAGCTGTCAAAAAGGGGGCTTTTTTAGAGGTGAGCTCACAGATTTGAGTCTTTGTTTGGGTTAAATTGGACTAAATTTAGTCGTTCCCATTCTGAGACCCGTTCCAATGAGTGTTAAGCATACTTTATTTAGGGCCATATACACCCTGATTAGTTATGCATGACATTGATTTAAAACACACATCCGGAATCGTATTAACTGGTTTTAGAGATGGGTTTAATACCGGTATCGTTAATATATATTTTTTTATTGATAATAATCAAGCGCTTGATCACTACCTCACCTGGTGGTAAGTGATGGTGTGATCGAAAATGGAGCACGCTTGTCTAGGAAAAACCTATTCACTCTGGACTTGAAGACTCCGAAATTATACTGGTTCGGAAAAACATACGTCGAAAATGAGTTCCAATCCTTACTTGCAAACAAAAAAAGTTGAAGCAAATCGTTTGGTACGGCAAGGAGGTATGCCGACCAGGTATGGGTGGTACTTCTCGGTACGTCTGCTTGTCCGGTGGTGGAAGGGGGAAGGAGGGATAAGGCCACGAAGATCTTGCGCACATTCACCGAAATGAATCTTGTAAAAATGTGAAAGTCTGGCTGCTCGGCTTCTGTGCTCTAGACTTTGTAAATTGGTTTCCACTAGGGAGTCATCACCAATGAGTCTAGCAACACGTCACTCAATCGAATCAAGGGCTTCAAGCTGATTCTTGGCCGAGCCATCCCAGAGATGGCAGCACTACTCCATACATGAGCAGACTTCTTTAGTCTCTTTTGTTTGTATTATTTTTAATGGTGTTCAATAAAGAGATTATCGAATTTAATCTGTCCCGTTATATATCCAGTATTTTACACATTTCCAATAAACAATTAGATTGATTCGATCTCCGATAAACACCAAGGCTAGCTCGCTTAGCAATATCTGTAGCACGACCTTGATAGAGCCTTTATTTGAGGGTCTATTGTACATCATTACACAATAAGTTTAAAGAAATAAATATTAGACATTCCCTTGTCAATACATCTATGAAAATCTAATGTATGTTCACAAAAATATTAATTTGATTAAGAAAAATAGCGATAATCATAATTTTAATACTAGAAATAACGATAAACTCGCTATTGCCACTTGTAGACTCCATAAAGTTAGTAAATCGTTTAAAGGGCAAGGTGTACGCTTTTATAACTAACTCCCAAGTGATGTACAAAAATTAACAATTAACAAATTTAAAAACGTAATTAAACAAAATCTTTATAAAAAGCCTACTATAAAATATCGGATTATGTATGTAGATGATAGAGAAGCTTGGGATTGAAATTGCTCCAACTCGTTCAAAAATGTTACAGTTTAGACGTAATTTATCTTCTTTATTGTTATGTATTCTAAAAGGATCATTTAAAAAACAACCAGTTTTGATTTCTTGCCTTTCTTTTCTGGCTTCGTCGCGAAGGAATAGGCAGTAAAATTAACGTTTCAAAGTGATCCTTGTGATTTTAATGAATAAAAGATTTTGACTTTGATTTTGACAGCACGAAAACATATATGTACTAACATATTATGTGAAAATAATTTGTCCGCATAATCGAACCTTTTGCCAGTAGACCAGCACAAAGGTCGTCGAGGTATATAGGATAGTTAGCTCACAATAAACGCTATTTTCTTTAAACTCTCCTCGAGGCTCTGTAATAGTTTCACGAAGAGCAAACAGCTATTGAATACAGTGGTATCCCATTACTCGGCACTTACGTCACATTAAGGTAACTGTGTACCGCCATCTGCAGCCATTACGAGATCTTTGTTTTTCTTAACACAAATAGCGAAAGAAATTGGTTTTTTCATCCCCCCCCCCCCCCCCCCCCCCCCCCCCCCCCCATCTCGGAAAGAGTGTTTTTGGTCTTCGATATTGGAGTGCAAAAGTCATTTTTATCCGCTAGAGGATAAGTAAATTGAATTCAGAACAACGTGTGCACTAAGTTTGTGAATTTAAAACATCATTAAACCTATTTACTTCTACCTCCATGGTGCAGAATTTATCATACACCCTTTTTTAATTTGTTAAAAACTCAGACTTCCTTCTTCTTCCAGACCTTCTTGGTGTATTACTTTTTTTTGCATTTAGTCATTTCCTCGCTGAGGTGGGATGAAAAGTTACGTGTTGGCCTCGAGTGCAGATTATTCACCTCGTGCTCTTTTGATTCTTTTGCTAACGCTCAGGATTCTAATTTTAGAATCCTTCGCTTGCTCGGTCATCAAAATTGAGCTCGCGGTTAAAAAGCAACTTTGCACTCTTGTATAACATATAACTATTACTGCGGTGCGCCAAATTCTGCCGAAGATCTCAAGCGGTGCAAATATGGAAGTCTCGACAGAGCTTACGTATTTGAGCCCTTTGGGGTCGAGACCCTAGGTCCATGGGGCACCGGGGCTCATCGCGTTTTCAAAATTATTTCTGGGTCTGTGCGTGAGGTGTGATCCGAGAGCTGCCGCTTATCTGGGTCAACGCATAAGCATTGCCATTCAGCGGGGCAATGCAGTGTCTTGGGGACACTGCCGTTGCGTAGTGATCTGGAGCAGTTGAGCTATCTATGGATCGTTTGCAACGGTCTTTAGATGATTCAATGGATTCTTCCGTATTTTTTATACTACATGGAGATGGAACAAGCTTATGGCCCACCTGATGTTAAGTGGTAACCATTTACTATAACAGAGAATTACCTTGTAGGTCACGCACATTAGAATTGTGCCCTACGATACACTGCCCTGCGTCCATCAACTTGAGGCATACAGGTGTAAAGCCTCGTTTGTCTGTAATTTTACCGGCAACCATACCCTTCAAACCGAAACACAGCAATGCTGCTTGGTGGCAGAAATAGGTATGGTGTTAGTACTTCCCCGAGCGAGCCGTTTCACAAGGAACTCTACTACTCTAATATTATATAGTAGTCTTGTAATTTTTTTTTCTGTTTATAAATGTATTTAAAAAGCGTCCTAATCATCGCGCCTTCGTCTTCCACGGTGTCGCTTTCCATCCACAGGGATCCATCCAGTTACGACCTTAGCCACATTTATTTGCTTGCATGCGGGAGACATGACCCGCCCAATCCCACTTCAACCTGGCAGCATTGATACCGACGTCAGCGATGCCGGTCCTTGAGCGCAGCGGTGTTCCGAATCCTGTCTATTCTCTTGACACCCAAAATGCTGCGCTTCATCGCTCTTTGGCAAACCCCGAGCCTGGACTTTTGAGATTCAGTCAGTGACCAAAACTGGGCACCGTAGGTCACGTCACATGTCGATGAGTTGACGTTTTAGTGATATAATAATGGAAGGTCGCCTTTCATGAATGTCTTCATGGACCAGTAGCTCTTCCAGGCATTTCCGATACGACGATAGATTTCTTTGTCCTGCCTGTTTTCGAAGGAAGCTAACTGGCCCAAGTAGATGTACTCATCGACATAGTGTATTTCTTGCCCGTCTACCACCACCCTACGTTTCGTGTTATTGGTCATAACTTGAGTCTTTGATCGATTCATCATTAGTAGTCTATAGGGAATGGCGGCATTTAGTACAAGATCGAGAAAAGTGGAGAGACGAGGGGGAGGCCTTTGCCCAGCAGTGGGATAGTATAGGCTAGATAAAAAAATGTAATTGATCTGGTTTTTTAATTAGGAAACTTTCGTGGTTATAAATACGAGACCTAAGAGATATGGGAAGAACAGACTGTGTGATGATATGAGTAAGAAAGAAGTGACAACGGAGATGACAGCTGATAGAAAGGTATGGAAGAAAAATACATGTTGTGCTGACCCCATGTCATGTGGGGAAAGGACAGGAATCACGTATCCGCAACCTCTTGCATTACAGCCGGCTATTCGTACACTGCGCCACAAAGGTCAAAATAGCCTTTACAAGTCAAGAAGGAAAGAGAACTTTTGATTTTCAAAATTATTCCACCCCGGTCATTACACCTCTCGTCAGATGGTTTTCTACTGGACACCAATAACATACTGACTTCTATGACCACTGGAATACAGTTCAAATTCCTACAATCTATAAGAAAAAACTTAACATAAGCCAGCCAATCGGACTTCTTTTATAAGTTCTATTTTCATAGAGATAGGACCCGAAATTGAGCAGTCTAGTAAGGCGACGACACGTGTGTCAGATCGGCCAGAGATTGTCCACGGGAATGCTATTGTTCAGACGAAAGGGAACGTATATCACAGAACTAATAATTGTATTTGTATACAGAAGTTTCACTCCGATGAAAACTTCAATGTTTAATTCCTTGGCACGTAGGTATGATATAAAATAAAGAAATAAAATATGAAAAGCGTATATTTATGACTAATTATAGTTTTACACGTATAGTATATTGAATCTTATAGTTCATTATTCTTCTTCTTCCTGCCCTTTTCCCACATTACGCGGGGTCGGCACAACATGTATTCCTCCTCCACATCTCTATCAGCCGTCATCTCCGTTGTCACTTCCTTCCTACCCATACCATTCTTGACACAGTCCATCCATCTCTTCTTCGGCCTTCCTCTACTTCTATATCCATCCACACTCATATCTAACACTCTAGTCACATGATTTTCTTCCCTACGCATGATATGCCCATACCACGCTAGCCTCTTACTCCTCAATTTTTCTATCACTACTACTATTCAACTTCCTCTAATATACTCATTCCTTATTTTACCCATTCTCTCATCTCAACATTCGCATATCCGCCGCGTGCACTCTTCTTTCATCCGTCCCTTTCGTGGCCCAGCACTCAGAATCTTACATTACGACAGGTCTTATGATCGTCTTGTAAATTTTCCTTTTAAGTTTAAGGGTCATTCGAGGATCGCACGTTGTTCCTGTAAACTGTCGCCATTTCATCCATCCCGCATTTATTATATTCTTAACGTCCCGGTCTATGTCACCCACGTCAATGACCCAGGGTACCGAAAGTCGGAGCAGACTACAGGTGTAGGTTATTATTAGTTTGACGAATGAAATCGAAGTATGATTTAATTTGATATATGTAGTTGTACTCCAAATCCACATGGGCAAATCGGCATTGTACGTATGTATGTATGTTTGCCGTGGGGTGCCGGCAGTAGAATGTTACCCCTCCTCTCATGCCCGTGGATGCAATATGAGCCTGCTAAGGGATACCTCCGGAAGATGGGCAGCAGCGTCTTTCCGTGTATCAACATCCCGTACTGCGCTCGCCAACCCGCCTGCCAAGCGTGGTGAGTATGGCAACTACCCATCATGGAGATCCATGGAGGCCTGTGTTCAGTAGTGGACGTTTTACGGCTGAAATGATGATGTATGTTTGTCCGTGGATAACTTTCGAAGCGTTTATCCGATCATCGTGAAATTTGGTACATACATAAGCAGGTATGATAGCAAAATTTTGGTGTGACTAAATGAGCTAATGTGGACGCTAAATGTGGAGGGGTTATTGAGATATTGGGGTTCAAGAGGGGTAAAACAACCAAAATGAGACTATCCGGTCAAGTGGTTAATAAAAGGTCTTCCTAAGTACATTTTGATCCCGTTTTTATTTTTAGTTTAAACTTTCTAGTTTTTAAGTTATTACGTTATTAGCCATAATAAGAACTGAACTTTGACCAAATTCACAGGGTACACCAGTAACCACACAGTGCTGAAATTTGGTATGCGTGTAGCTCTAGTGACACAATTATAGGGAAAAGTCTAAAAGCCAGAATAACTTTAATTTCTACCACAAAAAAAAACCAATTAACATGAACTCCTGTTGCCTGTAATATGAATGCAACTGTAGGTCAAGTTATTTGGTTTAATTTTCGTGGCATTATTTTGATAGTCAAAGATTACGAATAATATATTTTTGATTTTATGGGAGACTCGCGAGATCTCAGTTCGGGGCAAACCTCTAGTTATTTGTTTTTTTTTCATGTTTTTGTAATTTGTTGTCGTTACAAATACATACATACCAAATTAGTTTTTCTTTTCTTGCCTTTAGGCAAATTAACATGCCTTAGCATTCTGCTGAGCTAAGTACCAATTCAAACACAGAGCTTTTAAGTTTGTTAGTGCTTAAGTGAGATGTTGTTGTTGCGTTTTTGAAGTAAAACTTCTTTACGCACGCTTGACTTGGGGAGTAAGCTGGTGAATGCGTTACAAAAAGTGCGAACGAGAGTTGAGAGGGAGATATAAGTTAGTGAAGATAGAAAGAGAGTGAGAGTTACGTTTCGTATTCGTAAGGGCAAGATAGAGAAGTGCGAGCATACATTTTCTTTCTCTCATTCGTTCATAGCCAGTGGATTTGTCGCATATCTTCTATCCCAAATTAGCCTAAATTATACAAACTGCAAATATATATAAACATAAATAAATAAATATTGCTGGACACTCCACTCAGCGCTATCTAGCCTCAAACTAAGCAGAGCTTGTACTATGGGAACCAGATAACTGATAGAATACTTATATACATTTTTTTTGTAAATACATACTCATAATATATAGAGAAACAACCAGACCCGGAACAAATATCTGTAGATCATGCAAACATTTGTTCCCCGGCGGGAATCGAACCCGCTACCTCCTGCGTCTCAGCCGGCTATTCGCCCACTGCACCATGGAGGTCATCATATACATACATATAGATGGAGCTAAAGAAGTTTTGCTTCAGTCGTGTGCTCTCGTTTTTTTTCTTTTAAGGTGTGTTTTGAATGAACTGTTTATTTCTTTCTTCCTTCATTCTTGGGCGAATTTCGCAACGCCGTATTTAGTAGCAAATTATATTTTGTGGTTAGTATATGGAGATGAAACAAGCTTACGTTATGGCCCACCTGATGTTCAGTGGTAACTATCGCCTATAACAGAGAATGCACCGCTTGATGCGTCCATCAACTTGAGGCATACAAGTGTAAAGCCTCCTGTACCTATAATTTCACTGGCAACGATACCCTTCAAATTGAAACACAGCAATGCTGCTTGGCGCCAGAAATTGGTATGGTGGTAGTACTTCCACAGGCAAGACCTTTCACAAGAAACTCTACAACTCTTAAATGCTAAATATGATTTAGAGAGTTGTCAAATTATTCAAATACATTAAATTTAAATATGTTTAATCCCTAAATACGTTTAGGGGTCGTTGTGCAAGCCTGTTTTAAAAGCTTGCACCTAAAATGTTCGCTAAAAAAATGGGCGTTTTGTATCGCAATATTTATCTAAAGTCACTGCAATAAGGTTCACTATACCTTGCAAGTTGATTGGAATTGATAGTTGTGAAGTCTGTATTGTTTAACATATTTCTCACGTCTTTTAGAAGGACGTTTAATGAGAACCGATGGTAGAGGTACTGATTAGAGGCTTTGGTGTCGACCGCTATTCGGGGAATTGTTTAGGAATAACATCACGTCTAGATCCTTTCGGGGTAGGACTGAAGAAACTCATCGTTCATAATAATTTGATTTTCAATCAATGACTTCAAGATGTGTGTTCATTATACCTGTTCAATGAGCGCTCTGATTTTAGTGTAAGAGAATCTATTTCTAGGTATACCTGGGAACGATAGGTATGAGACCTAAGCAGATTATAGAGGTCCTAAAAAAGCCTTATGACCGATGTAGTAAAAGGATTCAGCGCACAGTTAACCTACCAAAGGCCAGAGGCACCTACTATGCAATGAACAATGAATCACACTTTTAGAGGATTTTAGAACCCTAGTAATCTTCATTATGCTTGTTGTATGGTATTAAAATTTAAATACACGATACTCCAGGATATAAGTAACAAAACTGTTATTCTAAAAATACGAGTTATTAATGAAATGCAAGTAAAAAAATTTACAAAGACTCCCCTGCCAATTAAAACAATCCCAAGTTAATTCTGCACAATAGGATAATAAAATATGATATTTCACAAATAAATATTCTTTTAATAATTAGAAAATAAACTACTGATCAAATTTTTAGAATAAGTGATTTATTTACACAGCAATTATGATTTTTACAAATGTCGCTTACGTTGTTTGATTCGGAGCCACTTCAACATAATGTCGCACTCTTCTTACTGGTACTCGCGTATTTTACTTCGCGCTCACCCTCATTCCGCGGCGATCCGCGTTGCTAGACGGACCTATGCTATTTTTTTTAAATACAATGTTATAATGATCATT
Organism: Philereme vetulata; assembly: GCA_918857605.2. Lineage (NCBI taxonomy): Eukaryota > Metazoa > Arthropoda > Insecta > Lepidoptera > Geometridae > Philereme > Philereme vetulata. The sequence continues at coordinate 4,952,457 of OU975422.1, read as the reverse complement.
CCATCGCCAATAAATGGTAAACAAGCTCATTATCACCCGAGACGCGTTCTGCAAACAATTGAATCCAAACATTGACGCCTGCACGTGTTTAGCATTTCATATTCATTGATTTGTTTTGATGAATCATACTTACTCATTTTACTAGTACACGTCTGTTATCAAGTCTATGAAGAAGCCTATAGTAAATAATATAATATTGCTGGACGTTTGACACAGCGCTATCTAGCCCTTAACTAGGCAGAGCTTGTACTACGGGAACCGAAATACCGATATAATATTTATATAGGTACTTTTTTGTCTACTTACATACTAACTGACCAATCCACAGCTTCGCACGCGTAGTTTTTCAATAAAAACATTACCCTCCTTCTGCGCAGTTGAGTAAAGAGTAGCCTATGTCACCCGGGGATAGTGTAGCTTTGCAACAGTGAAAAATTTTTTTAAATCGGTCCACTAGTTTCGGAGCCTATTCAATACAAACAAACAAACAAATATTTCATCTTTTTAATATTAGTATAGATATAGAAAAATATACAGACCCGTACCAAATATCTGTAGATCATGCAAACATTTGTTCCGTGGCGGAAATCGAACCCGCTACCTCCTGTGTCTCAGCCGGCAATTCGGCCACTGCGCCACGGAGGTTGTCAAATTAATTTTTGACTTGATTTTGATTTGAGCGTTTTTACTAGACTGCCACGAGAGAAGGTATTATAAGATCTAACAGTATCTCTGTAGAATTACTCAACGTAGGAAAATACTAATAATGCTCTAAGCACAGTACAATGTACCTAACGGTCAGCCGATGAGCCGCGGATTGAGGAGGTCGCGGGTTCACTTCCCAGGAAATCTCAGATTTATGCTTTCAAGTAATTTAGATTTTTATCGAAATTACAGTTTTCTATCGGTTGTAAGTTGTAATCTAACCGCTGTTACGGGTTCCTTCGATATACAAATGAAGTCAGATTCCACTGTTTTAGTATCCATGAAAAACACGTTTTATTTATAAAATAAAAAAATAAATGGTATTTATCTATACTCACACTTATTATGCTAACAGAAGTAGGTAGGTACAATAAGTACCAAGTAAAGCTAGGTAGGTATAACAGTAAGCTTAATTCTAAGATGCGAAGATTCGATGCCTTCGTATTTCAATACACATAACCTTGTTTTACTCTGCTTGTGATTTGGATAACCTCAGACAGTTCGTTTTCATGCTGAACCTGCGTTTTCATGCCGATATGGAATTGTCTTATGAGGTTGATGAACTCTTTGGATATCCCGATTTTAGAAGAACAAGCCAGAGGGCCTCACGCGGAACTTTATCGAATGCCTTCTCCAAATCAACAAAGCACATGTAGAGGCAGTTGATGCTCTAAACTCTTCTCTTGGAGTTGCCTTACGACAGCCACTTCCACTTCCCACTTTACCGTCGAACCTCCCGCAACCTTGTGATCTATGGGGATCTATTATGGGGACCAGATAAATGATAGAATACTTATATACGTGTTTTTTTCTACATACATACTTATAATACAAAGTAAACATCCAGGCCTGGAACAAACATTTGTAAATCATGCAAACATTTGTTCCACGACGGGAATCGAACCTGCTACCTCCTGCGTCTCTGCTAGCTTTGCATTGGCATTTGCTTTTTGTTTTCTGTTTTGGTAGTCTTTTTTATATTTATGGAGTTTGTATTTTCATTCATTCATTAATTAATGGTGGTGCAGCGGGCGAATAGCCGGCTGCGACACAGGAGGTTGCAGATTCGATTCCTGCCGCGGAACAAATGATTGCATGATCTACAGATATCTGTTCCGTGTCTGGTTGTTTCTTTATATTTCACTTTGGGGCTAGATAGCATTGTGTGAAATGTCCAGCATTATTTATTTATTATTATGAGCCAAAACCCCTATTCATGGCCCATAACTAGAAACTACCATAAGACAATCCAAAGGGTATTCATCTATAAAGCCTTGGCCACGCGTGGGAGACCTGGCCCATTAATATTTGCCGTATAAGGCCGCTGTTAGACGCAAGGTTATGGCCTTACGATGTACAAGCAGTTAGTGGGCTTAGATGTGTATACTCGTATAATATAATTAATGTTGCAATCAGGCGGAGACATCAGGAGGTTAATTTTTACAAAGAACTTTACCGGGGACTTTAGTACGAGTTTTCAAATACGATAAAACTTATGCCGTGGGGTGCCGGCAGTAGAATGTTACCCCTCCTCTCATGCCCGTGGATGCAGTAAGAGCCTGCTATGGGATACCTCCGGAAGATGGGCAGCAGCGTCTTTCCGTGTATCAACATCCCGTACTGCGCTCGCCAACCCGCCTGCCAAGCGTGGTGAGTATGGCAACTGCCCATCATGGAGATCCATGGAGGCCTGTGTTCAGTAGTGGAAGTTTTACGGCTGAAATGATGATGATGATGAAAACTTATGATTTATTGCTATTTTGAAAAATTATTGCTTATTTATTTGACAACAAAACCAGTACTTATGGTGGTTCGATTCCTATACCACTCGCCACTTGTAGGCTCCGTAAAGTCACAAGGTTGTACGCTTTTATAACAAACACCCAAGTGATGTACAAAAATTGGCAATTATCAAATTCAAAAACGTAATTAAACAAAATCTTTATAAAAAAGCCTACTATAAAATATCGGATTATTTAGATGATAGAGAAGCTTGGGATTGAAATTGAAATTGCTCCAACTCGTTCAAAAATGTTACAATTTATATGTAATTTATTTTCTATATTGGTATGAACTCACTTAAGCTACACGCATACCAAATTACAGTATTGTGGGGTCACTGGTGTACCCTGTGAATTTTATCAAGTTCAGTTTTTATTATGGCTAATAACTCAAAAACTACAAGGTTTTAACTAAAACTAAAAACGGGGTTGAGATGTATTCACAAAGAGCTTTTCATTCGATTTCACATTCAAATGGGACAAATCGGCGTTGTATGTATTACCCGTGCGCGATAAGTTGGGACCTGAGCGCGGTGACGTCATATTGGCGCGTTTGTACCGCCCGCAAAAAAGCGAACATAACAAGCAGCCGCCCGCGGCTTCGTCTTTGTTTTTTTTAACCTAATTTATTATGTTACTCAGGGAGGACGCGGCTTTTTATCTAATCTTTTTTACACTATTTGAATAAAATAAAAATACAATGTTTAAGTTTATACATTTATTTTATCTATTATTTATATTATCTCATCTTCGTCACTACTTAGTGGATTTATGCCTTCTAGAGGTTGTTCTTCGTCCTCAGTCTCACTATAATCACTTGACGAAGAAGTATCCGATAAAGGAGAACGGGCATAAGTGTATGGAAGCTGGTCTACCTTGCAATAAAAATGAGTCATATGTCAATATAAAGGTAATTCTATGTATTTTCATATGTAGAAAGTCGCATTTCTCTAAGTATTGTCCGATCTGAGTTCTACTAAAAATTGAATCTGATAATATTTAGTGCCAAACATTGAATATCGTGGTAATTAAAAAAACATTTTGTGTAATGTAATGATTTTATTTAAGTTAGGTAAGTAGTAATACAAATAAAAACAACATCTTCTTAAAAAATCAAAACAATATGTTATTAAACATTATCATCATCATCATCATCGATGAGAATACTGTTAAGGAACAATGCAGGTTCATTGAACCCTTCATGACGGGCATAACCTACGTACCATATAATTGACAGTACATGGGCACAAGTACCTATAGTACGTCGCCCTGTCAAGCAGGTACAATAATATTGTGTAATATTGTTATTAATATTATTGATTAATATATAACAAAAATATTTCCTGGCTCGGACATGTCGAGACTGTATACGTCCACGTAATAGCCAAGCCTCTTCGTTGATATCATATTGTGCCAAGTCTTCTAGAGCGTTATCTCTATACGTCTCGATTATATAAAGACCATTTTGTAAGTGCTCGCTACAATATGATCGAGCGAGCTTTAACTGGTAAGTTCCCAAGGCAAAATGTATGACTTGTTCTTCACTAAGCCTTGGGAAGTTTTCTATTTCATTTGCTTCGATTCGCATGAAGTCTGCTCTCCTATAATTCAATCTCTTTGCTTCCACATAATTGTGCAATGTGTTTGGTATGTGTATTTTAGCTCTTATTGAATTCAAAAAGGCTGCTGCGTGTGAACTATCTTCGATGGGGGCGTGGAAGTGGTTTAGAATGGCTGCAGCTATTTTGAAGTCAACAAACATTTTTGGCAACGTTTTATTAAAATAGTTTTGACGCAAAAGTTTAAAATCTCGCTTAAATCTCCCATTTACTACTTCCACCACCCATCGGCACATGGTGACCAAACGAGACTGATTAGCTTGTTCTGTAGTGAGTTGATTTTCTCTTCTGTCTTTAGTTGGTGGCACATGATGTTCGTAGCCACAAGCTTCTATATCCTGCAAACTATCTCTAAATCCTCTGTCTAGGATAAACGCATCATTACGTTCGAGTAACCAATGCAGCGGCTCATCTTCGTTATTCATTATTTCACTCATGATCTGGGCATCGGTTCTGGTAGCGGCAAATGGCCCTTTGACATCTAATATATAGCCGTCCGTGAATACCATTAAAAACGGCTTCAACAAGTTTTGATATTTGTGTAAGCTGTATGACAGCCGTTGAAACAAAAAGTTGGAGCTTTTGTTAATATATATATGTATATGTACCGTCACATATAATTATGGCTTTGATGTTTTCATCGTTTCCAAATAAAGCCCTTGGAATTGTTAAGTTTCTTTGAAGGATATCATTTCTGGTAATGTGGTCCACACCTAGATGCAGCACAACGTAATCGTTGCTCAGACATTCTCGAACTATAGGCAAAAAACGTTCTAGTTTTCGACGAGACATATGAAATAACGTTGCCAGTCTCTCATCAGAGTCTCCAGTTCTAAGTTTTGTTAAATAGATGCCTAATGCAGTTCTAGGCTGGTTACAACGTTCACTTAGTGACGGAGTTTGTTCTAATATAGCTTCAAACTGATCGTAAGTGCGCCCAGTCCATAAGTGCATCTCTTCATTAGACAAGGTGCCTCTGTTTTCGAAGTCGATTCTGGGCTGGTTGTTAGCAGCCATTCTCATCAAGTCACAGAGCGATGTAAACTGAGCGTCATTAAAATCATGTGTCACATTACACATTTGCGGCAGGTTGCTCCATTCATTATTTTGTAAGTGTTCTGTACACACCCTAGCGCTATCAGGAATAAAAAGCTTGCTCTCACAAAATACATTAATTCTTATCGCGTTTGGTATATGATTACGGGTAATATTAGCACAGTTGTTGTAAATACAATGCACCGAAGTGTTCGGTGCCCTCGTGTATTCTTGAGAGTGCAATGTACCAGGCGCTCGCGCCGCTTGCTGTGCAGGTCTATGATCACGCTCAGTCCTCTGCCAACATCGGTGACACAAGCTTCGAGTACTGTCGAACACCACCTGAAAATAATAACAATTAATACTTAAAATAAATAAATCCTATGCCTAACTACTCAATATAATAAAAATAAAAGGTAACTAACCTCCAACACAGCATGTTGTTGTATAAACGCGGCGAATTCTGGTCGTTCCCTTTGCAGGTTATCAGCCAAGATATGCTGCTGGTACCGTCCGCGGTAAAGTCCTCGACGACACATCACACAGTTTCGAAAAACTTCCATTATCGGTAGGCAGTTCAAAAGTCAATAAGTCGAGCCAAAGTTAACACATTAGGGAAAGAAACAGGGTCCAAAAGCAAGCCAGGGTCAGTAAAAACAGAGAAAGAAGTTCAAACACAGCACTATCGTAACAAGACGTGACGTAGCCACTCACTTGATGCGATGCGACTGATTATTGTAGCCGTCCGGCGCGGCGCGTACACAACCGTTCCCCTCCCCCGCGTACGCATCCCTCTCCCCACGGCCCTTACATCGCTCTTCTCCCTTCTCGCTCTTGCTACTGCATTGTATAGGAGCCTTTATGTATGGATATAGTAATCGTGAAACCGTTATTTTATGTTCTTTAAAACAAAAAATGCTGGTGTTTGCATGGCTGTAACTCAAAACGGACAGACTTTTGGGGAAAGTTCCAATAGTATATTTTGATGTACTATTGTATGCCAATTCGAAAATGTGCTGCTCATTTTTATTGGACTGTAGACCAGGATGCCCGTTCTCCTTTACAATTATGTAATTGCGATTCATTCGTCTCTTGTAAGAGGTCATCGTCCCAATACTTTTGTCGAAGCCTGTCCACATGGTTGACTTCAAAAAACTCTAACACTTTTAGCACGAGGTTTCTTTCTCCGCTATGCAAAGGTTTACCCTTCATAATGATAACAAAAACACTTAACAAGAACTATAACAACAAAACAATGACACAAACTATAACAACAAAAACTACAACAACAAAACAATAACACAAACGAAAACTAAAAGAATTCCAGAGCGCGTTGTTACGTGACGTAGGCCAGTACGAGACTAAAAACCCTAGTAAAAAATAGTGATGCGAACGGTACAATACGAGCGCCATCGGGGAAGTGCAGGGGAAGCGGTCGGGGAGTCGCATTCCTAGCAGGTCCCAAGTTATCGCGCACGAGTAATATGTATGTTTGTTTGTCCGAGGATAACTTTCAAAGCGTATGCGAATATCGTGAAAATATAGGTAGTAATAGCACGATTTTGATGTGACTAAATGAGCTAACAATGTGAAGTGGTTTGTTGAGATATTGGGGTTCATGAGGGGTAAAAAAAAGAAATTTATTATATATATTTATTATACTATTAGGTTGCTAATAGTCTCATTTTCTTTTTTTTTACCCCTCATGAACCCCAATATCTCAACAAACCACTCCACATTTTTAGCTCATTTAGTCGCATCAAAATCGTGCTATTACTACCTAACTATATTTTCACGATATTCGGATAAACGCTTCGAAAGTTATCCTCGGACAAACAAACATACATACATACAACTCCGATTTGCCCAAGTTGATTTAATGGCTCAGACTCCTACTGAAACCAGAGCTAAAGGTAGTGGCAGCAGCGAGGTAAAAAATAAAACAAAATCCATACCTAAAAATTATAACTTTAAATTCGAAGGTAACTCTGACTGTCTATCTTTCTGTCTGTCTGTCTGATTGTCACGTTATCACAACTAATCTGCTACACCGATTGCGATGAATTTTGGAATACAGATAGATTATAATTTGGATTGAGACATACTTTTACTGACATAGATTTGATTAGATAATTCATTATTGCACACCAAGAAAACAATACAGCTAAAAAGAACACCGTAAAACTATGTATTACAATTGGCAGTCTTGTCGCTGAATAGCGATCTCTACCAGACAACCTTTGGATGGAATGGACTATATACGCTTGTCAATTAATAAACTGATAAATATCGGAGATGGATACATACCGCTTTGTTAAGCAAAGTTAAAGGTTACATTGGTTTTATGTACTTGCCTACCTGTCATTTGGATTTATGACCCATTCAATTGGTATTTACTAGAAGATTTACGATTTCCGCATGAACAAAATAAGACCAAACTTGCTTAGAATAAGAATAATATTACGATCATATTATAATACAACGTAAAAAAGTAACAGAGATAAGTAACAAAAAGTTAGTCGTGAAAAATGCGTCAAACATCAAGAGGTTTTTTTTTATAAAATAATATTTACTAGATTATTAAACGAGGAAATAAAGCAGTGTATTTCGTCACGGGCGCTATATTTAATCCCGAACGTAACGATGGATTCTAGAGTTAAATCACGAGCGAATCGAAGGAGTTACTAGAATTCTAAGTGCAGAGAGGGATATAAGCACGCCCAAGATGCAGACAGCTTTATCCACGAGGAGAATACTCTACTTCTCACAGTTTCTGCGAATTTTAACTTTGTTACAGCGTTCCGCGGCATTTGCTTTTTATGATACGTGAGACATAAGAACAAATAAAAGGACATAAGTAAATTTAAAAAGATACAAGGAGACACAAGAAGACCTACAAAGACCTAAGAAAACCTATGAAGACCCAATACATAATTTGGCGTTCTCTACAGAAAGGCTAGTTCGATTAACGAATAAGTTCTTATTGTGTGGGTATCTTTGGCTCAAATGCTAAGGTTCCAAATTCAAATCACATTATGCTCGCGCGGGCATAATGAAATCCAGTACGACTTTACTCCCGGCTCAGCCGTAGAGCTTTAATCCCCTGCTTTCGGTGAGGTATAGGTACATGACATGTAATTTGACATTGTCGAGCAAATGGTGTAAAAAGTTATGCTATATTTATGTCAATTAGCTTGGATGTCATTTTTCTTAAAGAGAAAATAATTTGATGGCTTGCTTCGCTTCTCACTAAAATGTAAGAAACTCGCTTAGCTCTAAAAGTCTTAGATAATACATTTTAGCAACAATTTGGCCAAAGTTAGTAAGTAAGTAAACGATTTATTTGACGTACGATAACAGTACAGATAACGTAGAACAAGATACATATTTATCAAAGTAAAAATAAACACATACATGTACGAAAAATAAAAAAAATATGAGGTAGGTAAGTAGGTATGCACAACATTGGAAAACTAATAAAAAATTATAACAATAGTACTCAAGTAAATTAGTGTAAAATATACCTTTTATTTTAACTTTAAAAGCAAAGCGAGCTTTCTAAAATTTTGCTAGTGAGCAAAGCAAGCCGCCAAAGACTGTAAATAACTATTGGCTAAAACTCACCATCGTAAGAATCCGGTATATACAGCGGCTTCCCCGCCAACTTCCCTTTCTTCGACAGCGGAACCGCCTCCACTCTCCTATGCGCTTCCAAAACCCTATACAACAACACCGGCCGTTCCTCTCCAGCCAACTGAACCACTCTTGGCAACGAAAACTTGTCCACAAACTCTTTGAGCGTCATCACATCACTGTCATCCTCAGTCTCCACTGACCCGTTTCTTCTTCCGAGCACGAAATTGTCCGACCACTCATTCTGGCGGAAGTCTGGTCTTCTTTCGCTGCTTCGCGGTTTGTATCTTGGGGGCCTGTCTCGGCGTACTAACGCTTCGTTCGCTTCGGCTAACCATCGCGTCACTAAGCGCTCTCGCTCGACATCAAGGTATCTGGGTTTTGAGGCATCGCAAGCGAAGCGAGCCGCGTCGAAGCAGTATTGGGGGGGAGGGGGGCGTATTCGAGGGGGAAAGAATCGGGGTGGTACGTAGGGGGGATGGGGAGCATAGGCTGGTGGAGTTCTGGGCCCTGAGCCTTCGACTGACGCCGTGCGGAACATTGCGTCAAGTCATTGATGGTGATCTCGCATCCTGGAACAAGGAAAAGATTCTTATTAGACTAAGTTGTAAATTAATACACGTCCTACGGTTTACCTATTTTTTATTGATTATAATCAAGCGCTTGTCCACTACCTCACCTGATGGTAAGCGATGGTGTGATCGAATATGGGACACGCTTGCCTAGAAAGAGCCTGTTCACTCTGGACTTGAAGACTCCAAGATTATACTGGTTTGGAAAAACATACGCCGGAAGTGAGTTCCACTCCTTACTCGTGCTAACAAGAAAAGTTGAAGCAAATCGCTTGGTACGTCAAGGTGGTTTGCCGACCAGGTATGAGTGGTACTTCTTGGTACGTCTGCTTGTCCGGTGGTGGAAAGGGTAAGCAGGGTCATGAAGATCTTGCTCACATTCCCCATAATGAATCTTGTAAAAAACTGCAAGTCTGGCTACTCGGCGTTTGTGCTCTAGACTATGTAAATTGGCTACCACCAGGGAGTCATCGCCGATATAACCGTGGCGTTAATGCGCTAGGTTCCAGCGCTGAGCAATTATATCCAGTATAATGCTGAGCCATACCTCTTTTTCGGCACAGTGCTCATAATAACTAGATAACTAACCTTTCTAGTTAAGTTAAAGTTGTGGCTGTCTAAGTAATTATCCACCGTATGTAGTTTTTGTATGTTTGTTAGTTGTGTCGAAATAACTGCCTTTACCTATCTATCTACGATGATGACACAACTCAATAACCGAGAAAGATTGGCTCGCGCTTATCTCTGTCCAAGCCACGGTCATACAAATGTCAAGATTAGCGTGAATAGAGAGTGACATAGACAATGGCGTAGCTAAGCACGTACTAATGACTCTTTATCTCAGCCTACTAATATTATAAATACGAAAGTTTGGATGTTTGTTTGTTTGTTTGTTACTCAATTTTGTATGTACGTAGAATATAACCTCGATTAACGCATAGGCTACTTTTTGTAGACAAACAACGCGTTCGAAGCCGCTGGCGCAAGCTAATGAATAAATAAATATAAAAAAATTATACCGCACAAACTAGATACAACAAATTATGATAAACGAAAAATATACGCAATTGGCGATCTTATCGCTAAATAAGTCTATCACTTCTAGACAACCTTTGGATGGATAATAGTATTTATTGTAGCATTATCCGCTCCTTTACATACTTCAACTATGGCAAAACTCACACTCCTCTGAGATTAACAAAATATATCAGTTTAAAAAAACAAACCCAACTAACTAAATCCCATGTCAATGGTAGACCATGTCACCCGCACCATAATAACGAATCGATTGACACCTCATACATCAAAATCAGATGAGTAGTTTAGACGCTACGGTGGAACTTAGGTAAATACAAACATACTACATACAAAGACTGCTAATAACATAACTCATCCTTTTTGGCTTTGCCGTAGTTGGGTGTAAATGTAGCCTATACCATAATAAAAAATCAATTGAAGCCTCATTCATCAAAATCAGAAGCGCAACGGAGTAATAGCTTGTCCAGAAAGGGCGAATTCGCCGCGCGATTCTCTCGCGCGTATTACGCGCGACCGTTGCGTCCAAGAGCGTACCAACGTGCGAGCTTTTGGGGACGGATAAACAATTCAGTATCAAAATTTTGACGCTCTATTTCTTGATACGTGCACTCGCTCTGAAGTTCGCGCGTAATCTGGACGCAACAAGGCGTCTCTAGTATCTCGACTCGCGCGCAACACGTGCGTATAAGTCGCGGCACGTAAGTCTAGCGCTGAACGATACGCGGACGCATGGCTACTGTCGCGCATGCAATACAATAGCCAATAGCCACTATTGGCTTAATTGGAGATGTTCCTTACCGTTCCAATTGACGTATTTGTAGACTCTGCTGTCCTTTTTTGTATTTTCCCTAAATCGCCATTTAATTAAATTTTTCCCGCCTTAATAATTTCGGCAGTTTATTTTACCTGGCTCAAATTTACAGTGCTGCTGTCCGAATGACTGAGTGAAGTACTTGTAGCTTCATCAATCTCACTTTTAATTCGTTTCAAAGAGTCAATTAATTCATTAGATTCCCTTTTTAAAAAACAATTCACGTCATCAACCATTTTCCTTGCCTGTCTTTTCAAAACAGTATTTCTTCTAGGCATATTCACTTTAAAGTCACAAACAAACTTAAAAAACTGAATTTAACAAACAAATTCAAATAACAGCAATAATAATACAATTAAGAACGCGACTGTACACTGGATGTGCGCGGGGTGTCGTATCAGTGCGGGGAACGGAATGCGACTGGAGAGCCAATCGGCGCTACGCACGCCCGCCCTTCATCCCGCTAGCCCACCTCAGGTACCTTATTTTTTACTTCTGCGCAATAACGGTCAGCGCTAGTTTCGTGCCGCTACATATACAACGCGATAGTCGAGAGTCTGGCGAAGTGCACGCGATACGCGCGTATTTTAAATTCGCGCGATGCTTATGGACGCAGTGTATTGGCGCCAAGTATCTCGCCAACGCGCGAATTCGCGCGTATCGATTCGCGGCGAATTCGCCCGTTCTGGACAAGGTCTAACATAGGTAAATACAAACATACATAGATTTCTAAAAACATAATTCATCCTTTTTGCTTTGCCGTAGTCGGTTAAAAAGAGGATAGGTACAAAATTACACGTAAGTATTATACAAAGATTTTATTTGTGGTTCTGAAATTTGAATATCATGTAGCATCATTTGAATATCATATGATGCTACATTAATTATTATTAACCATAACGGTAGTTATAATTAGTCTTACAGCCTCGTAAAATGAAACTTAATTTGTAATCAGTATTTACTTTATTTTAATGAGTTTAATCTATACTATTATATTATAGAGGAATGATTTCTTTGTTTGTATTGAATAGGCTCCGAAACTACTGGACCGATTTAAAAAATTCTTTCACTGTTGGGAAGCTACACTATCTCCGGGTAGCATAGGCTACTTTTTACCCAACTGCGGAGAAGGAGAGTAATGTTTTTATTGAAAAACTACGCGTGCGAAGCTGCGGATTGGTCGGATACGCCGGGATAACTTTGTACGAACGTCCACACAAGTAATGGAAAAATCAATCACATAATGCCAAATCATATTATGTTAATTATTACACAATAACAATGAGTGATTTAATTGATCGAGCGAAACGAGCTCTCTAAATCTACATGGGCAAATCGGCGTTGTATGTATCTATGTTTGTTTGTCCGAGGATAACTTTCGAAACGTTTATTAGATCATCGTGAAATTTGGTATATATAGTTAGGCAGTGATGGCACAATTTTGGTGTGACTAAATAAGCTAAAAATGTGAGGGGGTTGTTGAGACTATCCGGTCAAATGGCACGTTTAATAAAAGGTATTTGTGAGTACAATTCAACACCGTTCTTATTTTTTATTTAAACCGTGTAGATTTTACGTTATTAGTTATAACAAAAACTGAACTTTGACAAAATTCACAGGGTACACCAGTGACCTCACAGTGCTGAAAATTGGTATGCGTATATCTTTGGTGACACAAATATAGGAAAAAGTCTGAAATCCAGAATAACTACAATTTCTATCCCGAAAAATATTTACCACTATACATGAACTGCCATTACCTGTAATTTGAATAAAAATGTAGGTCAACTTATTTGGTTATTCATTTCGTGGCACTATTTTGATAGTCAAAGATTACATAAAACATTTTTTTGTTTTTATCGGTGACTCGCGAGTTCTCAGTTCGGGGCGAACCACTAGATAATAAGCACCAAGTTTCCCTTTATATTGAAAAATACACTCAGAAACGCTTGTTAATCTTAGATCAATATTTCGATAGGATCGTATTCCAACGCTGTATCATTTGATCATTGTTTCTCCACTCGTACAATTGGAGCACATATTTCTGTCAAAACAATCTCAAGCCAATGATACTATAATTTGACACATAACATGACGTCAATCGATTCCTGTGCATCGACTTTACAAAAAACTACCAAGTCGATGTCCTCCCTAATCGAACTTCGATCACAGCACCTGTGTCTATAAAAATTCCTATTACATATTCTAAAATCTATTTTATTCCAAACAGTTTAAGATTGAGACTCAATTGCTCGGTTTTTGTGAACCAGTTGATAATGCAAAGTTATGTGAGTATGTCAATATAAATTTGTACGTTTAATGAACCGTATCACAACGGAATAAGGAGTGGGAACAGGTCTGGTGACCGTAAATTTAAATTTGCCGTGTCGCAGCTACTTTTTTTACTGGCTGCTCTATTTTTCCAAATTTTTTGTCGATAATGAATTACGATGGTTGATGTAACGCGGGTAGGTATACTATCGGTAACATAGCTGCTGAATAACTAGAGATCTTAAAATCAGTGGTCGAATTGGACTTACGAACCGGAACGCATTTCCTCTGAAACTCTCAGATAGTTTTACGTCTTTGTGAGACTTCATCTTCTCCTTTATCTGGCTTATGCAGCTTCTTCATTTTCCTCCTCGACGTTATTGAGGACGTCCGTGACGCAGCTTGCGAATAGTCGGCTCAGATGCAGAGGTTGTGGGTTCGATTCCCGCCTCGGAGCAAATGTTTGCATGATATTGGTTCCGAGTGTATTTACCAGAAAAGGGTGTATAAGTAAGTATTTTATAGTTATCTGGTTCCTATAGTACAAGCTCTGCTTAGTTTGGGGCTAGATAGCGTTGTGTGAAATGTTCAGCATTATTTATTTATTTATTTGCTTGTATGTTTGAAGTGAAAACTTCTAAAAGCGCGTCGGGCATTTTTTGAGATGTAAAAAACCATTCAACTCACGACACTGTTACCGTTACCGACACCTCTGTATATCGTTATTGTATATCTCGTAATTGTTCAAGTTTTAATTTCTCCCGGAGTGCCACTTTTTTAGGGTTCCGTACCCAAAGGGTAAAACGGGACCCTATTACTATGACCCCGCTGTCTGTCCGTCTGTCACCAGGCTGTATACCATGAACCGTGATAGTTAAACAGTTGAATTTTTCACAGATGATGTACTTCTTATGCCGCTATAACAACAAATACAAAAAAACAGAATAAAATTAATATTTAAAGGGAGCTCCCATACAACAAACATGATTTTTTTGCTAGTTTTTGCTCGATTTTGATAACGGCAACAGGTAGACGCTTGAAATATTCACAGAATATTTAGTTATATATTCACTTTAAAAATAAATAATTAAATTAAAATAAAACAAATATATAAGGGAGGCTTCCGTACAACAAACGTGATTTTTTTTGCTCGTTTGTATAGATATTATTATTATTATTTGTACGGAACACTTCGCGCGCGAGTCTAATAAACTCTTAACTTTATGTATGTTTTTTTATAGCTACGATATAAATTATATAATCTGAGATAAAAACTAAATATAATTGCTAGAACATAGTGATTGACAGTTTTATTGATGAACAAAAAACTGAGCAACCTTTTGAGATTATAAACCTTGCATTCAATATGTCAATGAAGAACTGGATCTCACGTGTCTTTTATGTTATGTAAATTGCACTATTTAAGATAAGTCATCAACATTTCTAAGCTTTAGGGCTCCGAGACTCTGAGATATTTTTTTAATCACACTTGTATTACTAGTTATTCGCCACGAACTGAGATCTCGCGAGTCTCTCAAAACACAATAAAATATATTCTTAGGGCGACTCGCGCAACGATACCTAATCGTATTTAGTGGCTAAATATGGTATAAGGAGTTGTCAAATCATAGGTTAGATTAGATAATACTTTATTGCACACCACGAATCAAATACATATAAAAAACAACTACGTAAATCTATGGATACAATTGGCGGTCTTATCGCTAATTAGCGATCTCTACCAGACAACCTTTGGATGGAAAGGACTGTGTAGACATTACCTGGGGTGTAATGGTGTACCTAACATACTACATGTACATACATACTAATACTAATTATATAAAAATAAAAAAAATAAAAATATATAACTTACATAAATGAAAGTTACATGAATCTAAATAATAACTACTCATAATAATTTATAGATACATACTTAGACTTATTTAAGAAACAAATAATTAATAATAAATACATATATATTTAGCGACAAATACTCAGACAGTGTTCTCTGAGCATACGTTTAAAAATGGCAAGTGACTTGGCACATCTGATAGCCACCGGCAGCGCGTTCCTTAACCGGACAGCCTGCACTGTAAAAGACTTATCAAAGTAGGAGGAGGAGTGTACAGGTGTCCTGAGTTGGAGTGTGTCAGATGAACGCAAGGATCGAGGATTGGATTGATAGAGGAAATGGAAACGTTCTTTAAGATAGGAAGGTGAAGAAGGGTTGAACAGGATGTTATATAAATGCTGAAGGATGTGAGTATCCCGGCGAAGGCGTATGGGTAACCACTTGAGCTTACTGCGAAATTCGGACACATGGTCATACTTCCGCAAGCCGAAGATGAACCGGATGGCAAAGTTTTGCAAGCGCTCAAGTGTATCTAGTTGCTGTTCAGTGAGATCTAGATAAGAAGCATCAGCATAGTCTAGTATCGGCAGAAGAAGCGACTGCGCGAGCGAAATTTTAGTGGCAGTCGGAAGGAAGATCATACAAATACCTAAAACTTAAACATGTTTAGTCGCTAAATACGTTTAGGGATCGTTGTGCAAGCCGGCCTTAATCTTTGACTAACAAAATAGTGGCACGATATACACAACCATATTACTTGACCTACAGTTTCTTTCAAATTACAGGTAACGGGAGTTCGTGTACATTGGTTGCTTTTTTGGGGTACAAATTGCAGTTATTCTGGATTTCAAACTTTTGCCTATATTTGTGTCACTAAAGCTACACGCATACCATATTTCAGCAGTGGGGGTCACTGGTGCACCCTGTGAATTTTGTCAACGTTTTGTTTTTATTATGGCTAATAACTCAAAAACTACAAAGATTAAACCAAAAATAAAAACGAGGTTAAAATATACTAATAAAGACCTTTCATTTGACGTCCTACTTGTCCTAATAGTCTCATTTTCATTTATTTTATCCCTCCTGACCCCCAATATCTCAACAACCCCCCAACATATTTAGCGCATTTAGTCACATCAAAATTGTGTCATCACTACCTAGCTATGTATCAAATTTCACGATGATCGGATCAACGCTACGAAAGTTATCCTCGGACAAACAAACATACATACATACATACAACGCTGATTTGCCAAAGTTGATTTAGAGATCTCGCTTCTCTCGATTAATAAATGTGAAAGTTTAGATGTTTGTTTATGTTTAATGATATATTGCACAAAATGAAAAATATACAAATGGAGGACTTAATGCTAAAAGCATTTTCTACCAGTCAACCGTGACAGGTAAAAAAACTTAGGTTGGCGTAATTAACTAGGTACTAACATAAAATACAAATAGAAATAAAAAACTACTACCTAATTGCCTATATAAATATAATGTTTGTTTGTTTGTTAATAAATCACGTCGTAACGGCTGAAATAATTTCGATAAAGTTTGGTAAGTATATATGTATGTAGATTATAACCTGGATTACCACATAGGCTAACTTTTATCTCATAAATCAGTTCCCAGGGGATAAAAAATCCCCACCTTTTCCCCCTCCACTCCCCCTTTTGGAAAATCTTGTGTAACATGAAGTCCTTAGCGTGCCTCTCAAATTTGATTGAAATCCGTCGATAAATAACGCTACAGTAAACTCCCCCCCCCCCCCACCCCTCCCCCCCATTAAAAAAACACGATCGACTAAAAAAATTAAATAAATCAACAAACTTCTGGTCTAGAAAATGTGACCTGTTGTAGGTGAGAACAGACAGACAGACGCTTGGCTCGCTCGGACAAAAAGAAGAAAGTATACCTTTGCTCCGGTGGTAAGTATAGGTCCCGTATTAATTATTCAAATAGAACCTGCTATAATATCTTAACGGTGCCCTTCCGCCACTAATCCGCAGAGGAAATCGTAAAATATCATCGTCATTCAAGTACTATATAATAGTTTTGCATTAATTGTTTGAGTTATTTTATTGCATTACATAAAATTCATCTTTATCTATCTACTAGTTGTATGCCTGCGACTTCATCCGCAATTTTCATTATCCTGACAACAAAGACCTACCCTTGGTACCTACCTACCTATCAGCGTTGTGTGCATATTTTGTATTTGTAAATCAATTACTTCGTAAAAATGTAATTTGTGATTGGTATTTCAAATATCTGACGGTGAGGTATTTTGTAGTTAGTATTTCAAATTACACTTCAAAATACATCTGAACTTATTACGTTTAGCGATTTTACAGGGCGTTCTATAGGAAATAGCGCTCGATAGTTTTCGTGACTGTTTGTGAGCAAAATGGCGACCGCTAAATATGTCAATCTTTAAAGTTGGCAACACTGCACCTGCACTGAACGTCAAATTGTCAGGTACTTAACACTTGAATGTTTTTTGTAATTTGTATTTTAAACAAAAACAGTAAAATACTATAATTTGTATTTTAGGGCGTTCTACAGGAAATAGCGCTCGATAATTTTCTTAACTATTCGTAAGCAAAATGGCGACCGCTAAATATGTCAATCTTTAAAGTTGGCAACACTGCACCTGTACTGTACGTCTAATTGTCTAGTACCTAACACTTGACTGTATTTTGTAATAAAAATAGTAAAAATACTGTATCTTGTATTTTATATTTCAAATACACGACTTAAAAATATTTAGTATTTCGTATTTTAAATACGTGCGAGATAGTATTTTGTAATTTGTATTTAAATTAACGCAAATCATGTATTTGGCCCAGCTCTAGGTGCATAATCCAACATTAAGCAGAGCTAAACGCCATTTTTGTACGCAGATCACTGTCTAATAGATTACCTAGTAGTTACAATTGTACCTACTGTTCTCTTTAATTGTTTCATGTGTCATTTTGTTTGGACCAAATAAATGATTATTCTATTCTATTATATTCCATTCTATTCTATTGTAGCGGGTCCAATAGTAAATCTAAACCATCCGGAGACCCACTCAAACACTAACAAAAATAATCATCAAAATTGATCCCGCCGTTTAGGAGGAATTCAGTGACACGTGAACAATTATATCATCATCATCTCAGCCTACATCCGCCCACTGCTGGGTATAGGCCTCTTCGTTAACACGCCACTCTCTCCGGTCCTGTACCAAGCGCCTCCATTGCCTTCCCGCAACACTCGCGATGTCGTCCGACCATCTGGCTGGTGGTCTGCCAACTGGTCTGCGCCCTTCTCGCGGCCATAAGAAGAAAAATTATATATACATATATATAAACATAAATACGAGATCATCAATATGGATTGAATGCTTCCATATGAAATGCTCGTTTCATGGTGACTGGTGGTTTCTTGGGTGACTGACGTCGATGGACGGCCGCAACGATGTTCGTCTTCCATGCTTGTTCTCCCTACTCGAAATTGAGAAGCCCACCTTGCGACAGTGGAATACGACGGAGCAGACTCTTCTAATGTTGCCTCCAAATCGCAATGAATCTCTTGCGTCGTTAACTTTTTTAAACAGAGGTATTTAATAACGGCTCGTACTTCGTTTTTCTCCATTTTCGAGAACACGAAGCAAACAAATGACTACATTCAGAAAAAAACAAAAGAAAACCGAAGATTTTTTTCTTTATTACTATTACAAATAAGTATCTGAGCTATATCTACCAGTCCTAATTTTTTTTTCTTACCAAGGAGTATGTCGTTCTCACTACTTTTTGATCCCTCCGCGTATATACATGTAGATAAAACTTTGTTCCCCTTTTTAAGCTTATTGCGCGCACGGAGGAGTGTGAGATTTATGGAAGAGGAATGCTAAAATAAATTTACGGTCCTAGAGCCAAGTTTTGCAAATAGAATGAGGCTCACTGCATTAAAACTCCATGAAAATCTTGATTTCTATTTAAAAAGAGGCCACATTCAATATTTGCTATAATGAAATACAACCTCCATGACAAATACTTATTTATATTTAATAATGGAAATGTCATAGTGTAGTCTGTGGTTTAGTAGTAAAAAAACAATGGATTCCGGGAACTCCAATTATTTTTAGCAACAAACTGATTTTTTACCGACATCAAAAAAGGAGAAGGTTCTCAATTCGACTGTATTTTTTTATGTTTGTTACCTCAGAACTTTTGACTAGGTAAACTGATTTTGATGATTAATTTTTTATTTGAAAGCTGGTACTTCCCGATTGGTCCCATTTCCATTTGGTCCAGTTCCTATAAGTCTTAAATTTGTTTAATTTTTATGTGTTATGTTTGTTAGCTCAGAACTCCGTTAAATATCAACCGATTTAGAAAATTAGTTTTTTATTTAAAAGGATATACTTTTAGATTGATCCCATGGAAATTTCATCAAAATTGGTAGAGTAGTTTGGTTTTTACTGTTATCTGAAGTCGGTATTTTTGTTAAAAAGTTACTATATCATCACATTCGTGATGAAAAGTTGTTTTATAGTTATATTCGGGTATAATCGATTAAGAACACCCTCGATTAGATTATAACATCTCGGGTGTTCAATACATCAATTACAGCCCTTGTATTAC
The DNA here is from genome assembly GCA_918857605.2 of Philereme vetulata. Classification (NCBI taxonomy): domain Eukaryota; kingdom Metazoa; phylum Arthropoda; class Insecta; order Lepidoptera; family Geometridae; genus Philereme; species Philereme vetulata. Next base: position 4,932,509 of record OU975422.1, on the reverse strand, counting down.
AATGTTCTATTATGTAAAGTTTTTATGAAAGACGTTGGATGCATTGAAAGGGTACTTAACTTAGATACGGTCAGTCAATAGGAAACTTGATCCAAACCCAACTGAATAGATATATATTCGTGCCAACTATCACCATCCTATCTATAGGAGCGTTTTGTGTTCTTGCACCAGGCGCATGATCGAAACCTACACTCATCTGAAGCACCGTCTCCAAACCCCTGTCCACAGTTCTTAATTTTATGGTGACTCTTTTACAGTTCAAGCTGTGCGGCTGTGAAACGCTTTACCTTTCTCTATCAGATCATCTAAATCTCTTTCTTTCTTTTCTTCTCTCTTCTTTCTTTGACTACGCACTGCTAGTTTATCGTTATGTTTATCTCCTTTGTTGTAGTTTATATATATTTAGTTTATTAGAAAGTATAGTTAGTTTATGTAGGTTTATGAACATTGATACACCGCCGTCTGTTTGATTTTGTTTTGTTCTGTCCATCCAAAGGTTGTCTGGAAGATTGTACTTACCTTTATTTTTGTGTATTTCTTTGTATTTTTAATTTTGTTGGTGTACAATAAAGAGTATTCTATTCTATCAATAGGCAAAGGATTTGCAATTCATCCTATTATTATCATTATCAAAATGTTAGTTTTACACAGTGTTTCACCTAAAATTAAATTCGTAGTTCAAACAGTTGAATTGATATTCATTTTTAGTGTGCCTAATGATACCCTAATGAACCTACATACTAGGTCGTCTGAAAATCTATTTCTCAAAACTCCAGTGCACAGTACTAATTTCTATGACAAATCCTTTACCGTCCGTGCAGTAAGTCTCTGGAACGCGTTACCAGTAACAATACGGCAAGCTCATCCTTAGCCATATTTAAATCCAGGGTTAAAAGTTTGTATTTGTCAGAAACGTCGCACAATTTGTAATCTATATGTAATCGTATTTATCACCATATTATTAATATATATTATGACTTATATTTTATATGTATATATATTTAATGTAAGTATATATGTTATATTTGTATTCATATTTATTTATAAATTTTAGTATTTAGTTATAATTTTATTTTGGTATTAGACGCACTCTCTTCATAAATAGTTTGGCCATAAATGTACACCCCCAACTATTATCTTTGTTATAACAAAATCCTCTCAATCCAAAGGTTGTCTGGAAGAGATCGCTTCTAAGCAATAAGAACACCCATTGTACTATTTGCTTTGTGTTTTCTGTTTTGTTTGTATTTTTTTTGTTTATTTTGTGTACAGAAAAGTGTTTTCATTCATTCATTCACTAGTAAAGAGACAGTCCCTATATTATGTAATATGCCCGGTTTAAGAATCTGAACACGTGTATTTTAAATGAAAGATTCATTTATTGACAATAGAAATAGAACAAAGAATATATCACGTGTTCTACGCGTTTGCTTATAAAAACTAATCATGAAAACATAACAGGGTATGACTCACATAATCTTTTGTGTGTGACATTGAAAAGCAATCCACTATTGTGGGCGTGGGTTTGAATCCCACTTCTGACTTGAAGTAGATTGAAGGAGACAGACAAATAAACTTCGAAATACTTGTAATTTAATATGTATGAAATGCAAGATAGAATATGCAGGTACAATTTTAACTTATTTCATACAGTTCCTACTTATTTTAAGAACGTGTTAACTTGTCGAGTGTCAACGAAGATCTGCCGGCTCTGCCAAATTATCTTCGTTAAAACTTTCAAGTCTAGCAAAATGAGTGAATGTAATATGCCGGGGCTTGTGATTGGTTTGCGTTTTTTTCCAATCCCAATCTCAGCCGCGCGGTGTTGCCAATTTAAAAAAATACAAGGCTTAAACTGTCTTGTTGCCTTTACGACAAAGAACATTATAGAGTAACATAATCAAAATCACGACAATATTTTTTGTTTGATATTGTTTGATAGTCCCGGTTTTTTGCTCATGTTATGCGTGTTTTTCTAAGTACCTACTTCAATGGGCTTAATAATAGTTTATCTAATCACATTAAATTCGAAATGCAAAAGTTTGGATATTCAAGTATAGTATACAAGTATAAAAAGTTTATTCGTTGTAACAAGAATAGAAGATAGTTTTTTTTTTCTATAAATCTGTTGTGTCTAGCTTGTAAGGTATAATAAAGAATTTTCATTCATTCATTCATTCATTCAAGTATTGGTACATAGTATAAAGTTACAAATTACAATTTGGTTTTAGAAAAAATCATAACATAACAGTAGGTGTAATTTGTAAACGGGCTCGCTAGCTCCCACCCTAGGAAAACCTGTGTTGCGGGTAGCTAGCCTCTTTCGATCGCTGTGCCCGTAAACATCATAAAGAAATATTCAGATATACGTTTCGAGAGAGTGCTACAAAATGTGTTAGACGATTAAATTCTATATTTAAATTTTGTATTTTTTGTAACAATATTAGGGAAAAGTTAAGTTGTGTGATAGTTTATTTGTTTGTTACTCAATAACGCTGTAACAGCTGAACCGATTTCGATGAAATACATAGGCTACCATTTATCCCATAAATCAGTTTTCATGGGATAAAAATGGGGTGTCAAGGGAAGTTGCAGCAGCGAGTTTAGCGTTATTTCTAGGTTACCTACACATTTATTAGTGTAACGCGTACGAAGTCGCGGGCAACAGCTAATAACAGCAATAGCACACATTTACAATATAAAATAACCAATCTTTATGACGCATTTTTAAATAAATAATAATAATACTATTTTGGGCGTCAAAAGGCAATGCTTTTTATTCGGAGTGCAACAAAAGTGGGTATAAAATTAAAAAAAAAGTAATGAATGAATGGTGATGTTGGCCTATCAAATTAATTAGAATCTGTGTTCAAATTAATTCACGTTTGAAAGCAGTCAATGACGACCTCAGATGCATTTATATTTAGGTATGATTATATACTGCAAAAATTAATAGGAACAGTTGCCGAAATTCAATCTTTTTTTTTGGAAATATTCGATTACTGGAAAAATGTACAAGCTTTGTATTTAAAATCCTCTAACATCAGTTACTACGATACCGTATGTGTGTTTTAAATTAATGTCGTATATAACAATCCTCTTCATCCAAAGGTTGTCTGGAAGAAATCGCTTCAAAGCGATAAGACCGCCCATTGTACTACTTGCTTTGTGCCTTCTATGTTGTCTGTAATTTTTATTTGTTAATGTGTAAGTACAATAAAGTGTTTTCATTCATTCATTCGTTTATAACAAAACAGGTTGTATTTCAATACCAACGAATTGATAACCTCCTCCATAGATCTTGATTGTCCAGTTTTAATCTGGCATCGAATTAAAAGTATCTTTGTACCTATACTAAGAACTCTTTAAAACCTGATCTATCAACCGACTCAAAAACAATCGGGCCAAGTTCTTGCGGCACGCTGTGGGCCAAATAAGGGACATTTTATCCGGACTAGTGCCATCATCAGCGAATATGGAGCTCAAAGGTCGACTGGTACTTAAACTGCATAAGGACGAATGTGAAGTTCGAGGCATGCTTAGGGCCGCTAAACGTGATACGGTGCGATTTAAGACGAGTCGCTGCAGAGTCAATATGTGCAAATGGGGATTCAGGGATCCCAGACAAACGCCATGCGACCGTGGTGACCCTGCACAGTCGATGAAACACCTGTTAATGTGCCCTTTGTGCCCGAACACCTGCACAATGGTTGACTTAAAAATGGCTTCTTCTGACGCCATCAATATAGCCAAGTACCTATCTAACACAATATATGTAGAGTTATTGACACGCTAAGAAGAAGATTTAAGACGATATCCAAATTTAATTTCGGTGACGATTTGACGGAGCATCCGGAAATGCAAAAAAACGAGCGTGTTTTAGACCACACGACTGAAGTAAAACTTTCTTTTCAAAATATAAATTTTAAAATTGTTCAATTACAAAATTGTCCACACGTCTGTAGGTCGATCAGTCTATGCTCATTCTGGACAGACGCAAATCACACTCGCACAATAACGTTTAAAAATATACGAAACGTTACTCTCTCTCTTTCTATCTTCACTATCTCCCTCTCAACTTTCGTTCGCACTTTTCTTAACGCATTCACCAGCTTACTCCCCAAGTCAAGCGTACGTAAAGAAGTTTTACTTCAAAAAAGTGACAGTGCTATTTACTGGCTTAGGTGAAGAACGAGACAAACATGTATCATAGCAGGAGTAAATGACGTATTACTCGTGCGCGTTAAGTTGGGACCTGAGCGCGGTGACGTCATGTTGGCGTGTTTGTACCGCCCGCAAAAAAGCGATAATAACAAGCAGCCGCCCGCGGCTTCGTCTTTGTTTTTTTAACCTAATTTATTATGTTACTCAGGGAGGACGCTGCTTTTTATCGAATTTTTTTTACAGTATTTGAATAAAATAAAAATACAATGTTTAAGTTTATACATTTATTTTATCTATTATTTACATTATCTCATCTTCGTCACTACTTAGTGGACAGGTAAACAAAACTGTTTGTTCCGTTTTTCGTTTTCGAAAAACTCTAACACTTTTAGCACGAGGTTTCTTTCTCCGTTATTCAAAGGTTTACCCTTCATAATGATAACAAAAACACTTAACAAGAACTATAACAACAAAAACTACAACAAGAAAACAATGACACAAACTATAACAACAAAAACTACAACAACAAAACAATAACACAAACGAAAACTAAAAGAATTCCAGAGCGCGTCGTTACGTGACGTAGGCCAGTACGAGACTAAAAACCCTAGTAAAAAATAGTGATGCGAACGGTACAATACGGGCGCCATCGGGGAAGTGCAGGGGAAGCGGTCGGGGAGTCGCATTCCTAGCAGGTCCCAAGTTATCGCGCACGAGTAATATATTGTAGCGATACATCGTTGTTGCTTAAATTAATCTGCATATCAGTGGGTATCAGGTTAATAAATGACAAAAGATGAAATCACGAATTGCATGAGAACCAACTAATGAAAAAAAATGCTTATCTATTAATTTAGGTAACATAATTACCTACATAACTATGTAAAAAAATACGTTAAATCTTCTCTAGAGTCGGAGAATGAACGAGTGTTATAGAAGAACAGATTTTGACAAATAATTGTATCGAGAAAAGTTTCACCAATTGCGTTTCTGACTTTCATTTATGTAGTTTGAATCCTTAAGTAAATATTGCTTAAATATGAAATCAGTACCATTTTTTGTTATTGAATACGACAGTTACTTATCGGCTCAATTTTTTTTACATATCGTCTTAACAGTACGACACCGCGCCGCGACGCGGCGCCGATTATTAGATAGAAAAAGGAAAGAAAGCCACTATCTATTCAGATATACTATACACAAATACATAGACGCCATCACCTAAAACAACATAATATTAATATACAGAAAACATACACCCATGAGGAACAATAAATAATTGAATTGTGTGGATATATACTCGTAATATAACGCTCATGCTGAAAGCGAGTTTTAACTGTTGTAAAATGTAGAATCACTTTTATTTGCGGGTAAAAACTACACGTCCGTTTGACTAAAGTAGAGAGGCGTTGAGTTTTTGGGCCATCGCAATTTGGGTGGCATATCGCCGCGTCTAGTCGCCGCGACAAGACGCGGAGTTGTCGTTTGCATCTGGCGTCTTGTCGCCGCGACTAGATGCGGAGCTGTCGCTTGCGTTGGCGACCAGTCGTTGCGACAGACGTCGTGCAGCATGCGATCATTAGTAGTCGAGTATTCGAGAGAGACGGCCGTGTTGTTCATCTTGTGAGTGAATATGGAACCTCTAGTTGCATTTTGAGATTCTCAATAAAATAAACACGTTCCCCTTCCTCATCGAGACTGACATGACGCTGCGCTGTCGCGCGACCGTCGTTGTGCATGCGCGTGCACTTAGATTAGACGACGGTCTTTAAGAAGCCGGCAAACCCCGAGCGCAACTTCAATTCGGCCGCGTCAAAAACTTCGGCCTGAATATCGCTATCCCTGTTTAGTGACGAAGTTTAGCCACGCAGAGCGACAGTGATAGCAATAGAACGATTCTAAATTTGATTAGATTTTTATTGTGTTCCGTAATACCAAAAATGATGACTGAAAACTTGTTGTATTTTTCTCATTGTGTTGTTATTTTGTAACAAGACGATATATGTTCCATGTTCCCATGACTAGGATACGTAAGACGTTGTTGTTTTTAATACGAAACAATTAGGTTGAAAACAGGTCTTTTGTGACGTAAAAACACGCAGAATGTGATACGCTTCTATTTCATTTTAGGTAAGTATTTTGATCTAATATGTGGTTGGGAACCTAGAAAAATACTATTCAAATTAAAATAATACCTTATTAAGGTAGAAATATGCTCCAACTAGAAATAATCTTGATAGTACGTGTTGTATGGGTGATTCCCCTCCGGTGTCCCCTTAACAAGATAGACATCGCACCGCACCGTCTATCACCGCCCTAACATCTATTTTAAGGGCATGTCGGAAGAAACTTTAAAGATGCAAAGTGGGCTTATAAATCCACCGCCGAGTACGGAGGAGGTTATAAATTGCTGACAAACTCGTCTATAATCTATTCAGCGATATAATGACAACTACTTTACAGGACAGACCTACAAACTTACAGTAGAACTTGTTTTGTAGAAATGTTAGTTAAGAACTCACGGAACGGTTTCTAACCGCAGACGTGGAGGACACATTTTACACTCGCGACATGAGTAGAATGCGGAAATGGAGGTTAAAGAAAAGTAATGTTTGACGTGATAACGTCTTATAAATCGATGAACGCCGGCTGCACGCACGAAAAAGCATGACTCATTGTCACGTTCCGCCTGAGCCGAGCGTGCAAGCGATAGAGAGGTATGATCGGCCTAAGCGTTCGGCTTGTGACGCATCTATCTCTCTTTCACCCCATCGGCCGATACGTCGAGTAGAAGAGAGACAGCGGCAGTACACATACTACACGGGAACTGTTTTGTCAACTGTTTATAAACGAAATAAAATGTTTTTTTAGGACGTTATCACGTAAAATTATCGTCCATAAACCGACTTTACAGACAACCAATTTTTTTGTTAATAAATTACGGTCAAATTTCGACCACTGCACAAGGCAACTAGTATAAATAAATAAACATTGCGGGACATTTCACACAGCGCTATCTAGCCCCAAACTAAGCAGAGCTTGTACTATGGAAACCAGATAACTGATAGAATTCTTATATCATTTTTTTCTGTAAATACATACTTATAATATAAAAAAAACATCCAGAACAAATATCTGTAGATCATGCAAACATTCCGCGGCGAGAATATAACCCCCTAACTCCTGCGTCTCAGCCGGCTATTCGCCTACTGCGCCACGGATCTCGTCGGAGGTTTTTTTATACTACTTATATGGCAAACGAGCATGCAGTCCACCAGATGTTAAGTGGCTACTGCAGCTCATGGATATCCACATAGAGTTCAAAACAAGCTATTATGTTGTCTTGATCTCTATGTGGATACGTTGTCATACTATAGGACTTAGCTGGTATGCCTATGTGCCAGTAATTACAGGAACATACCATTACTATCTAACCGGAACACAGCAGCACAAGTACTGCTATTTGGCGGCAGATAAAGGTAAGGCGGTGGTGCCCACTTCCTCGTGCCCGTTCACAAAAGCTCTACCACCAGTAAGAAGTATATAAGTAGGTATTTATTTTACTGCATAATAACCATAAACTTTTCGGCCTTTGAAGTTAAACCTACAGTCCCAAGTTTCCTACTTCGCAATTGTTGGACAATTGATAACAAAACAATATAACAATTACCATGAGCTGTTCCCACACGTAACACTCGAATATAATTGTATGAAAATCCTTGGTTTTTTCTTATAACTATTGATATGGATCTAAAGGTTGCGCAGGTTATGTTAAAATAAGTTTTAGTATTGTTTGTCAACGATAGACTGTTTAATAGCTCACACGTAATAAAAAAATTCTATTAGTCAGATGGCAAAACTATATCTTATTATAAAGTATTGTATGTAACTATAGTATTTTTATTACTTTATTTTCTCGATGACAGCTCCTGTGACAACTTGAACGAGTGTCTTTTTTACATTATGCATGCATTATTTTATAAAAATATAACGCTTACGCACGTACAAGGTTATACCGGAGTCGGAGAAACTGATAGGGATGGAGCTATCGATAAACGTAACACGATAACAAACCCGATATTTTTTTACAAAATGTAAGAAACTAAACTACTGCCGGATACTTTTGTACAAATTTATTAACTAATATTATATTTCATTACAAGATGTTACACGTATTAATTCTTGATTGATAATGCCAACTTCTTTAAAACTTTCGAAGCTGTTGTAAAATAAGTAGGTACAGGTAGGTACTCGACAATGAAACAAAATAATTATAACGACAGGTAATCTTTATTTATTTATTTTAATCAAAATCTGATGAGTCGTCACTGTCACTCGATGAGCTCTCCCCAACATTTCAGCTCAGCCACAACACTACAACTATCAAATTAGAACTGTCATCGAGAAAATAATGAAATGGAAATACTATAGTATAAATAATAATTTAAAAACCGACCAAGAGCGAGTCGGACTCGCGCACGAAGGGCTCCGTACCATCTTTATTATTATAATATTATAAAGAGGAAGGATTTGTTTGTTTGTATTGAAAAGGCTCCAAAACTACTGGACCGATTTAAAAAATTCTTTCACTGTTGGGAAGCTACACTATCCTCGAGTGACATAGGTTACTTTTTACCCAACCACGCACAAGGAGGTTAATGTTTTTATTGAAAAACTACGCGTGCAACGCTGCGGATTGGTCAGCTAGTGTTATATAAATCGAAAGTAACTCTGTCTTTCTCTGTCTGTCTGTTTGTAACATTTCCACAAACTAAACGGCTGGACTAATTTGAATGAAATTTGGTATATAGATAGATTATGACTGGGATTGAGAGATACTTTTTAACCTAAATGTGTAGGAGGGTTTTTATTGACAAACCACGCGAAGCTGCGGGCGGGTTAGTAGCCATAAAACTTAATACTCTAAAATTGGATCAAACATTCCAAGGTCTTTAAACTAGTTATGCGAGTAATAACTCCTTTTCATCACATCGAGATGATAATAAATCACGCTGATAGATTGACTTGCTGTCGATTCGGACAAAATATATTGGAACGCAATGTCCCAATTGACACTTTTGATTTTAATATTTTTGTTACTGTCGATTCGGACATTATTAAAATAGCTGCATTGTGCAGTCAGTTAAAAAAACAGGTTTTTACCGAGACGCGGCGGCGGCACAGCAACATGACGAAATAGATGCATAGCAAGATCACTCTCTCTCTCTCTATTTATTTATTTGAGATATTTTAAGTGATCATTATATAGATGCCTAAGTATACAAGATGTTGATTTATACCAAATATACGCTATGAATGAAACTAGTGGTTTACTCGCTCGCAAGGCAATTTGATTAGCTTTATCACATTATATTATATTTTGCTTAAACATTTTTAACCTGACTGTACTCAACAGCGTCAATAATTTGATGGTGTCCGAATCGACAGTAAAAAAATATTAAAATCAAAAGTGTCAGTTGGGGACACTGTGTCCTAATAAATTTTGTCCGTATCGTCAGCAACTCGATAGAGACTTAGATAGATTAGTGTGAAAACTAATTACATACGCACTTTCAAAGGATTTTATTGACATTTTATTAGGCTATGAACTTCAATTGATATCCTCAAACTGTTAGATTATAATTGTTACCTAACCCCTTACTTTCAAATCAAATCAAATCGTATTTATTGTGTAATACGAGTAATAGCAAGGTGTTGTAAAGTTGTTGTGTAGGCACAGCCATATTCAGCGTTTAAGGGGAGACCGGAGGGGAATCGCTCATACAACACGTACTGCCAAGATCATTTCTAATTGGATCATATTTCTACCTTAATAAGGTATTATTTTAATTTAAATATTATTTATCTAGGTTCCCAACCATATATTAGATCAAAATACTTACCTAAAATGAAATAGAAGCGTATCGCATTCTGCATGTTTTTACGTCATAAAAGACCTGTTTTCAACCTAATTGTTTTGTATTAAAACCAAGAACATCTTACGTATCCTAGTCATGGGAACATAGATTATATCGTCTAGTTACCGAATAACAATACAATGAGAAAAATACAACAAGTTTTCAGTCATAATTTTTGGTATTACGGAACACGGTCAAAATGTAATCAAATTTAGAATCGTTCAATTGCTATCACTGTCGCTCTGCGTGGCTAAACTTCGTCACTAAATAGGGATAGCGATATTCAGGCCGAAGTTTTTGACGCGGCCGAATTGAAGTTGCGCTCGGGGTTCGCCGGCTTCTTAACGCATGCAATGTTAGAGCTTTACACATACATTTTAATATTACATTTTTCCATCTAAGCACAATGTCAGGGTTATTTATTTATAATATTTACAATTATCTTTTGAAGCTCTTTCCTCATATAAAATTAAAAACAATAAAAAGTATTAATAATATTAGTCAAACTTAACGTAAAAAATAAAATTATAATTGGTCAATCAAAATTGTCGTCAGCTAGGTAATCATTAACACTATAGTATGCTTTTTTATACGGGTTATAAAAATATCCATATTATTTTTAACAAATGTCGGTCTTTACCCCCCCCCCCCCCCCCCCCCACCCTCCTCCTCGTTAGGGATGGTTTTGTAAAAAAGTTGACACACGTATTTCTTTCTTATCAAAAGCCTAAATGTGAATTTTCGGATTCCTAACTTAAGGATTGCCCATACAAACTTTTACCCCCTTTAAGATTAATGTTTGAGACAAAAGGTAACCTATGTCCTTCTCGATGATATAGTCTATCTCCTTGACAAATTTCATTACGATCCGTTCAGCCATTTAGTCGTGAAAAGGTAACAAACAAACAAACTTACAAACAAACAGAGTTACTTTCGCAGAGTGAACAGGTTCTTTCTAGGCAAGCGTGCTCAATCTTCGATCACACAATCACTTACCACCAGGTGAAGTAGTGTTCAAGCGTATGGCTGTCATCAATAAAACAAAAAAACGAGTGTGCTTTAGAGCACACGACTGAAGTAAAACTTCTTATTCAAAATATTAATCTAAAAAATTGTTCAATTACAAAATTTCCCACACGTCTGTAAGTCGATCAGTCTATGTTCATTCTGGACAGACGCAACTCGCACTCGCACATTAACGTTTTAAAATTTACGAAACGTAACTCTCTCTCTTTCTATCTTCACTAACTTATCCCTCTCAACTTCCGTTCGCACTTTTCGTAACGCATTCAGCTTACTCCCCAAGTCAAGCGTGCGTAAAGAAGTTTTACTTCAAAAACAGTTTTTTTGAGAAGCCATAGCAGCAGTATCAGCCTAGTCACCAAATACGAGTTTCCCTTCTATGCTAATTCTAAGCATCGATATTAATCGAACTTATCGAATCTAATAATATCGACTAAGTTGATTTTGAATTAAAGGAGTATTGCTACCTACGAGTTATAAAAAATGTATTGTCCTTAGTTTCGACATTCCTTTTACGATCTTGAATAATTACCGTGACTGTAAAGATTTGATTTCATGATGGAATAATTAGCTATGCGACGAATGGCACAAACATAAATAAATGACAATTAAATAATGGCGAATACCGTCAAGTAGGCCATCTTTACCATATTTTTATGAGAAAATACCTATATTGGCGTATTTGTTTTACTAGGGGGGTTTAATATTCAGTTTTTATGTAATTAAGCAGTTTTTCCCTTTAGTTGATCGAGCGAAGCGAGATCTCTAAATCAACTTGGGCAAATCGGCGTTGTATGTATGTATGTTTGTCCGACGATAACTAAATAAATAAATAAATAATAATAATAAATATTGCTGGACATTTCACACAGCGCTATCTAGCCTCAAACTAAGCAGAGCTTGTACTATGGGAACCAGATAACTGATAGAATACTTATATACTTTTTTTTTTGTAAATACATTATAATATAAATAGAGAAACAACCAGACCCGGAACAAATATCTGTAGATCGTGCAAACATTTGTTCCGCGGCGGGAATCAAACCCGCTACCTCTTGCGTTTCAGCCGGCTATTCGCCCGCTGCGCCACGGAAGTCGTCATAACTTTCAAAGCGTTGATCCGATCATCGTGAAATTTAATACATAGGTAGGTAGAGATGGCACAATTTTGGTGTGACTAAATGAGCTAAAAATGTTGGGGGGTTATTGAGATATTGGGGTTCAAGAGGGGTAAAACAAAACGAAAATAAGGCTAACTGGTCAAATAGGACGTCAAATTAAAGGTATTCATTAGTAAATTAAGACTCTGTTTTTATTTTTCGTATATTATTTATAGTTTTTGAGTTATTAGCCATAATAAAAACTAAACTTTGACAAAATTCACAGGGTACACCAGTGACCCCTCGGTGCTGTAATTTGGTATGCGTGTAGCTTAAATGACACAAATATAGGCAAAAGTCTGAAATCCAGAATAACTGCAATGTGTACCCAAAAAAAACCATTACATGAACTCCCGTTACCTGTAATTTAAATGAAACTGTAGGTCAAGTTATTTGGTATTTATTTTGTGACACTATTTTGATATTATGTGATTTTTTGTATTTTTTTGGATCCAGCTAGAACTAAGCAAATTGGGTAAAGATAGTATTCGTTCATCTGTTGCCAACATGGCCTGTTAGTTAAATTTCCGTTACTTTTCAAACAATCTTCAACATTTTGACAACTGTCTATGTTACCAGCTTGAATTTTTTTTTGGGATACCAGTTATTCATTAGAAAGCTACTAAAATTGTAATATAAATTCTACCCTATTACCATTTTGTCTAATTTGAGTTTTTATCATGTAAGGAAGACTAAGGTAAAGTTGATCCTTTTGGGTAAAGACGACCCATTTGACCGGTATGCGCAAAACTCGCAATATTTAGGGTTCCGTACCCAAAGGGTAAAACGGGACAACTCCGCTGTCTGTCTGTCCGTCACCAGGCTGTATCTCATGAACCGTGATAGTTAGACAGTAGAAATTTTTACAGATGATGTATTTTTGTTGCCGCTATAACAACACATACTAAAAACAGTTAATAAAATAGATATTTAAGGGGGGCTCCCATACAACAAACGTGATTTTTTTTGGCCGTTTTTGTACGGAACTCTTCGTGCGCGAGTCCGACTCGCACTTGGCCGGTTTTTGTTTTTGTTGTGTCCTGTCCATTCAAAAAATGTCTGGTAGAGATCGCTTTTAGCAATAAGACCACCCATTGTACTTACCTTTCTTTTTGTGTATTTCTTTGTATTTTGAATTGTGTTGGTGTGCAATAAAGTGCAATTCTCTTCTATTGTAACTAAAAGAAATAATATGTACTTATACAATTATTTACATGACTGTTAAATACACAATAAATAGATTAATCACCTAATGCCCGAAAATAATATCCAATCTTCATTAGTGAGTAATTGGACTCAATTTCGTTTTAATGAGGAGATTCCTAGATAAACCAAAATCACTAACATAGCACAAAAGATTAGCAAGCTGAAGTGACAGTGGCGGGCACATAGCTCAAAGAATTGACGGCCGTTGGGGCAGAAAGGTTCTCGAGTGGAGACCACGCTCTGGGAAGCGCAGCGTAGGATGGCCTGTGGCAGAAATACAAACTGATACAGGTCACTGGAAGCCGTTGCGTGCCGGTTGCACAAGATAGGTCGCTCTGGAAATCTACAGGGGAGATGTGTTTAGCAGCGGACGTTCTATGGCTGGTATAATGATAAAGATTTTTTCTTGTTTTTTTAACATATTTCATCCCATTGCTGGGCAAAGGTCTTCCAGGACTTCCGCTCACGTGCCAAATCCCACCAATCTCTCTCGAAGGCATCGAGATATCACGCTAGCGTCTAGTAGGCCTCCCTCGTCGCCGTCGCCCGTCTTCAGGCACCCACTGCGTGACGATCGTTGCCCATTCCGGGTGCATTCGTCTTACATGGCCCGCCCAATCGCATAGCCTGGCAGCCTTATTTCCTGCGTCAGCAATGCCGGTCTAAAAACGCAGCGTGGTGTTACGGATTCTGTCAATCCTCTTTACTCCGAGCACGCTGCACTCCATTGCTCTTTGGCAAACCTTGAGTTTGGATTTTTGAGCCGTCTCGGTTAAAGACCACGTTTCGGAACCATAGGTAAGGACGGGCAGTATACACATGTCGATAAGTTTGCGCTTTAAGTGTCAGGGTTTACCTTCATCAGCTCTTTCATGGACCAGTAGTTCTTCCAGGCGATCTCGATGCGGCAATCAATCTCGTTATCTTGCCTGTTTTTGAAAGAAACTAACTGACCCAAGTAGATATACTCATCGACGTAGTGTTGCTTGCCCGTCAACCTCGATCTTGCGTTTGCTGAAGTTCGTCATTATTTGTGCCTTCTATACCAAGAGGAAAGATTTGTTTGTTTTGAATAGGCTCCGAAACTACTGGACCGATTTAAAAAAATATTTCACTGTTGGAAAGCTACACTATCCCCGGGTTCCAGTTAAACTAAATTTATGCCTATGTTGCTGGTAGTCATTGGGTGAAATCTGTACGTGAGGCCTATGTTAAGTAGTATACGTCATATAGCTGAAGATGATGATGGTGTACGACCGTATTTAAAACCTGATTTCGTCGCTGAAGATCGGATGCATAACGACGTAGATGGTATCTTTTCTAAGACGTGTTTGGCTCAAGTTGCTGTTTTTCCGCTCCAGTGTTCTTCCAGGAATTGGGAATATCTTCAAATTGACTCGCAATACTAGGTAGCTTATGACATTCTTTTTTTTAATGTTGTGTTGAAACAGGCTTACGGCCCACCTGTTGGTAAGCGGTCACCGTCGCATATTGACACCGGCAACACCCGGGGTATTGTCGATGCGTTCCCTACCTTGTACAATCGTAGCCTAACGGGAAAACCTCAGATGGTATCTCATTCCACATCTTGCGAGTACTTTTAGGCCAAATCGGTACAAAAATCTATTTTTACTGATTTTCGAACATAGAGTGTACGATAAGAGCAGCTTTTTCGGCGAATGTTGCAGAGGAACTCTACCATATCTATTACGAGTAGACTTTTAGTAGGGTCACCAAGAAAGAACCAGTAAGGCGAGAAACCCCTTATTGTGTAAGATCAAGATAGGTATTGTTATCTTAGTATCGCGAGAGGTCGGATCGTGGGCTCGGCGCGTGCCGTGAAATACTTAACAGGTTTCTAAGATAGACAGATAATACCAACTGTATTTCCGTACAGAACTAATGTACTTACTCGTATACGGAATACGTACCATTAAAGTAAGTAAGTAAGAGCCTAAGGTCTCATATGCGTATATGAAAACTAGCCAAGTAAGACTTTAGGCTTCAATATATTAATCTAAGTTATAAGAAAACACACACCCACCCTATTGCATACACACACATAGGTGAAAACAAACGCATTCACGAACACACACACACACACACGTACACACGCACTCAAACACAACCACTAACATACATACACACACGTACATACACATTCTACCCATATACACCCACGGTATGTGCTCGCTACTGTTGGTTAACCTATTCCATGTAAAAAATCTGTAACCTAAAAAAATAAATTGTATGGCTATTGAAGAGCGGGGTCTTCTGACACAAGTAGATATAATATACCTAATAGAAGATCCCAACAACCTTGTTAAAGATCTATATTTTACAGAAATAAAAACATTTAGATTTTGAAAAAAAAAGAAGAAATTATATTATAAGTTGTTATAAGCTAATATATGTTGTAAGGTATTTATTTCAAATATTAGAATAATTTTAAGTAATATTACAACATAAAATATTTTATACTAACTTAAAATATATATAAAACCCTTTTTATGTTGTTATAAATAAATTTCAGGACTAGCCATTGAACTTGGCACCCATTTAGATCTCACTTCTCTTGTCGTTGAAGTCAACAACCAAGGAATATACTCGTATCATAATATTGAACTTGGCTCTCATTTCACATCTACGTTCTTGATGGGATATCATTACTTTTTGTACAGAATTTATTGGTAGGTACTTAATCATAATAAAATTAATACCGAATGGTTTTTGTTAATCTACTGGATTTTCCTACGTTTACGGAGAATAATTGTCTTTTTTGTGTTATTTTCTATGTGATGTAAGAGTCAGCGATCAATTTTGATGGCTGATTCTTACATTACAGGCACTATAAGTAAGTGTTCCTAATAGAATCAATTAATTGATAACTAATAATAAAATAATAAAAATTTACTAGCTTCTGATTTATTCCTTTGCATTCACCCAACTACCTATCTGGATGCTAAATTTGAACTCTCTAGGTCATCTGGAACTTGGCTAGAGTTTTGATCTATCTATAGGTCGGTCAGTCAGTCAGTCAGTGATAAAAATGACTATTTTTGGACGTTAATATCTAAATAACCGTTTAAGGTATCTTTATGAAATTGGGAACACATATGTATGTATCCCGCAAGTCTCAATATATGAGCCAAATTTGACATGTTTATGTGAAATAGTTTTTGAGTTATGAAGTGGACAAAAATGGCTCCAAATGGTTCGTGTAATATTATACACGGTGCTGCTCGCCAGTTCTGTTAGCTTGAACTTGGCTTGACACGCTACAGCGTGTCTAGATAGATTATTAAGATTAACCTTGTTGCATAGGTATCTAATTTAACTAGAAAAGCAAATCCCTTAAACAATGAGGATACAATTACTACAATCTCTGAAACGTTTATGGCGGGTTCCTATATCCGTCGGTAACCAGCCGTCGGTTACCGACGGCTATAGGAATCCGCCATTAGTAATCTATGCCTGAAATGTATTCTAATTTCAAAAATTTTACCGCAAAAGGAATTCGTTCATTTGTAGTGTATTACTCATTGGTTCATTCCATCAATATCGCGCTCAAAATTGTATTCGATTTATAAATACTGGCAAAGAAAAGGTTGGGTTATAAAAATTTTGTCAGATGCGATTTTGCAAATTCGAAATTTTGCAAAGAAACAAAGAGATTCCACATACTTCATCTAGACTGCTAATAAAATATGGCACGCACCTACAAGTAGTTGGCACCATCCTATCTGTTACAATGCTTCCTAGTTTACGGTTTGCCATAAATTATTATCCTCCTTGGTTGATGGAGGCTATATACCGAGGCTGGCGATAAGGAAGTCTAATTCAATAAGCCTCTTTTGAAGATTCTGCGAGTAATATATTATTTAATGTTTACTAAGGGAGACTTGCGCAACGATGCCTAAACGTATTTAGTTGCTAAATATGATTTAAGGAGTTGTCAAATCAAAAAAAATCGTCAAATATTTAAACATGTTTCGTCGCTAAATACGTTTAGGGATCGTTGATCAAGCCGGGCTAAATGTTATTTCTTGGACACGTTACTGTATTAGCAGCCCATAATCACTCGAATCTGAGTTATAGCTCAAATTTTAAAATTCTCGTCGGAAAAAATAACCGCGACTATTTAGTACGTATGGGTTTTTTTAATACCCAGAAAATCGTTTTTGAGGTATTAACAGACTTTTGAATTAAATTCCGTTATCAAACTTCAATTTTTACTATTTTCATTTGTTAATATATTTTGTATTATCATATTATGGTTAGGAACTTGAAAAAATATGAAACGCATTTCTAATAAACAATGTCACAAAACTAGGTTACAAACGATTGTCTCACCTTTGAACTTGAGATCTAGAACACATTGCATCAATGAAAGTGCATCGTCAACAAAACACGAATTCATTACGCAAGATGTTAATGATATGAATCTAATTAAGAAATTTTAGAGCAATTATTAGTACTTATAATTAAGAAAAGACGGCTAGTCTCTCAGATATATAAAAGGTTAGTTAAAGACCAAACGGGTATTGTAGACAATAACTATAAAGTTACCCTTCTTTATAAAATGCAACTTACTTTTCTTTGCACAAAAAAATTCTTAAAACATAATGAATGCAGCACAAAATATAATAAAGCCATATTCGAAGTTTGAATATAGAATGCATAGGTGATTTCCTACTTGTTTAGAAATAACAATATTTTAAAATCTAAATTCGAATATGGAACGGTCTATAACCATTGCGTCAGTGTTACGCGACGACTCCAAAGATGGTGTTTATCTATTCCGCATACTGGATCCCACGTTGCGAGAGTCAGCGAGCATTGTTCGTAATTCGAACTAGGGATGTGATGCTCCGACCTCAGAATGGGAACGATTGGATTGCACCTTCGTGTCTGGTAGCATTTGTTGCATGTATCACAGCATTTGCAGACTTTGAGAGCAGGCAAAGCCCGCGCTGTGACTTTCGAAGAAAATTTATGTAGCTAATCATCATCTCCATTTTATTCTGGAAAGTCGATCCTCTATATAATCTTTAGAAGGGATACAATGCTTTCTCCTTACGTATTTATAAATTAATATGATATTATGATGTTGCTCGTAATAGAACGCTCTTATCGATAAGGTTCCCCATTGTATAACCTTTTGACGTGACAAACGTCTTATAAATCGATGAACGCCGGCTGCACGCACGAAAAAGTGTCACGTTCCGCCTGAGCCGAGCGTGCAAGCGAGAGCGCGGAACAAGCTATAGAGAGGCACGATCTGCCTAAGCGTTCGGCTTGTGACGCACCTATCTCTCTTCCACTCGTTATCACGTAAAATTATCGTCCGTAAACCGACTCTACGGACCACAATTTTTTTAGTTTAAGTTTAGTTTTATATCGTTTCTGTGTGATTATTACAATATATCTTAACTTGTATAAAAATTGCTCTACTTCCTACTCCGAAAAACTCTAACTTCGAAAACCACGTTCAGCACAACTCTAGCCGTCGCCGCGTCGTAACCTAATTTTAGGGTTTTTCTATCGGAATTGTGATCCGCGATGAGAATGAAAGTTGATTAGGCTTTGTTTGCTTGATGCAATACGAAACGTATAATTTCCTTCATCGAATCAGGAAGTTCCTGGGACTCTCTAGTATAATCATGTGATGAAATGAATTGCTTTAGATTCTTATTTGGGTTAGACAAACCGTAAAAACTATTACTTATCTACATATATCGCAGTGGGCGTATAGCCGGCTGAGACGCAGGGGGTAGTGGGTTCGATTCCCGCCGCGGATGAAATGTTTGCATGATCTACAAATATTTGTTGCGGGTCTAGATGTTTTTCTATGTATTATAAGTATGTATTTAAAAAAAAGGTATATAAGTATTCTATCAGTTATCTGGTTCCCTTAGTACAAGCTCTGCTTAGTTTGGGGCTAGATAACGCTGTGTGAAATGTCTATAAATATTTATTTATTTATTTATATTTATACATCGTGCGTGACCTACGAAGCAATTCTCTGTTATAGGCGATGGTTCTAAACATCAGGTGGGCCATAAACTTGTTCCATCTCTGATCCTAAGGTTATCTCTAGTGAACGCCATTATTACAAGAGAATGGTTCGTGAGGCGATTGAAATCCAGAAATATCCAAATTTCAGCCGGGAAGATCGCTATTGACTCGCAGCGTTCAAAAACCCGGTGATTATTGTTTTATATATACATATATAGGCATGTATGTATTTACAAAAAAAAATTATGTAAGTATTCTACCAGTTATCTGGTTCCCATAGTACAAGCTTTACTTAATTTGGGGCTAGATAGTGCTGTGTGAAATGTATAGTATTATTTATTCATTTATAACTATAGGTATAAGCTCTAGTAGTAGTAACATGTTTTTTGCAATATTCTACGAAGCAGTGATGTCGAAAATCTCATAGACTGATGAAAGATCATGGACTCTTCTGGTCTCATTAGTAAATGGATTACACAAACAGTAAATAATTAATGAATTAAATGTATATTACAATGTATTTTGTATGATATTCGTATTAAACAATGTAGGTGTTGGCAATAGTTGTAAAGAATTTAAGGAATTTTCCCACACGGCTGTTGTCTCGCGCGAATTTTGTAAGATTTTGGTCTATGGAATTTATGTCACTTGTGTGATAATTTCATAGCACGTAAAATCGGCATTATGGCGTATTTTGATGAGGGTTTAGTTTTTGAAGTAAAACTTCTTTACTTGGGGAGTAAGCTGGTGAATGCGTGACGAGAGCGTTACGAAAAATGTGATCGGGCGAGGCGAACGGAAATGGAGAGGGAGATATAAGTTAGTGAAAATAGAAAGAGAGAGAGTTACGTTTCGTATATTACTGTAGGGGCAAGATAGAGAGGTGCGAGCATAAATTTTCTTTTTCTCTTTCTCTCATAGTCAGTTACGTTTCGTATATCTAAGACACAGTGGCAGGCATATTGTCTGTATCACACTGTAGGAGCAAGAGACAGCAGTGCACGCGCACATTTTCTTTCTCTCATCCTCTCATAGCCAGTGCATGAATATATATATATATATCTCAGGTCTTTTGCGAGTTCGCTAGTATTACGCGAATGGTGATTTCTTGATTATTTTTCGTAATTTCATTTCGTTCTTGAACAATTTCATAAATTTATATTTTGAAAAAAAGTTTTCCTAAAGGTCTAAAGCACACTCGTTTTTTTTAATTTTAACAATCAGGTTAAAAATAAAGAAATACTAAGGAGCTAAAATTATGTCAAAAGAATAACACGAACTTATTACATAAAAATCGCATATTCCACATAACTTTCTATCAATCTAGTCCATATTCTATTGCACTCAATCTACGACAATATCATCAACTATTTTTGTTATCTGTGTCTTACTGATATTACGAAACGTCGTGGTAACTGTGACATCTTCTGTCTCCCTCACGACAATGAGTTTCGCTGCGACAAGTCTTGCGTCTCACTCTAACGATGTTATTGTTTTATGTGGGACAGTGACTAATGTATTAATGAATGTAATTTTGCTAATAGTCTTATTATGACATTAGATCTAAAGAACGTAGTTGCTACATGTGTTTTAGGTTGACGTAAATTATACATACATACATACATTCATGCAGTCACGCCTTTAAATAAACGCCTTTATCCAGTCCATCCAAATGTTACCTGGAAGAGATCATTATTTTTTATTTATTGTACACAAGAAAATACATTATAAAATACAGAAATAGAGGTCATGTACAAAGGCGAGTTTTCTTCTAGCAAACCTTTGAGGCTAGAGAGAGAGAGAGATTATTATAAAGATAGGTAAGTGTACAAAACATAAATAAATATATATATATATATATATATATATATACTATATATATATATATACCCAAAACTAAACTGTACCTAAAGTATGTTATAATATTATAATGAATAAATTATATGGAATAATAATATATACATATATAAATATATTTTTACCTATAATAGTACAAAATTACAGAGAAAGATAGTGTACTCTTTAACATTTCGTTTAAAAATGTTGAGTGATAGGCTGGCGCGCTAAGCTTTGAGCGATAAGGCCGCCCATTGCACCACGTATTAATCTATGTTTTCTAGGTAATTTTTTTGTAATTTGGTGTAATAATTAAGAATTATCTATCTACACCTCTCCAGTCTTCTCTATTTTGGGCTATTGTGAACCAATCCTGTAATTTACAGGATTGGTTCACAATAGCCCTCCATCTTCGCCACAGTCTACCACAAGGTCGTTTCCCGTTAGAAGCGTTCACAGGAAGGGAGGGAGGCCTTTGCCCTGCAGTGGGACACTACAGGCTCATAATAAAAATATATATCAATGAAAAATGAAATAAAATATATCTTTATCTATACCGGAGAGGTAGGCAGAGATCTTGGATCTCTTGCTACGATTCTGTTATTTTTCATCCCCCTCCCCCCCCCCCCCCCCCCATCTCGGGAAGAGTATTGTTGCTCTTCGATATCCGAGTGCAATAGCTGTTTTTATCCGCTAGACTCGCTAGAGGAGAAATTAAATTAAATTTAAAACATCGTGTGCACTAAGTGAAGTCAAAACATCATTAAACCTATTTACTTCTACCTCCATGGTGCCGAATTTATCATACAACCTTTTTTTCATTTGTTAAAAACTAAAACTTGGAATCTTCTTAGTGTATTACTTTTTTTTGCATTGAGTCATTTCCTGGCTGAGGTAGGATGCCAAGTTACGTGTTGCACTCGAGTGCAAAGATTTTTCACCTCGTGCTCTTTTGATTCGCTCGCTAACGCTTATGATTCTAATTTATGAATATTGAGCACGCGGTTAAAAAGCAACTTTGCACTCTTGTATAACTAATAACTATTCCATCATTCACAAATTACACAATTACAATTTACTATTAAATGGCCCAGGCGATTAACGTTTGATAAGTCTCTTGTGATTTTCGAGGTGCTTACCGATAGAATAATAAGTTGGGCTTAAATCGTATTTTCAAAACTTAACAAACACGTGTGAAGAGTGCAATATTTCAACCCAATCTGCTAACGGAATCATTTTCCAAATCACCTTGCAAGATTTCAACTAGGTACCAAAGCTTTATAAACAAGCAAGAGAAGTTAAATAAAGCTTGTCGTTGGACTCGAGATATTTCCGTATTCCGTACAGTTAAATCCACATTTTGACGTTTCACGGCCAAATAAAGACATTTAGTAACCACAGTATAACTGTAACAGCTAGTAATTCTTCAAAAATGATGTACAGTAATTTGGCGTAATGGTGATGGAAATTGAGTTGTGAATCTATAGTGCGACCGCAATGTGTTCGAAATTCGAATATAAAAAAGTAATTGAATAGGTGGCTAGTATTATTCAGGCTGTAATGTCAGCTTGGCTGAATAGTTTGTAATACGATGTCTCTACCGTGGCTACATTATTGGGATTTGCCGAATATTTGTGTTTTATGTCTCAGTCAATTTAATTCGTCACATAAAAAGCACTAAATTCGCCGAAACCTGATATTGTGGCCGCGGCATGAGGAATAAAAATTTAGTTAATGTTAACTGTACATAGGTAAGTAGATACCTATATTTTTTCGAACTAAAACTTCTTTACGCACGCTTGGTTTGGGGAGCAAGTTGGTGAATGCGTTACGAAAAGTGCGAACGGAAGTTGAAAGGGAGATATAAGTTAGTGAAGATAGAAAGAGAGAGAGTTACGTTTCGTATATTTTTGAACATTAATGTGCGAGTGCGAGTTGCTTCTGTCCAGAATGAACATAGTCTGATCGACCTACAGACGTGTGGACAATTTTGTAATTGAACAATTTTTTAAGTATATTAATATTTTGAAAATGAAGTTTTACTTCAGTCGTGTGGTCTAAAGCACACTCGTTTTTTTTACACCACCTGCTTGACAATGTCAAATTATATATCATGTAAACCTCACCGAAAGCAGGTGATTAAATCCCTACGGCTGAGCCGGGAGTACAGTTGTTCTGAAATTGTATAAATTGTATTCTGAACCTCATTTGTATAGTTTGTACTAAAGATACCCCCAACACAATAAGAACATAATATTTGTAAATCGAACTTATCTCTCCACAGAATGTAGCAACCTAGATTTGGTTTTTATTGTCTCGAAGAAAGTGTGAAAAGTAGAGTATTCTCCTCGTGAATAAAGCTGTCTGGATCTTGGGCGTGACTATATCCCTCTCTGCACTCAGGATTCAGGAAATGCCACAATAGGGTTCTTCGAATTTCTTTTGTTTCTTTCTAAAGGTAAGTAATTCGATTTTTGTTTCTTATTTTTTATCAATGGGTACTTATATTTTTTTTCAAGTACCCTGGCTACATATTAATTATCCGAATAAAATTATATAATTAATTCTTATCTCTATTAATTCTGTTCTGCTGGACATGCTGAACGTCCGTCTCGTTCTTCTCAACATCTTTTATTCAAGACGCCTGAGCATAAAACTTCTTTCTTCACTAATTCTTTCACAGTGACTGTGGAAATATCTGTGCTATCTGCTTGTGGAACTCGCTTCCAGTGGAAATCCGCAAGGCCGCCTCTATCGGAATCTTCAAATCCAAACTCTTTAAACACTTCATCTCTCTTTAAGATACCCAACAAAATTGAGCACTTTATGTAGATATATTTGTGTATTTCGTTTATTTTGTGTATTATTATTATTTTTATTTTTTGTAAAGTTTGTTTAAATTTCCATTTTCTGGCACTACCACTTTCTCCACACTACACAAAGGTTAACTGGAAGAGAGTGCTAATTAGCATTAAGTTCGCCTATGCATTATTTTATTAGTGCAATACAGAATTTTCTAATCTAATCTAATTTAACATGTAACTTTTTTCTGAATTCTTACTTAGGAACTTAAAAGTTATTTAATAATTTAAAATGTCATAAAACTATTTCCAACGTAAACTAACTTAAAAAGTAGTAGAGTTTGTTTATGGTAATTAATCTATGAAATTCATTTAATAAATCGAACACTCTAAACCAAAATTTTCGCCCAGAATTCTGAATTTCGAGAATCGCTTTGGGCGCGTTCCAATTTTAAAATTCCCATTAGCACGTAGTACAACCACATGTAGCTCAATTCAATCTACGTACAAAGTAGACATTTCCTGCATCTCTTCCACCTGACTGCAAATCAGGGTAAGCACAAAATACCGCAATAATAAGGTGCTACCTTTTTACACTTGCATCAACTATTATTTACTTAGCACTGCTTAGTTCAATGAACTTGTGAAATCAACCCAGCTGCTGTAAACACAACTCTACAACTACAAGATAAAGCTTCAATTTGGATATCAAACATCAAATGCTAGCAGTTTTTTGGTTCGCACGGATCTTGCATCCGATTTTTCGACGCTTCTATTTCAAGGCCGTTAAAGATTACTTTTCACTGTAGATACGATGTAGATAAAGAGGCAATAGAGTGGTGTTTGCATTGAACAAATTTACGTACGTGACGTCACGATTGCTTCTTTCATTGATTGCCATTGAGAAAAAACGCGATTGATTTGACACTTGATCATTGTAATCGATGCAATCTGAATAGCGTTTTTGTGACTTTGACACAGTTGGGTAAGGGGTTCCGCTCGGCTGTGTTTACGAAGGTGTAAGGGTCAAATTATTCTATTGTTTGTGTTAGAAATATCAGGTGGAGTTTCTGATCTATATCTTACTGGCTGTTGCCTGCGACTTCGTACGCGTTACACTACTAAATGTGTAGGTAACTTAAAAATAAAGCTAAACTCGCTGCTGCAACTTGACTTGACACCCCATTTTTGTCACATGGGACCTGATTTATGGAATAAAAAGTAGCCTATGTAGTAATCCAGGTTATAATCTACGTATATACCAAATTTCATCGAAATCGGTTTAGCCGTTACGAGGTGATTGAGTAGCAAACAAACATCGAAACTGTCACATTTATAATATAAGTGTGATTGACTCAAGATACGTAACAAGTAGGGTTTCCAATCGTGTTTTTAAAAAAGTATCTTGTTTTCTATTTTTATGTCTATGTATTTAAAAGTGTTGAATATCAATAAAGTACAAAAAATACAAAATAAGCCAATATATAGGTTTAGGTTTACGTGCTCGAGCTGGCACGACTACATACTTTCAGTGTCAGTCAGTAGTTGAGACGATCACATAAAATGAAAACACAAAACGTGTTAAAAAAATTCATTTAAAATTTAGATACCTTTTTTTATGACTAAGTAATTTATCTTCTATCCTCCGTTGACCGAGACACGTTCTCGGAGATCCGATTATACAGAGCAAACACTTCACAGATACACCGACCTCGCCGGCGAGGTCGACAAGTCCCTTCAATCGCCGCCTATACGAGGTACAAACATGTACCCGGGCTCTCTTATCCCCATCCTGGCAACGGCCCAAGCCGAGGTTCGTGCCTAAGAGGTGCCCTTGCGCTAGTTGCCTCATCAAAACTTACTGGGCTGAGCACCATCTGCGCTTGCCAAAAGTTCGGTTAAGCTGCAACGGCCTCAGAGGCCAACAGAAAAAAATCCATCCGAAAAAAGAAATAGAAAAAAATGCAACGTTTCATTGCCCAAGTTTAGGCCGTGTTTCGAAAATCAATCTGTAGTCTGTATTACGAAAGAAGTCCCTTGGATTGGCGTGGGTGCTATTGAACGAATGAATGAATGAATGAAAACACTACAATGTAAACCATATAAAAAACGAGTGTACTTTAGTAAACTAACTAACTTCTTTACTCACGCTTGACTTGGGGAGTAACCTGGTGAATGTGTGACGAGAGCGTTACGAAAAGTGTGATCGGGCGAGGCGAACGGTAGTTGAGAGGGAGATATAAGTTAGTGAAGATAGAAATACACATACATATAGATGGAGCTAAAGAAGTTTTACTTCAGTCGTGTTGTCTAAAGCACACTCATTTTTTTTGTTATCGAGGCAAGCTTTGGATTGTGAAGATTTTGCAAGTATCTATGCTGAAATGATTTAAAATATATATTTTCAAC
Organism: Philereme vetulata; assembly: GCA_918857605.2. Classification (NCBI taxonomy): domain Eukaryota; kingdom Metazoa; phylum Arthropoda; class Insecta; order Lepidoptera; family Geometridae; genus Philereme; species Philereme vetulata. Next base: position 4,905,974 of record OU975422.1, on the reverse strand, counting down.
CTTACTCATATCTCATACATAACATCCTCCAAAGATGTCCGGGAACTTCTTTTGTGAAAATAATTCTACTTAAATTAAAACCCTAGAACTAAAATGCGAAACTTGTGTCTTATAAGATGGTTTTCCATTCGTTTATTAAATAACTGGTTATTTCTTGGTAACGTTCCAAGGCCAAATCTCTTGCATTTGAATGGTTATTAGAATTTATTAATGGAGCGTGACCCGTGTTACACACGATGTGAGTCTTCTTATATGTGACTGGGTTCTGTAATATTTAATTCGTAATCATTTAAATTAAAGAAAAAACATTAAAATAAAAGAGAATTTAAATAAATGAAGTTAATAAAATATAAGTAAGTAAAATTATACTTTAAAAATATACGACGACCTCCGTGGCGCAGTAGGTGAATAACTGGCTGAGACGCAGAAGGTAGTGGGTTCGATTCCCGCCACGGAACAAATGTTTGCATGATCTACAGATATTTGTTCCGGGTCTGGTTGTTTCTCTATATATTATAAGTATGTATTTACAAAAAGAAAGTATATAAGTATGTATTCTATCAGTTATCTGGTTCCCATATTACAAGCTCTGCTTAGTTTGGGGCTTGACAGCGCTGTGTAAAATGTCCAGCAATATTTATAAAAAGAAAAAAATATTTAAATATTTTTTATATACCTGTGCCATTCATTATTTTTACTGTTTCCTAAGAATAGGGAAATGATATTTTTTTTTAATAAAACTAAAATAAAAGTTAAATCACAATAAATTATGAAAACAAAATCACTAAATACACAGACTTGGTATCTTACTTAAAAGTAGACAAGACCTACTATCATACTTATATTATAAATGCGAAAGTTTGGATGTTTGTTTGTTACTCAATCACGTAACGGCTAACCTGATTTCGATGAAATTTAGTACGTACGTAGATTATAACATGGATTAACATATAGGCTACTTTTTATTCCATAAATCGAGTCACATGAGATAAAAATTAGGTGTCAAGTCAAGTTGCAAAAGCGAGTTTAGCTTTATTTCTAGGTTACTACATTTAGTAGTTTAACGCGTATGAAGTCGCAGGCAACAGACAGTAAATAAATAAAAGAAAAAAAGCCTGTTATTCCTAATATTAAATAATTATAATTAGGTTCACTTCTAAATATCACTAAATATTTTTGTAGACGAATTTTATTGGCTTAGCTTTCGGTTTTATAGTTTACCCACGGAACCCCAAAAAGATGGATTTAGACATCAAACTGCCGACGCGCACGCACTCGCGCTAAGTAGTAACAGATACGATTTGTTTTATTATTCTATATTTACAGATCTTGAATTCAGTATTTTTTTATAAATGTAGGCATAAATGAAAATTCTTTGTATCTTCTTATTTCTTTATATCAAGTAGATACTTACACAGTTGATTATCACCTATAAATATAAAAAATAATCACTTATCGCGCTATATAATTTTAAATATAAAGAATTACAATATAAAAAAATCTTAAGATAAATATAACTTACACAGCAACCATAACCACACGCACACACTAAACATTAAAGATACACATTTATACATCACCTATACACCTACAAATAAATACACAATAAACTTAATGCTAAAGAGCATTCTCTTCCAGATAATCTTTGTGCATCGTAGATAAAGATGAGTAGGTAGTTGAAAGGGAACTAATGAAAATTTGCACAGGACTAATAAAAATAGTATAGGTATGTACTACTTAAATACTCTATATCATAAACTAAGCTATACTAATATCAAATAAAAATACATACATAACAATAGAAGAAGTGATAAGGAAAGATTCAGTTGCTCATTTTTGGTCGGTTTGACCGAGATGACCTATAGATTCTCAAACTGAATGCTTCCACTGAAGTAACCTCGAAATAGTTTGGTGGCATATTATTCCAGAGACGAGTAGCATTACCTCATAACTCCGTCATTTATCAACCGATTAAAAAAAATATTTCATTATTTAGGGGAGACGTGGTGTAAATATTACAACGTCTGAATAAAGCGTCTCTGAGTTCTCCTATTTGAGTGTGTGGTTATGTGCTCTTTGATGTCGTTTAGACATGTCTTCTTCTCTCTGGTTGGCTGTGCCATATTGCAGATAGCGATTCACACTCGCACATGTTCTGGTGCCCCCAGCGAGCGTGCCAAAGCCACTACGCCGCCGGACGTCAGTTTGAATGTTTTATGCTATTTTCTTTGAGATCTGATACTTGAATGAGACTTAATTCTAGGGAGACGTAATATATTTAAAAGGATATATTTTCAGATTAGTCCCATAGGAGTTTCAACGAAATTGGTTCAATAGTTTGTTTTTTCTGTTATCTGAATTCGGTTATATTTTTGTTAAAAAGCTACTTGTTATTTAAGGGGAGACCGGAGGGGAATCGCCCATACAACACGTACTACCAAGCTCATTTCTACTCTATTCATCATATTTCTACCTTAATAAGGTATTATTTTAATTTTAATAGTATTTATCTAGGTTCCCAACCATATATTAGATCAAAATACTTACCTAAAATGAAATAGAAGCGTATCGCATTCTGCATGTTTTTCCGTCACAAAAGACCTGTTTTCAACCTAATTGTTTCGTATTAAAAACAACAACATCTTACGTATCCTAGTTATGGGAACATAGATTATATCGTCTAGTTACAGAATAACAACACAATGAGAAAAATACAACAGGTTTTCAGTCATCATTTTTGGTATTACGGAACACGGTCAAAATCTAATCAAATTTAGAATCATTCTATTGCTATCACTGTCGCTCTGCGTGGCTAAACTTCGTCACTAAACAGGGATAGCGATATTCAGGCCAAAGTTTTACGCGGCCGAATTGAAGTTGCGCTCGGGGTTCGCCGGCTTCTTAATCACGTAGAGAAAAACGCCAAGCACAGCCCTCTCCATAGCACGCTGAGCGACCAATTCAGTCACTTATTCTTATAAAAAAACTAGTTTTGTGTAAAGATTAGTAACGTCACATCCTGCATTTATCTTTTTATAAACCATTGCCTAAAACAATGGCATTAGAGAAATTGAGATAGCGCGTTGATGTCTTTTGTATGGCGTAGCGTAATTTACGTACGAATATGTTCTAGAACTTTTTGAAAATAGAACGCTTTATCTACGAAGCTAAAAAGGCAGTAAATCAAGACTTATATCTTTTTATTTTGTAATTTTTGAAGTAAAACTTCTTTACGCACGCTTGACTTGGGGAGTAAGCTAGTGAATGCGGTAAGAAAAGTGCAAACGGAAGTTGAGAGGGATATATAAGTTAGTGAAGATAGAAAGAGAGAGAGAGTTACGTTTCGTATATTACTGTAGGATCAAGATAGATAGGTGCGCCAGCACATTTTCTTTCTCTCTTCCTCTCATAGCCAGTGCATGAAATATATATATCTCAGTCAGTAATTCGTGTGATTATTTTTCGTAATTTCATTTCGTTCTTGAACAATTTTATAAATTAATTTTTTGAAAAAGATGTTTTACTTTAGTCGTGCTTGTGGTCTCAAGCACATTCGTTTTTTCTATGTAAGTAGTTTTCTTGTTCTTATTGTAATAAATTTAAGTGGCAATAGTAAGATAGTTTAAAGCTGGTAGCAATATGTTAGCAAAAATTCTTAAACTGCATTAGAAAGTATTTTCTAATGCAGTTTTATTATTATAAACACATACAATGTAGCATTTTTGTATCTTTAAATATATCTGGCAAAATGCGCGTGCGTGGGCATACATGCATCACCAAAAAAAATAAACATCTGTGCAAACGTCAAATGTGTAAGCAGATGTCAAAGTCACCCCACGCCATAGAGCACACAATACTTTTCACAATAGATAATGTAGCGATTAAAAAATAACAGATTAATAGCTTGTTTAAAACGAATAGGGTTCAGAATCGTTCAAAATTCTAACACAGCTGACTGGTTCTAATTTCAAACTCCAACACATTTTATGTTTATATAAATAGGGCTGTGATAATAGTTTATGCTAACTTAGGGTTCCAAATTCAAAATTAACCTGGCACAGCTTATTGGTTCGAACTGCAACACATTTAGAATTTTCGAGCTTATTATCTGTGTAATAAAGAATGAAGCTTATTACAAAGCATGTTACGGTTATTTTGAAGCGTGGGTCCAGATTCCGGAACTTCCTTTCCAAATTCAAATGCCTTCTGACGATATCGATGACATAATCAAGGATTGCAAGGATTCGATAAAGTAGGTACTTAAGTAGATAAAAAAATGCTTAATTTTAAATTGATCCCAAAATCCACTGTTTGAAGTATATTGACCCGCCTCAATTTCGGCCGGATATTTATTTAAATAAAATATGGCCTATATAGCCCAATCAGAAATTTGAAAATTGGTTTATTAGTTTCTGTTATTACACCCTACAAATATACAAACATTATCTTTATTATTTATTGAACACAAAAAATACAGTAAGAAGTACAGAAATAGAGGACATGTACAAAGGTGGAACTTTATATTTGAACTATTATAGATTTAGACTATTATCTATTATAGACAGACTACAGACCGTTTTTTTCTATTGGTACATTGATAAGTACATATTATTTTTTAAATATTAATACAAGTCTATAAAAATCAAGTCAACAATAGAAGACTATTAAAAAATAGTATTTTTCAAACTTTCGCGATCACTGTACATAATTATTGATTAAAACGGGTATTTATCGCGTATGTACCTTTTTTATTTGTTACCCCGACGTTTCGGCTGTGTTGCAACAGCCGTGGTCACGGGTTAACTCACATTATTAAACAAGGGGATAAAGCAGTGTCTTGCGTCACGCTTGGGCGCTATTTTGAATCCCGAACGTAACGAAGGATTCTAGAGTTACCTTACGAGCGAAGCGAGGGAGTTACTAGAATCAAGAGTGCAGAGAGGGATAAAAGCACGTCCAAGATGCAGACAGCTTTATCCACGAGGAGAATACTCTACTTGCACACTTTCTGCAAGACAATAAAAACCAAATCTAGGTTGGCTATATTCTGTGCAGAGATTAGTTCGATTTACGAATGTGTTCTTATTGTGTGGGTATCTTTGGTTCAAATTTTAATACAAATGGGGTTCCAAATTCAAATCACATTATGCCCCCAAGGGCATACTGAAATTCGGTACAACTTTACCGGCTCAGCCGTAGGAGTTTAACCTGCTTTCGGTGAGGTTTAGTTACATGACATATAGTTTGACTTTGTCGAGCAGGTGGTGTGAAAAATATTATAAGTGCTTAAGTATTCAACGTCGTATGAACACATGCCTTCCTCTTACATATTAACAGAGGACCGATCTCGATCGGCCTGTGCACAACAGCAACCTTTATTAGACATTTTTTCTATATAATGGGCTGCCTGTCTACACTGCGTTTTTTAGTACGTGGTCTCTACTCAAGACTCTCTCTCTGTCCCAACGGCCACGAGCTTACTTATGAAGCCCAAAAAGAGGGACCAGGTCTCTGCAATAGATGTCTCACGTTTATGCAATAGAACGTAAATATTTGGATATAATATATCGTAATACAGAATAAAAATACTATAAAATAAACCATTCATTCACTATTAAAATACAATCGTTTTGGTAAACGCAAATAAATCATAAGATTTCCACAACAAAACATAACTCAAGTACTAAATCAAGATATGAACATAAAAGGAAGTAAGCTGTCAAAATCATAAAGAGCATATAATTTAATGTTTTCTCACAATTGGCTAAGGCCGTCGAGCGACCTCAGGACCGTCTTGTAATTAACTGTTACGCAAACAATCGGGTTCAAAATAACTGTTTATTTTTAACTACTTATTATAACAACGAATAGCTATGTATCCGTTTTTGGAGTGTACGTTTGCCGTTACCTCGATACTGGTTGACCCTTCCTTTTTCAAATAATATTGACATACTTAGTGAGCTTAGGGCATATTTGATCGAGTGAAGAGAGATATCTAAATCAACTTGGGCAAATCGGCGTTGCATGTATGTATGTTTGTTTGTCTGAGGGGAACTTTCGAAGCGTTTATTTGATCATCGTGAAATTTGGTATATAGGTATGTAGTGATGGCACAAGAGCTAAATATGTGGGGGGGGGGTAGTTGATATATTGAGGTTCATTCAAGAGAGGTACAAAAAAACAAAATAAGTCTATCTAGTCAAATGGTACGTCTAATAAAAGATCTTTGGGAGTACATTTTGACCCCGTTTTTATTTTTAGTTTAACCCTTGTAGTTTTTAAGTTATTAGCCATACTAAAAAAATAATTATGACAAAATTCAGTGCTGAAATTTGGTATGTGTGTAGCTTTCGTGACACAAATATAGGAAAAAGTCAGAAACCCAAAATAACTGCAATTTCTACCCCAAAAATGAGTAACCACTTGACATGGACTCCCGTTATCTGTATTTTGAATGAGTATGTACATATTTACAAAAAAAAAGTATATAAAATATTATATCAGTTATCTGGTTCCCATAGTACAACCTCTACTTAATTTGGGGGTAGATAGCTCTGTGTGAAATGTAAAAAAAGAACCACCTTAAATATTTATTTTATTCTGTTTTTAGTATTTGTTGTTATAGCGGCAACAGAAATACATCATCTGTGAAACTTGCAACTGTCCAACTATCACGATTCACGGTTCATGAGATACAGCCTGGTGACAGACGGGCAGACAGACAGACAGACGGAGAGACAGACAGTCTTAGCAACACTTCGTGCGCGAGTCTGACTCGCACTTGGCCGGTTTTTTTTACTTAATCCATTTTAACTGTAGCCATAACAGGGTTGGAAAGGTTATTAAAAGTACTATTTAGCTACATACTCCCAACAACAACATAAAAATAGCCCATGAATTACCCCATAATTTTATCTTCAGTGTAGGTAAATGTCACACTTAATTTTGCCCTATAAAAAGCAGTATCAGAATTGCTAAGAAAAGGATAAAAAAGTATAAAGTATCCTAAGGTAGTATTTACGAGTATACACGAGATGAGCAAAGCGCGGGAATGCCAGACAAATTATATTTCAAAATGGCCGATATCTACCGCCCATGTTAAAGAAAGAGCAATTTATTTTTTTTAAATTTCGAATGTACTATTGAGGTTATTGAAACGCGGAAAGTTATTCTAGAATTGGAAGTGGCAACATTTTGTGTTCTTGAATAACTAGCGACTTTTTTGATCGATCGAAGCGAGATCTCCAAATCAACTTGGGCAAAACGGCGTTGTATGTACCTATGTATGTATATTAGTTTGTCCGAGGATAACTTACAAAGTGTTTATCTGATCATCGTGAAATTTGATTAGGTAGATAGTGATGGCTCAATTCTGGTGTGACCACATGAGCTAAAAATTTTGGGGGTTGTTGAGATATTGGGGTGCATTTCGTGGCACTATTTTGATAGTTTAAGATTACGCGAGATCTCAGTTCGGGGCGAACTGTTGTATTGCGAATAATGTTGTATTTTAGGTAGATACAAAGTTAACAAAATATTTTAATCGAATTACGCCCCGAATTATCTCCGAAACTCAAGAAAAACATTAAACTCTTACAACACCCCCTTTTCAGTATTTAAAAAATAAAACAGGTCAAGTGCGAGCCGGACTCGCACACGAAAGGTTCCGTACCATTATCTATAAAAACGGCAAAAAAACGCGTTTGTTGTATGGGAGATGTATAATAAATATTTATTATATTTTAATGTAATTATTTATTTTTCAATTGAATATATAACTAAATATTCCGTGAATATTTCAAGCGTCTACCTGTTGCCGTTATCAATATCGAGCTAAAAGAAGCAAAAAATCACGTTTGTTGTGTGGGAGCCCCCCTTGAATATTAATTGTATTCTGATTTCGTTGTTATAGCGGCAACAGAAATACATCATCTGTGAAAATTTCAACTGTCTAACTATCACGGTTCATGAGATACAGCCAGGTGACAGACAGACAGACAGACAGCGGAGTCTCAGTAATAGGGTGCCGTTTTACCCTTTGGGTACGGAACCCTAAAAAAATGGCAATACACAAGCCGCTGGAAAAAAACGTTCCATTTCACGATAAATATACTTACCATGAGAAATTCATAGAAATAAGTCAAAAAGGGCCGTATTATCTGGACCGGCGAACATTAAAACTGCAACACAGTAATTATTCTGCCAGCAATTAGGGTCTCTTTAGTGAACTGACGCGATCTTTAGAAGATAATGTGAGGATAAAAATGGCGGGATTTTTATCCAGATCGTTTTAAAATGGCTGTTTCGCTACTGGGAATTTTAAGATGGATGAAAAATGAGCGAATAATCTTTATTTTTAGAAACCTAATTTTATAACCTATTTCTAGTTTTTTAGTCTATTGTATAAGTATATTAAGTATTAGGATTAAAACTTCATATTATTATTATATCTTAGAATATATTATGTGTAAATGTATCCTCTAAAGTACACCGCACTCCGTATTTTTTATAAATTTCGCTCCATCCAAAGGTTGCCTGGAAGAGATCGCTTTTAGCGATAAGGCTGCCCATTGTATTGCCTTATTTATTTTAACCTAGTACTTATTTTTGTATTATTTCTGTTTGTGTGGTAATTCAATAAAGAGTTATCTATCTATCTATCTATCTATAACCTTACGAAGTTCAAAGTACAATTAATACCTACTAAGTTGTATGGTTTAGTTTTACAAATATAAATAAATTATGCTGGACATACCACACAGTACTATCTAGCCCCAATCTATGTAAAGCTTGTACTATGGGAACTAGATAGAGTACTTACACATACAGTTTTATTCATCAAAACAAGGACCCAGAGTATATTAAGAAAAAATACACACACAACGATTATTTAAGGAATATTAAAAAGAATATTGCTAGACATTTCACACAGCGCTATCTAGCCCCAAACTAAGCAGAGCTTGTACTATGGAAACCAGATAACTGATAGAATACGTATATACTTTTTTTGTAAATACATACATACTTATAATATACATATATAGAAAAACCTCCAGACCCGGAACAATGTAGATCATGCACACATTTGTTCCGCGGCGAAAATCGAACCTACTACCTCCTGCGTCTCAGCCGGCTATTCGCCCACTACGTCACGGAGGTTGCCAACTTACATATACAATTTTATTCATCAAAACAACGATACAGAGTATATTAAGAAAACAGACACACACAACTATAATTTATGGAATAAGGAGAAATTATATAAAACAAAAGTAGACTAGCTAATGTGCAAAAGCAGGGAGAATATAATAAATTACTAATGTACAATACACTGCCAACAAAAGTTGTAAATTTAGAATATATCGTCTTTTGATTTCGTTTATCCTGTCTACCCAAAGGTTCCAAGATTTTTAAAACCATCTCAAAAATTTCAAGCCTAGACGGGACTTGAACCGGCGACCTTTCTCTTGATACGAGAACGCACTACCATCTGTGCAACCAGGCAATTCACGTCTAGGTCGAAATTAGTGAGATGATTCAGGATTACGACTAAAACGCCGTTAGCTCCATCTACAGGAAAACTTATAGTTAAACTTAAACTTTCTCCCAACAAATACTAAAATATCCCTAGTCAACTCTTTGCTCTTACCTATAATCGACTATGCGGATATATCGTACCTAGACCTTAATCAGGACCTCCTTAACAAATTGGATCGACTGCTCAATACGTGCATTAGGTTCATCTACGGTCTCCGTAAGTATGATCATGTGTCTGAGTATCGCTCCAAACTGAAATGGCTCTCAATTCGTGACAGGAAAAAGTTAAGAGTTTTATGTCTTCTTTTTTCGATCCTTAGGGACCCCTTTACTCCCCATTATCTTAAATGCAAATTTTCCTACCTCTCTGACACCCATGACCAAAACTTCAGATCCACTGATTCTCTCCTTCTCGCTACCCCGAAACACTCAACCGCCTTCCGTGGCAACTCTTTTGAGGTGGTAGCTGTCGGTCTATGGAACTCTCTCCCTACTCATATTAAAAAGGCGCCTAGTAAACCGGTTTTCAGACGACTAGTCTATAGTCATTTCTTGCAGTCCTCCACTGGCTGTTAAAATATATGAAAACGTAGTACCTATGTGTGTTGTATGTAATAGTATTTTTTGTTTTATATCTATAAATATATATATATATATATATATATATATATATATATATATATTTGTTATATTTCTCATATATATATATTCTATGTATTATTATTGTTATATCAAGTAGGTTTATGTATTTATTCTAACTGTAATCGGAGTTTATTGTTATTTGTGTTTCTTTTGTTTTTTTTTTAATAAACATTAATATTGTTAAAAGTTAGCACGCCAACCTTTTTTGTTACCTCTGAGGTTGGCAGGTAGAAAATGCTATTAGCATTAAGCCCACCTTTTGTACATGTAATTTGTATTTTTGTGCAATAAAGTATTAAATAAATAAATAAATAAATAAATATAGTTCTTTGTACCTGCCCAATGCCAAACGTTGCAGTTCAGTACATTGACAAGAGATCTCGCGTTGCTTATTTCAAATAGCATTTTTATTTATAGTGTTATCCGAACACATGCGAAAAATTCCAAGATTTTTAAAACTATCTCAAAAATTTCAAGCCTAGACGGGACTTGAACCCGCGACCTTTCTCTTGATACGAGAACGCACTACCATCTGTGCAACCAGGCAATTCACGTCTAGGTCGAAATTAGTGAGATGATTCAGGATTACGACTAAAACGCCGTTAGCTCCATCTACAGGAAAACTTATAGTTCTTTGTACCTGCCCAATGCCAAACGTTGCAGTTCAGTACATTGACAAGAGATCTCGCGTTGCTTATTTCAAATAGCATTTTTATTTATAGTGTTATCCGAACACATGCGGCAAATTCCAAGATTTTTAAATGATTTAATTTTTGAGATGGTTTTAAAAATTTTGGAATTTTCCGCATGTGTTCGGATAACACTATAAATAAAAATGCTACCCAAAGGTTGTCTGGAAGAGATCGCTTTTAGCGATAAGACCGCCCATTGTAGCTTTATTTATTGTTTATTTCCATTATTACTGTATTTTTATTTGGTGTGCAATAAAGAATATTTCATTCATTCATTCATTCATATTTCAGATTTTAAACAAAAAATCAAATGGTTTTTTTGAAAGACATGCTTTTTATTGTTTAAATGAATTTATTAATTTTAATTTATTAGAATATTTCTTTGCCACAATTACTTGACATAATCCACCATTATATCTTCTTTAATTTTAATTTAGTTTTGATATACCATTTTAGTTTGGAACCTATAAATTTGTTTTAAGTATCTGTAAATTGACCTACCTACCTGTTTTGTTTTAGTATTTTGTTACGACATTATTAATAGGTATTATCATTGTATTTTTTAGTATGTATTTTAATTTTAATTATTAGTATTTTTATTATGTCATTGTAGACATGCCTGTAACAACCATTGTTATAAAGTCTAACTTTTTATTAGCTGCAGTAAAATGACGTTTTGTGGGTTGCCAGTTTTTGAAGAAAAATAAATAGGGATGGAGCTAAATGAGTGAATCATAAATGAATAATCAGTTTGGTTTTTTTTTTGAGATTTAATATTAAGTTGTAATGTATTTTTTTAACCTATTATTATTACTATACTAGAGGATTGATCTTTTTTAGTGGAAGTATAGGGAGGTACATTCAAAATGAAACAAAAACGTCATAATAATGTTATTTAATTAATTTTTGTGAACTGAATCACATCCCTATTGAGATTAGGCTGGCAACATTATTTTACGGAATGACATTTAGAAACGTCATTTTACTGCAGCTAATAAAAAGTTAGACTATAGTTAAGGTGAAATAAATAAAACTGAAATATTTGCAAATACATACCTATTATAAATAAAAAAATACCCAAATCTGGATCAAATATCTGTAAACCATGCAAACATTTATCCCACAGTGGGTATAGAACCCACTGCTTCTTGCGTCACAATCGGCTATTCGGCCAATCTAAATTATTATGAATTACGATTCCGTAACTGTAATTAACTCTAAAGCGTATCCGTAAACCATGATACCACAACACTAATTCATTTCCGATAATGCAATTGAAACTATAATTCTCAACTCTAGAAAAACTACAGTATGTTATGCAGATGTTCATCAGGAGCATAATTCGCTAAGAAATCGCTTTACTGGTAAGTTTACAAATATACAAGATCAGTATCGGATATATTTGTTTTTGGGTGGGCGATGATGCCTATCATACAAGTTATTTATTTATTTTTTTATTGATGATATTCAAGCGCTCGACCACTACCTCACCTGATGGTAAGTGATGACTGATGAATGAGTGAATGAATGAATGAAAACAGATTATTTTAACAAAAGAAAAAAACAAAAGTACAAGTACAATAGGCGGTCTTATCGTTTAGAAGTGATCGTTTTAGGTTTAGGTAATTATTTATTTATTTGAATCCTACTTATATAGGTATTTATTAGGGACCTCAGTATCTGGTATAAATTTCAACTTGCTAAGTCCTCCCGTTCCTGAGAAAATCAGTGGTGACACACGAACAAGACGGACAGACGGACAAGAGATTTATAAGGGTTTTTTTGGGAATTAAAGGGAACCCTATAAATAAAGGAATGTTATATTTGAGTATAATTTGCTATCTTCAGTATTAAACGAACTTTCCCTCTTCGGCTCAAAAATTCCATTCTGTATAAAATTTTATTCTACACAACAATATCGACACCTTGTGAAATTTTCCTGATATTAACGCGATTTAGATAACTAAGCATTTTGAGTTAGTGTTGTATAAATTAATATTTGTTTAAAGTCGTGAAAGTGTTAGTACTATAAAGAACACATGAACACACTGTCTTCCCTTTAACTAGAAACAGTAAGGAAAGCGCTATAGGGGCAAATTCTTAGTTTATAATTATACTGAAAAACTAGGTCAAACTGAAATTACTAATTAGCTAGATAGTAATAATATTACTAGGGTATAATTAGAATTTAACACTAGGAATAAAAAATTGACACTCCGGGAGTGCCGAAACAAGTAAAAACTTGAACAATTACGAGATACTTATACACAGAGGTGACGGTAATGGTGACAGTGACGCGAGTTTAAACATTTTTCCCCATCTCAAAAAATGCCCAACGCGCCTTAAGAAGTTTTCACTTCATATACAGAGGTGTCGGTAACGATAACAGTGTCGCGAGTTTAATGTTTTTTTCCCATCACAAAAAATGCCCAACGCGCCTAAAGAAGTCTTAACTTAAAATAATAAAAACATCTATAAAAACGGCAAAAAATCACATATGTTAAATGGGAGCCACCTTAAATATTTGATTTATTTTATATTAATTTAATAATTTATTTTTATATTAAATACATAACTAAATATTCTGTGAATATTTGAAGCGTCTATCTGTTGCCGTTATCAATATTAAGCAAAACCGAGCAAAAAATCACATTTGTTGTATGAGAGCCCCCCTTAAATATCTATTTTATGATATTTTTAGTATTTGTTGTTATAGCGGCAACAGAAATACATCATCTGTGAAAATTTCAGCTGTCTAACTATCACTGTTCATGAGATACATTCTGGTGACAGACGGACAGACAGCGGAGCCTTAGTAATAGGGTGCAGTTTTACCCTTTGGGTACGGAAACCTAAAACTATTGTTTTAGGTTAAATTAACGCGATTTAGTCGCGATTTCATGTTGATTTCGCCGACTTGTTGTTGAATAAGGCAGTACTGCTCATTAGGGTAGAGATCGTGAGTGAACGCACTTTCTCTACTCCACATAACTGCATTATCCGTTTTGTTAAGCTGTTTAGGTGACATAATGGATCTATGTTATTCTTGTGTTATGAGTTTCTTTTTACAAGCTTTTTATTAACTTGCAATGTATGTACGTTTGTCCGGGTGGAATCTTGCAACTGAATTTTAAACCCATTCCCCTAAACCGATTGAGCTGAATTTTGGAATACATATGTAACTTCGGTGACAATGCAATAATATGGTACGATGGATGTGGTCTCATGATGGAGACGGATGCTAGACAACGGAACTTCTGAATGGATTGTAGTAGGCTATTAGTGTTTGGGCTCATTTGTATCGACTTGCGGTTCCGATTATGAATTTTATAAACGCTTGTTTTGAAAAGTAATTTTTCTAAAACAAAAACTTAAGTATTTGATTATTTTGATAACGATGGAAAGGGTTGCGGGTTCGATGTCCGCTTGAATTTTCATAAAAGGTGCTAATTATACAACCTGTTTTGTTTTGTACGACATGAATTTAAAACACACATCCGGAATAGTATTAACTTATTATAGAGGTGGGTTTAGTACCGGTAGCTTGAATATTTATACAGTAATCCATACATTTTCAATAAACAATGTTTAACGTAAATCGGCGGCGCTTTTGCGACGATGCCGCTTAGTCAGTTTAACAGGTACCTACTCACTTAATGAATCAATATGATTTGTTTACAAAAACGTATACAGGCTGTTTTATTGGTATTATGGACTTGATGTTAAGATTGTTTGAAAATTGAACATTTTCTTGGTAAAGAATTTGAAAAAAACCCTATTTTACAACAATACTAGCCAGTAGCCCTATCCGTGTTTTTATTTAATGTCGTACATAACAAAACACGTAGTATACGTAAATAATGGACGGACTTGCCAGGTTTTGGTATAAAGAGCGATAAAAATGTTTCCATAAAATATGAATACAATAATGTATATTCCTTGCCTCTCCTTCATCATATCAGCCGTAGGATGTCCACTGCTGGACAAAGGCCTCCCTCATTGATTTCCAGGAACTGCGGTTGAAAGCGGCCTGCATCCAACGCCGACCTGCGGTTCTTACCAAGTCGTCTGCCCATCTTGTAGGTGGACGTCCTACGCTGCGCTTGCCGGTCCGTGGCCTCCATTCGAGAACATTCCGGCCCCGTCGGCCATGTGTTCTGCGCGCTATATGGCCTGCCCATTGCCACTTCAACGTGCTAATCCGTCGGGCTATGTCGGTGATTTGAGTTCTCCTACGTATCTCCTCGTTTATGATTCGATCCCGTAGAGAAACCCCGAGCATATCCCTCTCCATAGCTCGTTGCCGTGGGGCGCCGGCAGTAGAATGTTGCCCCTCCGCTCTTGCCCGTGGATGCAGTAGGAATCTGCTAAGGAATACCTTCAAAAGATGGGCAGCAGCATCTTTTAGTGTTTTCTATACCTTATACTGCGCTCGCCAACCCGCCTGCCAAGCGGGGCGAGTATGCCTCTCCTTATTTCAAAATATTATTAATCTTTTGATACTGAAGAGGGGGGGGGGGGGGGGGGAGGTGAACCCCTAAACCCCAAGTTTTAGCGCTGTGTGACATGTCCAACATTATTCACTTAACCGCAACACAGCAAAGCTGGCTTGCGGCAGGAATAGGTATGGTGGTAGTACTCCGGGCTACCATTTTCACAAAGAGCTCTACTACTGTATTGCCCCGCTGAATATTTTAGTAAAAACAACACTAATATAGGAACAAATGTTTGCATGATCTACATATATTTGTTCCGGGTCTGGTTGTTTTTCTATATATTATAAGTATGTATTTACAAAAAAAAAGTATATATATAAGTATTTTATCAGTTATCTGGTTTCCATAGTACAAGCTCTGCTTAGTTTGGGGCTAGATAGCGCTGTGTGAAATGTCCAGCAATATGTATTTATTATTTATTTATTTATACCCCCACCGCACCCACGTGCGAGGCGAGACACAGTGTGGAGCGGATCGCACTCTGATGAAGGTTCACGATTTGGACAATAACATTGTCGGTCGAAACACCGATAAAACGGTACGTGATTAATTCCGTATTTATAATAATCACGCTTGTAATATAAATGCGAAAGTTTGGATGTTACTCAATCACGTCATAACGGCTGAACCGATTTCGATGAAATTTGATATGTACGTAGATTATAACCTGTTTTAATACATGAGTTACTTTTTATCCCAAAAATCAGGTCCCATGGGATAAAAATGGGGTCTCAAGTTGCAACAGCGAGTTCAGCTTTATTTCGAAGTTACCTACAAATTTAGTAGTGTAACGCGTACGAAGTCACGGGCAACGGCTAGTCATTGAAATAAATCACGAAAGTTTTCTGAGTAAAAAAACAATATAGCTATAATTATTCAGGCCCGGCTTGCATTGCCTTTTACTTTCTATTTCTGTGAAATATATTTAAATTAAGACGCTTGAACAAGCTCACTCCGATACCATCTTTACAGAATACTTAAGTTGTCTTAGTGCTAAAAATATACATAGTAACTATTATTTATACTGTGACTCATCTTATTGTGTTTTAAACACGCGATGTTGCGAGTCTTTAATGTAACCTGTGTACAACTCGCATCGAAATATGTATATTAACTACTAGGGTTACATTGACCTCAGTTACGAGAGCAAGGTCAGTTTTGCTGCGTGGCGGCGGGCGGGGTAGTGATCCTAGCTTGTTCTTTTTCGCAATCGTAACGCTCTTGACAGAACGGTCGTGGTCAACATGTTGTATCATTATTTTTAGGGGCAGATGTTACACGCCTCACGATATCTCGCCATTTGTCTCTGTTGACAGACATTCTCGTGCATTCATGCAGTTGGCCGCCCACTGCAGCTTTTATTTGATCGGTCCACCGCATGGGCGACCTTCCGCGCGGTCTGATGTCCTCCACTCGTCCTTGTACGACAAGACGCTCAATAGAGTCCGTGTCCCGCCTCGACACATGGCCGAAGAACTTCAGAATGCGAGTTTATGCCGAGCTCCTGGAGTATAGACGTTAGTACCGAACTCTGTCCATGCTACGCAATCCTAGCTTGTAAATAATAACATATAATAATAATGCTGAACATTACATAGCAGTCAAGCTCTAAACATTGTTTAAAGACTTCTCGAAATTCGAAGTTTTTCGCGCACAGCCCGAAATCAATTATCGTGTAAGTTAGGTTCAATACTGCCACAACCAGATAACCAGAGTAAATAAATAAATAAATATTTCTGGACATTTCACATCTAGCTATCTAGCCCCAAACTAAGCAGAGCTTGTACTATGGGAACCAGATAACTGATAGTATACTTATATACTCTTTTTTTGTAAATACATACTTATATTATATAGAAAAACAACCAGACCCGGAACAAATATCTGTAGATCATGCAAACATTTGTTCCGCAGCGGGAATCGAACCCGCTACCTCCAGTGTCTCAGCCGGCTATTCGCCCACTGCACCACGGAGGTAGTCGGAGGAGAGTAAGTTTGTATTTACAAAAAAAAAGTATACTGAGCGTCACCGTATTTACCGCGTTAATTTATATCACAGGTAAGGATGATGGCAAGTCCCACTAATATTATAAACGCGAAGGTTCGTATGGATGTATGTTTGTTACTCTTTCGCGCAAAAACCATGGATTTTAATAAAATTTAGTATGTACCTATATATATGATATATATATATTATTCCTAACGTCGAGATCCGTAGACGAACGAAGGTGCATGACGTTGAAATTCGAGTTACGGAGCTCAAATGGTCTTGGACACTTGGCTAGACGTGGTGATGACGGATTATCTAGCCTATGCTGTCCCACTGCGGGGCAAAGGCATCCCCCTCATCTCTCCACTTTTCTCGATCTTGTACCAAATCCCGCCAGTCCCTATAAAAAGCGTCTAAATCATCGTGCCACCGCTTCTTAGGCCTGCCACGGTGACGCTTTCTATCCACAGGGATCCATCCAGTTACGACCTTAGCCCACATGCGGGAGACATGACCCGCCCAATCCCACTTCAACTTGGTAGCTTTGATACCGACGTCAGCGATGCCGGTTCTTGAGCGCAGCGAGGTGTTCCGAATCCTGCCTATCCTCTTGACACCCAAAATGCTGCGCTCCATCGCTCTTTGGCAAACCCCGAGCCTGGATTCAGTCAGTGACCAAGTCTGGGCACCGCAGGTTAGGCCAGGCAGAATACACATTAATTTTTAATCTACCTTAATTTAAAGTCCAAAAATATCAATGAAACAGCCTGTATAAACTAGGTAAACAAATCATATACATTCATCGTGTAAATAGTTACCTATAAAACTGACTAAGCGGTATCGTCGCAAAGGCGCCGCCGATTTACGTTAAAACTTGTTTATTAGAAATGTATCGATTATTAGATAAATATTTACGCTACCGGTATTAAACCAATCTCTAAAATCAGATAATACGATTCTGCATATGTGTTTTAAATTTGTCTTGAATGCGGTGACAGACTGTATAAGTATTTTTCTATCTGGTTCCCATAGCTTGTCCAGAAGGAGCGAATTCGCCACGAATCGATACGCGCGACCGTGCGTCCAGAAGGAGCGTACCAACGCGAGAGCGATTGTTCATCTATAAACATTTCAGTATCAAAAGGTTGGCGCTCCATTTCTCTTGACACGTGCACTCGCTCTGAAGTTCGCGCGTAATCTGGACGCAACAAGGCGTCTCACAGTGAATTACCTAGAACTAGCCAGCTGGACAAAAGTCGATTCCTAGAATCGATTAAATCATAATCCTGTCTCATTAACCACACCTCAAAACTCAGAATTCCAGGTATAACACGTGCCTTACCCTTTGTAGCACACCGCCATAGTACTGGAAAGTGAGGTAATAAGGAAAATGCATTTATGCAAATAAATCAGTTGATAGTTTGCAGTGCTTACGACAACATCTTATGACCACTTGTGCTATTTATATTATTGTGAGTGTTATGGATTTTCTACTTGAAGGTATGTACTTTAAATTTCTTCATAAATTGGGATCATTTAACTTGTTGACGTTGATGTTTATAGGCTTTATAGAAATGGACATTTATATCGTGTAAATTTTTCTATTTAGTAACTTTCATCGAGTGTAACTTTTTTTATCCAAATATATCCAGGCCGTTATTTACGTATGTAATAGCCACAATATTTAACTTTAAAATGATATATAGTTTTGCCACCCCAACTCACCCCATTTTTTTTAATTATTTTTTTCAGAAGTTGTGATTTCGATTTCAAAAATCGATTTCTTTGAAGAATGGCGTAAACACAAGAAAGAGGACCGTAATTCAAAGCTCACAGAGTTTGTATTGAACAAAATCAACTGTTCAGATGTCACTCTTGATTCAAAGAAGAATATTTGTACGAAAATTTCAAGTATTTCTTCAAAATTTGCTTAAAAGTGGTCCGCATCGAAAAATACCCTCAATAGGTTTTTGAATAACAATAAGGATTGGTTAGAGGGTAATGAAATACAATTTGAAGTTCAAGTACATCGCCCGTCTGCGTCTTCGTCATCTGGACCAAGTCGGACTACAGGCAGACCCAGAAAAGAATTTGACGAATCGTCATTCAAAACCAAAAAACGGAGGGTTGAAGATTTAGTGCAATCGCGAAGTGCTAGTGAGTTAACCATAGCCGCTGAAGTAGCCAATCGAGTATCTGGTCGAAGAAATGTAGCTAGTTCAATTCATAAAATATCTGACAACTCTCCAAAAGCTAAAACAACCAATGTTGCGTGTGGTGGTCGTCAATTGAGCAGTGATGAAGCTTTAGCTCATTATGTTGATGCTAAGTGTACCAGCCATAGTTACAAACAGACGCGTAAGGTGTCATTGAAGGCGGGACATCAGATATTTCCATCTTATCATAGTGTAGTTAAGTCTAAAAAAATGTGTTATCCTTTAGATGAGTATATTTCTGTGACGGAAACGCGCGCTGAAATTAATCTACAAGGCATTTTAAACAAAACTGCTGATCGTTTAATTGAAGCGCAAAGTGATGTTATAAGAAATGTTGTGTCTTCTAATTCATCCCTTACATTAATTAGCAAATGGGGCTGTGACGGCAGTTCAGGCCACAGTACCTATAAGCAAATGTTCGAAGATGCTAATGCTACTGATGAATTCCTGTTCATGTTTTCATTAGTTCCTTTGAAATTATGTGACGGCCAACATATTATATGGCAAAATCCACGGCCTTCGTCAACTCTCTATTGCCGACCAATCAAATTTATTTTTTCAAAGGAAACTAATGAATTCACCAAAGCCGAAACCAACAAAGTCTTGGAAGAAATATCTCAGCTTCTTCCAACTATTTGTAATGTTGAAGAATATGAAATTACTATAAAACATGACCTCTTACTGACTATGACAGACGGAAAAGTATGTAACGCTTTGACTGACACACGCTCCCCTCAAAAATGTTATATATGTGGTGCTACCCCGACAATGATGAATGGTGATTTAAAAGACGTAGTCGTTAATAAAGAACATTACGGTTTTGGTTTGTCTACTTTACATGCATGGATACGTTGTTTTGAGTGTTTACTACATATTAGTTATCGTTTGGATATAAAAAAGTGGCAAGCTAGGGGCGCTGACGATAAAATTAGTGTAAAGTTACGTTCAGAGAAAATTAAGTTAGATTTTAAAACTCAGATGGGGCTTATTGTAGACAAACCAAAACCGGGTTATGGTAACACAAATGATGGTAACACTGCACGTAGGTTTTTTATGAATCCGGAACTAAGCGGTGAGATTACAGGATTGGATGTTAATTTAATTAAAAAAATGTGTATATTACTTCGAACATTATCTTCTGGGTATGATATTAATTGCATAGAATTTGAAAAAGTTTGCTCTGAGACTCGATCTCTTTACCTTAGTCTGTATCCGTGGTATAATATGCCTGTTACTGTGCATAAAATCTTATTACACAGTACAGAAGTCATCCAAAGCTGTATTGTTCCAATCGGACAGCTATCGGAGGAGGCTCAAGAAGCCCGTAACAAAGACTGTCGTAGATTCCGAGAGCATCATAGCAGAAAACAGTCACGTATTGCCACGAATACAGATTTATTATATATGCTGCTGATAACATCTGATCCTGTAATCAACTCGCTTAGGGAAATTCCTAAGAAAAGACCTGAAAAATTGCCCGCAGAAGTGCTAAGCTTGATAGTTCCGCCTTCCATACCTACTACACATCAAGTACCACGTGAAGTTACTTTATGTGAGGAGAACGATTATGTGGTACCTGATTCGTCTAACTGTGACAGCGATGATGAATCATCTGACGATTTCTATTTGTAATTTATTATAATAGTAGATATTATTATAGTTAAGTAATTTAAAGTGGGTGTAGTAATACACCTCTGCCACCCCTTCGGGGAATAAGGCGTGATGATATGTTATGTTATGTTAAGTAATTTAAGTTAAGTTTTTTAAATTGTGTAGATATATAATTTAAATTATTTCGTTAATATGTATTCTTCTAGACTTCTATTTTCAATAAATTTTTATTTCGTACTAAGTTTTTTTATTTTACCACATAACGCAAAAAAAATGATTCAGTATATGTTATTATGGCTGTAGCGATCATGTGAACCCATAAAATAATTTTGTCCAGCTACCATGTTCTAGACGATTCACTGTGCGTCTCTAGTATCTCGACTCGCGCGTATAACGCGCGAGTCGAGAGTCTGGCGAAGTGCACGTGATTTACGCGCGTTGTTTAAACTCGCGCGATGCTTGTGGACGCAGTGTATTGGCGCCAAGTATCTCGCCAACGCGCGTAACGATTAGCGGTGATTTCGCCCCTTCTGGACAAGGTCTTAGTTCGGGGCTAGATAGCGCTGTTTGAAATTCCATTATTCATTACTAGTGGTTCGCCCCGAACTGAGATCTCGCGAGTCTCCCATAAAAACAAAAATAATACCATTCGTAATTTTTGACTATCAAAATAGTGCCACGAAATAACCAACTACATTACTTGACCTACAGTTTGGTTTTAATTACAGGTAACAGGAGTTCATGTTATTTGGTTATATTTTTGGTTTTATTCTAGATTTCAGACGTTTGCCTATACTTATTTGTGTCACTAAAGCTACATGAATTCCAAATTTCAGTACTGTGGGGTCACTGGTGTACCCTGTGAATTTTGTCAAAGTTTTGTTTTTATTATGGCTAATAACTCAAAAACTACAAAGATTATACTAAAAATAAAAACCGGTTTGAAATTTACTAATGAAGACCTTTCATTTGACGTCCCATTTGACCTAATAGTCTCATTTTTTACCCCTCTTGAACCCCAATATCTCAAAAACTATGCTCATTTAGTCACACCAAAATTGTGTCATCACTACCTACCTTAGTATCAAATTTCACGATGATCGGATCAACGCTTCGAAAGTTATCCTCGGACAAACAAAGATACATACATACATACGTACAACGCGTTGCCCAAGTTGATTTGGAGATCTCGCTTCGCTCGATCAATTATCGCGAAGTACCTTGTATTGTATGGCTTATCGTATAACTCAATTAGATGACTAAAGTCAGATACGGTGTGGATTACACAAATTATTACTCTAACAAGATTAGTTTTTATAACAATTAGTCTTTACAGTCAGGGAAAGGCATTCATTCTTCTTTCCTTTTTATTACTGGGATTTTCTTAGTTACTTAAGTAATCACCAGTTTGAGGAAGGTGGAAATATTAATCTATATTATAACTAGTTAACCCGCCCACGGCTTCACACGCTTGAAATTTCCCGTTTCCATGGGAACTTCGGGATAAAAACTTTATCACACTCTTGTCAAAGTGACGCGACATTTCATGTAACTGAACACGGATAATATGGATATTGTTCATACGAAAACACTAAAATTGCGATGAATAAAAGGGGGGCAAGGGTAGGAGGGGGACAAATACTTTACGACCTATTCTAATACCTAACAAATATATAAAAAAAATCTTTGAAATCGGTTGACCCGTTTCGGTTTTAGTGCGACCACTAAAACCGTGACAAGAGTTTTTTATATATTAGAAAGAGATAACAAGTAACTTTTTAACAAAAAAATAACCAATCTACTGCACCGATTTTGATGAAATTTCTATGGGACCAATCTGAAAGTATATCCTTTGAAATAAAAAAAGAATTTTCCAAATCGATTGATTGATGGAGTTCTTAAATAACAATACAATTGAAAACCTCCTTTTCTGAAGTCAATTTAAAATATAATGATGTTTGTTGGCAAGCGTATAACTTGAGAACGGCTGGACTGATTTGGTTATTTTTTTTTTAATTTTCGATTATGGAAGAAAAATAAGAATAAGGTCCGAATAAGGAGAA
This sequence comes from Philereme vetulata, assembly GCA_918857605.2. Taxonomy (NCBI): domain Eukaryota; kingdom Metazoa; phylum Arthropoda; class Insecta; order Lepidoptera; family Geometridae; genus Philereme; species Philereme vetulata. Next base: position 4,882,727 of record OU975422.1, on the reverse strand, counting down.
AGAAAAATTTTACACGTTGCGCGGAAAAACGGATTATTGAGAAAAATCTGAAGTCCTTCTATGTATGGGATTTTTGGTAAACTAGGTTATATAGTTATAAGCTATATTTTATTTTGAAATCCGTACGACAGCTATACTAATAATCTATACTAATATTATAAAAATGAAAGATTTGTTTATTTATTTGTTTGTATTGAATAGGCTCCGAAACTACTGGACCGATTTAAACTGTTGTTGTGACTGTTGTGAAGCTACAGTATCCCCGGGTGACATAGGCTACTTTTTACCCAACTGCGCAGAAGGAGGGTAATATTTTTATTGAAAAACTACGCGTGCGCAGCCGTGGATTTGTCCGCTAGTAATAAATAAAGCTGAATATTTCACATAGCGCTATCTAGCCCTAAATTAAGCAAATCTCGTACTATGGGACGCAGACCACTGAAATTAAAATTATAGTTTAACACCACTAAAATAATAAACCAGATTTTATTAATCAGGTTAAATAGATACGTATATCATAACTTAAAAAAACATGTCTAGTCATTAAATTAATGTCTCATACCTGACCATGACCAAATAAAACCACTTTAAACGATAGAGTAGACTATCAAGACCCCAAGCATATTATCATAAACACGGACCAGAATCCATCTCCAGTCTGATATTACGAGGCCACAGAGTAATATCAGGCTTTAATACTTTCCATAGGATTCTAATAAGAAAAAGCTTGTTGTATAACCTCTCTAATTTTATGACACTAATATTATAAATGCGAAAGTTTTGATGTTTGTTTGTATTTTACTCAATCACGTAACGGCTGAACCGATTTCGATAAAATTTGGTATTTAGTTAGACTATAGCCTGGACTAGAACATGGGCTACTCAATATTGACAAAACACGCGTGCGCAGCCGCTGGAGGAAACTAGATATTGTATAAATAATTAAAACCAGTTTTGCTATAAAAATATATAGATAAAGTTACGTTTGTTGGGAAAAAAACGTGTTTTTTGAGAAGCGATTTCTTGACTTCTAGTACACACGGCTACACATCAAGCTATACATTTTCAGTATAAGCTGACCTCGCATTGTGTAGACTTCTCGTAGAATGAGAGGTCAGCTTATACTGGAATGTATAGCTTGATGTGTAGCTGTGTGTACCCAGACTTCAATAGTGTTTAATTACTTACTAATTAAACGGGTATTTATTGCGTATTACCTTATTACTTATTATCCCGACGTTTCGACGGTGTTGCAACAGCCGTGGACGCGGGCAGTAGAGTACTTGGAGCGTAAATATTAGTAACTAGCGGTCGCGTAAATATTAGTAACCGGCTTCGCACGGGTGGACATTTATTTTTTAATCATTTTTTATGGCCATTTTTTTTATACCTTGGTTTACATTATTGAAGTTTTAGTAGAGGTCCCTAATTTTTTTCTAGTAATAATATAGCCTATGTTGCTCAAGGATAATATAGCGTTCTAATGAAAAAAGAATTTTTGAAATTGGACCAGCAGTTTTTGAGTTTATTCGTTACAAACGCACAAAAATACAAATCTTTTAATATTCTAGCAGTCTAACTAGCTGACCCGGCAAACTTCGTACCGCCTTGACATGACATGACGCGGGCTACCAATGTGTATTGTCAATCGGCCATCATTAGCTGTATCTATGTATGAGAAAATGCATTTTCTTCATAATTTTTTTTGCGTGTTTCTTTCCCACACACTAATAGTTTTTCTGCTATTCGGTCGGAGACAAATCCAACAAAACAAACATCATCAAAATCGGTCCGCCGTTCTTGAGTTATAAATGATTTAACTAACACGACTTTGTTGTATTAAAAAGATTATGTACAGTGATCGCGAAAGTTTTTTTTTAACTAGCCTACATTTTCCCGCTGCTGGGTGAAGGCCTCCCCCAACACCTTCCACCTATCGCGCTCCTTGGCAGTCAAATGCTTCGTCGTCAAATCGTAACACCATGGATAGCGACGTCAGGGTCGGCCGATAAAGCGTTGGCTCGCGCCAACGCTTTATCGGCCGACCCTGACGACATCAGCGGATTGGAGAAGGAATGGTGGGAATCTGCGAAAGTTTAAGAAATTCTATTTAAGAGGAAACACAAGGGCCGTTTTTCCATACAAACGTAGTCCCCTGTTTCCTCCCTGAATAATGCCAGTACAGCAATAATTTTTTTCCCAAAAATCTATGGCCACTATTGGCATGTCCTTATGTTTTTCTTTTTTTCATAAATTAATTATTAAAAGAGATATGAACATTCAAAAACGTATAAAATTTGTCAGTTTTTCTGCTGTGTTCAAACATCCAGAAAACAAATTTGACTAGATTATATAAAAAAAAGAAAACGCAGGAACACGGTCAAAGACTTCATCTTTAATTCAAAATCTTTAATTTATAATGAAGAAAGTAGTTAAATCAGTCAAGTTTTGGAGAAGGAATCAGGGGATTACATATTAATATAATATATATATATATATATATCATCATCATATCAGCCGCAGGACGTCCACTGCTAGACAAAGGTCTCCCTCATTGATCTCCAGGAACTGCGGTTGGAAGCGGCCTGCATCCAACGCCAACCTACGGTTCTTACCAAGTCGTCTACCCATCTTGTACGTGGACGTCCTACGCTGCGCTTGCCGGTCCGTGACCTCCATTCGAGAACTTTCCGGCCCCATCGTCCATCTGTTCTGCGCGCTATATGGCCTGCCCATTGCTACTTCAACGTGCTAATCCGTCGGGCTATGTCGGTCACTTAAGTTCTCCTACGTATCTCCTCATTTCTGATTCGATCCCGTAGAGAAACCCCGAGCATAGCCCTCTCCATAGCTCGTTGAACGACTCTGAGCTTATTCAAAAGATATATAAAAATGCAACATCGTTGATTTTGTGTAATTTAATAGGTATTTTCGGTCTAAGCTGCATTTGTCTCTATCGCGCCTTCTGCGCATACTGCGCCATACTGCGCGACAGCAATAGATTTTACAAATACATATTTTTCAATTCTCTAGCTCTTGGTGTTTCCTCTTAATAGTGTCTGTCTGAGCGTGTCTTCTGCAAGTGGTTACTCTGTGCCGGTGTAATATCCTCGGATCGGCCTGAGGGGACGCGCTAAACAATGACTTATCTGTTTAGCGTTGAGCAAAAAGAGTTGAAATGACGCGCATAATAGGATGCCAGCGCTAGGGATGAGGCTGGTTGCGGATTCTTTCAAAATCACCGGATTATTCGTTGTTCAAGTAAAACTTCTTTACGCACGCTTGGACTTGGGGAGTAAGCTGGTGAATGCGTTACGAAAAGTGCAAACGGAAGTTGCGAGGGAGATATAAGTTAGTGAAGATAGAAAGAGAGAGAGTTACTTTCGTATATGTTTAAACGTGAATGTGCGTGTTGCGTCTGTCTAGAATGAACATAGACTGATCGACCGATCGACCTACAGACGTGTGGACAATTTTGTAATTGAACAATTTTATAAATGAATATTTTGAAAAAGAAGTTTTACTTCAGTCTAGCACTGGTCTAAAGCACACTCTTTTTATTTATTTAATATTATTTATTACACATTTACAATACTATTCATTTATACTATACACATAATTCGATAAAGTTTGCAATTTCTTTTTATAGTTTATTTTGCCGTCTTGTAGTCATCATTATAACAAAGTAGGTGTATACACGGCTACACATCAAGCTATACATTTACAGTATCAGCTGACCTCGCATTGTATAGGCTTTTCGTAGAATGAGAAGTCAGCTTTTACTGGAAATGTATAACTTGATGTGTAGCCGTATGTACAAGCGTTATGCAAAGCCAGATTCCGCATTGCACTCCAAAAGCAGCGATCATTGAGATCAGGAACCTCCAATACCTCGATTAGGCCCATTCAGGAACGTGGAAGCCGAGAGCCATTGCATATTAGGCACAATGCCCACTATAACCGACCGGCATCTCATCGTTTAGATACGATCTGAATGAAGTAATTAAATTGCCGACCTAAATGCCATAGAATGCCTACATTACGGACCTAGTGCCTGTGTTTAGAGGCTATCCATCAGCTATTTGTAGCCAATTAGCTTAAATCTCAGGCAGTAAATGATAAAGTTAATTCAACTCGAAGACATTACTGCGAGCTACATTTAATCACTTTTACTGGTTGTGCAATTAGTTCTATCAGCTGATAGGTTAAAGGGATATTTATCTGTTGATAAACTAGTGGTTCGCCCCTAACTGAGATCCTGCGAGTCTCCCATAAAAACAAAAATAATATAATGAGTAATCTTTGACTATCAAAATAGTGCCACGAAATTGATAACCACTACTTGATCCACAGTTTCATTAAAATTACATATTACATGAGTTCATGTAATATGGTTACTTATTTGGGGTATAAATTGCAGCTATTCTGGATTTCAGATTTTTGCCTATATTTGTGTCATTAAAGCAATACGCGTACAAAATTTGATTAAGTTTTGTCAAAGTTCCGTTTTTATTATGGCTAAAAACTCAAAAACTACAAGGACTTTACTAAAAATAAAAATGTAGTCAAAATGTAGTAATGAAGGCCTTTCATTTGACGTCCCACTTAACCTAATAGTCTCATTATCATTTTTTTACCTCTCTTGAACCCCAATATCTCAACAACCCCCTCAACATTTTTAGATGATTTAGTCACACCGAAATTGTGCCATCACTACCTATGTACTTCACGATGATCGGATCAATGCTTCGAAAGTTATCCTCGGACAAACAAACATATGTACATACAACGCCGATTTGCCCAAGTTGATTTGGAGATCTCGCTTCGCTCAATCAATTAAATTATTGAAATCTTCGATTTAACTTTTGAAAAAACAACGGACAGGAATCCTCAAGATCGGTATCAATTACCCTGCGGAAATATATTTTTTATCGGTCAACCTCACATGTTGATAATTCATGGTGTGATCAAAGATGGAGCACATTTGCCTTGAAAGAACCTGTTCACTCTGGACTTGAAGACTTCGTGAATGATGATGAAATGATCTAGAAATTAAACTGGAAAATGAAGTTTCTAAAACTAGAAATTCATAAATAAGCTACAATTGTCATATAAAATTTTATTTTTAGAAAATGTTATACTTTTTTGTCGGGCGAATTACGAAACCCTTTTTGGGTTCTATTCAAATATACATATTGAATATAATATAATAATTATTATTAACCTTTTTCTGCTCTCATTGGTATTGTTTTTAATCAAACCGTCTGGTCTGACGTGTGATCCAAGAGCTGGCGCTTATCTGGGTCAACGCATAAGCATTGCAATTCAGCGGGGCAATGCAGCCACTGTCTTGGGGACACTTCCGCCTGGTAGTGATTTGGAGCAGTTGAGCTTTCGATAGATCGTTTGCAACGGCCTTTAGATGATTCAACTGTTTTATCTGTATTTTAGTCATGTAAATTTATTGTTATTAAAGGCATTTTTCCCCCGGGTTTGATTAAATTGATCCCACCATCTCCATTCTATCAACGGACAACCAGACGCTCTGCGGTGCGCCACCGCTATATGGTAGAAATACCTCCCATTCGCACAAAGCGGTTCATTTCGACCTTTATTATGCGCACCGCCAAAGAGTGGAACACCTTGCCAGAGTCTGTGTTTCCAGATAGCTACAGCCTGGGTATCTTTAAGTCGCGAGTGAATAGGTTTCTTCTGGGCAAGCGTGTACCATCGTAGACTGCATCATCGCTTACCATCAGGCGAGATCGTGGTCAAACGCAAGCCTATATAGTATAAAAAAATTATATCATTTTAAGTAAATATGGTTGAGTTGTATTTATTTACGGATAGCATGTCCCAGCCCTAGAATGTGCATGCCCTCAGAGTCAGCTTGCGCGGTGGAATGTCGCACCGCCCTAGGCCGGCACTTACCGTACTTTTGTTTTCTTTGCGATAATGCTACAACAATGGGATAATTTTCCGTAAATATTTCATCGGATAAAGTTCATCTCATAAGTTTCATCTCTAGCTGATTTTTGAAGCTTTGATGAATTCGAAAACTGTTTGTCATCTAGCATTTTCAATGTTCATTTTTATTAAGTTTTTTTGAAGTGAAAACTTTTTTAGGCGGATTGGGCATAGTGAAAACTTCTTACGTTGAGCATTTTTCCTGTCCTCTCCATCCAAAGGTGGTCTGGAAGAAATCGCTTCTAAGCGATAAGACCGGCCATTTTACTTGTTGCTCTGTGAATTTTTATTTTTATGTCTGTTTCTTCTGAAGTGTACAATAAAGTATTTTCATTAATTCATTAATTTTTTTAGATGGGAAAAAAACCTTTGAACTCGTGACACTGTTACCGGCACCTATCATTGACCACTGACACTGACTGCTACTGACATCTCTGTATCTGTATCACTATGTATCTGTAGTGTAGTCTGCTTTTATTCAAGTTTTCACTTCTGTCGGCATTCCGTAGTGCCACTTCTTTTTTTAGTATTTTTAAGCTCTACTGCAGGGCAAGGCCAGTCTTTTCCAGAGGAGCGAAAGCTAAAAATATAAAATAATGATTCGAACAACGGTAGCATTTTGACCGCTGGCAACTCGAAGACCTCCGTAGTGCAGTGGGTGAAGAGCGGGCTGAGACGCAGGAGGTTGCGGGACAAACGTTTGCATGATCTACAGATATTTGTTCCAGGTCTGGTTGTTTCTTTTAATATTATAAGCAAGTATTATCAAATAAAAAAACCGGCCAAGTGCAAGTCAGAAAGGTTCCATAAAAACGAGCAAAAAAACCACGTTTGTTGTATGGGAGCCCCCCATATATATTTGTTTTATTTTAATTTAATTATTTATTTGTGTGTGTATGTATAAGTGAATATATAACTAATTATTCTGTGAATATTTCAAGCGCCTACCTGTTGCCGTTATCAATATCGAGCAAAAACGAGCAAAAAATCAGGTTTGTTGTATGGGAGCCGCCCTTAAATATTTATTTTATTCTGTTTTTAGTATTTGTTGTTATAACGGCAACAGAAATATATCATCTGTGAAAATTTCAACTGTCTAACACGATTCATGAGATACAGCCTGCTGACAGACGGACAGACAGACAGACAGACGGGCAGATAGACAGCGGAGTAATAGGGTCTCGTTATACCCTTTGGGTACGGAACCCTAAAAATCATCAGTTACCTGGTTCCCATAGTACAAGCTTTGCTTATGGGGCTAGCTGACGCTGTGTGAAATGTCCAGCATTATCTATGTTCTTTATTTATTTAGCTAGTAACTCTTTTGATGGTCATATTCCTAACAATCAAAACGCGATGATCAAATATTGATTGAACTGGTCAAGGCTGGTAGGTTGTAATGGTGGAACGAATCAATAAAGACTTACAAAATAATTGTTACAGGCCGACCCTGAAGAAATCAGCATGAAGATATGGAAGTCCACTTCCGTTGATAGAAAACAAATAAGGATTTTTATCGAGTACATTTCGGGAGTGTGCGGCGGAACTTTTCAACCTAATCCCACCATCTCCATTCTATCATCGGACAACCAGACGCTCTGAAGTGCGCCACCGTTATATGGTAGAAATACCTCCCATTCGCACAAAGGGGTTCTCTTCGACCTTTATGTGCACCGCCAAAGACCGTCTTGCCAGAGTCTGTGTTTCCTGATAACTACAACCTAGGAGTCTTCAAGTCGCGAGTGAATAGGTTTCTTCTAGGCAAGCACGTACCATTGTAGACTGCATCAACGCTTACCATCAGGCGAGATCGTCAAACGCTAACCTATAATTATAATAAAAACAACAAAAAAAACATGATAATCCGCTGGCAAGAGCGCTGGTGGAAAATCGTTCTGATACAAAGCGCCTGAAAAGTGTCCATGTCCTGGACAACCTGCGTGCTGCTTCTAAAGAAGGGAAGAAGGACTAATGTGTCTCGATCTCGAACGCCACAAATAAATCAACACATCCGCCTATAGTCCTTCAACTGATTGCGGATCACAATGAGAACAAAACCAAAATATGTTCCGCGGCGGGAATCGAACTTATCATTAATTAGTAAATCATTTTCAATCGATAGATGCAAAAGCCTCTATATCAAATTTAATTCAGAACATGTATGTAGCAGTCACATGAATAGATTATCGTTTTATAAATAAAAAGTCGCTTTATCGTTTAGTGTAAATGCAAATAAGGACTTTTTTCATTCGATGGTACTCGTACATGATCTTGCGTGTGCAGAGAACTTGTTTAAAAATAGTTTCTCAATGGTGATTCAGGACTAAAGGCCGCTGCACACTGGACACGGCAATATTTGAACATGCACGAAACCAGGGTGTGCCTTTAAATCACTTGGATCATCGCGGGGGATTACATTTTTTGAGTTGCTGACGATACGGACAAAATTTATTAGGACACAGTGTCCCAACTGACACTTTTGATTTTATTTTTTTTGGTACTGTCGATTCGGACACCATCAAATTATTGAAGCTATTGAGTACAGTCAGGTAAAAAATGATAACCAAAATATAAGATAATGTGATAAGATAATCTCTGCGAGCGTGTGGTGACTTACATTAATGTTAAAAAAACCACGAGTTTCATTCATATCTTTCATTTACTAATACTCCTTTACATCCAATGGCTGTCTGGTAGAGATAGCTTTCTTCAGTGATAAGATCGCCCATTATACATTCTCTGTTTTTCATCATGCTATATAGGCTTGTATGTTGAAAAGGTCCTTCTCAGCATTTGATTTGCCATGAAGGCCATTTTATTAATCTTTCATTTACTAATACTCCTTTTCATCCAATGGCTGTCTGGTAGAGATAGCTTTCTTCAGTGATAAGATCGCCCATTATACATTCTCTGTTTTTCATCATGCTATATAGAGAGAGCTTGTATGGTAAAAAGGTCCTTCTCAGCATTTAATTTGCCATGAAGGACATTTTATTAATGTTTAATTTACTAATACCTCTTTTTATCGTATGGCTGTCTGGAAGAGTTCGCTCTCTTTAGTGATAAGACCGCCCATTATATCTGTTTTTTTTCTGTTTTTCAGCTGGTATTGAAAAATGGTCCTTCTCATCATTTCATTTGCCATGAAGGACATTTTACTAGTTGTAAATCATCCTAAATCAATAACGCTGGACGTTTCACACAGCGCTGTCTAGCCCCAAACCTCACTAAACAGAGCTTGTACTTTTAAACCAGATAACTGATAGAATAGTTATTAACATTTTTTTTAACCAACTTTAAAACAGGAGGAGGATCTCAATTCGACTGTATTTTTTATTTTTGTTACCTTAGAACTTTCTACTGGGTGAACCTATTTTGATGATTCTTTTTTTATTTAAAAGCTGGTGCTTCCCGTGTGGTCCCATTTCGCTTTGGTTTAGTTCTGACAATGGCATCTATGAGAAAACCATATAAGTCTTAAATTTGTTTAAGTTTTATGTTATGTTTGTTAGCTCAGAACAATGTTCTAAATCAACAGATTTGGACAATTATTATTATTATTTGAAAGGATATACCTTTAAATTAATCCCATGGAATTTCATCAAAATTTGGTAGAGTAGTTTGGTTTTTACTGTTAGCTGAAGTTGGTTATATTTTTGTTAAAAAAATACTTGTAGGTTTTATTTTTTATACATTTTTATGTATATTCTTTTTATATTGAAAAACACCCAGTAATAAATATCTGTTAATATCGCAAATATTTGTTCTGTGGCACGAATTCAACCCGCACACTCCTGCGTCCCACATAGTAGTCCGTCCATGTCAAGTGTATTTTCTTTCTTATAATTTAATACGTATCTAACACGCGAGCGAAGTCGTGGACTAAAGCTAGTTTAATACCGGTCAGTCGGCGAAGATCTAGCCTGGATTTTCTCATAAGATAAGCGATAAGCTCAGCTTAAGAAATCATTATCCGGTCCAGTTATAACAACTAAGTCTACCTCACATCCTCATTTTATTCTAGTGTACAAGGTATGCAACGATATAGAAGGATTTTAATTGAGAATCTTGATCCCACCATTCCCATTCTATCATCGGACAACCAGACGCAAAGAAGAGGCTTTGCACCACCGCTACATGGTAGATATACCTCCCATAACCACAAAGGGGTTCTCCTCCAACTCCTTTATGCGCACTGCACAAGAGTGGAACGCCTTGCCTAAGTAAATAAATAATAATAATAAATATTGATGGACATTTCACACAGCGCTATCTAGCCCTAAACTTTTTTTTTTATATATTATAGGCTTGCGTTTGACCACGATCTCGCCTGATAGTAAGCGATGATGCAGTCTACGATGGTACACGCTTGCCTAGAAGAAACCTATTCACTCGCGACTTAAAGATACCTAGGTTGTAGCTATCTGGAAACACAGACTCTGGCAAGTCGTTCCACTCTTTGGCGGTGCGCATAATAAAGGTCGAAGAGAAGCGCTTTGTGCGAATGGGAGGTATTTCTACCATATAGCGGTGGCGCACCGCAGAGCGTCTGGTTGTCCGTTGATAGAAAGGAGATGGTGGGATCAGGTTGAAAAGTTCTAAAGAAACTAAGCAGAGTTTGTACTATGGAAACCAGATAACTGATAGAATACTTATATACATACTTTTTTTTAAACGAGCTCTTCTTATTCCTGATTCGGTCTTGTACCCTTTGAGTTCCTCTGAGCTTACTCAATCATAATTCATACCTCTCTATCAGCCGTCATCTCCGTGATCACTTCTTTACAAGCTTTTTATTAACTTGCAATGTATGTACGTTTGTCCGGGTGGAATCTTGCAACAGAATTTTAAACCCGTTCCCCTCAACTAATTGAGCTGAAATTTGGAATACATATGTAACTTCGGTGACAATGCAATAATATGGTACCATGGAGGTGGTCTCATGAGACGGATGCTAGACAACGGAACTTATGAATGGATTAGAGTAGGCTACTAGTGTTTGGGCTCATTTGAATCTGCTTGCGGTTCCGATTATGATTTTTATAAAAGCTTGTTTTGAAAAAGTTATTTTTCAACAAAAAACTTATTTCTACTCATATCTCTTCACACAGTCCATCCATCTCTTCTTCGGCCTTTCTCTACTTCTATATCCATCCACACTCATATCTAACACTCTTTTAGTCACATGATTTTATGATTTTCTTCCCTCCGAATAACCATATCACATACCAACAGATGGTCAATACATGCAGAGCTAAATAAGCCACGTGCTTCATTTACCGTTTAGAGAAAGTCTAAGCACAAAATAGATAGGTACAGACGTTAAGTTTAGTACAATTAGCGATAACATGTATGTACATTCGTGTAGGCCGCTCTTTATAAAACTTAAGCTATTAACACTAACCGGGCTTTATATTTCAAGCTGCACTTTTTGCAAAGGAGAATAGTAGCCTTCAATCGTTATGCCGATAACTTGTCATTATATTATATACCTATAGCTCGATTACCACTCACTCACTGATTGACTGACTCATTGACATCCTTGTTCTCCCAGATGCCCCCTCGTAGGGTAGAAATGTTTGGTGGGGTCGTATAGAAGGAATTCCGACGAGTTGGGAATAAATCCTAAAGTACCCCTTTTGTCCCCCATTCGCTCCCATCCACCTCGTATCTCGGAAAGTACAAGTCTTAGAGCATTTGCGCCAAAACTAATGTTGCTCAGGACATTTTTTTATATCTGGATCTATGACAAAAAAATGCCCTTTCATACAAAAAAAAAATTTGTCCCATACAAAATATTTTTGTCACCGTATATTTCGTTTGCCGTAACTTTCTTAATGTTTTTGTAGGCAGCCAAACGACTTGTGGGTACTATAAAATTTATTTTACTGTAATTTTATTTATAAGTGGGGCATGAGATAACTAAATTTTCAAGTTTATTGGACATCCATCATCATCATTATTTTGGAAGTCGAAATATTTTTTTTTTTAATTTTGGAGGGGCATAAGGCAACTTTTTTTTCAGTAACTTTCATGTTTATGCGACATCCATCATCATTATTTTGTTTTGGATCTTGTCATCTCATTTTGGACGTCGCAATTTTTTTTTTTAGTTTTTTGAGGGGCATAAGGCAACTTTCTTAGTAAATTCAATTTCGATACCCTCTTTAATTTCTGCTTCCACTTGGATATCTCCTTTGTTTGCTTTTTCCATTAAGATAACCTCTTTGATTGCTTGGGTATCCTCTTTGAACGAGTTTTCTACTTGGATATCCTTTTTGATTACATATTTCCCTTTGATATCCTTCTTGACTGCTTTTTCTACTTGGATATCCTCTTTGAATGCTTTTTCCATTTTGATATCCTCTTTGATGATTGCTTTTTCCACTTCAACCATAATTCATTTCAACAGGCATGTGCCTGTTGAAATGAAATGAATACTACACATTCATGTCGCATCCGGTCATGAATATGGACACAAAACAGAATAACAGCTGTCGGCTCTGATTGGACTTCATCGGAACGCCAGCGCCATTGGTCGCCGCTAGACTTGCTTTGTTGATGTGTAACATCTTTCCTCTCGGTTTGTGGGAATGATTTTGGCAAAAGGGACAGAAATGTGTAACAGAAAACCGGGGAAGCGCGCGCTCTTTGATTTGACCAATGAGCACGCGCGGTGGTCAGATGTTACACATCATATGCGACTACTGTAAGGCTCGTAGTTTTTTTTGTATTCTGTAATGTTTCGATTAGACGTTGTTTCTGTAAATTGCCTGCGTATCATCTTGACGACCTCCGTAGTGCAGTGGGCGAATAGCCGGCTGCGACGCAGGAGGTAGCGGGTTCGATTTGCTCCGCGAAACAAATGTTTGTATGTTAGACAGATATTTGTTCCGCGTCTGGATGTTTTTCTATATACCTAGTCAGGTCATAAGTATTGTCACACAGTAAAAACTTTTCTTTTAGAATGCTGGCCACAAAAAAGTTTATAGAATTTCGAATTGTTCATGAAAATAAAAATGTATACTTTTTAGAATTATACTCATTTTTAAATATGGAGTGGACGCTTAAAGAAGACCGTGTTGCAGTTATTGCGTTGCATCGTTGCGGTTACGTGCCAATTCAAATTTTTGACATACTGAAAAATTTGAATATAACCAAAAGATTCGTTTATCGCACCATCAAACGATACAATGAAGACTCTAGTGTAGATGACAGGTCAAGAAGTGGTCGCCCTCGGTCTGTTAGGACTCCAGCAGTGATAAAAGCTGTGAAGGCGCGAATTCAAAGAAATCCCAAACGTAAGCAGAAACTGTTGGCCCTTCAGATGGGGTTAAGCAGAACCACGGTGAAAAGGGTGTTAAATGAAGACTTAGGGCTTCGGGCATATCGAAGAAAAACAGGACATTGTTTGAATGCTCGTCTAATGGACCTGAGACTGAAGAGATGCCGCGCTTTGTTGAAGCGGTACGCGGGAAAAAAATATCGGGAAATTCTTTTTTCGGATGAAAAAAATTTTACCGTAGAAGAGAGCTACAACAAACAAAATGATAAGGTGTACGCACACAGTAGTGAAGAAGCGAGCAACCGTATTCCGCGTGTCCAACGAGGTCATTTTCCATCCTCGCTCATGGTATGATTGGGAGTTTCTTATTGGGGCTTAACAGAGGTACATTTTTGTGAGAAAGGTGTAAAAACCAATGCAGTTGTGTATCAAAATACAGTCCTGACGAACCTTGTGGAACCTGTTTCTCATACCATATTCAATAACAGGCACTGGGTATTCCAACAAGATTCGGCGCCAGCTCATAGAGCGAAGAGCACACAAGACTGGCTAGCGGCGCGTGAAATCGACTTCATCCGGCACGAAGACTGGCCCTCCTCTAGTCCAGATTTGAATCCGTTAGATTACAAGATATGGCAACACTTGGAGGAAAAGGCGTGCTCAAAGCCTCATCCCAATTTGGAGTCACTCAAGACATCCTTGATTAGGGCAGCCGCCGATATTGACATGGACCTCGTTCGTGCTGCGATAGACGACTGGCCGCGCAAATTGAAGGCCTGTATTCAAAATTACGGAGGTCCTTTTGAATAAACTTTAGTGTCATAAGAATCTATGTTTTGTTAAATTCATTTTGGTATATAAATGGTTACATAATGAATAAACTTGTTTCAATTATTTTATATTAAACATGTGATAGAATTTATGACCTGACTAGGTATTATAAGTATTTACAAAAAAAGTGTATATAAGTATTCTATCAGTTATCTGGTTCCCATAGTACAAGTTCTGCTTAGTTTGGGGCTAGATAGCGCTGTGTGAAATGTCCAGCAATATTTATATTTATAATATTATCATTTGAATTTTGAAGTGACATTACCCACTACCCGCCAACAAAGAAATAGGCTATCATGACTAATGGAAACGATGCTGGTATTCCTCCTTGCTGCCTCTGACTCTGACAGACACATAGACGCGCGTACGAGGATCTCGAATCAAGTCACTTGAACGTTTCAACGGTAACCATCCGAGATCGTATCGTACTATGCATTTTTCTGGTAGACAAATCTATATAATACCCATTTAGCTAATATACCATGTGCTTGAAATGAATTGGATTCTAAAATGACGCTCCATCAAAACGTATGGAACTGTAAAAATCCATCGGCACGGCCGGGATTCGAACCTAATGAGTGAGTTTCTAATGAGTTAAATCTTGGAATTTTCCGTAAGTGTCGGATAACACTATAAATATAAAAATACTATTTCTAATGAGGTGTTTACAACCTACCTAATTGCCAAACGCTTACAACATAGTAACGCAAGATCTCTACTGTCGCAAAGTTGAACGAACTTTTGTAAAAAACTGGTTTTTTTATGATTTTTATCGGTAATAAAACGACAATGCTGTGAATCGCTTTATTTGCTTCTTATATATTAATATGTTAGAGTCTAAACGTGGTTATTTTAGGAAATATTGTTTGAGCTATTTTGGTTTATTTAAGTTACTAGTTGACCCGGCGAACTTCGTACTGCCTTGACATGCATATAACGCGGGCTGTCAATATACGTCACCCTGGTAGAATTGTCAATTGTTGTCCCCGGCCATCATTTTACACCCATACTTAACCATAGACAAAATTACGTTTAGCTGTCATTTGCGTTTTGTTACTCCATGTCAGATGAGTTTTTGTTATACCACGTTTTATAGTGACTTGTATTCTCTTTGACGTTTTATGTCCATTTCCTGGTTCTTAGAACAAGATAAAAAGTATCCTATGTCCTTCTCCTGGTTCTAAGCTACATCCCCACCAATTTTCAGCCAAATCGGTTCAGCCGTTCTTGAGTTATAAATAGTGTAACTAACACGACTTTCTTTTATATAAATATTTAAATAGACTAGTTGACCCGGCGAACTTCGTACTGCCTTGACATGCATGTGACGCGTGCTGCCGTGTATGTCGCCTGTAGAATTGTCAATCGGCCATCATTAGCTGAATGAATTATGAGTATATAAGTATAGTAAGTATGAGAAATGAATTTTCTTCATAATATCTTTTTGCGTGAATTTTTCCGATATTTTAATAGTTATTCTGCTATTCGGGGCGGAGCCAAACCCAACAAATCAAAGATTATCAAAATGGGTCCAACCGTTTTTGAGTCACAAATAGTGTAACTAACCCGACTTTGTTTTATATATATAATAAGTGTGTATAATATTGAGGTGAGACATCAAAGGATATTCATTGAGTTTGTACAATTTTTAGACGAGACCTTACTAATTTTTTTTTGTCAAACCATTTACCTACTCTAAATAGCAGTTAAATCGATTTTGCTCTCGATTCTGATATTTTCAAGTTATGAGTTATTTTAAAAACGTATACATACATATATCACAGTACAGCTAATATCTATGCTAATATCATTAAGAAGTAAAGATTGTTATTCGTACGTTTGTGTGTTTGTATTGAGTAATCTCAGAAACTACTGAAAATATTCTGAAAATTCATTAACTAACATAAATAATTGATCGACCGAAGCGAGATCTCGAAATCATCTTGGGCAAATCGGCGTTGTATGTAAGTATGTATGTTTGTCCGAGGATAACTTTCGAAGGGTTTATCCAATCATCGTCAAATTTGTTATATGGGTAGGGAGTGATGGCACAATTTTTGGTGTGACTAAATCAGCTAAAAATGTGGGGTTGTTGAGGGTTCAAGAGGGGAGTAAAAAAAAAACAAAATGAGACTATCCGGTCAAGTGGCACGTTTAATAAAAGGTCTTTGTGAGTACATTTTGACTTCGTTTTTATTTTTAGTTTAAACCTTGTAGTTTTTAAGTTATTAGTCATAATAAAAACTGAACTTTGACAAAATTCACAGGACCCCACAGTGCTGAAGTTTAGTATGCGTGTAGCTTCAATGACACAAATATAGAAAAAAATCTGAAATCAAGAATAACTGCAATTTCTACCCCAAAAAAGGATAACCTTAGGTCAAGTTATGTATGTATTCGTGGCACTATTTTGATAGTCGAAGATTACGAATAATATTTTTTTGTTTTTATTGGAGACTCGCGAGATCTCAGTTCCAGGCGAACCACTGGTATAATAATTAAAAATATTGCTGGACATTTCACACAGCGCTAAACAAAAACATAAACTCTCACATTACTGTACCGCCATTCAAAATTAAATTTTTGATGTAAACTTAAATGAATGCAACTTTTGACGTAACTGCTTAAATCGATCGTAATGAGAAAGCAAACTGGAGTTAAAATTACGTCATGACCGGTATGTGATCATCATACCAGCTACAAGCTGTCTACTGCTGAACATATGTCTCAGTAGAGTTCCAGAGCGACCAATCTTGTGCGACCTGCACCTAGGGTTTCCAGATGAAAAAATAAAAAGTCCGGAGAAAAGACCCACTTCCATTGAAAAACACTGAGATTTTTGACAGTTTGAGAATTTTCTCTCAAACGTACTTAAAAATTTTAAAAAATCGTAATATTATATTTACTGCGGATCTCGCTCACGCGTTGCACATCGCATTCAAAGGGTGGGGGGGCACCCCTTTCTTTTGGTTTATTACCAATTAAATTTTTAGTTTCTTTAAGATTTTTTTTTATTATTTATTCATTACAGAATCAACAGCACTTGTTAACAAAGTAAACAATCTCTTATAGCTAATTCTTAATGCAGCTTCTCTATACATTCTTATAACAGATTCTCATTTTATAGACTTTACTTTTAAGAAATTAGTCACCTAGAGAAAATGATTGAAAACCATTATTATTTGTAAGGAATTTGGTAGGTACGCATTTGAAGAACGGAAGAGAGGGAGGGATGCTGTGTAAATGTGTATACTTGAGGGTGTGAGGGAGTGAGTGTAGTGTGTGTTGAGTGAGTTTCTGAATATATTATGGAACGCGCTATATATGACTAAGAACAAATATAATTTGTTTCTTAAATGAAACTTAATAACTATAAGATACTTATAATGTAAGCTGTATTTTATTGAAAATTCTAAAAATCCTGAGATTTCATGAGACTTGCAAAATCCAGTCGCAATCCACAGAAGAGTCCAAAGATGCTGAAATCTCAGGACAAATCCTGAGATACGCTAACCCTACCTGCACCCAACACCTCCCAGGCTCCCAGCAACCTTAATCAGATCGTCTTTTCATCTGGTGCCGTTCCACGCTGCACTATCCAGTGGTTAGTTCTTCGAGGTATCTATCCCGCCGACTGCCACTTCAGCTTGCTTATCTGGACTTGTTTTTAGGATTACCTGCTAATACGCGAAGTGAACAGACATGAAGTAAGATTACGCTGCGGATACGATTGCAACCTTCCTGTAAGTGGTAGTCGAATTATGTTAATTTGTATTCGACCTTACGCGCATCCGAATAATCTAGGCCAGAGGATTTAGAAATTATCCACGCGCTTACAATTTTTATCATTCAATGGACTTCCGTTTGATTATCTTCAGGTAATTATATTTGCTTCATGCCAATTACGAGTGGCCTAGAGGCCACTTCGTTCAAAATTCCTATCTTCTCGTCCAAAATTTCCCAGAGCCTGAAGACTAAAGTCTTCAACCAGTGTGTGTTGCCAGTGATGACCTATGGCACTGAAACGTGGTCCTTTACTCATGGCCTCATAACCAAGTTCAAGGTCGCTCAACGAGCTATGGAGAGGGCTATATGCTCGGGGTCTCTTTGCGTGACAAAATCCGCAATGAGGAAATCCGCAGACGAACTAAGGTTGCCGACATAGCTCTCAAAACTAGCAAATTGAAGTGGCAATGGGCAGGCCACATCGCTCGTAGAACCGATAACCGTTGGGGAAGAAAGGTTCTCGAGTGGAGACCACGGACTGGAAGACGCAGCGTAGGCCGGCCCCCACAAGGTGGATCGACGATCTAGTAAGAATCGTGGGGAGCGCAAACGGCTACCAACCGCTCGTTGTGGCGATCTAAGGAGGAGGCCTATGTTCAGCAGTGAACGTCTCCGGCTGATGATGATGATGATGATAGAGGCCCTTCTCGTGGGCGCAGACATGATTTTTGATTAGACTTTGTGTGCAATTTCAAAGATTATAAATAAATAAATAAATATTGCTAGACATTTCACACAGCGCTATCTAGCCCCAAACTAAGCGGAGCGTGTACTACGGGAACCAGATAACTGATAGAATACGTATATACATTTTCCAATACACAATATATACAAAGATAGTACAAGGATGTCGTTTTCTAATACAGAAAGAATTCAGTTCTGTAGTTTACGCATACAAACTTAAATACATACAAATTTTACCTATGTATTGATAGAGCGAAGCGAGATCTCTAAATCAACTTGGGCAAATCGGTGTTGTATGTACGAGTATGTATGTATATATATGTATGTTTGTTTATCGGAGGATAACTTTCGAAGTGTTGATCCGATCATCGTGTTAATACATAGGTAGGTAGGGATGGGACAATTTTGGTGTATCTAAATGAGCTAAACTTGTTGGGGGGTTGTTGAGATATTGGGGTTCAAGAGGGGTAAAAAAACCAAAAAAACCGATCAAGTGACAAAAAATAAAAAAAATAAAAATTCTTAAATTATTTTTAGTAGTTGTAGTATAGTAGAGTTATTAGTTATTTTAATACCTTGTAGTTTTGTATCAAAACTAAACATTGACAAAACTCACAGGGTACACCAGTGACCCCACAACGCTGAAATTTGGTATGCGCGTAGCTTTAGTGACACAAATATAGGAAACAGTCTGAAATCCAGAATAACTGCAATTGGCACCCCAAAAAAAGGTAATCACAAAACATGAACTCCTGTTACCTGTAATTTGAATGAGACTGTAGGTCAAGTGTATGGTTTTATTTCGTGGCACTATTTTAATTATCAAAGAATAAGGCCGGCTTGCACAATGATCCCTAAACGTATTTAGCGACTAAACATGTTTAAATTTTACGTATTTGTATGATTTGACAACTCCTTAAATCATATTTAGCCACTAAATACGTTTAGGCATCGTTGCGCGAGTCGCCCTAGGAATATTTTTTTTTGTTTTTATGGGAGACTCGCGAGATCTCAGTTCGGGGCGAACCACTAGTATTTTAAATGCGAAACTTTGGATGTTTGTTTATTTACTTGTTTGTTTGTTTGTCACTCAATCACGATTTCGTTGCAATCTAGTATGTACGTAGATTATAACCTGGATTAACACATATGCTACTTTTCATAAATCAGGTCCAATGGGATAAAAATGGGATGTCAAGTTGCAACAGCGAGTTTAGCTTTATTTCTAGGTTACCTACACATTTAGTAGTGTAACGCGTACGAAGTCGCGGGCAACAGCTAGTTAACTAATAAGTATCGAGTTTGTATTTCACACGAAAGCTTGATAAATGGGGAAAGCCAATGTTCAGCATTGGATGTTCTGTAGCTGGATGATGATGATGATAGTAAATCAACAGCATAACCCTCCTTTTAGTCTCTCAGTAGGGCAAATTACATGTAAATCGGGTCAGTGGTATAATCGTCTGATGAAAGTGACTCGCTGTCCCTTTTTGAAACCGGTTTTTGGGGATCGTAAGTTTAATTGTTCGTTTTGGGTTATAGGTATTCTGTGAAGGTTGTAGCCGTAGGATATAATCTGTGGCGAGACGGATGAGGTCGGTTATCTTTAAGGCTTCTTCGGATTAACATACCTACAAGTAAATTTTAACAAAAAGTATAACTGGCTTCAGAAAACAGAAAATTTAATAGAGTTATTTAAAAACCAAACTCATGAACTGATTTTGATGAAATTTCTATGGGACAAATCTGAAAGTAAATCCCACATCCCTTTGAATAACAAAAAAAATCCGAATCGGTTGATAAATGACGTACGTAATGACGGATTAATATGTTTGTTACCTCAGAAGTAAGTACCTACTGGATGTTAATGGATTTGAGAATTTTACTTACATTTATTTACAACTAGCTGTTGCCAGCGGCTTCGCTCGCGTTATTTATTCTGGGGTGCAAAATACTTATATAAACTTTGACATCCCGTTTTTATCCTATGGTAACTGATTTATGGGATAAAAAGTAGCTTAAGTGATAATCCAGGTTTATAATCTACGTATATACCAAATTTTATCGAAATCGGTTCTGCCGTTTCGACGTGATTGAGTAACAAACAAACAATTAAATAAAAAAAACATCCAAACTTCCGCATTTATAATATTAGTGTGACTAGCTTCCGCCAGCGGTTTCGCGTTGTTTATCAACAAAAAAGTAGCCTATGTTTGAATCCAGGTCGTAATCTATCAACACACCAAATTTCATAAAAATCGGTTCTGTGACGACGTGATTAAGTAACAAACAAAATTCACAACATTTACATTTATAATATTAGTGTGATAATTACCAGTTCACAGTGGTTTAAACTAGAACGTTATTTATTTTTTCATCTATACTAGCATTCGCCCACCCTTCTCCATAATCTTTAACTATGCTGAATCTCCCACTCCTCCGTGAGCGGAGTAAGCTTAAAAACGCTTACGTTTCTTCTTCTCATATTTAAATATAGGTTACCTAGATTGCATTTACGACGATGTTTTATGACAGTTTTACAATATAGGATCAAGCTGACCATCTTTGTCTTTGCCAACTGAAGAATATTTAGAAAAATGTCTATACGATTTGGCAGTCAGTATCAGTTATACGGGATGTTTGGTAATATGCTGACGATATTCAAGTGACGGTTTCTCAAAACATAAAAGACTTCTCACAAAAAACTAGTAAGTAGTCAGTTAACAAATTTTAGAGAAAATCGACTATCTTTAGGTGATTAATTCGATATAAAACTTACTGCCTACTCTTGCAATTGACATCCAAAAATAAAGGCTGATTTGATATCTCTTTCGAAAATGACTGCAGGTTTTGGGTTAGACAGGGATAACAAGAGATATCTCGAGACGTCACCAACACAGTTTCTGTGGTTAGATGGCAAGCATTATGCAATAGCACAACTTAAGTTTAATAAAGTGTTTGTTTATACATGCCAAAATAAATTTCACATTTCTATGGTAAACATTTCACAAATTTATTTATTATGCTCATCAAAATAACCCCTTTCATTTTTGTGCGTATCAAACAACCTATTCACCTATTTTCATTAAAAACAGGATAATTACTAACCAGTCGTTTCAAGTGGGTGGCATTATTGGCATTATTGGCAGATATATTGATCTACAATCATTCGCAGTCTCTTGCTTCAAATGAATTCACTAATATCGTATTCAGTGATATGATATCATCCACCGGGCTTTTTGCAGCGTCAACGTTCCAGCCGTTCTCGAACCGAACGCGCTGATACGTGACAATGGTAAGCGGCCTGACGGTATGACTCTTATCCCTCGGGAGAAGGGTAGGCTTTTGGTGTTGGACGCGACGTGCGTCGATACCCTTGCGCCAACTCATCTGTCATGTACAGCAGTTGGGACCGGTGCGGCGGCAAATTCAGCCGAAGATCTCAAGCGGCGCAAATATGGAAGTCTCGACAGAGCTTACGTATTTGAGCCATTTGGGGTGAAGACCCTGGGTCCATGGGATGCCGGGGCCCATCGCGTTTTCAAAATTCTTTTTTGGCGGCCGAAAAACCGGCCAATAGCGAGTGGGACTCGCGCACGAAGGGTTCCGTACCATTATCTATAAAAACAACAAGAAATCATGTCTGTTGTATGGGAGCCCACTTAAATATTTATTTTATTCTGTTTTTAGTATTTGTTGTTATAGCGGCAACAGAAATACATCATCTGTGAAAATTTCAAATGTATAACTATCACGGTTCATGAGATACAGCCTGGTGACAGACGGACAGGCAGACAGCGGAGTCTTAGTAATAGAGTCCCAGTTTACCCTTCGGGGCGGAAGCCTAAAAAGTAATATTGAACGACGTATATGAACGACGACCTCTGTGGCGAAGTGGGTGAATAGCCGGCTGAGACGCAGGAGGTTTCAAGTTCGATTATCGCCGCGGGACAAATGTTTGCATGGTTTACAGATATTTGTTCCGGGTTTGGGTATTTTTCTATGATAAGTATGTATTTACAAAAAAAAAGTAAGTATTCTATCAGTTATCTGGTTCCCATAGTACAAGCTTTAGTATGGGGCTAGATAGCGCTGTGTGAAATGTCCAGCATTATTTATTTATTATTTATATTATTACACCTGTTAGTGGTAACAAAACCGTTTCATAATCTCAATCAAGTACATATTTAATAATCTTGAGATCCTCGCATGATTGAAGGACATAGATAATTGCCTATTCATCAGATTTCACGCCAAGCTTCTATGAATTCATCTAGTATTAAGTATTTAGGTATTAAATGCTAAGATACGAGTTCTTAGTTAATTAATCAGATGTCTGTTGAATCGATAAATACCTGAAATTACCTTTAGGTAAAGTGATACCAAAAAAATATATATATTAGGTAAATTTTATGTGTTTGATAACTATATTTGAGGCAAATCCATACTAATATTATTTGAGAGAAACTCGCTGTGTTTGATAAGTTTCCACGGCAAAACGGCTTGACTGATTTCAATGTAAATTGGTATACAGATAGATTGGGACCAGCATTAAGACATAAGCTACTTTTTAGGGTTTCGTACCCAAAGAGTAAAACGGGACCCTATTACTAAGACTCCGCTGTCTGTCTGTTCGTCTGTCACCACTTACCAGGCTGTATCTCATGAACCGTGATAGTTAGACAGTTGAAATTTTCACAGTTGATCTATTTGTGTTGCCGCTATAATAACAAATACTAAAAACAGATAAAATAAATATTTAATGGGGACTCCCATACAACAAACATGATTTTTTTGCTCGTTTTTGTTCGATATTGATAACGGAAACAGGTAGACGCTTGAAATATTCACAGAATATTTATTTTATTCATTTTTTAATGCACTATAAAAATAAATAAATTAATTAAAATAAAACAACTATTTAAGGGGTGCTCCCATACAACAAACGTGATTTTTTTGTCATTGTTATAGATAATGGTACGGAACCCTTCGTGCGCGAGTCCGACTCGCACTTGGCCGGTTTTATTATTGGCATACCATGCGTGTGAAGCAGCGGGCGGATGCTTGTTAAAAAACCATTACATATAATTGTAGCAGAGAACTTTTATTGATTACTAGCTGATGCCAGCGGCTGTGCCCGCGTTGTTCTGGGGTGCAAAAATAAATATATAGAAACTTTGAGATCCCATTTTTATCCAATGGGAACTGATTTATGGGATAAAAAGTAGTCCATGTGGTAATCCAGGTTATAATCTACGTTCATACCAAATTTCATCGATACGGCTGAACCCGTTTTGACCTGGTTAGTAACAAACAAACATCCAAACTTTCGCATTTATAATATTAGTTTGGTTTTTAGCCCGTATAGCCTCAATTCAGTGCTCTTTTAAATGATGGGACTAATAAATTTAGTTGTGCTTATCGGAACTAAAATGGAATAGGTCCTAAGAAACATTCATTACCGAATATTTTTATTTGCCTTCTCATATTAAGTAGAATGATGACAAGAAAGATGTTATCTTATGTTCTAAGAGGGGACACTTCTAACAAAGATCCCAATGCAACATGAAAGTAGAGCTCCCAACCCTAGCAAATGAAAATGATATATACTCCTAAATTCATGCCATTTTAATAGGTAACATTTGACGTCTGTTGACGTCTGTCAGTTCGGTACAACTCGTACACAACTCGTACTCGTATCGGTCATTATTACATTAAATATGTAATCGTAATTAAAAAAAGTTAAGCAGTTGTAAAGTTCTAACAAAACGAAACAATATATTATTTTATGGCCGCCGTTACAAGGTTACGTTGTTGAATTTTGATGAACTGTCAAATGTTACCTATTAAAACAACATTACTAATCTAAACCATAAACAAAAGTACTTACCTGGCTCCTGCTTAGTTACCAACTTACATGTTTATATAGTTTTTATTACTAAGTAAATAACACCTAGTGATGTAAATCCACGATAGCACCGGCACAAACCTCACTGGTTTTTAGATGCTATAATTGTAATCTTTGTTAAAATAGTAAATAAATAAAAAAAATGGCCTGACTTGAATTGTTACACTTGTGGGGTGGTGGAGGATGTATACCACCTTTTAACGGAGTGTGTTCGGAGTCAATCTATGAGAGAGGAGTTGTACAGAGCGCTGAAAGTGAACCAGATCGATATGGGCCTGTTAGCTGAACAAATATCTGACTCGGCTATCATGCTCTACCGGTCCACATACGACCTGCTGAAGGAGGATGTTTTGTAATTGTTTATTATTGTAGACAATTATGGAACTGACATCATAGTAAAGAACGACGCAAGTTCCCTAAAGAATAAATTTAATAAAAATACCCTAGCGAATGAACCTATATAGGTACTCTTGTAAAAACATTAAGAAAAGATGTTCATTTGATATTATAGATAGAGGTTACAAGAGGCCAATAAAGGCATAGATGGGTTATGTAAAAGATGATATGTGTGGAAGAAAGTGAGAACTGAGATGCTGATAAAAAGCTATGGAAGAAAAATACAAGTAAGTTATAGTGGCCTGGAATAAAGTACAGGCTATAATTTTAGAATCTATCATGATTATGGACACTATTTCCACTAAAAACGGTATATTTACCATGATTTGTGAGTTTTTGAAAACATGGTTGTTAGAGAGGGTTTTCTACAGCATAGGAACAGCGTGAGTTTCTCGAATTACCCGAACTGTAGAAGATCTCCCCACCACCAACTAATCAGAAGATACATAACGTAGCAATGTTTCACAAGATGAATCATGAATATGTAGGTAATAATAATTTCATGAATTATAATGTACTATAATTTATGAAATTTGACAAACGACGTGTAAAATATAATTTTTATTAATAAATTTTAGTATTCTTGAGCCCCGATACTTCGACGCAGTTGCATGCGCCATGGATCACGGGTAAACTGAAGTCTAAGGGCAACTTGCGCAACGATGCCTAAACGTATTTAGTGGCTAAATATGATTTTAGAAGCATCCAAATCATACAAATACTTCAAATTTAAACATTTTTAATCGCTAAATACGTTTAGGGATGGTTATGCATGCCGGCCTTAATATGGGGTCATAGTAAATATCCTGTTTTTTTTTTAATAACGTATGGGCTTCTTTTTAACAGAGTACCTACCTCATGAGCTAAGTCGAGTGCAGACGCTAGTTTAACTATAACCGTCTTAAGATTCATCAATCATCTACGGTTATTACTTAGGTATAGTCTGGGCCTCCTTTCAATCTAGGATTCCTTTGAATTCTATTATTAGGTGTCCTTATTTTATTTTGAGTTCCTCACCTTTGTCCTCCAAATTATAGGTGCCTAGTATTTGTGTTCTTTTTCGTTGTATTTTTAAGTGTAGTTATTGAATAAAAATTATTCTTATTGTTGTTTTTGGCTGTAATGGATTTGTATTTAAAAAGCTTTCCTCTATTTTTTATCCCACCTTGTAATAGAGAATGCCTGATGATAATTGATAACCATCGCCTATAACTAAGTACCTCATTGGTACCTATTGCCTCATAGGTCACACACCTAAGAAACATGCCCTACGATGCACTGCTATACGTCAATCGACTTGAGACATACAGGTGTAAAGCCTCATGTGTATGTAATTTCGGATACCCTTCCAACCGAAACACAGCAATGCTGCTTGGCGGCAGAAATAGGTATGGAGGTAGCAATTATCACTTGTTAAGTAGAGTTCTCTTAAAGATACTCCTTGTTTTTATAAAATCTTAACATCGCAATTAACTAATTTAATAGGAAAAATTTAATTGGTTTTCACAATAATAATTATGAACAAATCTTTTAAATGTTTTATTACGCTTCATGCCAACGTCAGTGGCACTCAAATAAATAACATTCTTAAGTTTACACGTACGTAAACTGCACAGACAAGTTTAAGAACTTGAAAAGCTTGCGAGAACCCACAAATCTCACATCTTAGATAACGGGACAAATTTTAAGGAGGCTGCGACACAAGGCATAACCATTCGTACGTCAAGATTCGCCCATAGGTACCTAACTTGAGCAAAAAAGGCAACAGGCATTGTTACAAAACCTGATATCGCCGAGTCTTGCAGTTAATAGACAAGTAGGTAGGACTAAGTTAACATTCACATTTAAAGTTAACACCATAGCTGCGCGCAAACACAAGGCCAGTGAGATTGATTTACAAATTAATATTACGAAACAATTCAATAGGAAAATTTAAATTGAATTTCACAATAATAATTGTTGACAAATCGTTCAAGTGGCTCAGAATGCGATCCGCCTTGCAAAAGCTGTCCTATCCCCTTCGGAAAGAGCGCAACAACTCGAAACTACCTAGAAATAGGGCCCTTCTCAATTTAGCTGCGCAGCCTTACCTTTACAGAGTGGTCTCCAATGCGCATTTATCCATGGGTCCAAACACAGCTGAATTAAACTTTTGTTAAAACACGCCAAAACTGTCAGGCACAATATTAGAACACTGTTTCCGGACGCACGGCGATTAGTTCTGACACGGTTAGGAGGACGCGGCGAGCGACGTCTACACTCCACACCTACTCTCGCATTACTGAGGCTTTGGAACTCGCTGTTGCTGCGCCCGCGCACCCAACGGATGGTCCGGTTTGAAGCGTCCTACAGATTGGGAATTGTCACTTGGTCTGATGGACCCCAAACATCAAGAATATAAATAACTAACACTAAAGTTTGATAAGGTCATAATTTTATAAAACTTATTAAAGCAACATTAAAATCATAATACTTACCTACGTAATTTTAAAATTATTCAATTACTAGCTTCCGCCTTTGCACGACTTTGCACGCGTGGTTTGTCTATAAAAAGTATCCTATGTGGTAATCCAGGTCATAATCTATCGACACACCAAATTTCATCGAAATTGGTTTAGCCGTTATGACGTGATTGATTAACAAACAAACGTTCACACTAATATTATAAATGCGAAAGTTTGGATGTTTGTTTGTTAATCAATGACGCCGTAACGGTAGAACCAATTTCGATGAAATTTGGTATATACGTAAATTATAACCTGGATCACCACATAGGCTTCCGTTTATCCCATAAATCAGTTCCCACGGCATAAAAATTGGGTATCGAGTCAAGTTGCAACAGCGAGTTTAGCTTTATTTCTAGGTTACCTACACATTTAGTAGTGTGACGCGTACGAAGTCGCGGGCAACAGTTAGTTTATAATAATAGTATGATGTACCTTCACATTTAATTGCATAAATTGGGAACCAATAAAATATATTGAATTTTTGGCAGGTAACTCAGTAAATTTTACCTAAGTATGTCACTTTGCAATTCAATTCAATTTTATTTCAGATATTACATCCATTAATTTGTTAATAAAATATTAAAACTATATTAGTACATTTTAATAGGTGTTATATTTTTCTCGGTTATCCCATAGCCAGTGCTAGTATTCTTATTATTATCATGAATTTTCAATCAAAAACTCATTCAACAGCCTATCTCACGACCTTCGTCCTGTCTGTCAGTCTGATGTTAGACCTAGCGGCCACTGCAGACAACTTTACCTTATCCAGTGCTGACTTGAAAGAGGTACTAAAATAACGTTGCTTTACTTATAGGACTATAATGGCCACTTTAGGTATTTCAATATTGTATTGTTTTTCGATAGAGCATATCTCTACATGCACATACATTACTTGTGGCTTTGTGAATAATTATGCTTGTTTTTATGGTGTAAAATAAAGTGTTTTAATTCTTTCATATCAAATTATTTTATGTCCTAACAAAAAAAGTTCCTAAATATAATAAGATAAATCAGTTAGGCTTAGGATGTTAAGATTCAGTTAGAATTAGGATGTTAGGATTCAGTTATGGTTAGGATGTTATGATTCAGTTAGAATTAGGATGTAATGATTCAATTAGAACTAGGATGTTATGATTCAGTTAGGATTAAGATGTAATGATTCAGTTAGGATTAAGATGTTATGATTCAGTTAGGATTAAGATGGTATGATCCAGTTAGGATTAGGATGTTTCGATTCAGTTAGGATTAGGATGTTATGATTCAGTTAGTATGAGGATGTTACGATTCAGTTAGGATTAAGATGGTATGATCCAGTTAGGATTAGGATGTTTTGATTCAGTTAGGATTAGGATGTTATGATACAGTTAGGATTAGGATGTTATGATTCAGTTAGGATTAGGATATTATGATTCAGTTAGGATTAAGATGTTATGATTCAGTTAGGATTAAGATGGTATGGGTCAGTTAGGATTAGGATGATTTGATTCAGTTAGGATTAGGATGTTATGATTCAGTTAGGATTAGGATGTTATGATTCAGTTAGGATTAGGATGATATGATTCAGTTAGGATTAGGATGTTATTAAGCTGTCGCGGCAGAACAACAGCGTCCACTGCTAACCCAGTGTACATAATGCTGAGACGAGGCCCTTTTGCTGTTAGCATAGCACACAACATACGAGTAGGTACCTACTTCATGTTTAAAATTAATTATTAATTAAATGTTTGTTTCTCTTTCTACTGTTTAAATGTATTATGTGTGCTATTTAACAAATAAATGATTGTCTTTGTCTATAAAATTACACCATTTTAATTTTAGCAAAACACTAATTACATAGATAGTGGAACACAATATCTTCTAACAACACTGCTGGCGAAACTTATTATGGTTTTCACACCACCTGCTCGACAATGTCATGTGTCATGTAAACCTCACATGTAAAGCTCGCGGGTATAATGTGATTTGAATTTGGAACCTCATTTTTATTAAAACTTGAACCAAAGAGACCCACATAATAAGAACTTATTTGTAAATCGAACTAACCCCTGCGCAGAATGCACTAGATTTGGTTTTTATTGTCTTGCAGAAAGTGTTATAAGTAGAGTATTCGCCTCGAGGGTAAAGCTGTCTGCATCTTGGGCGTACTTATATCCCTCTCTGCACTCAGGCTTCTAGTAACTCCCTCGCTCCGCTCGTGAGTCCTAGAATCCTTCGTTACAGATTCAATATAGCGCCCATGACGCAAATTTAACTTGTAGTAATATTAATTAGCAGATTAGTAGAGTTCTTTGTGAAGGACTCACCCGGGGAAATACTACTATACATATTTCTGCCACCAAGCAGCATTGCTATGTTTCGGTTTGAAGGGTATGGTTTACATGCACATAAGGCTTTGCACTTGTATGCCTCAAGTTGATGGACGCAGGGCAGTGCATCGTAGGGCACGATTCCAAAGGTGTGTGACCTACGAGGCAATACTTTGCTTTAAGCGATGATAACCACTTAACATCAGGCGGGGCATATGTTTGTTCCATCACGAGATCGTATAAGAAAGAAATAAAATAATCTATTTATATTGTGTTATTGTAAACTATGTTGGTGATGAACTATTAATATCAAAAACTGTCGTGAAAACTTAATAAACAGACAGAGGGAGATTAGAATTTATAGGACTAGTGGTTCGCCCCGAACTAAGATCTCGCGAGTCTCCAATAGGAGACTGTAGTAGGACAAAGATTACAAATAATATTTTTATGTTTTAATAAAAACATAAAAATATTATTTGTAATCTTTGACTATCAAAATAGTGCCACGAAATAAATAACCAAATTACTTGACCTACAGTTTCATTCAAATTACAGGTAACGGGAGTTCATGTATGTGGTTGCTCTTTTTTGGGGTACAAAGTTGATTTAGAGATCTCGCTTCGCTCGATCAATTAATAATTATAGGGTTGCTGGTACTATTTGAGATAGGATTAACTACCGAGGCCTCCAGGACTATGTTTAACAAGCCTGTCACAGGATGAAATTGAATTTTCATAGTTTCTATTGTATTTGTGAGGGCTGGAGGCTATTTAACTTCTCACATAAAAAGATGGTTGCTTAGTATAAATAGATCCAATCTTTTTGGCCATCATCATCATATCAGGGAACATAGCCCGCCCCCATAGATTTCCATAGATTTTGTACGGCCTGCACCCAACGGCTCCCAGAAACCTTTATCGGGTCATCTTTTAATCTATTGGAGGCCGTCCTTACTTTCCTGTGCCGTTTTGGTCGGTAGGAGGATTTTAAATTCTGCACTTCAATTCCTAATGGGTTTTGTTTATATTGTTACGCCGATGCTGTTACAGAATAAGTAATAGTCAGCTTCTCGAAGTTATACCTACTGTGTCACAGAATAGGTAATACTTGGTGTCGAATATCACATACCACGTTTTTGCCTACAGTTGCACAGATTAAGAAATAGTAGTCAGTCGAAATACCTACACTTTACTAGTAACTAGTAGAAATATCGAGAAGGTTCTGGAAATAATGCGCGTTATAAATAGTGCGTAGAGACGCCCGAGGGAGTCAGTCTGGATTTGGCTATACGTGGGAACATTTCGGTTACTTTTAGTGGTTTATTGTGCGATAGTGTTGTGAAAACGGTGTGTTGTGATTATTTGTGATTAAGGTCGTGTATTTATCATTTCAGTGTTGAATAAAAGTGTTATTTTTGTAAGATTCATTTTAATTATTTTATCCCGAACCCTCAGCTCGTTTCAATATTATACAAATTCAATATTCATTTTATTTGCTTTGTGTCTTCTATTTTGTCCGTAATTTTTATTTTTAAGGTGTAAGTACAATAAAGTATTTTAATTCATTCATTCATTCATCTATTGAAATCACAAGGATCACTTTGAAACATTAACTTTAACGCCTGCTCCTCAGCTAACAAGCCAGGAAAGAATCAGGCAAGAAACAAGGCTGGTTATTGGTGGACCTATTAAGTTGCTGGGGGCCGTTTGGTGCAGGCATAAGATAGATCGCTCTATGATTATATATTAGAGAGGCCTATGTGCATCATTGAAAGATGCATTTAGAACTCTTTCAAGGTAACTAGCTGACCCGCCAAATTTCGTACCGACTTGACATGCATATGACGCGGGCTGCCAATGCACGTCGCTGGTATAATTTCAATCGGCGATCATTAGCTGCATCTATGTATGATAAAAAAAATCTTTATATTTTTTGCATCAACTTTTCCGGTAGTTTAATAGTTATTCTGCTATTCGGGCGGAGACAAATCCAACAAATCAAAGATAATTGAAATCGGTCCAACCGTTATTGAGTCATAAATAGTGTAACTAACCCGACTTTATTTTATATAAGTAAATAGATTGACGCGTTGTTAATCAAACGTTTTCCCTTCATACTCAAGAGATAAGATATATGCGACAAATCAAATGGCTATGAGTGAAAGAAAATGAGTGATCGCACCTCTCTCTCTTACCCCTACAGTAATATACAGAACGTAACTCTCTCTCTTTATATCTTCACTAACTTATACCTCCCTCTCAACTTCGTAACGCATTCACCAGCTTACTCCCCAAGTCAAGCGTGCGTAAAGATGTTTTACTTCAAAACATATATCCAAGGTGCGGGTTCAATTCCCACCACTACATGAAAAGACCTCATAAAGATGCTAGGAGCCGTTGCAGGCTACACAAGGTCGCTATGGAAATACTTATGTGGGAAAGGTCTTAATTCAGCAGTTGCTGATATAAAGTACAGTGACAAAAACATAGCACAGACAAAACATAATAAATTAAATTAATTAATTTAAAAAATGCATACAATATATATACAACGTATCCACATTGAGATCAAGACAACATAATACTTTTGAATTCTATGTGGACATCCATGGGCTGCAGTAGCTTAATATCTGGTGGACTGCATGCTCGTTTGCCATATAAGTAGTATAAAAAAATACACCAATAAAAACATAAATGGACCGCTAAAAAAGTGGCCAAGTGCAAGTTGGATTCGCGCACGAAAGTTTCTGTACCATTATCTATAAAAACGGCAAAAAATCACGTTTGTTGTATGGGAGCCCCCCTTAAATATTTGTTTTATTTTTATTTCACTATTTATTTTTAAATTAAATATATAACTAAATATTCTGTGAATATTTCAAGCGTCTACCTGTTGCACTTGTCAATATCGAGCAAAAACGAGCAAAAAAATCACGTTTGTTGTATGGGAGCCCCCCTTTAATATTTATTTTATTCTGTTTTTAGTATTTGTTATAGCGGCAACAGAAATACATCATCTGTGAAAATTTAAACTGTCTAACGGTCACGGTTAATGAGATACAGCAATTGAAAAATGGGAAATTGGGTAGTGCGTGCTATGCGTTGGGCCGAATCGCGCGAGTGGTGTCTGCCGATGTAGTTCGCGCCTGTTATTTTGCCACGGTGCACTTGCTGCTGCAGTATGGCGCCGAGCTGTGGGCGCGCGCCGCTGACTGGGAGCGCGCGTTCCGATTGCAGAAAAGAGCTATACGAGCTATCGTGCGAATCCATAGCGACGAATCTGCAAGACCGCACTTTAAGAGTCTAGGAATTCTAACATTGCCCTGTATAGTTATCTATCAAGTGGCAACCTACGTTAGAATCAACCTGGACTCTTATGAAAAACTCGGCCACTCCCATACGTATGGCACCCGCAATCAGCACAGGCTCGAGTCGATATCGAGATCACTTGCCAAATCGTCGAAACTGACGCATGTCATGGGTCCGGCCGTCTACAACAAGCTTCCAGACACAATCACGCAGGCTCCTAGCTTATTTATTTTCAAAAAAAGAATAAAACGCTGGCTTATTGAGCAAAAATTTTATAACTACGACGAGTTTATA
The DNA here is from genome assembly GCA_918857605.2 of Philereme vetulata. Taxonomy (NCBI): domain Eukaryota; kingdom Metazoa; phylum Arthropoda; class Insecta; order Lepidoptera; family Geometridae; genus Philereme; species Philereme vetulata. The sequence continues at coordinate 4,849,452 of OU975422.1, read as the reverse complement.
GCTCTTAGATGAAGGATTATTTATTTTGTATAAATTTATTGTTATTATTGTTGTGTAATTAATTTATTATTTATGAATGAATTAATTATATTTTATTAAAATTGTATACAATGTACTTACGTACTAAACCAGATGTTGACTTATAATGTTTATTATCAATAAATTACTATTATGACTATTACAGCCTAGTGACAGACGGACAGAGACAGAAAGCGGAGCCATGGTAATAGGGTGCCGTTTTACCCTTTGGGCACGGAACCCTAATAAAAAACAACAAATGAAGAAGGAACACTATAAGCAGGACTATAAGACTACATAAGTAAGTGAGCGCTAAAGGTTCTGTGGTGCGTGGTGTATGATATGATGAAGTAATCTTCGCTGACATAATGCAAAAAATCACTTTCTTCGTGCTTCCTTCACGCTCACTAAACAATAGTGTAACGCTCATAACACAACGCATCATAATATTTAAATCAAATTGGTTACATACAGCGCTGTAATAGTAACGTTTCATTACGTAATGATCATTTATTGAGAATTGTTTTCGCGATGTGTGTAAATAATAGTAGATTATTAAACGTGGGGATAAAGCAGTGTCTTGCGTCACAGGCGCTATGTTGAACCCCGAACGAAACGAAGGATTCTAGAGTTTACTAGAATCCTGAGTGCAGAGAGGGGTGTAAGCACGCCCAAGGTGCAGACAGCTTTATCCACGAGGAGAATACTCTGCTTTTCACACTTTCTGCGAGACAATAAAATCTAGGTTGCTACATTATGTGCAGAGGTTAGTTCGATTTACGAATAAATTCTTATTGTGTGGAGTCTCTTTGGGTCAAATTTTAATACAGATGAGGTTTCAAATTCAAATCACATTCTGTCCGTGAGGGCATAATGAAATTCAGTACAATTTTACTCCCGGCTCTTATTTTATGTCCCGGCATGACATATAATTTGACAATGTCGAGCAGGTGCTGAGAAAAGATTATTATAATCTATTCTAATTAAGTCTCAAGTTGCAGACTTTATTTTTCAGAACAGCCGCCGAGGCTTCGCACGGAATTTTATCAGAATAAAATGTACTTAGCTTACAACTTTTAATGATAAACTACGCGTGCAAACCTGCAGGCTGAAGCTAGTATACTACTACGTGTTTTGTTATGTGTGACATTAAATGAAAACACAGGTAGGGCTGATGAAGTATTGTTGTAATATAGGTTTTTAACAAATTCTTTACCGTAGAAAATTTTTAATATTCAAACATCATTAAGAGTTGACTATACCTCAGCCCAAACTCGAATTTCACCCCCGCTTCTCAGCGCGCCGCTGCACGCCCTATCTCGCCGTGGATCATATGTTTGCCGGTTTTTTATCATTCAGTCCCTTCATTATCTTGTTGTGTTCATTTCTCATTACTGAGTCTTTACAAAAACCAACTAAATATAAATTCTACCTAAGAATTACGTGTTCGTTTGGAGCGACAAGCGTCACGGGTACCCCGTCTGAAAGCCGAGGCCAGACTGAATCGCGGAACGGGCGTCCGGAGCGAATGGTTTAATTAATGCAAAACTTAGATATTTTCATTTTATGGTAAAATCAAAAGGTATTATGAAAATTTAAAACACAGGTGCCCTTATTTATGTTGTGTAGAATTACTGTATAAAGTTTCAAGATCTAAATTGAAGTATTCATCGCATAAGAACGAGTTAAAGATAAATTTGGAGTCATCTTTGGATTTTTCTTCTATCGAGAAAATTTTACGGAATCGTGTTTTCACAACACAGGCGCTCTAGCACGTATCCTTAACTATAACATATATGAATTACAAATAGAAATCACAAAATTGGTTGAACAAAACATTGTTTCAAAATAAGCTATTTATTATAGGTATAGTGCGCCCTTAATAAGCCCCAAAATATCAATGAAACAGCCTGTATACAATAGGTAAACAAATCATATTCATTCATCATGTAAGTAGGTAGGTACCTGTTAATCTGACTAAACAGCATCGTTGCAAGGGCGCCGCCGATTAACGTTAAAAATTGCTTATTGGAAATCTATCGATTACTGGATAAATATTAAAGATACCGGTATTAAACCTACCTATAAAATCAGTTAATACGATTCCGAATGTTTGTTTTAGATTAATTTCGTACACAATAAAATACGTAATAGATTACGACCCTCAGTCCAGACGATTTAATAAAGGAGTTAGTTATACGACGACATAGACAACGCCATAGATGATACGTCATGCCATTGTACCACTATTATTTCCGATTTTAATGCTAAAATTGGCTTTAAAGGCTTTATGAAAAATCTGTTGGTAATTTTAGGCTTACAGTGCATAATAGAAAAGGACAGACGCTGGTTAACTATCTTGAACCTCTATATGCTAAACACCTTTTTCCAGAAAAGAGGCGAGACAGAAATCGACTACCTGGTCTATACAATTAGTTCCCACAAGTATAAATGTGGGAGTTTTGCGACGTCCCAAGTCTAACAATTAAAACGACTGTATTAACGTTAATAACACTGTATTAAGGATGTTCTAACCTAGAATCATAAGTAAATTAGCACAAGGGAAACATAAATCCTAGATTAACAACCTCTGGCGCATGAATTAAAAATCAGTGTCTCTAGGCGCGTAAACTGACAGTGACAGATCTACTATCTCACGCTAGGGATGCCCCTACTAGTGATGTAGATCGCCACATATAGGCACCGATGTATCAGTTCTCCCAAGCATAAAAACTGGAAGTGACCATATATTGGTATAGATTAGAGTTATGAATAATCAGGATCTTCGATTGAAACCCTTCGTTCTAGTAGGTACCTACCGTGTTTGATACCGTTTACTGGAAGGGCTGAAAGAAATACAACTCTATAGAAATCTGTTTTCTATGGAATTTAAATTAACAAACTGCTTTCATCTTTGAAAGTGATTCTACAAAGAGTGAGCACAAAAATTCTAGGTTTTACAGCCTTTTCTTTCTTTGTGGCTTCCCTCAAAGACTTTCCTATTTTCTAAAACAATATTAAAATAGTGAACTCATACACAGATTTAAATACGAGGTTTTGTTGAAGTAGTATTTTAGCAGTAAAAACATTCGTAATGAACCTCAATGGTGCAGTGGGTGTACCTATAGCCGGCTGAGACGCAGGTTTTGGGTTCGATTACCGCTGCGAAACAAATGTTTGTATGATCTACAGATATTTTGTTCTGGGTCTGGTTGTTTGTCTGTATATTGTGAGTGATGTATTTATAAAAAAATACATATGTATTCTATCAGTTTTCTGGTTCCCTGGGTTCTGGTTTCTGGGGCTAGATGACACTGCGTGAAATGTCCAGCAATATTTTTGTTTCAGTGTTTTTTCTCCCGTAATATTGATATTTCAGTTTTTATGCCACTCTTATTATTATATATATTTGTTGTATATATTTATTGATATCAGACCGCACGTTGTTTTTTAAACATTTTTTTTTATTTATTTCGATACAAAAGACATCAACGCGCTCTTTGCTACGAACTTCATAGCTTCGTCTTTGAAGTATATGCGCACGCCATCTAGTATTGAAAAGCATAACTTTTGCACTGACATCTATTGGCGAGTAGATAAACTTGTATAAATTACGTTCCGTTCCACCCAAAAATAAATAAGTTTATATAACATAAAGTGTATTATTTATAATATAATACACAATTATTTGCCATAATTAAGGCATAAAATTAAATAGTACGTTAGTGTTAATTGTTTTTTCTAATATATTATGAAGACTTATGTTATGCCATGTCTTTGCTGCTGCGCCTTTTTGCTTAGGATGAAAACGTAGAACGAAATGGATTTTCGAAAGTCAACGATTGATGAAATTCTAATGTTTGTTTTGTGTCTAAAATAATTTTCATGTAATTTCCTGAATTCGAAGCCGTAATGTCTGAAACAGTGAAAGAGGATACGAACGCGGATGCTGTAAACAACAACACACCGCCCTCTCCAAAGCCACTTGACAGTAAAACGATAAAACAGAACAACGAACTGAAAAATAGACTTCGAAAATACATCAAGAAGTTAGATGGTAAAACTCGAATTCTATTGACTCTTTCAGAGTTTGGAAGTCTAATAACTCTTGTTTATTGTCACATAATACCGTATAATGAAAAAAAACCCTGATTAAAAAAGAAGGGGTACCTACATAACTTAGTTTCTGTCCACGGCTTCACTCGCTTATAGGTGCTCCGAAGCCTATCTGCCTGCTTATTTAGGTGACGACTTTTCCCTACTTGTTGGACAGACGATCTATTAAAGGTTGCTGGGAGACATTGCGTGCAGTCCCCACATAATTGGTCGCTCTGGAATTCTATGAGTTCGCCTACATTCAGCAGTGGATATGACGATGAATATAACCATTCCGTCGCCCAAATAGTTCAAGCAGGTAGTTTAAGTGTCAAAAAGTAACAAACATCTATTAAAAATACTAATATAAATTTATTATTTATCAGCCATTCATGTCCCACTGCTGGGTAAAGTTATCTTCCCATTCCTTCCAGACTTCGCTGTCCTGAGCTAGCTCATCGACATTTTGGCGTCGCTTGCTTGCTGGGGAAGTAATATTAACATTTTGTTTACATAACTTCACAGAAACAGGCACCTCAATAACTAAAGAAGAAAGTGAGAAAATCGAAGTTGACACCTTCAAGCAACTCTACAGACCCCGCGTTGAAGCCAACGCAGAATCCTACCGAAAAATCCCTAAATTCTATTTCAAACTACCTCGTGCTGATGAAGTCCTGGCCCAGAAGCTCAGAGAGGAGACCCGAGCTCAGTTCCTGCAGAAGAAGAGCAAGGAGTTGCTTGATAACAGCGAGATGAAACAGCTGTGGAGTCTGCTTGAGAAGTCTAATGGGAGCTTTACGAGTGCAAACAATGACGAGCTGACTGTCGACTATTTTCAGTTTAGGAAGATTCGTGATGCAGCAGGTCCTAAATACAGGTATGGCAACATTATAAAATCTTAAATCTATATACCATAAAAAAATTATTGTTTGTTGAAAATTCTATTGCTGTTAGAAAGCAACACTATCCTTGACTGCTATACAAGCTTGAGTGCTATGCTATATTATGACGACCTCCGTGGCGTTGTGGGCCGACTATTCGGCTGAGACACATTGGGGCATTATTCAGCATTTTGATAATAATAATAATAAAGTCGGCTATCTATCTATCTATCTCTTCATTCCAACCTCCTTATCAAGAAAGGATTCGTATAATAGGGATTGCTTTATTGTCATCTTCTACTCCTAAAATATAATTTTCCCTCAGACCGTACTTCACAGCTGAAGTGTTTGGCCGACTCCAAGCGGCAGAAGGTGGCATCGGCCGAGTTCGTGCAGTATCCCTCTTCAACTATGTGATGAGGCGGGTCTGGCTGCAGCAGACTAGGATCGGATTATCCCTCTATGATGTCACTGGACAAGGATATTTGACTGAGCATGTGAGTTGTGAAGATTTTGCTATTAATCGGTCAGGCATCGTAACCATGCAAAAATGATTGGCGCGGTTAACCAGCTAATTTTATCACACAAATATTATAAATGCGAAAGTTTAGATGTTTGCTTATTTATTTATTGAAGTAAAACTTCTTTATGCATGCTTGACTTGGGGAGTAAGCTGGTGAATGCGTTACGAAAAGTGCGAACGGAAGTTGAGAGGGAGATATAAGTTAGTGAAGATAGAAAGAGAGAGTTACGTTACGTTTAGTATATTTTTAAACGTTAATGTGCGAGTTGCGTCTGTCCAGAATGAACATAGACTGATCGACCTACATACGTGTGGACAATTTTGTAATTGGACAATTTTATAAATTAATATTTTGAAAAAGAAGTTTTACTTCAGTCTAGCACAGGTCTAAAGCACACTCGTTTTTTTATATATATTTATTTGTTACTTAATCACGTCGGCTAAACTGATTTCGATTAAATTTAGTATGTACGTAGATTATAACCTGGATTAACACATTCTTTTTATCCTATAAATCAGGGCCCATAGGATAAAAATGGGGTGTCAAGTTGCAACAGCGAGTTTAGCTTTATTTCTAGGTTATCTACACAATTAGTAGTGTAACGCATACGAAGTCGCAGACAACAGATAGTACTTATAAAAAAGGACAACATTTCTGTCAATTGTGACAGTTCGATAAATTACAAGTGTGTTGGCATAATTGTGGCAACAACTAGCCACAGAAGCCATACAACCAATATTGAATAGTGAAATGTAGGTACTCATACTTGTTGTTTATTTTTTTTAAATAAGTATTCTTATAAAACTTCAACTCAAAACTATGGCGAATAAACAAATATATCGTTGCCAGGACCTGGAGAGCTACATAGCAGAACTGGTTCCTTCCCTGGCGGCATTAGACGGACTGGACTCCTCGTTCAGTTCATTCTACGTGTGCACGGCAGCGAGGAAGTTCCTCTTCTTTCTGGACCCGCTGCGAGTGGGCCGGGTGAGGATCCGGGATGTGCTGTCCTGCTCCTTCCTGGATGATCTACTCGAGGTAACAGCGAAATGAACTCCCGGATGAGAGACGCACTGGATAGAAGCTAGCAGAACAGGGAGGCCAGCAGTGGCTGAGATGATGATAAGATTTATAAAACTGTCAAATTTTTTATTTTTTTGAGCTGGACGGGACGTGAACCGATATATATATTCCTCTAGATACGATGATACCAATTGCGCCACAGGCTCACCTCGTGAGGCATGATGTCGCTCATTTTACGACTCAAAACGAGATGATGATGATGATGAAAAAGAATGAGATATCCGTGTTTTGTAGATGAAGCAAAGCGAGTCAGGGCAGACGGCAGACTTGCTTCGCTCGGCGTTAACGTCATATTACATTGATATTAAAAAATTGTTTTTTCATAATATTGAAATAATATAAATATTAAATAACCTTGAAAGGAGGTGTTAGATGAATGAATGACATAGCAAAAAGTACAATGGGCGGTCTTAATCGCTTAGAAGCAGTTTTTTCCAGACAACCTTTGGATGTATTATTAGAATAATGGAAAGGGGTGTACATTATAAAAAAACAAAAACCGGAAATAAATTAAATAATCAGGTTCTTACCACAAAATAATTAAACACCTACTTTAAAAAAATCTTAAATAAAATTGGTAAGGATTTTTTTAACTCTGCGTTAAGCAGTTGTTTAACTTATTTGTGGTAACATGGTCAGTTTTGAAAGTTAACATTGTGCGGGATTTGAACCCACAACTTTCGTTACGTGATATACTAATGTCGCCACGTGGGCCCGTGGCGACATTAGTATATCACGTAACCACTATTTCTTTTTACTTTAAATCTTTTACAGTTGGATTTTTCTTCTTAAATATTTCTTTTAAATCTTATCAACCTTCCGCCCGCGGCTTTGCACGCGTGGTTGGACATAAGGAGCCTTTGTTTCAATCCAAATTTCATCAAAATCGTTCCAGCCGTTCATACATTGAAACGTAACAAACAGACAGATGTAGAGACAGAGTTAGGTACTTTCAAATTTGTAATAGAACTAGCTGACCAATCCGCAGCTTCGCACGCGTAGTTTTTCAATAAAAACATTACCCTCCTTCTGCACAGTTGGGTAAAAAGCCTATGTCACCCGGGGATAGTGTAGCTTTACAACAGTGAAAGAATTTTTTAAACCGGCCCATTAGTTTCGGAGCCTATTCAATAGAAACAAACAAATCTTTCCTCTTTATAATATTAGTATAGATATAGATAGCATAATTTATTTCAGACAGTGCAGTGTCCATAGATTATAAATTAAATAAAAAAAAAACAAATTACAAATAAAAAATACAGTCACAACTTATCACACAAATCTTATTCAAAAACTAAAAATGAAAGTCACAAATTAAAAGTGGACATCATGTATTTCCAGTTGCGTGAAGAAGACCTGCCTATGGAGCTTCAAGAGCAGAACTGGTTCAGTGCTGCATCAGCTCTGAGGGTGTATGGACAGTACCTCAACCTGGACAGAGATCACAACGGCATGCTGAGCATCAACGAACTGGAGGGGTGAGCTCAAAGTCACCGACAGCGACAGCTCAAAGGATTAGCAAGCTAAAGTGGCATTGGGCGGGGCACATAGTTCAAAGAACTGACGACCGTTGGGGCAATAACGTTATCTAGCGACCACGAACTGGAAAATGAAAGATGATGGTAGATGGAAAGGCGATTTAATATAGGTTTAAGGTTGACTTTATATCGGTCGTCCTGATAATCTATGGATAATCCTATGTTCAGCAGGGACGTCCTGTGCCTGAAATGATTATGATTTATGACTTTATTTACGACACATTACATGTAGCCTTCATCATCATCATCCACAGCCTGACTTCACCCATTGTTGGGTATAAGCCTCCCCAAGTTTGTGCCAAGTACAAAACAGATTGTATAGCGTTACGCTACTTTTTTGACAACTTTTAACAGTTTCATGTTTATGGCGTGTTTGCAGGTACGGTTCAGGCACACTTACTCTCGCGTTCCTCCAGCGAGTGTTCCAGCAGTGCCTCACGTACGACGGCGAGATGGACTACAAGACGTACCTGGACCTGGTGCTGGCGCTGGAGAACAGGAGGCAGCCGGCCGCGCTCGCCTATCTCTTCCGAGTGCTGGACATCAACTCGACCGGATATCTAGACGCGTTCACTCTCAACTACTTCTTCAAGGTACAGCCAGTATAATTTCAGAGTCTTCAAGTCCAGAGTAAACAGGTTTTTTCTGGGTGAGGTTTCATTAGGTGAGGAAGTGGTCAAGCTTGACTGTCATCAATAAAAAACCAGCTTGCTAGGTGGAGCGACGAGCTGCGCACTGAAGGTGGTGGAGACTGGATGAGAACGAAGATCGAGGTCAATGGCGCACTGCGGGAGAGCTAGCTCCAGTAGATGTACTTTCAACTTTGTTTTATTTTAGAATCACATTTTGGCCGCTCGAACAAACTCAAAATTCATTTAAAGTCCTCCGTGGCGCAATGGGCTAATAGCCAGCTAAGACGCAGGAGGACGCGGATGGTTCCCATAAGCTTTGCTTAGTTTGGGGCTAGATAGCGCTGTGTGACATGTCAAACAATATGATTTTTACTATTTTTATTAAAATCACAATGATTACTATGAAACGTCAATTTTAGGCGCCTTTTTCCGCGACCAAGCCAGGAATGAAAAGCAAGAAATAAGGCTGGTTAGAATGAAAAATGTGGTTAGAGTTAAAAATTGCGATCATTAACACTAAAACATCATCATTTCCGTCCGTCTGCCCGCTGGGTACAGATCTAAAATCTTAACAAATATTGTCCTCAGGCAATCCAAGAACAAATGATCCTTCACGGCGCGGAACCCGTCAACTTCGAGGACGTCAAAGACGAGATATTCGACATGATCCGGCCGAAGGATCCGGACAGGATCACGCTGCAGGACCTGATCCGGTCCGGGCACGGTCACACGGCAGTGTCGATACTGCTAGAGCTGCATGGCTTCTGGGCGTACGAGAATAGAGAGGCGTTAGCGGCCGCCGCTGATCATGCCTGACCCGAAATTGACCCCGAGAAGGGGTTTTTAAAATTGGCTCCTAAAGGGTTTAAGTATTGTGAGGATAAGTTTCCGAAGTAAAGTTTCTGGGTCTTAGTTATAGAGAGGCGTTAACGGCCGACGCTGATCATGTCTAACCTGAAATTAACCCCGAAAAGGGGTTTTCAAAATTAGCCCCTAAAGGGTTTAAGTATTGTAAGGATAAGTTTCAGAAGTAAAGTTTTAGAAGATTAGTTATAGAGAGGCGTTAACGGCCGACGCTGATCATGCCTGACCCGAAATTGACCCCGAGAAGGGGTTTTCAAAATTAGCCCCTAAAGGGTTTAAGTATTGTAAGGATAAGTTTCCGAAGTAAAGTTTCTGGGTCTTAGTTATAGAGAGGCGTTAACGGCCGACGCTGATCATGCCTGACCCGAAATTGACCCCGAGAAGGGGTTTTCAAAATTAGCCCCTAAAGGGTTTAAGTATTGTAAGGATATGTTTCCGAAGTAAAGTTTCTGGGTCTTAGTTATAGAGAGGCGTTAACGGCCGACGCTGATCATGCCTGACCCGAAATTGACCCCGAGAAGGGGTTTACAAAATTAGCCCCTAAAGGGTTTAAGTATTGTGAGGATATGTTTCCGAAGTAGCTTACCTGCCAGGCGACCATGACTACCCCAGGAAAGCTTATTTCTATGGAAAAATAGAGTAAAATGTAATTTTAGCGAAAAAGCTACACACAGCAATAAGTTACTCACGCGCCACCGCTTCTAAGGCCTTCCGCGGTGTCGCTTTCCATCCACAGGGATCTATCCAGTTACGACCTTAGCCCACCTATTTGGTTGCATGCGGGAGACATGACCCGCCCAATCCCACTTCCGACGTCAGCGATGCCGGTCCTTGAGCGCAGCGAGGTGTTCCGAATCCTGTGTATTCTCTTGACACTCAAAATGCTGCGCTCCATCGCTCTTTGGCAAACCTTGAGCCTGAACTTTTGAGATCCAGTCAGTCAGATTCAGTCAGTGACCAAGACTGGGCACCGTAGGTTAGGACAGACAGAATACGCATGTCGATGAGTTGACGTTTTAGTGATAATGGAAGGAAGCCTTTCATGAATGTCTTCATGGACCAGTAGCTCTTCCAGGCATTGCCGATGCGACGATCGATTTCTTTGCCATGTCTGTTTTCGAAGGAAGCTAACTGGCCCAAGTAGATGTACTCATCGACATAGTGTATTTCTTGCCCATCTACCATCACCCTACGTTTCGTGCTATTGGTCATAACTTGAGTCTTTGATCGATTCATCATTAGTCCAACCTCGAGGCTCGCTGTGCTTAGTTCTTGTAGCATTTCTTGTAACTCGGATGCATTTGGGGCAATAAGAACTATGTCAGAAGGTTTGTAAGGCTATTTATACTTTAATATGTGTAAATTAGAAATCAAACATTATAAACGGTGTCTATTCTCCATTTAATTGTATAATATAAATTGTAACAAAACAATAAATTCATATATTTATAATTAGCACTTCTCACTAAATCTAAGATTATTACTTAAAATATAATAATTATTTATTTAAACATGGTTTTACTGTACCTTAAAATACCCAACTGACAAAAAACACGATTTTTAGGGTTCCGTACCCAAAGGGTAAAACGGCGCGGTATTACTAAGGCTCCGTTGTCTGTCACCAGGCTGTATCTCATGAACCGTGATAGTTAGACAGTTGAAATTTTCACAGATAATGTATTTCTGTAGCCGCTATAACAACATACTAAAAACAGTTAATAAAATAAATATTTAAGGGAGCTTCCATACAACAAACGTGATTTTTTTTGCTCGTTTTAGCTCGATATTGATAACGGCAACAGGTAGCCGCTTGAAATATTTACATAATATTTAGTTATGTATTCACTTTAAAAATACATAATTAAATTAAAATAAAACAAATATTTAAGGGGGGCTCCCATACAACAAACGTTTTTTTTTGCCGTTTTTATACATAATGGTACAGAACCCTCCGTGCGCGAGTCCGACTCGCACTTGGCCGGTTTTTACATTAAATGCAGAAAAATACAGATATAACCTCTGGAATAGTACCACTCTTTCGATGGTACTAGTAGCTCCCATTTTTTAGGGGTTTAACAATTTTTACGTAGTATTTTTTTATGGTATTTGTGGGGAAACAGGCTTACGGCCCACCTGATGGTAATCGATCACCGTCGCCTATTGACACCGGCAACACCCGGGGGGTATTGTCGATGCGTTCCCTACACTGTAGAAACCTCTACATTTATCTTGAAGCGTGCCATGTCGTAGCATAACGGGAAAACCTCAGATGGTAGCTCATTCCACATCTTGCAAGTATGGGATAGAAAAGATCGCGTGAAGCGTGTGGTGCGTGATACCCAATTGTCGACGATATGTGGATGAGCTTTATTACGTTGTATGTTATATTTCGGTGGCTTAGCTAACTTATTGCGCTTAAGTTCAAAAACTAATTAAAAAACATCAAATATTTTGGCAGCCATTAACAAATTTTAAACTAAATACTACAAGATACTAATAATATTTATTAGTGTGATTCTTGAGCGCTCTATCTTTCAATTCCTGAGCGCTGTAACACCAGCCAGCTGTACTCATACCGATTCTTGAGCACTCCTATATTCAAAAACGCTGCCTCGTTCCACAAATCCGGAGTAAGGTGTGTTTGTTTGTTTGCCCGCGACATCGTCCGGAGATCCGTAGCCACCTCCGCTGGGCGAGTTCATTATGTACTTATCCTAAAACAAAACAATTATGATATGTAATTACTGATTTAATCGGGTATTATATCACACACGGCTACACATCAAGCTATACAATTCCAGTATAAGTTGACCTCTTATTCTACGAAAAGCCTACACAATGCGAGGTCAGCTTATACTGGAAATGTATAGCTTGATGTGTAGCCGTGTGTACCTTTTTATTTGTTATCCCGATGTACGCGATAAGTACTCGTTTAAATCTGTTATTATGTACAGTGATCGCGAAAGTTTGAAAAATACTAATTATGATATCAACAGCTATGTTATGTTCAGTAAAAATATGCTGCTTAAGTAAGATATAACGACGACCTCCGTGGCGCAGTGGGCGAATAGCCGGCGGAGACGCAGAAGGTAGCGGGCTCGATTCCCGTCCCGGAACAAATTGTTTCCATGATCTACAGATATTTGTTCCTGGAAGTCTTTCGCCCCTTTTGAACCCCCTACTGCGGTCACTGAGATAAACCTCGGCAGGCAATAATCCGAGTTTACAATTACCGCAGCTCAAATAAGCTTTTAGGGTCGCATTTCACTAGAAGTGTGCCGGAAGCTACGCGGTGAGCGAGGAAAATATTGCTGGACATTTCACACAGCACTATCTAGCCCAAACTAAGCAGAACACTATGGAAACTAGATAACTGATAAAATAGTTTTATACCTTTTTTTGTAAATAAGTACTTGTAATATATAGAGAAAAACATCCAGACCCGGAACAAATATATGTAGATCATGCAAACATTTGTTCCGCGGCGGGAATCGAATCCAAAACCTGCGACCCGCGACCTGCGTCTCAGCCGACTATTCGCCCACTGCGCCACGGAGGTCGTCAATATGATTGCTACATCTGCCTAGCACAGCGCAGGTATTCTATTATTAGTGTTTTTCTTAGTTTGACGGAAAGTCACTTTTATAACCCAGCTCTCTCTATTGGGAGCCAATCACAATCACCATTAAATTGAGTATTGACAGGTTAAACATGAATGGCTTACCCCAGGATATGCTTCGATTGATGCCTTCCCTCCAAGGTTGATAAGTCTTCCATCCACTCTCTGGAGTAAGTTAACCCCTCTTTCTCCTGGCTCTCCACCTAAGGAATATAATATTATTGTACATAAGGGGAGTTCACGAATTAAACCAAAAACTTGTCGAAACACCGATAAAACGGCGGCGCAAACTCCTGTACTGGTTCTTTTTTCACCAGTATTTAGTACCTATTTGGTACCTTTTAGTAAAACATTTTGGAATTAATCTAATTAGTACTAAATTTAAGTTAAGTCAGTATAAAGATATGACATGTTTTCTACTGGTGGTAGAGCTTTTGTGAACGGGCTCGAGGAAGTGGGCACCACCGCCTTACCTTTATCTGCCGCCAAATAGCAGTACTTGTGCTGCTGTGTTCCGGTTAGATGGTAATGGTATGTTCCTGTAATTATACATAGGCATAACAGCCAAGTCCTATAGTATGGCAAAGTATCCACATAGAGATCAAGACAACATAATAGCTTGTTTTGAATTCTATGTAGATATCCATGGGCTACAGTAGCCACTTATATAGCCACACATATAAGTAGTATAAAAAAACATGTGTTGTAATTTCAGAGTATCAGTGTGGAGTCGCCCGCCATCTTGATGGTGGACACTAGCGGCGCCTTATTTATGTTAAATATTTCCTGATCTATTGAGGTACCAAATAGGTACTAAATTAAATACCACTGAAAAGAAGTTTCCGATGTAGGAGTTGGCGTAATATTATAATGATTGAAATGAAACAAAAAAGTTTTCCTTATATTAAAACAATTTGTAATAAAAAAATATGTGAAATGTGGAAGATTGAAGAACTTAACAATTTTATCTATTTTTTGATGATCGAATTAATTGGTGTAATAAGGTGGAGTTCTAAACCGAACAGTGAATGGTATTTTATTCGACATCTTTTCATCATAACTCTGAAACTGCAATATTTTTAACTATTAGGTATCATTATTTTATTCTCTTAACAGACATCGCCTAGTGGACCGTCATGCCGTGATGATGCCGCCACCGTATGATGGCATACGAGTCGGTTTTACTGACAAGGCGCGCCAATAAACTAAAACAAAATGAAAAGTGTAATCAACTTAAAATGGCCTACTTATACCAATGGCGTTCAAAAAGATAGACAGGTTATACACAAACATTAGAATATTTTAAAGTGGCGCAAAGAGTACTCTATACCTACGTATAGTTGTATATTTATGACACTTTGCGCTAATAGAGACAAATGATGGGGCATGCCTGTTGTTAAAAAGAGATAAATATACATAACTTTTAAAAACATCTTAGACTTATACATATTTATTTTTATTATTAACATTTATGTATTTCATAGATTCATATTAATTTGATACATAAGCTAAAAAAACAACAGCTCACCAATAAAAAAACTGAAGAAAACAGTAGGTTTAGTAAAAAAGGGCAGATTTCATACTTTCCTCATATAATTAAAACAATTACCTGCGTTTATTAGTTACTAGGAAGTACATTGTTATAATATTGATCACAACAATCAACATAAAAAAAAAACAATAATCAAAGTAAAATTATTTTCCTTTTTCATCCTCAATTGCCTCATGTTCAGTATTTTCACTCATTTTCCTTTTTCATACTTTTCTTAAATTTCTTCTGTGGCTTCAACTGAGTAACAATCATATCGGATTTAGTGCGTAATGAAAAAAAAATTGCATAGTGTAATAGTTGGCGCTGGACGCTAAAAAATTTTTAGCGTCCAGCGCCAACTATTACACTGATTTTTAGTAAAAATCAGACAAAAAAAGAAAAGTAGTACACAAAAATGAGTAAAACAGTGAAAACCAGTAAAAATTAGGAATGAAACAGAAAACAGTAAATCTACTACAGCAGTAGGATTGGTAACATTACATTACATACATGGTTTCTTTATTTTCTTTTTATATCGTATACAGTACTGAACTAATAATTAGAAAGGTATATTCTAAGTCAACACTATCGTGAGAACTTGATTCAAAAATATCATAGGAAGACCTATGTCCAGCAGTTTTTGGACTGATTGATGATACTTTATTTGAGTCGCGGTTCTAAAGTCTATTCGCGAGCAAAACGCTTCGATAGCGCGTTCTAACTTTTCCCGTGGCGCCATCTAGTTTTAAAGATATCAATTATCTCACATTAAATAAAAGTTTGTATCCGGCAATTAATTGGTAGGTAGGATATACCCAAAGGTTAAAATGTCAACACCCGGGTCCCGCAATCGGTCAGGCACCATACAAAAATGAATTAGCATGACCCATTTAAAAAAATTGAAAAGGTACGTTTACTTCATTGACGAATTTTTATACAATGCTCATATTACCCGACGCAAAACATTAATTATATTATTATTTTGAAATTTAGACGTATTAAGATTAATGCATTTTTTCATCTTTTAATTTAACATTAAGTACCTATTATTAATTATCACATGATCGGACATTATTTTTAATTAGCATGCAAATAATAATATTCTATTGTAACCTTAATTAATATTATTTAAACTGAATTTACTGTATTATTTTTTATTGAACCAAATGTTCCGACTCGATAATTATGTATTGTTTGCGAATAAACGAAACTGAACTGAAAAATTATATGTCGTTCGCAAATATACAGGGCGCAGTTAGCCGACTGAGATGCAGAAGGTTGCGGAGTTCGATCCCGCCGCTAGAAAATATTTTTTTCGGGTGTTTCGTTTCGTAGTTAAAATTGTCGTCGTCCCCACCCATCCGACTTTAATTATATTCAAATATATTAACTACTTTTTTGTTTCATATTATCTGAAGTCAACACTGTCGTGTGAACTTGCTTCAAAAATGTCATAGGTAGGCCTATGTCCAGCAGTTTTTGGACTGAATGATGATACGTTATTCGAGTCGAGGTTCTGAAGTCTATTCGCGAGCAAAACGCTTCGATAGCGCGTTCTAACTTTTCCCGTGGCGCCATCTAGTTTTAAAGATATCAATTATCTCACATTAAATAAAATGTTTGTATCCAGCAATTAATTGGTAGGTAGGATATAACCAAAGGTTAAAATGTCAACACCCGGGTCCCGCAATCGGTCAGGCACCATACAAAAATGAAATTGCAGGACCCATTTAAAAAAAATGAAAAGGTACGTTTACTTCATTGACGAATTTTTATACAATGCTCATATTACCCGACGCAAAACATTAATTATATTATTATTTTGAAATTTAGACGTATTAAGATTAATGCATTTTTTCATTTAACATTAAGTACCTACTATTAATTATCACATGATCGGACATTATTTTTAATTAGCATGCAAATAATAATATTCTATTGTAACCTTAATTATTATTATTTAAACTGAATTTACTGTATTATTTTTTATTGAACCAAATGTTCCGACTCGATAATTATGTATTGTTTGCGAATAAACGAAACTGAACTGAAAAATTATATATCGTTCGCAAATATACAGGGCGCAGTTAGCCGACTGAGATGCAGAAGGTTGCGGAGTTCGATCCCGCCGCTAGAAATTATTTTTATCGGGTGTTTCGTTTCATAGTTAAAATTGTCGTCGTCCCCACCCATCCTACTTTAATAATATTCAAATACAGTGTAAACTCCATGTAACGTCACTCGTTTTAACGACAAACTCTCTAAAGCGTCGAAATCATTCGGCTTTGGTTGGTTTAACTTGTCTTGCATACAATGGTACACTCTGTATAGCATTACACCCACTCTCAATAACGACAACAATTTGTAATAAAAAGTTCTTTTTAAGTTGCCAAATTAGTAAAAACTGCGCAGCTGTGTATATCGTTTTATTATCCTAGACTAGACCATAATAAACTCTACTGTCGGCATCATACACACCAAACTTTCTAAGAAATCCGTACTTTTGTTTACAAAATGGGATTGCTTGCACGTGTAGCTGCAGACTGTTGTTAGTAGAAGTGATGGATTTTATCTATAATACGTTGTCATATTCTTAGTGGCTCACAAACTTTCAAATTGTAAACATGGCTAGTAAGAGATAATCACTGTGTATTGACGAAAAAGTTTTGATGATACGCGCGATAGAGGCGGGAGAGAAAATTAAAACAGATTTTTATTGTAGGTACTATTTAACAAGACAAATCAGAAATAAACGTTTTCTTTTTCTAAAACAATTCTTCAATACTTCTCCATTTAACGACAACTCTATAACGTCAAAATATGCTCAGTCCCTTGAGTGTCGTTATATAGAGTTTACACTATATTAACTATGTTATTTTATTGTTTCATATTATCTGAAGTCAACACTATCGTGTTGAACTTGCTTCAAAAATGTCATAGGTAGGCCTATGTCCAGCAGTTTTTGGACTGAATGATGATACGTAATTCGAGTCGGGGTTCTGAACTCTATTAGCGAGCAAAACGCTTCGATAGCGCGTTCTAACTTTTCTAGTGGCGCCATCTAGTAATGATTTAGGTAAAGTTTGACTTTAGGCCCTGCTGAACATTTCTGGTAAGATCATTTTAGTAACTTGAGACCTATGGTTGTCGAGTGCTGTAGAAACCTTTAGGACAAAATAGTTACCTAATATGTCCGAAAAACATCCTATTTTAGGAAAAATAAAAAAGTGTCACTCCGCGTGAGTTCCAACAGAAGTGGAAACTGGAACAATTACGTGTGTATTTTTTGAATCGTCAGGGAATATTTTTTGAAATGTCAGGAACGGTGTTGGTAACGGTAACAGTGTCGCGAGGTCAATGGTTTTTCCCATCTCAAAAATGATCAAACAAAACATCTATTCAGTAGTGTCCCTCGAATATGCTTTTCGTTGCCTTGACAATAATAATTTTAAATTTTTTTTATATTAACTTCTTAACACCAAGGTCAACACTGTCGTGTGAACTTACTTCAAAAATAAAATAGGTAGGCCTATGTCCAGAGGTTTTTGGTCTGATTGATGGTACATACAATGAGTCGGGGTTCCAAAGTAAATTTGCGAGCAAAACGCTTCGATAGCGCGTTCTAACTTTTCCAGTAGCGCCATCTAGTAATGATTTAGGTAGTTTTAATTTAGGCAGACATCATCATCATATCAAGAACGTCCACTGCTTAACTTAGGCCTCTAGATAAATGCCCGAAAAATATCCTGTTTTTAGGAGAAAAAAAAATATTATTCAGTTTTTTTTAAATAGTGTACACAAGTTTTTGACGACCTCCGTGGCGCAGTGGGCGTATAGCCGGCTGAGACGCAGGAGGTAGTGGGTTCGATTCCCACCGCGGAACAAATGTTTGCATGATCTACAGATATTTGTTCCGGGTCTGGTTGTTTTTCTATATATTATAAGTAAGTATTTACAAAAAAAAGGTATATAAGTATTCTATCAGTTATCTGGTTCCCATAGTACAAGCTCTGCTTAGTTTGGGGCTGTGTGAAATGTCCATCGATATTTTTTTTTTATATTCACTTGTATCAGTGATGTCCTCGGATATGCTTTTCGTTTCCTTGACGCGTTTAATCAGTTTTGCAGTGCAAGTTATGTTTCAAGTCAGATCAAATCAGTACGCGTTACAAACTTTATTTGTTTGTACAGTGAGTGTAATGTGTGACTTAATTAATAAATAAATATAAATTATCACACATTTTAAAATAATATTAAGAAACAAAAATATAAGAAAAAATATTTATTTGTGACGGTACAAAACACACACAGCACGCTAGTAAGATACACACAATAGAACAAATTCATACACACAAACAACAGCAATACCCAACAAAATTTTTGTGTAAATATTAAAATGTTTGTGTACCGCAATTAGTAGAAACGAATAAAAATTCATTCATTCATTCTTTATTGCACACCAGAGAATACATTTAAATATACAGAAATAGAGGTCATGTACAAAGGCGAGCTTAACCCTAAGAAGAGTTTTCATCCAGCAAACCTTTGAGGCTAGAGAGATAGATTATTTTAAAGGCAGGTGCGTGTACAAAAACATAAATGAATATAATTGGGTGGGGTGGTAGGTTGGGGAAAAAGTCTTTTCACATTATAGTATGTATGAACTTGTTATAAAATCTCTTTGGCTACTATTTGTATCTGGCTGGTTTTGGTATCATTCAAAGTTTAAATTTTAAAGATGATAATTCCAAATTCAAATTAGGAAAATGTGTGATTTTTATTTGTTTTTCGTACTGTAAAGATGAGTGAATCTAATGAAGAAACTCGATACATTTTAAAATTTTACTACAAAAAAGGTAAAAATGCAACGCAAGCCGCGAAAAAAATTGTCATGTTTATGGACCTAGTGCAGTGTCTGTGAGAATAGCACAAATTTGGTTTAAGCGTTTTCAATCCGGAAATTTTGATGTCAAAGATGCACGTCGCTCTGGTCGCCCTATTACGGATAAAATTGATGCCATTTTTGAAAAAGTGGGGCAAGATCGGCATATCAGTAGTTACGACGTAGCTGAAGAACTGGGAATTGACCACAAAACAGTTTTAACGCATTTGAAAAAAAACTGGGTACACTAAAAACCTCGATATTTGGTCTCACTGAAAGAAACCTAATGAACCGTGTACTCATTTGTGATTCTTTATTACAACGTAATGAAACCGAACCATTTTTGAAGAAGCTGATAACTGGTGATGAAAAGTGGATCACGTACGACATGAACGTGCGTCAAAGGCCGGTCAGGCTTCACATACTGGCGAAACCCGGGTTAACTCGCAACAAGGTGTGGTGTGTGTGTGTGGTGGGATTTGGAAGGGCATTATTCATTATGACCAGTTACCACCAGGCAGGACCATCGATTCTGAACTCTACTGCGAACAACTGATGAGATTAAAGCAAGAAGTTGAAAGAAAGCGGCCGGAATGAATAAAAAAGGGGTGTGGTTTTTCATCGTGATAACGCTAGACCTCACACATCTTTAGCCACTCAGCAAAAATTAAGAGAGTTTGGCTGGGAGGTGTTAATGCATCCGCCGTATAGTCCTGAACTTGCACCTTCAGATTTCTACCTGTTTCGGTCTCTTCAGAATCATTTAGGCAGTGTCAGGTTAACATCACGAGAGGAACAACCCCAAAATTTCTATAGCAATGGGATCATGTCCCTACCTACAATATGCAAAAAGTTATCAAACAAAATGGTACCTACATACTTTAGTTAAATGTAAATAAACTATATAAAAACTGTTTTGAATTTTCTTTAAAAATGCGAAGAAACTTTTTCCCCAACCTAATATACCCAAAACTAATATGAACTATACCTAAAGTATGTTATAATATGATATTTATAATAAATACATTATATGGAATAATATATATATATATACCTATAATAATATAAATTAGAGAGAAAGACCTTAACTTTCCGTTTGAATGGCTTTCCAATGGGCTAGCGCGAACTTTATGAGGAAGTTAAAAATGTTAAGTTTCACAAACATATATATAATTTAATTTAAAAAATAATTATCTTCGTGGCGCAGTGGTTGAATACAGCCGAATGAGACGCAGGAGTTTGCGGGTCCGATTCCCGCCGCGGAACAAATATTTGCATGAGATACAGATTTTTATTCAGAGTCTAGGTATTACTACATATTGCATGTATGTGTTGACAGAACGTATATTGTGATGGGTCACATATTGCAAGCATTCTGCTAGATAGTGCTGCGCTGTGCTGTGTGAAATATCCATCAATTTTACTATTTATTTATACCTACTAATTTCACAAGCAAATAAATAAAAATGCTGGACATTTCACACAGCGCTATCTAGCCCCAAGCTAAGCAAAGCTTGTACTATGAACCAGATCACTGATAGAATATTAATATAATTATTTTATGACGTGATAAACGTCTGATAAAACGATGAACGCCGGCTGCACGCACGAAAAAGCATGACTCATTGTCACGTTCCAGCTGAGCCGAGCGTGCGAGCGAGAGCGTGGAACAAGCGATAGAGACGCACGATCGGCCTAAGCATTCGGCTTGTGACGCATCTATCTCTCTTCCACTCGTTATCACGTATTATTATCGTCCGGAAACCTACTTTACAGACAACCAATTTTTTTATAATTCTAATTGAGTAAATGTTACCGTTCATCCCATAAGGCTGGAATGCCCTGCGTTCAGTAAGCACTGATAGCTGCACGGTGCGGCGGAACACGAGCTCTCTCACTACGCCGTCACCACCGGCCCAGCGACCTGCATCATAAAAACACATCTGAAAAGGGTGTTTTAGGAGGAATCAGAATGGAATATCGACGATTTTTTTACACCTATAGATCTTCGTTTGACCTCAATCTCCCCTAATCGTAAGCGATGATGTGCTCTAAGCTGGAGCACGAAGATCTAGAAGACACCTCTTCACTCTTACCTTATGGTGAACCGGATTGTAGACTTCGGGGAAAACAGACGACGGTAAAGTGTTCCATACCTTAGCTGTGCGCATCAAGAACGTAGAACCAAAACGGTGTGTGCGAATCGGTGGTGTATCAACTAGGTACGGATAGTACTGAGCCGTGCGCCTGCTTGTCCTTTGATGGAAAGGAGATGGGGGTAGTAAATTAAAGTAACTTGTAGACTTGGGTCTTGCACATTGTTTTCGGCTCTGTATTTTTTTTTTGCACAATTTAGACGTCACATAAAAAATTAATTTCAAAAATGTCGTACAAAATTTCATATTCAAAATTTAAATGAATAAAGGCTTGAAATGAGCTTGTAATATATATATATATATATATAATAAATTTAGTATTAAATCGGTACACCTACACTGGAGATAGTGTACCAATTTAGTACTTAAATTCTGACTATAGTGTTTATATCCTATAAACAGCCATTTGCTGAAACGGATGAGTAAGCTGGCGACCTGGGTACCTAAAATTTTAATACAAATTTAAGAGAGTAGGTACCAAATTTGTACTAAATAATGGCGTATTCAGATTCTTTCTTTGGAAGCTGAAGACATGCCCTCAAATTAATTAATTTGTGAAATTTTGATTAAATACCTTTCCATTCATTTTCTATTTTTAAATATTTAATTGGATTTATTTGAGTAATATATATTTTAATTACATATATTCACTTTAATTAAGCCAAAATTAGGAGTAGGTATGGCACGTTTACTCACCTCTCCCCCCGGAGTGGGGTCGCAGGGAGAACTTGGTGAGCAGCATGGGGTACCTCCTCTCCACGATCTCTACGTCTGTGATGCGCGTGTTAGTCATGTGAGTGTGTACGCCTCCAGACCCTGCCCAGCCCGGACCCTGGAATAGTGAAAACAAAACTTAAAGTTAGTGTAATCTGGAACCAACGTTGTTCGGAGAGTTTATTCCCACAAGAACAATTACAGTTCACTTAAAATTGAGATTAAAAGAGTACAGTAGGTTTGGGCTAGTATCCAAAGCATGCATTCATTATTAAACTTATAGGCAAGCGTGCTCCATCTTCGATCTCAACATCACTTGCCACCAGATAGGGTAGTGGTAGGTACATGACTGAAGTAAAACTTCTTTTTCAAATATTAATTTATAAAATTGCTAAAGAACGAAATGAAACTACGAAACATAATCAAGAAATCACCGTTCGCGTAACGCTAGAAAACTTGCAAACGAACTACTGACTGAGATATATATATATTTCGTGCACTGGCTATGAGACGAAGAGAGATAGAAAATGTGCGCGCGCACTGCTCTCTCTTGCTCCTACAGTATGATACAGACAATAAGCCTGCACTGTGTCTCAGATATACGAAACGTAACTGGCTATGAGAGAAAGAGAGAAATAAAATGTGTACTCGCACTTCTCTCTCTTACAGTAATATACGAAACGTAACTCTCTCTTTTTCTATCTTCACTAACTTATATCTAACCTCTCAACTTCCGTTCGCCTCGCCCGATCACACTTTTCTTAACGCTCACGTTCGCATTTACCAGCTTAGGTACTCCCCAAGTAAAGCGTGCGTAAAAACGTTTACTTCTTAAAAAACTTACTCTTTAAATATTAAATTTCAGAAACTGTTTGATATCTATATATGTACATATACCTATATCTTTGCGAGCGGTCTCAGCGTAACTTTCTCCATTTTTGTAATGAGTTTTAACAATGTTAACACGTTCTTTTGTGTAACGCTCCATTTTTAATATTCGGAACAATTGTAGGCGACAGCTGTCAAATTTTAGAGTTGCCATATACACGAAAAAAATTTACCCAATATTTAAAAAGTGCACTCTTAATGAGACACCCTATATATAAATCGCAGGTTTTCTAAAAGACTTAGGTATCAACACACTCAAACTATAAATACTTTAGGTAGGTAATTCAAATTAAATTCTGTTAGCATTGACCTTTTACATGATGTTCTACTTGACTTCCATTCCCTCACTTGCAAAAACGCATGAGAACAATCCAGAGATCGGATGTGAAGAGCTAAGGATCAGGCTCAATGACGCTCCTTGGGAGAGACCATGGAGAGACCTACGTTTAGCAGTGGACTAATTGATTTTAATGATGCATTATTGTAGCTCGATTAGGGCTGCATTCCGAATCACGCTAAAATCGATATCATCGCGCTAACAAGCGTTCCGAGTCACCGTGACCGCGAAAACAATGTCCCGTGAATCGTCATAGATGACGTCATTACATTCGCCATTTTGCGCTAACAACGTCCATGTTGCTTTATTTTATTTTATTTATTTGGGAAGATAAACAGTCATACATTATGAAGTAGAACATAGTGCTAACAGTTACATGAATAATTGCATGACCCACGACATCATCCACAGATTAATTGAAGAAGTGAACAATATTAATAATTTTACAAACAGTAGGTATATGATTAAACAGTAAAAAAAACAGAATAAATTGGTAGTGGGTACCAACAATATACCTACTATCAGCTGCTCGAATGCCAGTAAATAACACAAATAAATAGGTAAAGTGAGTTAATTAGAAGTTGGGCCGCATAGACAAACTCAAACCCGTCAAAGCATAACCATACAAATCGCATCGCAGCCACGTATGAGTGTCAGATCCGCGCCTGCCAGTCGTCTCCAGCCGCCCTGCCAGATGTGTGATTGATCAATAGTTACGCGACCTGACGTATTAATTCTGGGTTCCGGGGAATAAGTATGTAGTAAAGAATGAAAATTGAAATAAAAAAGTGGCAAAAAAAATATAGGAAATTGTTGTTATGAAATTATAGGAACACTGACTGCGTGCGTGTTCATGATCGTTCCGAATCCTTGACAGCACTCAACTGTCATCATCGCGATAACTGAATCGGTACGCAGAATAGCTACGTAAACGCTAACAGCGGTGCGCTGTGTTTATGCTGTGTTTCGGAATGCACCTTAGCTATACTCGTGCAAATTTAATACATCGGATTAAATCGGGTCGGATTTAGAAGGTGTCAAATTACTACCAACGAACAGCGGAATCAAAATAATACATTGGAATATCGTATTAGCGAAATATTGATCTAGGATTAACTAGTGTTTTTGAGCGTAAATTTTCAATATACTTAAAGTAAAACTTTGTGCTTAACTAATGCAGTTGTAGTGCTGCGGAGATGTGGACGCTGCGAGAAATTGAAAAGAAAAAGATAGACGCATTCGAAATGTGGTGCTAGAGAAGGCTTCTTGGAATATCATGGACCGAGTTTCGTACTAATGACTCTATACAACAGGAGCTCGGCATAAAATAACGCCTGGCGGCTTTAGTACAAACTCGGATTCTGAAGATCTTCGGCCACGTCTCGAGGCGGGACACGGACTCTATTGAGCGTCTTGTCGTACATGGACGAGTGGAGGGCATCAGACCGCGCGGAAGGTCGCCCATGCGGTGGACCGATCAAATAAAAGCTGCAGTGGGCGGCCAACTGCACGAATGCACGAGAATGTCTGTCAACAGAGACAAATGGCGAGATATCGTGAGGCGTGTAACATCTGCCCCCAAAAATAATAGTGCAACATGTTGACCACGACCGTCCTGTCAAGAGCATTACGATTGAATAGAATTAGAATAGAATAGAATTATTTATTTCACAAACAAAATAGGTAGACAGACAGGTAAAATACAATACAATGAGATTATATTAGACCTACAGCTAGAACACATACGTACCTACCCCACCAGTAGGTAGTAGGCAGATGCACCAACTAGTCCCGCTCCGTGTCACGCGTGCACTAACAGGCTCTGCCTCAGCTTTATGCTCCTTAGCAATAAATGATGCAAAGCAGCGCTCGTTTTCAGGCAGAGCCTTACGTAGGGTGACGTCACAAATTTAAACAAAATACACATAATAAAACGAATTATACAAGAATAAACATATTTATATAATAAATAAATAAGCAATGAAACAATATTAATAAAAAATACTTATATGATATACAAAAACAATAAGATGTTATATATATGTAGGTACATATATAATAATTATCTTCTTTAAATATAAAAGAAAGTCGTGTTAGTTACAATATTTATAACTCAAGAACGGCTGAACCGATTTGACTGAAAATTGGTGGGGAGGTAGCTTAGAACCAGGAGACGAACATATGATATTTTTTATCCTGTTCGACCGCGTTCCCGTGTGACGTGACATAAAACGTCAAAGAGAATACAAGTCACTATAAAATGTGGTATAACAAAAACGCATCTGACATAGAATAACAAAATGCAAATGACAGCTAAACGTAATTTTGTCTGGATATGTATGGTTGTAAAATGATGGCCGGCGACAATAATTGACAATTCTACCAGGGTGACGTATATTGACAGCCCGCGTTATATGTATGTCAAGGCGGTACGAAGTTCGGCGAGTCAACTAGTTTAACATAAAAGAGGAGAGGAGAAGGGTTATTTAGTGGCTGTTTGTAAATAGTGTCTCCTGATGAGAAGACGAAGAAGATATAGTGTATCGATAACATAATCATTATTTGGCATTGTGCTGATGATTTTTCGATTTCTAACGAAGACGTTTGTACAAAGGTGTCACGGCGTGCAAAAGGATCGTCAAATTGGACGTTAGCTTTTCTTTAGTGTAAGTTCTGTGACAAAAAGTTGACTTACCGCTCCACTTCCTCCAGCAACGGTTTCGTAATAACCCCAGTCTTCTTCGCCCAGAGTCAAGTTATTCATACATCCTTGAGACGCTGCACATACCTGCAGAATACGTTAATAAAATCAAATCAAATCTTTTATTTGCAACACCTAATACAAAACTAAATACAAAAACAGTATCCCACTAATATTATAAACGAGAATGTATTATCTTCGAAATCGGTTCAACCATTACGAAGTGATTGAGTAACAAATAATGAAATAAACAAACATTCACATTTATAATATAAGTGTGATTAATGCTGTTACGCAAGGCTAAACTATGAGGATCGCTGCGCTTGCACCGACCTGAATAACATACCAGTTGCACGTTCCAGTTACATCAGCGGAACGTGAACCGATTGACGTCAACCGCGCCGTCCACGGAATTTACCTAGCTTTTATTAACATTCTTTGTTCAAACTTCGAGCAATTCTCATTGTAGATTAATTAGTTGTACTCTGTAATTTTTAAGATTAAATTAGATTAAATTAAATCAATCTTTTTTAAAACTTACCCTTGAGAGCGACCTACGTATTTATGCTGTAAATATTACCTACTGCTGTTAATACTAGTTATATTTATGTCGATCAACCCATCACTTACCACCAGGTGAGGTAGTGGTCAAGCGCTTGACTATCATCTATAAAATGTGTTTTGTTTATATTATTTTAAAATTATTTAAATAATATTTAAGTATATTTTTTTACCAAATTTAAATGTGCACAATAATTCTCATTTTATTTTATATAATTTGTAATCATTATTAAGTACCTAACTAATATAATTGGTTTAATTAAATCGTGTTAGTTTCTAAATAAATGAATAAAAAAAAGTGAAATGAACGAATTGAATGCCTAGCTAGAACCCTGCTCAGACGGAACCCTGTATACAATAGACACGTTCACTCATATCTCCGCTCACTCAAATCTATGATTAGAGGGCAATAATTATGGTCATTTTGTATGGGTATCTGATCTTAAAAAGTGATCCTAAAATTGATTTATTATGGAAGTGTACTTGTAATGGAAACCAATATAAAAAAAATATTAAATGGTGTTTGTTGGCAAGCGCATCACTTAAGAACGACTGGATAGATTGACAGATAAATAGACCCTGAAAATTTGATAATTTTGTAAAAACTGAAAGTGCTTATTTTATGGGATTTTTTTTGGTATTACTCCAAAGACCATAATTATAAGCTATATTTTATTTTGAAATCTTTTTAATTCATTCTTTTAAGCAGTTCTTTTAGTTATTCTTAATTTTTTAGGTTAGGTAATTGTAATTTGCTGTAACAATAAGTCATTATAATGATGTTTTTACAATATAACTGTTTATTTTTTTTTACTAACCTATACTGTCCCACTGCTGGACAAAGGTCTCCCCATCTCCCCTCAATCTAAAATAACTCAGAAATGTTTTTACATCAAACAAGTGTGGGGCGTCTATGGATAGGTCTTCAAAAATGATATTGAGGTTTCTTATACAGTGTGATTTTTTAACTGTAACAGTACGGCAGCACCCATAACCAGACGAGATACAGGTGCAGTTTATTTTAAAACATTAGCTCGTTTTTGAAGAAAAACATTTTGGCATTAAATTTTTTTTGGTCAAGTGTGAGTAGCGCCTTAAAATTAATCAAGTTGGTAAAAATTTTTTTTGATGCCGATCGATGTAGTCCTTTGTAAGGATCATTTTAATGTACCAGATGAAAAAAAATCTGAACAGCGGAAGTTAGTCAAATTTGATAAAAAGTATTCTCATACAACAGGACAAACAAAATTCCTTCTACAAACATTTTATTAGATTCTAATTGCACATTAAAGAAGTATTAATACCAGTGGCGTAGCGTGCCTTGTCGGGGCCCCGTATAAAAATTTTTTTGGAGGCCCTTATATGGAGGTAAAGATTTTTCACAAAAGAAAAAAAATATTGTGAGAAGTAATATTTATTTATCACATAATTTACCCATTTTACAAATAAAAATCGAATTTTAAATATTCACTCTCCTTGCCTTTTTATCGGCAAACTGATTTATTAAATCATTTATGGCTGATGATGATTTTAGTTTTTCTAAAGTTTCTGCCTCTATGGACAATAGTGAGATGTCTGACAGCCGTTCTTGTCCCATCGAAGTTCTTAAGTAATTTTTTATTAGTTTTAATTTTGAAAAACTTCTTTCTGCCGTTGCGGTTGTAACTGGAAGGGTCAAGAATAAAAAGCATGCTGTGATTACCTCGGGAAAACTGGATGCAAGACTATTGAATTTTACTAGCAATAATTCAATGAGTTCTTTAATGGAATAAATTTTTTTAATTTCAGAATTTAAGCATGTTTTTAGAGCCTTTAATTGGTCACAAAGATTAAGTGAGATGTCTTTACTGTATTTAGCAGACAGTTTTCCGGAAGCGTTTAATATCTCTTCGCTTGAAGAAGATAGGAGTTTCTCCGGTTGTAATATTTCGAATATACTACTCAGGTTGCAAAGGCTCTGAAATCTTTCTTTAGTTTGAGAAATTAATATGTATATCTAAACAGCAATAGTATACATTGACTTTGAAATAGGATTCCGGGTCGGAAATTCTCTCATCTTGTGATAACTCATCAAAAAAACGCTTCGTTATCTTTCGCCTACTGTTTTTAAAAACAGTTGTTACCCCCCACTTTTTTGCTAAATCTTTGGATTCATTTAGCAAACTATTAAATGAATTCTGATTTCTTAATTGGCACAGTCTATTTTAAAGATTACTTAATAAAATACTAGATTTCTGTAAGTCATTATTTTCATGCTGTAGAGCTTTAGAAACAGGATTAATAATTTCAAATAGTGAAGAAAAAAATGTAACGAGCACTAAGAAATCAAAACTCTCTAAAATATTAATTATAATTTTACATACTTCACGTTCATCTTTTTTATTTGAAATTAAATTTAGTTGGTACAAAGTTTTCATGATTAGTAAAAAAATTTTCTTTACTGCTAATAAAGCGTCGTTCCTAGAAGACCATCTGGTAGGACATACCTTTTTAAGGGTAATCAAATATTTTTCAGATGAATCGTCACTTAGCATAGCCCAGCGTTTTATACTATTGCCAAAAAAAGTATATATTTTTTCTAAATTATCGAAAAAAGTCGATACTTCACGAACATGTCTCGCAGCATCGTTCAAAACCAAGTTTAAAGCGTGCGCAGCACAATGAACATAATCGGCATTTGGAGCATGCTCTTTTATTAGGGTTTGTAATCCTCCATACACACCCGACATAACATTTGCTCCATCGTATCCCTGTCCTCTACATTTAGTCAAATCAATTCCATATTCTTTAGTCAAATTTAAAATGACAGTTTTCAGACCTGCAGCACTGCAATCGGTTACTGCTATGAATCCTAAGAAGGACTCACAGATTTTTATTTCTTTAGGCACATTATCATCATTTTCTGTAACCGAATATCGAAAAACTACAGATAGTTGGTCAATTTTTGACAAGTCTTGTGTTGTATCCAGAATTATTGTCAGAAATGGAGCTTTTTTAATTTCTGAGATAATACTGTTCCTAACGTTAGTACCAAGCAAACTAATAATTTCGTTTTGAATCGTAGGGCTTAAATAATTTATTTCACCTTTCGGTTTTAGAAAAAGTTCTTTTAAAGTTGCATCATAGTTAGATAGCAGACGTGAAATTGCCATAAAATTGCCAGAATCAGAATCATGCCCCCTCAAAGGTAGATTACAAGATACTAAAGTAATTATAACATTAATTATACGATGCAGTACATCTCTCCAGAATGTAATTTACTATCGATTTCACTTTTCAATAGAGTATCGATGGTATTTCCTTGCAACCAATTATTATAAGAGAGTGAGGCACTAATATGCTGCTGTGACTTTTCATGGTCAAGAATAGTTTGTGTGAAATTGCTTCTAACCGAAACACCGTTAACCCAAGCAGAGGAGTACGATTTGTTTTGACGATCTGCTAATAACCAACAGAAGTGACAGTACGGTTTGTTTAAAACGTTAGAATAACATAACCATGGTCTTATAATTTTTATGCCTGCCTGATTGAAATATGAATAATAATAAGCTGAAAAAGGTCGGTTATTTTCTGAAACTTTTGGAAATGGTCCTTGTGGTTTAAATGGACCCAATTTAAAAATTATTTTTCGTTCGCATTCAGTTAAATTGTCACCAAAATTTCCTCTATCTGATGAAATTATATTACAATCTGCATTATCTGCAGATATATCAGAATCGTTGACTTGGGGTTCCTCGATTTCTGGATGGACATCCGATAAAGTATGTGCTTGGCTTTCTTCTATTTCCGGATGGATATGTGACGAAGAACATGCTTCAGAAGAATCTAAAAATAAACGAGTAACTGTTAAAAAATAAATACGAATGCTTTGATACTAAACTAAAAAGAGTTATATATAAATAAATAACGTTACTAAGGGTCACAGTTAGAGAGTGTTCAGTTCAGACGCACACAGATTCTACGCGGATTGTGCTCGTACCTATTAGTAGATACAAAATCACCTGCAGCCCGTCCGTGCATTACTATACACCTGCGTGCTATTTAAACGCAGCGCGTAGTGTAGTGGCCATACAAAACGAGAACCCGAAAGCGAGTCTGCACATCTGAAGTTCTCAACACGCAATTAACGATACGATACGGACTGATAAACAAACAACAAAACAAATCGATCCTATAGATAAGTTAGAATTTTGTTTTTTTTTAATCAAGGCACGGAACCCTAAAAACAGTATAATTGTGAAAATCGAGGGGGGAGACAACTTTTTGTGACGGACAGATGGACAGACCGAAATTAAAAGATTTCCTTGTTTATTACTACGGGCCCCTAATAAATGGGTTGGGTAGTAGTGTAGTACTTACCTTTCCAATCTAAATCACTCACAGTATCTTGTCTCTGAAAAAATGAAGAAATTTTGGGCACTTTTTTTATAACCTCGTCCCTTTTCTGTTTAATTTTTCTTTTCTCAGCGCCGCTGGGATAATCTCTTTTCCTTTCACTCATTTCTTTTACAAATCGTTACTAATACTGCTAAACCAGAAGAACAATATTGTTTGTACTGAATTACAATGTAATGCACATTTATATAAAGCGCGTAAATAAACAGTGCACTGCACTCCGTGGTTTAACATCCAATGCAAAGTACAACAACGTACACGTACATCGCGATATCGATGAAGGATTCCCGGGGATTCCCCGCTGAGTTGAAGATGAAGTAAGTAAAACGGGGAAGTCCCGCAGCCCGCCATAACGATGTAGTGTTGCCAACTTTTGAACGCACGCTTAAGGCGGGAAAAAAAGGAATTGCTTTATAGAATTTTGTCATTTGTAAAATAAAATAAATTAGAAAGTTTTTATTCTTTTTCCTTACACACTTTGGGGGCCCCCGTGGCCCGGGGGCCCCGTATAATTGATACGGCAAGTACGGCGGTAGCTACGCCCCTGATTAATACTGTAGCGATTAAGAAGTTTAGGAACTCCATGCTCTCATGAGCAATTCCAAAACATTTCGTATTTCAGAACAATTTAGAATTTCGAACATGGTTCTTGCACCTGTCGGATTTTTATATTAGTCATTGCATCATCTTATTTGTTCTATCATGGCATTGTCAAATAGTCAAATACGCAAAAAGTAGACTTAATTGAAGCATACTTCCTTAAGCGACGAAGCCCAACTAATGCGCTGAAGTAGTATCAGGAACGCTACCCAGACCGCGATTGAGGAAGTATGCTTCAATTAAGTCTATTAGTTAAGATGGAGACATCTTTTTCTAGGCCTACCACGGCTGCGTCGTCCGTTCGAAATCCACTGGGTGACTAGATTCGTCCGTCGTTCTGGACTCATTCGAACCACAGGGCCTGCCCAATCCCATCCACCTCTCTAATGTTAAAGTAAGTAAATTACCTGGAATGCTTTTAGAACAACGTCTACAATACGTTGCGAGGTGAGCACGTTCCCGCCCACGACCGCAGCGCCCTCGGACGGGTCAAGGATAGAACCGGCGGGAATCGACACCGTTACTGGTGTTAGACAGCCCTGCAAATATTCACATTACTATATAGTGTTTGATAATATACGCACAAAAATAAAAGGCGTTATTTTGATGAGCATAATAAATAAATTTGTGAAATGTTTACCATAGAAATGTGGAATTTATTTTGGCAAGTAAAAAGAACAACTTTATCAAACTTTTGTGGTGCTATTGCACAATGCTTGACATCTAACCAAAGATACTGTATTTGTGACGTCTCGAGATATCTCTTGTTGTCCCTTTCTAACCCAAAACTCGTTGCCATTTCCGAAAGATATATCAAATCGGCCTTTATTTTTGGATGTCGATTGCAAGAGTAGGCAGTAAGTTTTATATCGAATGAATCACCTAAAGTTAGATGATTTTCTTTAAAATTTGATAATATATTTAAGATTGTGTCCATTGGCGCTTTTCTTACAGTCTCTATTTAAGGGGAAGACACTTTGTTCTTGTGTTCTTTATGAACACTGACACTATATTATCTCAAAAGGTTTTGTCCTTTTCAGTCTTCTCACTATATCCCTGTTGTTGATGATGTCAAAATATGCAGCGTTTTTTTTTGCTTGCGTTGACATAGAAGCTTGATTTTTTTACATTTAAATGGGACCGTAGACCCAAGTATTTGATCATTTGAACGTGATACCTCCCGCGTTCCTGAGAAAAAAAGTCTTGAAACCGACAATGTAGTGGTCTAATAGAACTGACTCGCTCTGCTCTATAGCTCGGAAGGCAATAACTTTATTAATCTGAACCTTATTTGTATGGGACGAAGATCTTACCTTGCTGGAACAGTTTACAACTAGCGGTAATGGTTTTAGAACTGTACGTAATGCAAATCTACCCTCAACAAATTGTATGTTTTTTTTATTTAAATCTTAGAATTTAAGTACAACTGTTGTTAGGATTCCGTACCCAAAGGGTAAAACGGGACCCTATTACTAAGACTCCGCTGTCTGTCCGTCGATCACCAGGCTGTATCTCATGAACCGTGATAGTTAGACAATTGAAATTTTCACAGATGATGTATTTCTGTTGCCGCTATAACAACAAATACTAGAAACAGAATAAAATAAATATTTAAAGGGGGCTCTCATACAACAAACGTGATTGTTTTGCTCGTTTTTGCTCGATATTAATAACGGCAAAAAGTTGGCGCTTGAAATTTTCACAGAATATTTAGTTATGTATTCCCTTTAAAAATACTTAAATAATTAAATTAAAATAAAACAAATATTTAAGTGGGGCACTCATTAAGTTCTCATTTAGGTTTTTTAAATTATGTTAAAAGATGTAAGGTTGTTTAGCTACCATATCTAATGTAGCACACCCATTTAAAGCACGGAATAGTTTGTTACCTGGTTTAAAGGCACATCATGTCCAACCATGCATCGTAAACAGTATATCAACGCTGACAAAGCGATCGCTCGGGGCGCGTTCAAGTTGCCCCACACTTCTACACCAGTTCCACTGAAATTATAAACAAATAGTACATTGTTAAAATTACTCGCGTTTAGAGCGTATTGTACCTCTTTTTAAACGTGCAGTCTATGGGCCAAATATACGCAGAAATCCTACAATGCCTTACGAATCCAATACAATAACGGTTTCAGGATGTTGTTGGGGCTGCCAAGGTTCTGTAGCGCATCAGGGATGTTTGCAGACGCGCGTACCGATATATTCTACGCGATCATACGCAAAAGAACCGCATCCTTGGTGAGCCGCATGCGTGGAAGCACCAACAGCTTCCTGACCGTTGTTGCCGGGAACATGAGCTCATATATCATGAGGAGGATGGCTTTGCTTAAGACGATCACATGCCTGGTGTCTCAGTAAGGCGCTCATGTTCCAATGTTGCCGCATTTATTTTATCTTGTTTTTTGTGTACCTAATAACAATATTTTATAAGTAAGTTTTTTCTGTGTTACTAACAAAAATTATGGATCCGTATTGTCTGAAATAAACGTTTTATTATTATTATTATTTTACAATACAGACACTAAGCCTGGACCTTTAACATGGGCATTACCGGGGCCGGAGGCAACGAGAAAGAGGCTTGTTTTCATTAGTCCTATTGCAAGATGGAGGTGGGACAGATGGTTAAACTATTGCAATAATGGATTATGAGTACAGGTTATTGTCAGAGCAATGCTATTGGAATGGATGCTGGGCTATGGGAGAGATGAGATACGGCACCTGCCAATTCCGCATCAAGAATGATTACAGATCGCGCGCAGAATGCCGATGGGGCCGGAAAGTTCTCGAATGGAGGCCACGGACCGGCAAGCGCAGCGTAGGACGTCCACCTACAAGATGGGCAGATGACTTGGTAAGAACCGCAGGTCGGCGTTGGATTCAGGCCGCTTCCAACCGCAGTTCCTGGAGATCAATGCGGGAGGCCTTTGTCCAGCAGTGGACGTCCTACGGCTGATATGATGATGATGATGATGAATGCTTGAGGCAGGAGGTGACTAGTCGTCTACTAAACGGGCCCCCATAAGTGCCGCCAATAGAAGGCAGCGTAAGGGGCAACGTTGGTGTGGCCGGTTAAAGGGTTTTGAGAGGTGTGCTGCAGTTTCACTAAGCGCTTATTATTATTATTGACGAAAGCTATAAGTGAACTATTTTACACCCTAGATATTCTAATACTATTAATATTAGATTTCTAATTCAACTTAATAATACCTACTTATAAACCGACTTCAAAACAGGAGGAGGTTCTCAATTCGACTGTATTTTTTTATGTTTGTTACCTCAAAACTCCCGTCATTTATAAACCGATTTGGAAAATTCTTTTCTTATTTGAAAGGATATACTTTCAGATTGGTCTCATAGAAATTTTATCGAAATCGGTTCAGTAGTTTGTTTTGCCTGTTATCTGTTATCGGTTGTGTTTTTAACCGACTTCAAAAAAGGAGGAAGTTCTCAATTCGACTACATTTTATAGTCTTTTTTATGTTTGTTACCTCAGAACTTTCGATTGGGCGAACCGATTTTGATGATTCTTTTTTTATTTGAAAGCTGGTGCTTCCCGTGTGATCCCATTTCTATTTGGTCTAGTTCTGACAAAGGCATCCATGAGAAAACCATATGTCTTAAATTTGTTTAATTTTTACGTTATGTTTGTTAGCTTAGAACTCTGTTGTTACTCAATCACGTCGTAACGGCTGAACCGATTTCGATGAAATTTGGTATGTACGTAGATTATAACCTGGATTAACACATAGGCTACTTTGAATTCGTAAACTGCGCGTGCGAAGGCGCGGGCGGAAGCTAGTACTAAATAGATAAATGTTGTTACGCGAAATCACAATGTGCAGCGCCGCGTTCCCTGTCCAGCGTGACGGTGAGGGCTATAGGTGTTCCGTTGTCCATGTACTCCACGGCTCTCAGCACTGTGGAGCCGGTGGCGGCGAACGTTTTGCTCGCTATTTCCTTAAACAGATTTAACACGTGTTTATGTACGACATTAAATGAAAACACAGGTAGGCTATTGTTGTAAAATAGATTTTTTCAAATTACAATAGAAAACTTTAAATTTTTATACAAACTTAATACCTACTAAAACATTAATGAAACAGCCTGTATAAAATATGCAAACGAATCATATTCATACATTATTTTACGTTAAAAATAGTTTATTGGAAATTTATCGATTACTGGATAAATATTCAAGGTACTAGTACCCACCTCTAAACTCAGTTAATACTATTCCGGATGTGTGTTTTAAATTAATGTCGTACATAGCATACCAGGTTGTATATTGAAACACATATAAATATTTAATTTATTCCCAAACAGTCAGTTCCAGAGGTTACCTTCTACATTCAAACAAACAAACTCTCTCACTTTTCCCTCTTTATTATAATTTTATATTATCATGTTATCCACATACATAATGTTGACGACCTCCGTGGCGTAGCGGGTTCGGGTTCGTTTCCCGCCGCGGAACAAATGTTTTTATGATCTACAGATATTTGTTCCGGGTCTGCTTTTTCTTTAGATTTTAAGTATTTATTTACAAAAAAAAAGTATTTATGTATTCTATCAGTTCTCTGGTTCTCATAGTACAAGCTAGTTTGGGGCTAGTTGGCGCTGTATGAAATGTCCAATGATTTTTTTGTAAAGATATCTTGTTAGAAGAATTTAATCAAGATCGCTGCAGCTGTTTGGTCGTTAAAACGTTACAAACAGACAGACAGAGTTTAGTACCTTCGATTTTTTTTTGGTAGAGATCGCTACTTAGCGATGAGATTGCCAATTGTATACATATATTTTAATACTGTTACTTTTAATTGTTTTGTTGTTTATGATGTGCAAAAAAATGTTATCTAATCTAATCTATGCATACCTTAAGCATCTCTCTAACAGCTAGTTCTGCGTTCTTCTGTATATGTCCCATGTACGCTTGAACCACTTCTAATCCATACTGGTCAATCAGCTCTCCCACGAGTTGAATACCCTTAAACAAATAAATATATAATAAATTTATTTATTAGTGCACTAGCTGATCCGCCCGCGGCTTCGTACGCTTGGTTTGTCAATAAAACATGACCCTCCTTCTGTGCAGTCGCGTTAAGTGTATCCTATGTCTCAAATCCATTCATAATCTATCTAGGTATATAGATACCAAATGCCATCAAAATCGGACGAGCCGTTAAGTCGTGAAAAAGTAACAAACAGACAGAGCGACAGAGTTACTTTTAAATCGGTATGTACGTAGATTATGTTACTTTTTGTTGTACAAACAACACGTCTGAAGCCGCTGGCGGAAGCTGGTTATACATAATAACCTTCCTCGCTCACCTTTTTCTATTGCTGAAAACTACATTAAAATCCGTTGAGTAGTTTAAAAGATCTAAGGGAACAGACAGCGGAAGCGACTTCATTTTATACTATGTAAAGATCAGCCGAGACGTGGTGCCAATCGGATCTCATTTACCCTAATGAAGACCCACGAATCGAACCATAACATTGTCAGTCGTAACACCGATAAAACGTTACGTGATAAATCTTGTATCACACTAATATAATAAATGCGAAAGTTTGGATGTTTATTTATTTATTTGTTTGTTACTCAATCACGTCGTAACGGCTGAACCGATTTGAACCAACCTTTTTGTGACGTCGGTCATTTATATATAGGTAATTTGAGACACACATTTGTTAGGTTTTGCTGTTTTTGTGTGTATGAATTTGTTCTATTGTGTGTATCTTACTTGTGTGCTGTGTATGTTTTGTACCGTCACAAATAAATGTTTTTTTCTTTCTTTCTTTCTTTCGATTTCGATGAAATTTAGTATGTACGTAGAAAATAACCTGGATTAACACATAGGCTACGTTTTATCCCATAAATCAGGTGCCATGGAATAAAAATGGGGTGTCAAGTTGCAACAGCGAGTTTAGCTTTATTTCTACGTTACCTACACATTTAGTGGTGTAACGCGTACGAAGTCGCGGGCAACAGCTAGTAAAGGATAATGAAATTAGATGTTGTTCATTAAACTGACACTAAATTAGATATTGTTATTAGATATTGATATTGCCAGTAATTACAGGAACATACCATTACCATCTAACCGGAACACAGCAGCAAAAAGTACTGCTATTTGGCGGCAGACTACTGTATTTCGCCTTTGTCAAAAGCTTGTGGAATAGGCTTACCCTCTGATTAGCGGCGACTTGAGCCTTCAAATCCGATAAGTTGTCAGCCAAATTCCTAGTTCCGGAGCATCCTGCCACTAAGCCAGGTTTCATCAATTCTGCAAGCAAATCAAATCGGATTAGGTATTAATTTCTTTGAAAAAGAACTAACTCAACTAACTGGACTGTCTGTCCTATGTAGACGTACTCGTCAACAACATCGAGAGTTGAGTTCCCGGCTGATACCGTCTAACTCGTGTCATTTACGACTGACGACCTCCGTGGCGCAGTGGGCGTATAGGTTGAGACGCAGGAGGTAGTGGGTTCAATTCCCGCCGCGGAACAAATGTTTACACGATCTACAGATATTTGTTCCGGTACGGGATGTTTCTCTATATATTGTAAGTATGTTGTTACAAAAAAAAACCGTATATAAGTATTCTATCAGTTATCTGGTTCCCATAGTACAAGCTCTGCTTAGTTTGGGGCTAGATAGCGCTGTGTGAAATGTCCAGCAATATTTATTTATTATTTACATAATACATAATACTTTAATCATAAGATGTTTATATGTAACTGATTTTGTTTTGCAAATAAAGTAAAGTGTGAATATAAATATGATTACCTCCGTGGCGCAGTGGACGAATGGCTGAGACGCAGGAAGTAGCGGGTTCGATTTCCGCCGCGGAACCAATGTTTACATGATCAACAGATATTTGTTACGGATCTGGTTGTTTCTCTATATATTATTAATTAAATATTATACGTATATATTTATAAAAAAATGTAGGTATATAAGTATTCTATTAGTTATCGGGTTCCCATAGTACGAGTATGGGGCTAGATGGCGCTGTGTGAAATGTCCAGCATTATTTATGACTGAGGCATTTACGTCAAGAATTGGTGATGTTTCTTTTATGCCACCTGGAGATGGAACAAGGATATGGCCCACCTGATGTAAAATGGTAACCATCAATATTCTCGTGA
Organism: Philereme vetulata; assembly: GCA_918857605.2. Lineage (NCBI taxonomy): Eukaryota > Metazoa > Arthropoda > Insecta > Lepidoptera > Geometridae > Philereme > Philereme vetulata. The sequence continues at coordinate 4,810,272 of OU975422.1, read as the reverse complement.
AATCCACTCACTCCAAGGTTGTCTGGAAGATATCGCTTTTGGCGATAAGACCGCCACTTGTATTTCTGCGTGTATTGTTATTTGTTTTTTTTATTTTAAGTATGATTTACATTAAAGCGTTTACTATCTATCACCCATAACAAAGTATTGCCTTCTAGGTCACGCTCCTTAGAAACGTGCCCTACGATGGACTGCCCTGGGTCCATACACTTGAGGCATACATGTATCTTCATGTGTCAATTTCAACGGCAACCATACCCTTCAAAGCGAAACAAAGCAATGCTGCATGGCGGCAGAAGTATGGTGCTAGTTCTTCCCCGGGTGATCCCTTTCACAAGACACTCAACTACTCTTTTCTTTTCTCTTACTAAACCTGCTTTTCTAATTTTCGCAATCACTGTACATAATAACTGATTAAAACGGGTATTTATTGCGTATATACCTCTTTTATTTGTTATCCCCACGTTCCGGCTTTCAAAGTCGAAGTCAAAATCTTTTATTCATTAACATCACAAGGATCATTTTGAAACGTCAATTTTACTGCCTGTTCATTCGCGACCAAGCCAGGAAAGAAAGGCAAGAAACAAGGCTGGTTGTTTTTTTTAATGATCCTTTTAGAATACATAACAATACAGGTAATAAATTACGTCTAAATTGTAACATTTCGAACGAGTTGGAGCAATTTCAATCCCAAGCTTCTCTATCATCTAAATAATCCGATATTTTATAGTAGGCTTTTTTATAAAGATTTTGTTTAATTGCGTTTTTAAATTTGTTAATTGTCAATTTTTGTACATCACTTGGAAGTTTGTTATAAAAAGCGAACACCTTGCCCTTTAAACGATTTACTAACTTTATGGAGTCTACAAGTGGCAACAGCGAGTTTATCTTTATTTCTAGTATTAAAATTATGATGTGCTATGATGCTGTGTTGCAACAGCCGTGGTTACGGGCGGACTCCGCGGGTTCACGGTTTGTAACACAGCGGAAACGTCGGGATAACAAATAAAAAAGGTACATACGCGATAAATACCCGTTTTAATCTGTAAATATTTTGACTGCTTGCTGATGGTCTACCTTCAGTAAGCAGTTTCTCTTTGAATGTCCCTCCATCTACTAGCAGCATGGACTTGAACGAAGCGCCTTCTTGCGCGAGGCTGGTGGAGTGCGGTGGCATCGAGCCAGGAGTCAAGCCTCCGATGTCCGCGTGGTGGCCTCGAGACGCTACGAAGAATATTGGCTTCGGTTCCGATCTGGAAGCAGATACAAAACAAATCATAAATAAATATCAAAATATTGCTGGACATTTCACACAGCGCTGTCTAGCCCTAAACTAAGCAGAGCTTATACAATGGGAACCAGATAACTGATAGAATACTTTTTACTTTTTTTATAAGAAATATCTGTAGATCATGCAAACATTTGCTCCGCGACGGAAATCGAACCCGCTACCTCCTGCGTCTCAGCCGACTATTCGCCTACTGGGCCACGGAAGTCGTCATAGACATGAGTTAGACGGTATTAATTAGGAACTCAATCTCGATGTTGTCGACGAGTACGTCTACCTAGAACAGACAGTCCAGTTAGCTCCAACGTGGAGAAAGAGGTCAGTCGACGAATCCAAATCGGCTGGACAGTGTTCGGGAAACTACGAGACGTTTTCTCGAACAAAATACCTCAGTGTCTTAAGGCGAAAGTATTTGATCAGTGTATGTTACCAGTGATGACGTATGGTACAGAAACGTGGTCTCTCACTATATGCCTCATAAGGTCGGCTCGCGGTCGCTCAGTGTGCTATGGAGAGGGATATGGTTGCTGTTGCTCTACGAACTCCAATCAGAAATGAGGAGATTCCTCGACGAACCAAAGTCACCGACTTAGCGCAAAGGATTAGCAAACTGAAGTGGCAGTGTTTGTAATTGTGTTAGTATAACTATAAAATTACTCGCTGACCCGCCTGCGGCTTCGCACGCTTGAAATTTCCCGTTCCCGTGGGAACTTCTGGATAAAAACTATATAAAACATTCTTGTCAAAGTGACCGCGACTCTTCATGTAAATGACTTCACGTCAATGAACGACGCCAACGCGCGACGGTCAAACTATATGGATATGGTTCATACAAAAACACTAAAAAGGCGATTAAAAATGGGGGGTGGGGTAGGAGGGTGAAAATACTTTACAACCTATTCTCATACCTACCGAATATACAAATAAAATTTCATAAGAATCGGTCAAGACATTTCGGAGGAGTTTTGTTACAATCACTGTGACACGAGGATTTTATATATTAGAGATAAAATATAAATATATAGAACAAAGTCGGGTTAGTAACACCATTTATAACTCAAGAACGGCTGGACCAATTTTGATGATCTTTGATTTATTGGATTTGTTTTGCCCCGAATAGCAGAATAACTATTAAAATATCAGAAAAATGCACGCAAATAAAAATTATGCAGAAAATTCATTTTCTCATACATAGATGCAGCTAATGATGGCCGATTGACAATGCCACCGGCGACGTACATTGGCAGCCCGCGTCATATGCATGTTAAAGCGATACGAAGTACTCCGGAGCAGATAGTAATATAAAAAACGAGTATGCTTTAGACCACACGACTGAAGTAAAACTTCTTTAGCTCCATCTATATATGTATGTTTATATATATTTGCAGTTTGTATAATTTAGGCTAATATGAGATAGGAGATATGCGACAAATCAACAGGCTATAAGAGAAAGAGAGAAAGAAAATGTGTGCTCGCACCTCTCTCTTGCCCCTACCCTAATATACGAAACGTAACTCGCTCTCTTTCTATCTTCACTAACTTATATCTCCCTTTCAACTTCCGTTCGCACTTTTCGTAACGCATTCACCAGTTTACTCCCCAAGTCAAGCGTGCGTAAAGAAATTTTACTTCAAAAAGACTTACTTATGGAAGACAGGAGTAATAACCGTCAGGTCCGGTAGATGGGAGCCTCCTGCTTTGGGGTGATTGGCGAGCAGCACATCGCCTAGCTTTATTGAATCACCACGCACTTTCATCTGTAATTGTGAGACACACATTTGTTAACACACAGCATACTATGTAAGATACATAAAAAAACATATTTATACATACAAAAACAAAACAGTAAAAGTATTGTTTTTTTCATATTTTACACAAAATATTTATACATACAAAAAAACCATAACAGGTATTATTTTTTACATATTTGACAAAACATAGCGTTACGCCGAGGCTGTTACAGAATGAGTAATAGTCGGCCGCTCGAAGTTACACCTACTGTGCCACAGAATAGGTAATACTAGATATGTTATATACCTACTACGTTCTTACCTACAATGACACAGAATAAGAAATAGTAATCTTGTTGAAATACCTACACGTTTCTAGTTGCCAGTGGAACCATCGAGAACGTTCGAGAGATATGTGCTGTGCGCGGTATAAATAGTGTGTAGAGACGCCCGAAAGGAACAGTTTGGATTTGACGACACGTGCAAATATTTAGGTGTCTTAAAGTGTTGTTTGTGCAACAATGGTGTGAATTAGTGTGTTGTGATTACTTGTGATTAAGATCGTGTATTTATAATTTTAATCTTGAATAAAAGTGTTATTTTGCTTAGATTTATTTTCATTATTTTATCCCGAACCCTCAGCTCGTAACATATTTATACGTACAAAAAAACCAATACAGATATTGTTTTTTTTTGTGTGTACCTTACTTAGTATGCTGTGTGTGTTTTGTTCTGTCACAAATAAATGTTTTTTTTCTTTCTTTCATGTAACACAAAAGACACAATTTTCGTACAGTATTTGTTTTAGTTCCGGCCATGGGATTAAGTGACTTTGTAAATTGGTCGGATTTTCTGCTAACTGATCGAAACTGATTGCAGTTTCGTTCAGTCAGCGCCTTGGGGGCAATACCAACTCGTATGCCGCCATGCTGTGACCGCATGGTCCAATAGGTGTATTGGAATATCCATACGAATATTATAAATTGGAAAGTAACACTGTGTCCTCTGTCTCTCTGTCTGTCTGTTTTCACGACTAAATAGATAAGACTAACTTTGATGAAATTTGGTAATACAGGTAGATTTTGACCGAAATTGGGACGTAGTCTACTTCTTATCAGACTTTATTGATGGATAATATTAGAAGACACGTTTATCGAAAAATCTAATATAATATTTGACTATCTTCCGTCAGCGGCTTCGCACGCGTTATGAACGAATGAAAACACTTTATTGTACACACACATTAAAAAATAAAAACTACAGACAAATAGAAGACACAAATCAAATAGCACAATGAGCGGTCTTATTGCTTTGAACCGATTTCTTCCAGGCAACCTTTGGATGGAGAGGATTCAGTAATGTAAAAGATATGGTCGGAGGTGCACTTAAGTTATGGATGAAAGGCGTTATTTGTCAACAAAAAGTAGCCTATGTATTAATCCAGGTTATAATCTAAGTACATACCAAATTTCATCAAATCGGTTTAGCCATTACGACGTGATCGAGTAACAAACAAAAACATCCAAACTTTCGCATTTATAATATTAGTGCGATATATCTTAGTTTTATTTTCTTAAACTTTTCCTGCTACTTGTCGTGCACTACCTACAAAATATATTTTCCACATTACGCAAAGGTTAACTGGAAGAGAATTCCTGCTACCATTAAGTTCGTCTATGTACAGACATATTAATTAGAATTTTCAATTAAAATTTCAAAGTTTTAGTATTTACCTGGTACTGCACGGTTTCTTGCATGGCCCCCAGATGCACTGGAATATGTGGTGCGTTGGATACTAGGCCCCCATCTGGTCCGAAGAGCGCGCAAGAGAAGTCCAGTCGCTCCTTTATGTTGACAGATATCGAGGTTCTTTGGAGGACCCTGAAATTTAATTATTATGGTTTTTTGTACTACCCAGAGATGATGGAACAAGCATAGCCGAAGCGAAGTGGTAACCATCGCCTATAACCAAATACGTCTACGGATCAAATATTCACAGAACTCCTACAATACCATACAGATTCAATACAACAACGGCTTCAGGATGTTGTTGGAGCTGCTAAGGTTCTGTGGCGTCAGGGATATTTACAGACGCGCGTACCGACGCATTCTACGCGATCATACGAAAAAAATGGGGTGTGGCTGTGCCATGGATACGGTCGTATGTTGTACGTGGATACGTGTACATAACATGTAATATTTTGAACCTTAATAAGGTTGTAACTTAAACGAACGCCGTAGCTTCTCCAAGTCAAAAGTTATGGGAACTCGAAACGCAGCAAAATGACCTCAAAATGGCGGCGCTTCCCCCTCCACCGCGCGCGATGCGTCACAGTCCTCACTTAGCGTAACGAATTCTTTGATCTTTTAGCTATTCAGTGGTGTAATTGCATTTTGGATGGAGATAGACATAGACAATCATTTATTTGCCAAACAATAGCACACATAATACAAAGTCAAACAAAATATTTGAATTATTCACTATAAAAATAACCATTATTCAGAACCTATGTACATGCAAAACAGACACAAACTAACAATATAATATAAAATAAATAAATAAATATTGCTAGACATTTCACACAGCGCCATCTAGCCCCAAACTAAGCAGAGCTTGTACAATGGGAACCAGATAACTGATAGAATACATATAACTATTAACTTTAAACATGAGGTAGGTATGTTGTGTGCTATAGCAGCAAAAAGGCCTCGCCTCAGCATTATGTCAACTGGGTTAGCAGTTGACGCTGTTATTCTGCAGAGACCGCTTAATCACCCACTAGACCCTGTGAGAGCAAAATTACAATAATTGTGTGATGTCAAGTATGAATGTGTATCATAAATAACAATAAAATAATGTCAGTGATATTAAATAATCATAATGAGATGATAGATATGTAGCTGCAACACCAAACTGTATCCCTAGATTTTATTTTTATTCGTTTTTTGAATTGCCTCCCACTATAAAGCAATTTTAATGACGTATTCACGTCAAAAGAACCGCATCCCTGGTGAGCCGCGTGGAAGCACCAACAGCTTCCTAACCGTTGTTGCCGGGAGCATGGGGTCGATCACACGCCTGGTGTCTCAGTAGATGCGATGTTCTAATATAACCTCATTTTACAATGTATCCTTTTGTGTTCCTACTAACAATAATTTTAATGTAAGATTTTTCTGTGTTTACAAACAAAAATTATGGATCTCTGGAGATGATGAAAGAGGCATATGGCCCATCTGATGTTAAGTGGTAACCATAGCCTTTATCAAAGTATTGCCTAGTAAACACGTACTTTTGGATTCATGCCCCATTTTTTTCATAGTTAAGAATTCACGTAACAGGTTGTAAGCCCATCGTTGCTTTAAGAAAATGTATATGAAATTGACGTATACGCAAGGAGTAATTGACGACCTCCGTGACGCAGTAGGTGAAGAGCGGACTGAGCAGGAGATTGTGGGTTCGATTTCCACCGCGGAACAAATTTTTGCATGATCTAAGGACATTTGTTTCGGGTCTGGTTGTTTTTCCATATAAATATTATAAGTATTTGTTTACAAAAAGTATACAAGTATTCTATCAGTTATCTGGTTCCCATAGCTTTGCTTAGTTTGGGGCTAGATGGAGCTGTGTGAAATGTCCAGCATATAAAATATAAATAAACATACCTGCCCATCTGTTCTGCGATGCTCATGAACCGATGTCCGAATATACTCAATTGTATGGAGTCCAGCGCAGTGGTGACCACTCTACGACGTCCCGAACCAATTGTGATGCGAATATCTCCAAACCTTGTTATTTCTGCGCGACAATCTATAATAATTCAAAAAAGTAAATTTATTAAAGTTTAATCTTAATTATAAAAATCTCGTGTCACGGTTTTTGTGGCTACACTCCTCCGAAACGGGTTGACAGATTTTAATGATTTTTTTTTGTATAATTGGTAAAGTATTTTTCATCCTCCTACCCCCACCCCCCGTTTTATAATCGCAATTTTAGTATTTTTGTATGAACAATATCCATATAATTTAACCGTCGTTCATTGACGTGAAGTCATTTACATGAAGTGTCGCGTCACTTTGTCAAGAGTGTTTTATATAGTTTTTATCACGAAGTTCCCACGGGAACGGGAAATTTCAAGCGTGCGAAGCCGCGGGCGGGTCATTATATAAAATATCTATTATATATATAATAAAATAAATATATTGATTTTAATATGATAATTTTGATCACGTAATTTTAGATACAGATGATAGTCATTAAAAATGTCAATGCCTTTAATTGGCAAATTCTCAGTACAAAACCCACCAAACAATGTAATACTTGGTGTAGGCGCACACTAGGCGACACGCGACAGCGACAGCTCGGCGACTAAACGCGACGATAGGCTGCGGCCGACAATTTTCATATATTTTGTTCAAAGCTCCGCACACTTGGCGTCAAAGTCGCGCGGTCGCGACGACAAGCTAAGGGAGTCGCGCGCGCTCGCTACTTGTCGCCGCGTCTAGTCGCGCTGTGCACGCGCACGCACGACGACAGCGTCAGTCTCGCTGTAATAGCCTTTCCGCAAGAGTGATGTTTTTTCTCCGTGGTGTCTCATCATGTAGTAACTCATTAAATTAATTCACGCTCATCCTGAAGTATTTGATAAATTTTTCAGCTCATAAAAAGCAGAGAAAACTGCCCACGTTCTTGGCTAGAGGTTAGTATTGGATGGACCCAATAACGGCGATGGATTTGTCGTACTCTGTCCCTTCGTATTCGCAAGATAAGCACCAAGCCAAGTGCAACTAGAGGCTCCATATTCACTCCCAAGATGAACAACACGGCCGCCTCTCACGAATACTCTACTTCGTAACGACTGGTCACCGACGCAAGCGACAGCTCCGCGTCTTGTCGCGGCGACAAGTCGCCCAGTTTGCGATGACCCTAAAGCTGTTGACGTCCCTATTTTAAGTACTTGAATAAATTATCAATTTTTATTTATTTTCAATATAAACAGGACATTTAAACACGATTTCTGAGTTTTTACAACCGACTTCAAGGAAGAGGTTCTCATTTCGGTTGTATGTTTTTTTTATAATGTTTGTTAATCGATATCTCCCCGAATTGTTAACTGATTTCGATTATTCTTTTTTTATTCTATAGTTATACCTCCATGGTGGTTCCATGATATGGATCTGATGATGGTTCAAGTTCTAAAATATCAATGAAATAGCCTATATAATAGGTAAACAAATCATATACATTTATCATGTAAGTAGGTACCTGTTAAACTGACTAAGCGGCATAAGCGCAAAGGCGCCGCCGATTTACGTTAAAAATTGATTATTGGAAATGTATCGATTACTGAATAAATATTCAAGCTACCGGTATTAAACCCACCTCTAAAATCCCTTAATACGGATGCGGATGTGTGTTTTAAATTAATGTCGTACATAACAAAACAGGTTGCATATGATAATAAAACTTCCTTACCAGGTTCTACCAGTATGGTGGACAGGTTGTCCATGATGATGGCTGGTCCAGGGATGATCTGGTCCGGTTTCAGCTTCTCCAGGAGATAGATGGATGTGGTCTGGTATCCGCCGTCGAAGTACACTTCTGTGCTCTGCAAAATTTAATTGTACACTCTTTTTTACGAACAATTTGAAGACCACAGAGTTCCTTGTGAAACCTCGCCCGGGGAAGTGCTACCACCATACCTGTTTCTGCCGCCAAGCAGCATTGCTGTGTTTCGGTTTGAAGGGTATGGTTGCCGGTGAAATTACACGCACATGCGGCTTTACACCTGTATGCCTCAAGTTGATGGACGCAGGGCAGTGAAGCGTAGGGCACGTATCTATGTGCATGACCTACGAGGCAATACTATAGGCGATGGTTACCACTTCACATCAGGTGGGCCATGTTGTGACATTTCAAGTCGTATAAAAAAGACCTCCGTGGCGTGGTGGGCGAATATCCGAAACGCAGGAGGTTGCAGGTTCAATTCCTACTGCGAAACAAATGTTTGCATGGTCTTCAGATATTTTTTATTCAATCCCTCATTGAAGATAAGGGGTTTTCACGGCCATGTTTGTGTAACTGCTAACAGATGGTGTTGCTCTGTCATGCTCTGATAAACAAAGCAAAGTGAATTATCAATGTCAATTGCCGTGTCAACATTATCAACCGAGGAACTTGAAATAAAAAAAAAACATTTGTGTTCGTTTCTCTGACGAAGTTAGACGGTTTTAGATAAATTTTGTTTCTTTGAGATTTTGGCATATACACCATATTTTTGGCGACGCATCTACAGACAGTTAGTTACGCTAGTTGGAACTAGTTTTTTTATTTTTTTTAGCCGTCCGCCGGCAAGATTGGTCGACGATATTATAAAAATCGCAGGTCGTATTGCGACAACGAAGAGAGGCCCATGCCCAGCAGTAGGATGAGAAAGGCTGACGATGATGATGATGAAATGAAAAGCCCTCATGATACCTTTTCTGATGTAGGTTCGATTCCTTCCCCGCTAGAAGGAGCTGTCTCCTCAGGTACATTGCTGAGTCCCACGCCTCTCACTCTTACATCATCGACTATAACGTCACGGCCGGCGAGAGTGAACCCAAACTCGCTTTTATATCTGTTTACAAAAATAAAAGATAAAACATTTATTTTACACGACATACAAAAGAAAACACAATTACAGATGGAAAACAGATACCTTGATTAATAGTTACGTAAAACCACGTAATTTAGCCATTGAATAGTAAGAACATATAACTATGTGTGTTGTTATATTCAACATTAAATGAAAACACGGGTAGGGCTAATAATCATTACCGTAAAAAGGCTGTGGTCCCCGGTGCGGGGGACACCATTAGCGCGCAGTCCGTGCCAGAGTAGCGGAGGTGGACATATGACTCTATTTGTATACTGGACTCTGGTAGACCTCTCTTACCTATTGACAAAGGCAGTGTAGAAGTCTCCATGACGCGGGGAGGCTGTGGTCTCCAGTGCAGGGGACACCATTAGCGCGCAGTCCGTGCCAGAGTAGCGGAGGTGAAGATATGGCTCTATTTGTATACTTGACTCTGGTAGACCTCTCTTACCTATTGACAAAGGCAGTGTAGAAGTCTCCATGACGTGGGGAGGCTGTGGTCTTCAGTGCCGGGGACACCATTAGCGCGCAGTCTGTGCCAGAGTAGCGGAGGTGGAGATATGGCTCTATTTGTATACTGGACTCTGGTAGACCTCTCTTACCTATTGACAAAGGCAGTGTAGAAGTCTCCATGACGCGGGGAGGCTGTGGTCCCCGGTGCGGGGGACACCATTAGCGCGCAGTCCGTGCCAGAGTAGCGGAGGTGGACATATGGCTCTATTTGTATACTGGAGTCTGGTAGACCTCTCTTACCTATTGACAAAGGCAGTGTAGAAGTCTCCATGACGCGGGGAGGCTGTGGTCTCCAGTGCCGGGGACACCATTAGCGCGCAGTCCGTGCCAGAGTAGCGGATGTGGAGATATGGCTCTATTTGTATACTGGACTCTGGTAGACCTCTCTTACCTATTGACAAAGGCAGTGTAGAAGTCTCAATGACGCGGGGAGGATGTGGTCTCCAGTGCAGGGGACACCATTAGCGCGCAGTCCGTGCCAGAGTAGCGGATGTGGAGATATGGCTCTATTTGTATACTGGACTCTGGTAGACCTCTCTTACCTATTGACAAAGGCAGTGTAGAAGTCTCAATGACGCGGGGAGGATGTGGTCTCCAGTGCGGGGGAAACCATTAGCGCGCAGTCCGTGCCAGAGTAGCGGAGGTGAAGATATGGCTCTATTTGTATACTTGACTCTGGTAGACCTCTCTTACCTATTGACAAAGGCAGTGTAGAAGTCTCCATGACGTGGGGAGGCTGTGGTCTCCAGTGCGGGGGACACCATTAGCGCGCAGTCTGTGCCAGAGTAGCGGAGGTGGAGATATGGCTCTATTTGTATACTGGACTCTGGTAGACCTCTCTTACCTATTGACAAAGGCAGTGTAGAAGTCTCCATGACGCGGGGAGGCTGTGGTCCCCGGTGCGGGGGACACCATTAGCGCGCAGTCTGTGCCAGAGTAGCGGAGGTGGACATATGGCTCTATTTGTATTTTGGAGTCTGGTAGACCTCTCTTACCTATTGACAAAGGCAGTGTAGAAGTCTCCATGACGCGGGGAGGCTGTGGTCTCCAGTGCGGGGGACACCATTAGCGCGCAGTCCGTGCCAGAGTAGCGGATGTGGAGATATGGCTCTATTTGTATACTGGACTCTGGTAGACCTCTCTTACCTATTGACAAAGGCAGTGTAGAAGTCTCAATGACGCGGGGAGGATGTGGTCTCCAGTGCGGGGGACACCATTAGCGCGCAGTCCGTGCCAGAGTAGCGGATGTGGAGATATGGCTCTATTTGTATACTGGACTCTGGTAGACCTCTCTTACCTATTGACAAAGGCAGTGTAGAAGTCTCAATGACGCGGGGAGGATGTGGTCTCCAGTGCGGGGGAAACCATTAGCGCGCAGTCCGTGCCAGAGTAGCGGAGGTGAAGATATGGCTCTATTTGTATACTTGACTCTGGTAGACCTCTCTTACCTATTGACAAAGGCAGTGTAGAAGTCTCCATGACGTGGGGAGGCTGTGGTCCCTGGTGCGGGGGACACCATTAGCGCGCAGTCCGTGCCAGAGTAGCGGAGGTGGAGATATGGCTCTATTTGTATACTGGAGTCTGGTATACCCTGGAAAATAAAATATTTAGTGTTACATAGATCTAAGCAATGTCACAGAATAAGTAATATAAAGTAGGTGACGAGCCGTGTCATAGAATATGTAACACTAGTTGGACGCGAAACAGTAAATATTTGACTTCAATAATTGACAACCTCTGTGGTGCAGTGGGCGAATAGCCGGCTAAGACGCAGGAGGTTGCGGGTTCGATTCCCGGCGTTGAACGAATATTTGCATGATTTACAGCTATTCGTTCCGGATAAGTATTATATCAGTTATCTGGTTCCCAAAGTACAAGCTTTGCTTAGTTTGAGACTAGATGGCTGTGTAAAATATTCAGCAATCATTATTCATCATCATTCTCAGCCCGTGTCAACCCACTGCTGGTCTAATGCTGGGCTTAAGCCTCTCTTTGTTTCTGCCATTCTTCACGGTCCTGTGCCAATCTGAACCACGTACTTATGGTTGTCGGCGACCCATCTCGCTGGTGGACGTCCCCTATTTCGATGGCCAGTTCTCGGCCTCCACTCTGTTAGTGCCTTAGTCCAATTGTCGTCACTACGTCTGGCCAAGTGTCCTGCCCAACTCCACTTGAGCACCAATATTCGCTTGCTGGCGTCTTGTACTTTAGTCTGCTTGCGAATTACGGTATTGGGAACTCGATCTACGAGTGTGATGCCGAGCATAGCGCGCTCCATGGCTCTCTGTGCTACACTTATTTTGTGCACAGCCTCCTTCGTGAGCCTCCATGTCTCGGCACCATAAGTCATAGTTGAAAGGACACATTGATTATAGAGACGTGTTTTAAAACATTGTGGATTGTCCAGCATTATTTATTATAGTAACCGTCGGCAACGCGGCGATACGAGCGATTGCTAAAATATTCGAGGGTCTACTAGTTTAGTTGCGCTCAAGTATAAATATATATATATACTTACGAGTATATTATAAAGAGGTACAATTTGAACTTAGTACGTTTGTATGTAATGGGTAATCACCGGAAATACTGAACCGATTTTGAAAATTGTTTCGCTGAATAAAAGCTACACTATCCCTGAGTGCAAACAGAGGGTTGTTAGTCTGTCTAATATAATATATAAATATATATTATAATTATATAATATAATATCAACCGCAAAATAAAAAATAAATATTAAAGTGTAATTAAATAAGATTTTTGTTGAAAAATTACTTTTTCAAAACAAGCTTTTAAAAAATTCATAATCGGAACCGCAAGCGGATTCAAAGGAGCCCAAACACTAGTAGCCTACTATAATCCATTCAGAAGTTCCGTTGTCTAGCATCCGTCTCCATCATGAGACCACCTCCATGGTACCAGAGACTAGTAATATCAATAGACTGTCAATGTCCATATAAGAAATCGTAGCCCGCAAAAAGCTCAAAATCCCGTATTATTTGTAGATGGCGCTGTCTCATAGCCTGGAAACTTTCATAGCGGCCATTGCAACCCACAAATAAAAATAAACTTCCACTAAAACACACCAAAATATTTCAATATTTTTTAGAATAAGTAAAATAAGATTTAACGATTTTATTTTATATTGACGATTTACCACTTTCATATGCTTAATCACAGATGGCGTGGGAAGGTATCACATCGTTTTTACGTAGATGGCGTTTAACACAAAATTAACGCAAAGTCCGAAACATAGGGAACGAAAGAGAACTGTGAACTGACTGACATTGACAGCCGGGAAGCAAGCACACGCTTTTTGTACCTAATTTTGTTCCATGCTGTGTTGCCAAACCTCACTTCTCAAAAATCACGACTAGTATGTCGATATTTTGTTGTACATAATGTATGTACATATTGTGTACGTATTGTGTTCATTATTTTAGTAGGTATGTTTCCAGTTCAAATTAATAGAACGTATTATCTTGTAGTAGGTATGCATTTGCCGGGTACTTACAGATTAATTTTATTTTCTTTCAAAAAGTGTTCTACTTATCTGTACATCACTATAAATATGTATTCTTATATTACACATATGTAGGTTTTTTCGCATTTAAGTGATAATGGTACGATCATAGACGTATGTAATGAATAAAAGATATATATCCTTTTCTTTTCTAAAAAAATCCCTATTTTGACGGAAACTTTCATGTTCTGGCAATGCTGAGAAAATGTGCGCAAATCTCTAAAAATTGCTAGAGACTAAAGTTTTAACGAAACTGAAGAGCGGCAACCTCGCATAACGTAAAGGTCACAACGTCGCAATAATATTATTGCGCACGTGTAATTGGAATTTTTTTCAAGGGTCATCGCGAACCGTCTCTAACGCAGGTTTGATGACTTCCAGCCTGCCGAACAAGCCGGGTTCCGTAAAGGCTACAGTACCATAGACCACATACATACGCTGTGGCAAGTCATACAGAAGACCGAAGAGTATAACTTGCCGCTATGTCTCGCGTTTGTGGACTATGAGAAAGCCTTCGATTCGATCGAAACATGGGCAGTGCTTCAGTCTCTCCAACGATGCCGTATTGACTATCGGTACATCGAAGTGTTGAAGTGTTTGTATAAAAACGCCACAATGTCAGTCCGAGTACACGAACAGAGCTCGAAGGCGATTCCCTTAAAAAGAGGCGTAAGACAGGGAGATGTCATCTCTCCGAAACTGTTTACGACCGCATTGGAAGATGCCTTCAAGCTTCTGGAATGGAAAGGACTGAGCATCAATATTAACGGCGAATACATCACTCACCCTTGGTTTGCCGACGATATTGTGGTCATGGCAAAGTCGGTGGAAGAGCTCAGCACGATGCTCGAAGGCCTCAATCGAGTCTCCCAACGGGTAGGGCTTAAAATGAACATTGACAAGACGAAAATTATATCGAATGTCTATGTCGTGCCTGCCCCAGTTATTGTTGCGAACTCGGCTCTTGAAGTTGTCGACGCGTATGTATACCTAGGACAAACAGTCCAATTAGGTAGGTCCAACATACCTCAGTGCCTTAAGACGAAAGTCTTCAATCAGTGTGTGTTACCAGTGATGACATATGGAACCGAGACGTGGTCCTTCACTATTGGCCTTATGAATAAGCTCAGAGTCGCTCAACGAGCTATGGAGAGAGCTATGCTCCGGGTTTCTCTGCGGGATCGAATCAGAAATGAGGAGATACGTAGGAGAACTCAAGTCACCGACATAGCCCGACGGATTAGCACGTTGAAGTGGCAAAGGGCAGGCCATATAGCGCGCAGAACAGATGGCCGATGGGGCGGAAGATTCTCGAGTGGCGGCCACGGACCGGCAAGCGCAGCGTAGGACGTCCACCTACAAGATGGTACGACTTGGTAAGAACCGCAGGTCGGCGTTGGATGCAGGCCGCTTCCAACCGCAGTTCCTGGAGATCAATGAGGGAGGCCTTTGTCCAGTAGTGGACGTCCTACGGCTGATATGATGATGAATTGGAAATAGCGCCATCTATTTTTCTTCGTACCATTATGAGCGGTAGTAAGCTAAAGGTTGGCATATATTTAACGATTTGTAACTCTTAGCGACATCTCGCGTCCTAGCAGGTAATCAAATTTCGAGTTACATTATCTTGTTTGAGAATGTCAGTCTATTTAAATTATATTGGTCTGTGATGGTACCATATTATTGCATTGTCACTGAAGTTACATATGTATTCCAAATTTCAGCTCAATCGGTTGAGGGGAACGGCTTTAAAATTCAGTTGCAAGATTCCACCCGGACAAACATACATATATTGAAAGCTTGTAAAAAAGGCGATCAACATCACTAGTATGCCCTAGTCGGTATAACACATTGAAACTTTATTTAAACTAACATCTCTGTAAATACATGTATTATATATAAGCAATAAATAATATTTGATTTGATCGCCACAATTTCAATGCAGTTTTACCTGAGCCCTCAGCTTGTCTGTGCACACAGCGGCTAGAACGTCCAACTGAGTGTCGATTTGCTTGAAATGGTCGGGGTTGTACACCCACGCACAAGCCGCCTGGGCTTCTTGCACTATGTGAGCTAACGCCATCCCATATGCAGATAGGATACCTAGAAAAAATACAACAAGGGAACTACAGATGCCACAAGCAGACAAAATTTTCGTCGGAGGTTAAAATGTTTAAACAGACATCTCCGAAATAAACAATGTTTATTTTACTTCGCTTGTGGAATGGTCACCCTGCCGAGGTTTTCCCCAGGGACTTCAAAAAGGGCGTTTTGAAAATTTTCAAGGGTCGGCAACGCGCGACTAATACCTTTGGTGTTACAAACGTCCATAGGCTACGGTAACCGCTAACCATCAGGTGGGCCGTATGCTGGTATAAAAAAACTACTTTTTGCAATCCATAGTTTTCTCAACTATTATTGGTCTTACGTCATCCTATATCTACATGCATGAAGAATTTAGTATAAGGAATAAATCCCGTATTTATAATAATGATTGAAATCAATCACGAAAGTTTTCGACGTAAGGAATAATTTGTTTTTACTCCTACACATAAGAAACATGGAGCCAAATAAGAACCCAAAATTTGGATTTAATAAAAGACATATTAGATCTACCGCAGAAGATAATATACTACGTTCAACCTTCTGAAGCAATAACTTATGGAGTATAAGGACAAAAAAGTGAATGATAAGCGCTATCTATGATTTTTTGACAGAACTAAAATGTTCTCAGCGCCTTACCGCCCAATGCTATGACGTTTTACAAATCTATTTTAGTTTTAACCTAAACACATAGATGGCGCTGTTTGCACAACTAGTCCAATTTTCTGGTATTAAAACTGCTATCATCTATGTTTACCAGCATCATCGCCATCAATGACCTATAACATCTACAAGAGATTGTGACGCTAATTGTTAGGTAAGTAGGCATTTACATTCATAATGTAATTTTGATAAGACTAGTTAATGTTTTTTTTCTTTCGTTTGACAACCTCCGTGGCGCAGTGGGCGAATGGTAAAAGTTGCGGGTTATATTCCCGTCCCCGAATAAATGTTTGTAGGATATACAAATATTTGTTCCGGGACGGGTTTATTTTCTATGTTTAAGTACGAACTTCCAATAAATATGTATATACCTATATTAGTACTGTCAATGGTATCTGGTTCCCTTAAAGTACAAGCTTTGTTTAATTTGGGGCTAGATAGCGCTGTGTGATATGTCCTGCATTACTTATTTAAGAAAGCGACAGCTCTTACCTGCATGTTTATGTATAAAAAGTAAATATTCTTACCTGCATACAGGGTGTTTGGTAATATACTGACGATATTCCAGTGACGGTTTCTCAATATATAAATAAAGACTTCTCGAAAAAAAACTACTATGTAGTTATATTATCAAATTTTAAAGAAAATCGACAAAGTTTAGGCGATTAATTCGATCTAAAACTTACAGCCTACTCTTGCAATCGACATCCAAAAATAAATGCCGATTTGATCTCTTTCGGAAATGACTGCGGGTTTTGGGTTAGAAAGGGACAACAAAAAATATCTTGAGACGTCACTAATACAGTAGGTATTTGTGGTTAGATGGCAAACATTATGCAATAGCACAACATAAGTTTAATAAAGTGTTTGTTTTTACATGCCAAAATAAATTTCACATTTCTATGGTAAACATTTCACAAATTTATTTATTATGCTCATCATTATAACCCCTTTTATTTTTGTACGTATATTATCAAACACCCTATATATAAGTATTTATGAAGACAGTGAATATTCCTCATTCCTAATTGTGATTATTCCTTTCAGTGAATACCTGCATATTTATGTATGAAGACAGTGGATATATCCAGCTGCCTCGCCACGCTGCAGGCGTGCTGGCCGCCCGCGCCGGCGAAACACGCCAGCGCGTGCTGAGAGGCGTCGTGGCCACGAGCGGTAGTCAACGCTCTGTGGATATTATTTATTCTTACCTGCATATTTATGTATGAAGACAGTGGATATCCCCAGCTGCCTCGCCACGCTGCAGGCGTGCTGGCCGCCCGCGCCGGCGAAACACGCCAGCGCGTGCTGAGAGGCGTCGTGGCCACGAGCGGTGGTTAACGCTCTGTGGATATTATTTATTCTTTTCTGCATATTTATGTATGAAGACAGTGGATATCCCAAGCTGCCTCGCCACGCTGCAGGCGTGCTGGCCACCCGCGCCGGCGAAACACGCCAGCGCGTGCTGAGAGGCGTCGTGACCACGAGCGGTGGTTAACGCTCTGTGGATATTATTTATTCTTACCTGCATATTTATGTATGAAGACAGTGGATATCCCCAGCTGCCTCGCCACGCTGCAGGCGTGCTGGCCGCCCGCGCCGGCGAAACACGCCAGCGCGTGCTGAGAGGCGTCGTGGCCACGAGCGGTGGTTAACGCTCTGTGGATATTATTTATTCTTACCTGCATATTCATTTATGAAGACAGTGGATATCCCCAGCTGCCTCGCCACGCTGCAGGCGTGCTGGCCGCCCGCGCCGGCGAAAAACGCCAGCGCGTGCTGAGAGGCGTCGTGGCCACGAGCGGTGGTCAACGCTCTGTGGATATTATTTATTCTTACCTGCATATTTATGTATGAAGACAGTGGATATCCCCAGCTGCCTCGCCACGCTGCAGGCGTGCTGGCCGCCCGCGCCGCCGAAACACGCCAGCGCGTGCTGAGAGGCGTCATGACCACGAGCGGTGGTCAACGCTCTGTGGATATTATTTTAGTATTTATCAAACGATCACTGTACATAATTACTGTTGTAAACGGGTACTTATCGCATATGCACCTTTTTTAGGGTTTCGTGCCTAAAAGGTAAAACGGGATCCTATTAAGACTCCGCTGTTTGTCTGTCTGTCCGTCTGTTACCAGGCTGTATCTCATGAACCGTGACAGTTGAGACAGTTGAAATTTTCACAGATGATGTATTTCTGTTGCCGCTACAACAACAAATACTAAAAATAGAATAAAATAAATATTTAAGGGGGGCTCCCATACAACGTGATTTTTTTGCTCGTTTTTGCTCGATATTGATAACGGCTACAGGTAGACGCTGGAAATATTCAGAGAATATTTAATTAGAATAGTTAGTTATCCTGACGGTTAGCTGTGGGGGGGGGGGGGGGGGGGGGGTCACATAGTCGTGGTCAAGTCACAAGAAGATATAATTTAATTTTTATAATCATGGATACAAGTACAAAGTAGGTATTTTATTAATGTACTTACATACTGTACTTAAAAATACCTATATTTAGATAAGGAAATCAATTTTTAAAATCAAAATATTATATTAAATTAATTAAATATTGAAATTACTTACATAAAATCAATATTGTGACAAAAAAAAAATGAAAACATTATGTTTAACAATTTTAATTAGTGGTCCACCTAGGTCCTGGACCCAGCAAGGGGGGGGGGGTCATGACCCCCATGACCCTCCCCCTGGATCCGCCCTTGCGTACGGCAAGGTACAAACGCGATACATACCCGTTTAAAAACAGTAATTAGATATTATTTTACTTAGTTAAGTTACATAGGATTAACATTTTTATTAATATTCATTTTGTACAAACAAATTAAACCCTTTTACATTGCAAGTAAAATATATGAAAAATATTTTGAATTTGATTGCTATTTTGAATTTAACCTACGGTGCTGAGAC
Source organism: Philereme vetulata (assembly GCA_918857605.2). Classification (NCBI taxonomy): domain Eukaryota; kingdom Metazoa; phylum Arthropoda; class Insecta; order Lepidoptera; family Geometridae; genus Philereme; species Philereme vetulata. The sequence continues at coordinate 4,790,894 of OU975422.1, read as the reverse complement.
ATGGACGCTCACGAAGGAGACTGTGCACAGGATTAGAGTAGCACAGACAGCCATGGAGCGTGCCATGCTCGGCATCACACTGCTAGACCGAGACCCCGAATTTACCGAAATTCGCAAGCGGACTAAAGTTCAAGACGTTAGAAAGCGTATATTGGGACTCAAATGGAGTTGGGCAGGACATGTGGCCAGGCGCGGTGATGACAGGTGAAGCAGGGTGCTGACCGAGTGGTGGCACCGAGATTGAGCCAGGACCGCAGCTCGTTCGCCGGCAAGATGGCTCGACGACATTATAAAAATCGCAGGTCGTATGTTAGAAAAGTGCAGGGCAGAGCCGAATTGCGACAACGAAGAGGTATATGCCCAGCAGTGGGATGAGAAGGGCTGACGATGATGATGATGATTAACAAGGAGTCAAAAATAGTTTGAGAAAAAACAGGGTTACTATATCATATGCGATATCATATAAAAGAGCTTAATGTATACGTTCCAAAACAATTTTATTATAGTCTTGAAGTTTTAGCATTATAATATAAATAATCTGAAATAATACAGTTTGGACCCCTTAGTTTTGAAGTTTGCAAAAGCCCTAAAACATCACGTGACACTGGTGAAGTAATAAAAAAACAGATTTTTATAGTTTTTTTATGTTATCTGTGGGGAAACAGGCTTACGGCCAAGGGCGGATCCAGGGGGAGGGTCATGAGGGTCATGACCCCCCCCTGGGCTGGGTCCAGGACCTAGGTGGACCACTAATTATAATTGTAAAACATAATGATTTTATATATTTTTTGTCACAATATAGATTGTATGTAAGTACATTCAATATTAAATAGTTTAATATAATATTTTGATATGAAAAATTTATTTTGTTATTTAAATATAGGTATTTTTAAGTACAGTATGTAAGTACATTGATTTTTACTTGTATATATGATTGTAAATAAATAAATTATAACTTCTTGTGACTTGACCACGACTATGTGACCCCAGTTCTTCAGCTACGTCGTAACTACTGATATGCCGATCTTGCCCCACTTTTTCAAAAATGGCATCAATTTTATCCGTAATAGGGCGACCAGAGCGACGTGCATCTTTGACATCAAAATTTCCGGATTGAAAACGCTTAAACCAAATTTGTGCTACTCTCACAGACACTGCACTAGGTCCATAAACATCGCAATTTTTTTTTGCGACTTGCGTTGCATTTTTACCTTTTTTGTAGTAAAATTTTAAAATGTATCGAATTTCTTCACTATATTCACTCATCTTTACAGTACGAAAAACAAATAAAAATCACACATTTTCCTAATTTGAATTTGGAATTATCTTCTTTAAAATTTAAACTTTGAATGATACCAAAACCAGCCAGATACAAATAGTATAGCCAAAGAGATTTTATTACAAGTTCATGCATATTATAATGCGAAAATACTTTTTCCCCAACCTATTATATAAAAATAAATATACTAGTAATATAAATGCTTACCGAATAGGCCGGCACATGGCTTCGTTGGCTACATTGATGAATCCCATAGCCACTTCTTCCAACGACATCTGAAATACATTATGTGAATCTTACCATTAGACAATATAAAACAAAGTATATACAAACTATGTATACTAGTGGTTCGCCCCGAACGGAGATCTCGCGAGTCTCCCGTAAAAACAAAAAAAATATATTTGTAATCTTTGACTATCTAAATAGTGCCACGACATGAATAACCAAAAAACATGAACTACAGTTTCATTCATATTACAGGTAACGAGAGTTCATGTTATTGGTTCGACTTTTTTGGAGTAGAAATTGTAGTTATTCTGGATTTCAGACTATTCCCTATATTTGTGTCACTAAAGCTACACGCATACCAAATTTCAGCACTGTGGGGTCACTGGTGTACCCTGTGAATTTTGTCAAAGTTCAATTTATATTATGGAAAATAACTCAAAAACTACAATGTTTAAACTAAAAATAAAAACGGAGTCAAAATGTACTAACAAAGACCTTTTATTAGATGTGCCACTAGACCGGACAGTTCCATTTTGTTCTCATTAAGTCACACCAAAATTGTGACATCACTACCTACCTATATACCAAATTTCACGATGATCTGATAAACGCTTCGAAAGTTATCCTCGGACAAACAAACATACATACATACATACAACGCCGATTTCCCCAAGATGATTTGGAGATTTCGCTTCGCTCGATATACTCGTATAAAACAATGTCAGGTTAGTTATACCATTTATAACTCAAGAACGGTTGGACCGATTTTGATGATCTGTGTTGGATTGTCTCCGCCCCGAATAGCAGAAAACTATTAAAATATCGGAAACATTCACACAAAAAAAAATGAATAAAATTTCTTTTCTCATACATAGATGCTAATGATACAGCTTGACAGTTCTACCAGCGACGTACATTGGCAGCCCGCGTCATATGCATGTCAAGGCGGTACGAAGCTCACCGGGTCAACTAGTTAGGCTCGGACTATATGACATCTAGGTCTTCTCGATCCTGCGAATCCGGACCATATCCCGGTTGCTTCCGGATAAAAATCGGAGTCGGATGGCCTCGGATCGTGTGTAGTCGATGCAGGAAAAATTCTAATGTTTGGTTGTGCGACGGATTGGTCAGGGGCCGTTACAAACAGCCATAGAAATAAAAAAAGCTTGCTGTCTAAAGTTGTTTTATAACTACTCCGTTAGTCGTACAGTAGCCGGCTGAGGCATAGGAGGTGGCGATTCGATTCCCGTTGCGGGACAAATGTTTGTTAATTAGCTAACAGGCTCCTGACGGATTCTTATAAAAAATAAAATAAAACGACTTGGACATCTTCCAGAGGGATTGGCCGGATCTGGCACTGGATCGTGATAAGTGGAAGGAAGAGGGGGAGGCCTTTGCCTAGCAGTGGGGCAGTAAGGGCTAATAAAAAATAGCTTTCTATCAGAGAAATAATTTTCATAAATAGTTCACTAGTTTCTCAGATTACCCCTTCATACAAAATGAAAACTGTACCGCTTTAAAATATAAAGTTCCGGTGTGCGTCTGTCTGTAATTCTTCTCCACATAAACAGCTTGACTGATTTTTAATTAAAATAAATAAATAAATAATGCTGGACATTTAACACCGCGCTATCTAGCCCCAAACTAAGCAAAGCTTGTACTATGGAAACCAGCTATCTGATAGAATACATAAATACTTTTTTTTTTGCATATATTTCTTTGGATATTTGTTTGTTTGTTACTCAATCACGCCGTAACGGCCGAACCGATTTCGATGGAATTTGGTACATACGTAGATTATAATCTGGATCACCACATAGGCTACCATTTATCCCATAAATCAGTTCCCATGGGATAAAAATGGGGTGTCAAGTCAAGTTGCAACAGCGCGTTCAGCTTTATTTCTAGGTTTATGTACCTAACCATTTTAGTAACAACACATTTAGTAGTGTAACGCGTACGAAGTCGCGGGCAACAGCTAGTAATATATAAAACAATAACCAAACCCGGAACAAATATCTGTAGATCATGCAAACATTTGTTCCGCAGTGGGAATCAAATCCGCAACCTCGGGCTTCGTAGCCGGCTATTCGCCCACTGTGCCATGGTGGTCGTATTTTTTTTTTTGTTTTTATAGATTCACCTGGCTGGAGGATCTTAGCTATACCTGGTAGGGTACCGATGTTGTCGAGATCCAGAAAATTGGCAGGTATACAACTAGCATTATACAATTAAATAAAATTTATAGTTTTTTTTTTAATATTATAAACGATTTTTTTACCTGTTTTCCACCATCCTGTTTCAAAAAACTATTGATTTCATCGGACATCTTCCTAAAGCCATCTGCCGTCGCTACCTTGTCCAAAGGCTCATTTTCATTAGGACCAAAAATTTTTGGAAAATATTCTGGCAGGAGCCGACCTGAAAATAACAATACGGATAACAAGTTAATTTATATAAAATTTAAAATCCCCCCACCCCCACTTTTAGCAGCGTCAAAACTAACTCAAAAGTCTAAGAACCTCTTTAAATAAACAGCGTCTGAATTGGTGCGTCCATTTGGGATATACGAAATGCCAAAGAAGTCAAATATATGACACCCCTCTTTTTGCGTTGAAGGGTAAAGATCAAAGGCAAAGGATCAAAAGAATCAAAGGATAAATTAAAAATGGCAACACAACAATTTTGAGACGCAAAAAGTTTTCTCTCCGGCGGGGAATCGAACCCCGGTCTCCCGCGTGACAGGCGGGGATACTTACCACTATACTACCGAAGACTTAGTACATACGTTTGAAATTAGGAATATTATTTTATTGACGAGTCTATGTAGAGATAAAATAATATTTATTATTTCAAAAGAGTAGTTAAGTCTTTCGACAACAAGTAAGTAATGTTTGATTTTTATCTTTTCATTAAACGTAGTTACGCTGAAAGGACTCAATCCACACTTTGGTCAATAATGAATGAGTTAAATATACCAAAATATTTCTAAAGGTCGGTCCTATCACCTCGCAAAAAAGATCCGTAATCGGATGACTCTAAGGTGGTTTTCTGAAATATGAGAACCAAGCCACATGTATGGCGGGTATTTTTTTGCAAAACACTGTAATAACCCAGGCTACATGATCATTTTTAAGAAATTCAATTTCAAAGAAGTGTGTATTTAAAGTAATTTAGCAGAATTGACACAAAGCACCTGAATCATTTCAGTTAAATTTACTTTCATGGAAACTATCTATATTTTATTTAGCGAAAACGACTCAACTATGTACGTCATTTCTGTTAAACTAATTTTCTAAGAAACAAGACGATGTTGCATTAAGCTAAAAAGACTCAAACCACGTGGGTCATTTCTGATAAACTAATGGACTGAATAACAAACCCATTTAGCATTTAGCTAAAACGACTCAAACTGTGTGCGTGATTTCTGATAAATTAATTTTAAAAGAAACTAGCCGATTTTACTTTCAGCTGTATAATTACCCAAACTATGTGAGTCGTTTCAGTTATTACATTTTAAAGAATAAAGATTAAAATTCAGCAAACACTAACTGAATGAGTGAGATTTAATTATTATTTTAAAATAAAGAACATAGGTTCGATATTATCAAATCGATACCGGCCGCGCACTATGAAACACAGGAATTATTATCCCATCTCTATTTTTAACGTATTATGTTGGCAGCATTCTTACTGTCAATAATTCTTTCTTTTCACGTATGGCGCCAAACAAGTTTACTAGTGGACTAAACTGTTGTCTTGTGATAAGTGTTACATTACAATAAGTGTAACTTGTACTTACCTGGTGAGTAATGAAGAGGATTGATCGAATTTTAACAATTGCTTTGGATAATTCCTATAAGAACGCCTTGGATGAACCACCTTTGACCCCTTTAGCAGCCGCAACTAGGAATGCTGAAACTCAAAGTAACGTGTCTAGGAAGTGAAAAAAGTTTACCACCCTTACCTCCAATGTCTCTTAAAACTTTCGAACTCTTCAAAAACTTAAGCCAAACATTCCCTTCAGAAAATACGCAAAAATTAGATGAGTTTAAAATGCCTAACAAAGGTACAAGATATAGCGAAAACATCGAGATGGAAGGAACTGATATTAGTTGTGATGACGACTCCGATTATATCCCGGATAGCGAGGAAGTCTCAGATTATCAACCTAGAAATTTAAAAGATCATAATGCTTTATTAGGTTGGAAAAATAGATTAATACCAGATAGTGAAGACAATACTGATGATGCGACTTCAAGACCTCTGTTACAAGCTCATGCTGCTTTGGCGCTAAGCGTAGAAAATACAGAAGAAGATTTAGGAACTTCATGTTCATGAAGAAACTGTTGATGATCTAGTTTCTAATTCAGAATTTCAAAATCAAGATTCAGTTTATCAAAACTTGGAAGTTGAAACAAACTCGGAACAAAACACCAGTCAGAAAGGACGTGCTAAAAAAGGTCGTAAAAGAACATATCCTGAACATTCCTTAGCTCAGAGAAAAGAACGAAAATATAAAAATTTACCATACAATGCTAAAACCAAACGAGTTGAATCGGAAGTATTTCAAAATTATGCTTGTACTTGCACTAGATAATGTTTTGTCAAGGTTTCACAAGAACAAAGAAGGTTAGAGTTCGAAAAATAAACAGAACTGGGATCATTTGAAGCGCAGCTTTTATAGCAATATACAAACAATATAATATAACAAAAAAAATATAACAAACAATGTCGAAGAAGCTCCAACAAAACGATCATACACTCTTACAAAGAATAGATCCGGAAAAAACAAACCCAAAGGCCACATAACAATATATCATACGAGTATATGCAGTGTAGAAGTTTGTAAAGACATGTTCTTACATAATTTTTAAATATCTTCTACGAAAGTTGACGTAAGTATGCAGAAAAAAAGATCACATCGGAGTTTGAAAGACAACAGAGGATTTCAACAGGAATAAAACGCCAGAAGAAGATGTGGAATTTATTAAACAGGTAATTAACTCTCTACCTATAGTCTAACTTTTTATTAGCTGCAGTAAAATGACGTTTTGTGGGTTGCCGGTTTTTGAAGAAAAATAAATAGGGATGTAGCTAAATGAGTGAATCATAAATGAATAATCAGTTTGGTTTTTTTTTTTTGAGATTTAATATTAAGTTGTAATGTATTTTTTTAACCTATTATTATTACTATACTAGAGGATTGATCTTTTTTAGTGGAAGTATAGGGAGGTACATTCAAAATGAAACAAAAACGTCATAATAATGTTATTTAAGTAATTAATTTTTGTGAACTGAATCACATCCCTATTGAGATTAGGCTGGCAACATTATTTTACGGAATGACATTTAGAAACGTCATTTTACTGCAGCTAATAAAAAGTTAGACTATAAGTACGAGTCTCATTACAGAAGAGAGAACAATGGTGACTGCCTTTACTTAAAACTCGGAATGACCGTACAAAAAATTTACCAATTTTACTTGGAAGAATTCAAAGCTCTACGCGGCGAATCTATGACAACTGTTTCGTTCGAAACCCTAAAAAAATATTCCATAAACATTTCAACTAGCGCTGCAAAACTTAGCAATAAGTGCGATACTTTGACACAAAAAATACAAAACTGCACTTTCATTGATGAGAAACTAGTATTAGAAAAAGTAAAGGAAGATCATCTGAAACGCGTAGGTGAGTTACGACAGCAAATGAATGACGATCTATCACGAGCCAAAATGGATAATGCTTCCCGCACCAGGCAACCCAGTTTTTTGTTTACTAATAATTATGGATTTAAACGTTTTTTAAAGACCATCTGTGATTTTAAATGTCGAAGTGGTGGGGGAATATTGTTCCAACACTTGGTTGCCTGGTATCGGAAGCTGCCCCTAAACGCTACCGTTTTGTGCTTGGAGTAGTTTAGTAAATTCCTTGTCGGTCTCGTACTGTACTTGCTTTCGTTACGATTCAGTTTGGAGAAGAGATATTCTGGTGATCCAGACGTTATAATGCTGTGAACAAGTACGGCCAAGTGTAAGTACCTCCGTGAGGCCATGTTGAAAGTGGACGAATTATGTACATACATGTCCTAAGATCCTGCAAAAAGAAAAATCCTCTCTTACTTTATAGAATGCAGAAGGAGGATTTCTTCGGAACATCCAAAATAGAAAAGAAAATAGTTAATCGAAAAGTATTTACAACAAAAGAAAAAGTCAATTGGATAAAAACTAAAGATATTTTGATAAGAAAACCATTTAAATACACCATATTTATGAAAATAGACGGAGAAGAAAAAGAGATTGACATTAAAAAAACCCTTAAAGGAAAAATAATATCCAATATTACCGAAAACGATTTCGTTTGTCTTTGGCCCGCAGGCAAAAAAATAGCCCAGGCCAAATTAGAAGACCTAAAATCCATGACGCACCTGATTCCAAAAAACTGCCAGGGTTTTTTGGAATCAATTTGAAAGGGATGCATTTTGTAGAGGACGTAGACGGTATCGGGTCACAGCTAGATTTTACGGTGGATCAGGGTGAGGACTTTGAGGAAGACATTTAAGAACATACTTTGTTATATTAAAAATATTTTGTGCATTATTAAAACTATTTTCACCATAAATATCAGCTTGATTAATACATTTTTGTCGCTTAGGTCCTTTTAGGGAAATTAAAAAAATACTCCGTAATTTAAAAACCAATTTAGCAGAAACGACTCAACCCCTGATTTTTCATAATAACTAAAAAAGTACCATAGTCTGTGTTATAAAATTAGACACATAAAAATAATAGTATTTTTGTTCATCTGTCACAATAATTTCAAAACTTTCGGAATGCAATAACATTGTCGAATCATCGTCTAAACTTTAAACTGCCATATCTCCAAAGTGACATTTTGAGGATTGAGTCCTTTCAGCTTAACTACGTCCAATTTATTGTACAGAATGAGGTTTTTATCTGCAGTGGGACAGATATGGATAATAATTGTATACAAACTGAAGTTTTAGATCGTTTTCAACGGTCTTTAGATAGCACAGATGTTTTTTTCTTCTGCTTACTTAGAAAGGATTTAAACTCAAACTAAAAACCTTCTTAGAATACCACCCCATTTTATCATTTAAATGAATACATGCCCTGCTCATTTTCTCATCAATAATTTATCTCAGTATTTTCCAATTATTGGATTTATCATCATCATCATCGACAGCCCGACTTCACCCACTGTTGGGTACAGGCTTCCCAAGTTTGTGTCATCCGCCACGATCCTGCGCTAGTCTCACCCATTGACGGCCCGCAACTCTAACGATGTCGTCCACCCATCCGAACGTCCTACCCTTCTATACCCGCTCCTCGGCCATCATTCAGTCACTGTCCTGCTCCATCTGCCATCACCACGTCTAGCCAAGTGTCCCGCCCAAGACCATTTGAGCTCCATAACTCGAATCCCAACGTCATGAACCTTCGTTCGTCTACGGATCTCGACGTAGACGCTTCTTTGGTTAGTTGTAATTCTTTAATTTTTATTTATTTCTAAGTTAACTGATAATTTAAATATATTTTTGGCATACAATTATTATGAAATAGTGAATAAAATAAATTGAATTTTATTATTATATAAATACAAGCTATGTATGTATGTACACTATAAGTAGATATACTATACGTATGGTGTAGATATTTTATACTGACAATAAAATTATCTATCAATGGTTCTAAAGTAGAAAAAAAGTTAAGTGACTGGTTATTTATTAGTATGTTGTTTGTTATCGTATGAGTAAACTTTAATCCAAAAAAATCTGTAAGAAATATGAAATATAATAAAATAAATATTGCTGGACACTTCCACATAGCTATCTAGCCCCAAACTAAGCAGAGCTTGTACTATGTGAACCAGATAACTTATATACACTTATTTTGTAAATACATACTAAATAAATACTGCTGGATATTTCACACGGCGCTATCTAGCCCCAAACTAAGCAGAGCTTGTACTATGGGAACCAGATAACGGATAGAATACTTATAGACATTTTTGTTTTTGTAAATACATACTTATAATATGTTGAGTCGTTAAAACGTAACACAGTTACATTCGAATTTATAGTATAAGGATTACTTATTTTATCCTATATATAAAACGGCTTGACTTTATTACTTTTGGTTTAGAGAAATGGTAACAGCCTTTAAGGCCATAGAGTACATTATCATTAATGTTGGATGGAACCACCAACCAAGGATAGAATTGTATCCAACTTATAACATCTCTCTAGCTAGATAGAAGGATTGATTGAAAATTCTTTATTAAGGCCATAAAGTACATTATCATTAATGTTGGATGGAACCACCAACCAAGGATAGAATTGTATCCAACTTATAACATCTCTCTAGCTAGATAGAATGCTTGATTGAAAATTCTTTATTAATGCACAAAAATACATAAATCTGTACACAGGCGAACTTAATGCTAGCAAGCATTCTCTGCCACTTAACCCTTGCGCAGTGTGGAATACTTATATTTAGAGAATTTTAATGAATAAAACTAAGATATATTGATACCAATCATCAATCACTAGTTTCTAGGGTATTTATAATATTGGTAAAGAGAGTTCCTTATAAATTCTGTGGGCCGATCCCGGCGGCACTGCAATGCCGGGCCGACCCGTGACGGGAGTGGAGCGAGCTCCGAACATCCCGTCGCTTTACAAAAATCAGTTTAATATACTGGTCCCTCAGTGAGGGAACTTTCAGATATTAAGCTGAAAAGAACAGATACTACACTTTGATCTTAGCCAAAAGGCCGAGAAGCGATACCCAAGTAAAATTCACTGAGGCAAGTCATTCAGAGCCGCGCGTTTTCGTCAGCGCGATCTAGAAACCGGACAAATTTAGTCGCGACATCTAGTTCTGTTTTTGTGAGTTACTCGCGCAACTCCCCCCCCCCCCCCCCCCCCGTTCCCCTCAGATAGCCTTAGTAGAGGCGCAGTGGGATTCCACACTTATTGAAGAATGGTTCTTGTGTGTCTTTTATAAATCCACGTCTTTTATTGTGACAGGAAAAAAGGGGGCTCTTGTTAATTTATAACTATATTAGAAGGTTAACAACAGATATAAAAAATAAAACATTAGAAAAAATGTTTTTATTTTCTTTAGGGTCTATCGGATATATTATGAATTTTTTGTAGTTTTGAGTGAGAACAAAAAGGACAACCGGGAAAGACTGTTTTTTTGTTATTAATTTAAGTGTTATTATGAATATTATTTATTTTATTATACTAATAACTTTTGTACCAGATTAGGTTTTTTACTTGATAAACTTACTTTTTTGTGTTTACAAATCTGCAAATTAAGATTTAAAATACATAATATAAAAAAAATATTTATTCTAAGTTTCGGTTAAATCTGCCAAATAAGATCAAAAACAAAACAAAACAAAACGCAAATAGAGATCTCTCCGGCGGGAAATCGAACCCCGGTTCTAAGTTTCGATTAAATCTGCCAAATAAGATCAAAAACAAAACAAAACGCAAAAAGAGATCTCTCCGGCGGGGAATCGAACCCCGGTCTCCCGCGTGACAGGCGGGGATACTTACCACTATACTACTGAAGACTTATTTGATAATGTTGAAATTAGTATTCAGTTGATCCTACTCATAATAATCCATTTTGATTCGACGTCATGCCTTCTATGTGATACTCTGTGACACTCTCAACAAGAACACGTGTTTAAAAACTATTTACATAACAATAAGATCAAAAATAATCCTGTACTTACATTTGTGCAAACAACTCAGTGAATTTGTATCGATTTACATGAAACTTGGTATATGTGTTAGGATGTGTCCCCAGTAGGCAAACTGTTAGCGGCCGACTGAGTTTGCGGCCTATCGATTTAGTACGCCCTTCCCTAAATTTGAAATGGAGTGTCCACAGTTTGCTAGTTTTGCGCTCACTGTACGCAGTTTAATATATAAAAATTATATAGGGAGGCAAACTGGAAGCAAGCAGTTGGCCGCTCACTGTACGCCTATTGGGGACACGGCCTTATAGTCAAAGATCGATAAGGCAGCCCTTTTCGCGGAATGACCGGTTCATCCGAGGTTCGACCAACACCTTTCGGAAAGCCCCGAAAAAGGTTCCAATTTCGGCCTTTGGCTGATGTATATTTAGTCATACCTAGAAGTACCTACCTATTTTTTTAGTCAAACGTCGAATGTAAAATTATCTGTTTCGGGCTTTGCCTAGGCTGTCCTAGAAGCGACTAAAGTAAATTCTGTCAAATGTTGATTTGTGCTGTGCAGTACACATTATTACATGTTTGAACAGGTTTTTCTTACATGTTAGCCTTTTAGTTTTTACTTTTTACGGCGTTGCTCAATGCAAAGAGACATTTCTTTCTTAGTTTCGAAGATGTACCCAACGTTCAGCTGTCTCTAAGATCAGTACAAAAGATTCAAGTTTGAGGCAAAGGCTCAAAATTGTGTAAATGTTGTACTCGTAATATAACTCACTTTTTTCATTGAGCGAAGCGAGATCTCTAAATCAACTTGGGCAAATCGGCATTGTATGTATGTATGTATGTTTGTTTGTCCGAGGATAACTTTCGAAGCGTTGGTCCGATCATCTTGAAATTTGATACATAGGCAGGTAGTGATGGCACAAATTTGGTGTGACTAAATGAGATAAAAATGTTGGGGGTTGTGGAGATATTGGGGTTCAAGAGGGGTAAAAAAAATTAAAATGAGACTATTAGGTCAAATGGGACATCAAATGAAAGGTCTTCACTTGCACGTATAGACTCAGTTTTTGTTTTTAGTAAATTCCTTATAGTTTTTGAGTTATTAGCCAAAATAATTACTAAGCTTTGTCCAAATTCACAGGGTACACCAGTGACCTCACAGTGCTGTAATTTGGTATGCGTGTAGCTTATGTGACACAGATATAGGCAAAAGTCTGAAATCCAGAATAAATACAATTTGTACTCCAAAAAAATATCCCCAATACATGAACTCCTGTTACCTATAATTTGAATGAAACTGTAGGTCAAGTAATTTGGTGACGCATTTCGTGGCCCTATTTTATTGGTCAAAGATTAAGGCCGGCTTGCACAACGATCCCTAAACGTATTTAGCGACTAAACATGTTTAAATTTTACGTATTTGTTTGATTTGACAACTCCTTAAATCATATTTAGCCACTAAATACGTTTAGGCATCGTTGAGCAAGTCGCCCTAAGAATATTGTTTTTTTTGTGTTTGGGAGACTCGCGAGATTTCAATTCGGGGCGAGCCACTAATTATTTAGATTTTGATCGTAATATTCACTAGAGACTGGTTAAACTGTTACTCTCCGAGATCTTTCTCCGGCCTCTCGTCGATGTTAGAGAGTCTTCACTAGCCTAGTTACTTTGCGCAGAAGGAGAGTAATGTTTTATTGACATTCAACGCGTGCGAAGCCGCGGGCGGGTCAGCTAGTTTTTAATATTAGTATAAAAAAATCTAATAACGCTAGTTGTTAGTATTTATTATTAATCTACTTTGATTTACATATGTATTTTATTGTGAGAAATGGATCCCGTCTTGGGTAAAGGTCTCCTCCATCTTCTTCCACGACTCTCTGTCGTTTGCTTTAATGATCCAGCTAGTTAGTTAGGTTGTCAACCAGTTTTGTTATGTACGATATTAATTCAAAACACATATCCGGAATCGTATTAACTGATTTTAGAGGAGGATTTGATACCTAACGGTATTTATTCCCAATAAACAATTTTAAGCCGTGTGGTCCCGGCGTAATAATAGGGCCACCCCTTCTCATCCCGCGGGAGCCGTGTGAGCCGGCAAAGGGAGTTGTTCCAGGGAATGGGCAGCAGCATTCTTCTGTGTACTAAACATCAACCACTGCGATCACCAAGCCGCCTGCCAAGCATGGTGATTATGGCAAAACCCCCCCTATGACAGACACAACAGATAAACGGCCCCCAGTCCCCGGCGGCTCCGTCATCCCTGGAAGTGGTAGCAACCAGGGCAGTGGCGGAGCAGGGGGTGCTAAGAATCCCCGGCAGCGATCCAGCTACCACCACCGACGACTGGACCTGGCAACGTACAACACACGAACGCTCATGGCTGACGAGAAGATTGTCGAGCTGGAAGAAGAACTGAGCAAGCTACGTTGGGACATCCTAGGATTGTCGGAAGTCCGAAGACAGGGTCAGGACACGATAATCCTTAACTCCGGTAACTTGCTCTTCTACCGGGAGGGAGATCAACTATCCCAGGGTGGTGTCGGGTTTCTCGTCCGCAAGTCCCTCGTTAATAACGTGACAAAAGTCGACAGTGTGTCGAACAGGGTAGCATACCTTATACTCAGAATTACCGAAAGGTATTCGTTGAAGGTCATACAGGTATATGCGCCGACCTCGACACACCCAGACGATGAAGTGGAAGCCATGTATGAGGAGATCTCCGAGGCCATACATACTTCCAAGACTCATTTCACGGTTGTAATGGGGGACTTCAACGCAAAGCTAGGCACAAGGAAAGACGATGAGCTGAGAGTGGGGCCATTTGGATTCGGGCGGCGGAACCGAAGGGGCCAGAGACTGGCCGACTTCATGGAGAAGGAGGGCCTCTTCATGATGAACTCCTTCTATGAGAAGCGGCCAGCCAGAAAGTGGACGTGGATAAGCCCCGACGGTTTCACTAGAAATGGGATAGACTTCATTATGACGACCAAGAAGTAAATATTTGATGATGTCTCTGTGATCAGCAGGGTGAAAACCGGGAGCGATCACCGCATTGTTAGAGGCACATTGAATATCGATGTTAAGCTTGAAAGGGCACGTCTGATGAAGTCTGCGCTCCGTCCAAATCTTGCCGAAATCCAAAACCCCGAGAGCTTTCAGCTAGAACTGCACAATCGCTTCCAGTGCCTAGCCAGCTGCACTGATATTGACGAGATAAACAACGGGTTGGTGGAAACTGTCCAAGCGGTGGGATCTAAGTTCTTTAAGGCCCCCCGCCGAACTAAGCACCAGAAACTCTCAGATGAAACCATTAAGCTAATGGAGGACCGGGATGACATGAGATTGCAGTCTTCAGCTGATATGTCGGCATACGGCGTGCTTAATAGACGAATCTCGAAATCTATGCGACACGATCTGCGTACCTTTAATACATATCGTATTAAGGTCGCAATAGAAAGGAACAAAGGTTCAAAAGTGTTTGCAAAGCATTCGTCTATAGGGCAAAGCCAAATGACTAAGCTGAAGACCGACAGCGGCACTATCATTTCGTCGAAACCGGAGATTCTAAGAGAGGTCGAAAAGTTCTATGACAGATGTACACCTCAACACAAAACCCCGTTGGTCAGTTGGCTCAGGACACCAGAGCCAAACTAACCCGACACTATACCGAAGACATCCCGGACATCAGCCTGTACGAGATTAGGATCGCTCTAAAACAGCTTAAAAACAACAAGGCACCAGGTGAGGATGGAGTTACGACAGAACTTCTGAGAGCGGGTGGAAAACCGGTACTTCAGGTCCTCCAGAAGTTATTTAACTCCGTCGTCCTTGAAGGAACCACGCCAAAAGCGTGGGATAAGAGCGTGGTGGTGCTTTTCTTTAAAAAAGGTGATAAAACCTTATTAAAGAACTACAGGCCCATCTCGCTCTTGAGCCACGTTTACAAGCTGTTTTCGAGAGTGATTATGAACCGTCTCGCACGCAGGTTCGATGACTTCTAGCCTCCCGAACAAGCCGGTTTCCGAAAAGGCTTTAGTATCATAGACCACATCCACACGCTACGCCAGATTATACAGAAGACCGAGGAGTATAATCGGCCGTTATGTCTAGCGTTTGTGGACTATGAAAAAGCCTTCGATTCAATCGAGACCTGGGCGGTACTGCAGTCTCTTCAGCGATGCCAAATCGACTATAGGTATATCGAAGTGTTGAAGTGTTTGTATAGTAACGCCACTATGTCAGTCCGTCTACAGGACCAGAGTACGGAACCAATCCAATTGCAGAGAGGCGTGAGACAGGGAGACGTAATTTCTCCGAAACTGTTCACGAACGCATTGGAGGACGTTTTCAAACTCTTGGTCTGGGACAGACTTGGCATCAATATCAATGGCGAATACATCACTCACCTTCGTTTTGCCGATGATATAGTCATTATGGCCGAATTGCTCGAGGAACTCGGTACCATGCTCAACGACCTCAGTAGGGTCTCCCAACAGGTGGGTCTTAAAATGAACATGGATAAGACGAAACTCATGTCAAATATCCATGTTGTGCCCGTACCGGTAGTTGTTGGGGGCGATACTCTCGTAAGTTGTCGACGAATATGTATACCTAGAACATACTGTCCAATTAGGTAAGTCCAACTTCGACAAAGAGGTCGCACGAAGAATCCAACTCGGCTGGGCAGCGTTCGGGAAACTTCGCGATATCTTCTCGTTCAAAATTCCCCAGAGCCTGAAGACTAAAGTCTTCAACCAGTGTGTGTTGCCAGTGATGACCTATGGCACTGAAACGTGGTCCTTTACTTATGGCCTCATGACCAAGCTCAAGGTCGCTCAACGAGCTATGGAGAGGGCTATGCTCGGGGTTTCTTTCCGTGACAAAATCCGCAATGAGGAAATCCGCAGAAGAACTAAAGTTGCCGACATAGCTCTCAAAATTAGCAAGTTGAAGTGGCAATGGGCAGGCCACATCGCTCGTAGAACCGATAACCGTTGGGGAAGAAAGGTTCTCGAGTGGAGACCACGGACTGGAAGACGCAGCGTAGGCCGGCCCCCCACAAGGTGGACCGACGATCTAGTAAGAATCGCGGGGAGCCGTTGGGCGCAAACGGCTACCAACCGCTCGTTGTGGCGATCTAAGGGGGAGGCCTATGTTCAGCAGTGGACGTCTACCGGCTGATGATGATGATGATAATGAAACAATTTTTAACATAAATCGGCGGAGCCTTTGCGCCGATGCCGCTTAGTCAGTTTAACAGGTACCTACTTACATGATGAATGAATATGATTCGTTTACCTATTTTATACAGGCTGTTTCATTGATATTGTAGAACTTGGTAATAAAGTTGTTTAAAATTCAAAATTTTCTATAGTAATGAATTTGCGAAAAAATCTATTTTACAACAATATAGCCATTAGCCCTACCCGTGTTTTCATTTAATGTCGTACATAACGACACACGTAGTATATATTACCTAGTAGTAGATTAGCGTCGGTGACGGCGAGCGCGCCGCCCTTCCTGTAGCAGGCGGGGCCTGGGTGCGCGCCGCACGACTCGGGGCCCGCGGCGAACATGCCCGCGTAGAACCGCAGCATGGACCCGCCGCCCGCAGCCACTGTGTTTATATCTAATAACAACACATTTTCATTAACAACGATATTCTAAAACTTACTACTCAGGTACTTCAAGCTGGCCATGCAAGGGGACGCCGATTCCATCACTCCGCGCCGCGTGGAGTCTGGCGGCGCGCGAATTAAAAAACGAGCACACACGAATACTCCACAGACGCGACTCCAAAAGCGCCAAATGGCCTCAGCAACAGGGCAACAGATCTAGTAGCTAACCCGTACCGAGAAAGTGGCTTGAGGCTTGATTTAGGGAATTAAATACCTGCAAAAGTGGCTGAACATAGAAAATAAATGAAAATATTAACATTTTATATTTTACAAACCAAATTTAAAGAAAAAGAGATTGGCTAATTAAAGAAAGCATATTATTGTTTTTGCGCTTTCTCGTTTTCTACACTATTTTTATGAGCCAGACTCCAATCAACTTCTTCAACGAGATCTCCAAATCAACTAAATCGGCGTTGTATGTATGTATGTATGTTTGTTTGTCCGAGGATAACTTTCGAAGCGTTGATCCGATCATCGTGAAAATTAATACATAGGTAAGTAGGGATGGCACAATTTAGGTGTGACTAAATGAGCTAAACATGTTGCGGGGTTGTTGAGATATTGGGGTTCAAGAGGGGTAAAAAATGAAAATGAGACTATTAGATCAAATAGGACGTCAAATGAAAGGTCTTCATTAGCATATTTCAACTCCGTTTTTAGTTTTAGTGAAGTTTTGTAGTTTTTGGAGTTATTAGCCATAATAAAAACTGAACTTTTTCAAAATTCTAGTGACCCCACAATGCTGTTATTTGGTATGCGTGTAGCTTAACTCAGCATAAGTGACACAATTATAGGCAAAGGTCTGAAATTTAACATAACTGCAATTTGTATCTCAAAAAATAACCATATTACATGAACTCCCATAACTGTAAATTGAATGAAACTGTAGGTTAAGTTATTTGGTTATTTATTTCGTGGCACTATTTTGATAGTCAAAGATTACGAATAATATATTTTTGTTTATATAGGAGACTCGCGAGATCTCTGTTCTGGGCGAACCACTAATTAAATTGATTCAAAACACAGTGGGAATTAAAAGTAGCTTAATTATTTAGCTAGCAGTATTTTAGCAGCTGCTTGAGACTTACTCAAAGTGTGGCTCAACACTGGTGTATTAAAACTTAAACATGGCCTACTCCGACGTACGCCAAAATATTTTGGGTGCCATTAATATATTACGCCCCTTGTGTAACAATAGAATAGAATTATTTATTTGACACACACAAAGAGACATAGAACGGATCACAAACAAAATAGGTAGACAGACAGGAAAAGTACAATACAATGAGATTATATTAAACAGCTAGTACACATACGTACACACGGTTACACATCAAGCTATACATTTCCAGTATAAGCTGACCTACCTAGGCTTTTCGTAGAATGAGAGGTCAGCTTATACTGGAAATGTATAGCTTGATGTGTAGCCGTGTGTACCTACCCAACCAGTAGGTAGTAGGTAGATGCACCATCTAGTCCCGCTCCGTGTCACGCGTGGCCAAACAGGTTCTGCCTCAGCCTTATGCTCCTTAGCAATAAATGATGCAAAGCAGCGCTGGTTTTCAGGCAGAGCCTTATGTAGGGTGACGTCACAAATTTAAACAAATGTAGTATTCTTACCTAATTGAGGAGCTTGTATAGTAACTCCAGCTGTAGTGGCCTCGTGCACATGCTCCAGGGAGCCCGCGTACCGCGACACGTCTGTGGAAGTGCCGCCCATATCGAATCCTGGAACATAATTATGCATCTATCTACATTACCAGCTAAGTAAACAGTACTTAGCAGGTAATGTAGATAGAAACAAGGCCTCTCAAGTACGAGTAAGTGCCTTTTCACACGTCCCGGTTGCCGGGTATCCGGCGCCACACATTTAGCTTTCACACGACCCGATTTTGTATTCAGCAGCGTGTAAACCGCCAACGCGAGTACAGTCGCGCAGTGACTGCATCAATAATTTAATTTTCTCTCTTCTCTAAAAATGGAACGTGAACAATTAATTGCAATGAGGATTTTGTACCGAAGATACCGCCGCCAGAAAAGGAAGTCAGGAAATTAATGGGTTCATCCGATTCACATGAAAAGAGAACAATGTGGAGCATTATATACCTTATTTCTAAGACCTACTACAAAATACAACAATTGAATAGAATCTCCACTTCGCAACGAATTAAGTAGGTACTATTTACGACACGAGGGTGTCAGACAAAATGAGACGCCCTTGCTGTTGTACCTGTGCGACTGGCCGGCCGGTAAAAAAGCTTACAGCGTGTTTCTTCGAGTCCGGCCGCCGGCTAACCGGTGGGCAGCGATCGGACGCACAGTGGTGGATCCGGCGTGCACCCGGCGATCGCTTGACGGCCAAATTACGCCGGTACGTGTGAAAGCTAACGTCCACGGCCATGCACTTCGCCGGCTACCCGACAACCGGGACGTGACGTTTTTTTACTAATATATAAAAAAGTTTATTTCAGACCAGACAGGAATCCATTATTTTTGTTAGTAAACACATTAAAACCTTACTTAAAAATTATTGTTAGTAGGTACACAAAGAGATCAATTGTTTAATGATGTAATATTGAAGTATAAGCGTATCTACTAAGACACCAGGCATGCCATCCACCGCCTCATGAAAGATGAGATACCCTAAAAATCATGCATACCGAAACAAAACACTTTTCGGCCAAAACTCTTTCTTTGGTCAAGGTTGAAATTTCTGCAGTTGGTACACGCAGATTTTAAATCTTTGTGGCGCGATTCCAACTGTTCGACCCTTAACTGTGCATTAGCCTTTTTCTCACATATTCCACCACGTCCTCCACCTTGGTAAATATATACACGGTGTCCTTTAAATCACTGTTTTCCCAGAACAAACGTTTCTCAGACCATGGTCTAATAACTGTTTATAGCATCTAATAAGATAATAAAGAAAAAAAATCTAGACCTTCTCAAATAAGTCTAACTTTGTTCAAAAACTAACCGTGACATAAAGTTCATGGGTACGCTAGCCGTAGCGTATATAACCTACTCCTTAGTTAGATAAGTACCTAGTAGCTACCGGGCAGCGCTGACTATGTTGTAGGGCGTAACGTTAAAATAGACGTTTTAAGTTCGCAACTTTTTATATTTTTCAAAGACCGATTTCGTTTTGTTTTTTAATTTGTTATTATAAATTGTTAGTAGACAATGGTTTGAACAACGTTTGTTTTGGGAAAACAGTGATTTAAAGGACACCGTGAATTATGATTCCCCAATACTCACCTATAACTGGAAGTCCAGTTTCCTTCTGGTAAGAAGTCATAGCATATCCAACTACCCCTCCTGCTGGGCCCGACAGAATTGCTCTGGAGCCGTTAAACCTAAAGTAATAACAATAAATAAATAATTAAATAGCTAGTAGTTCACTCCGAACTAAGATCTTCGTAATCTTTGACTAATAAAATAGTGCCACGAAAATGCACATCCAATAACTTACCTACAGTTTCATTCAAATTACAAGTAACGGGAGTTCATGTTAACTCTTTTTAGGGGGGTAGAAATTGCAGTTATTCTGGATTTCAGACTTTTCCTATATTTGTGTTACTCAAGCTACAGGAATACCTCAAATTTAAGTACTGTGGGGTCACTGGTGGTCACCTGGGAATTTCATCAAGGTTCAGTTTTTATTATGGTTTATAACTCAAAAACTACAAAGATTGAACTAAAAATAAAAACGGGGTCAAAATTTACTAAATAAGACCTTTCATTAGACGTCCCTTTTGACCTAAGTCTCATTTAGATTTTTTGTTACCCCTCTATCTTGAACCCCAATATCTCAACAACCCCCCAACATTTTTAGCTCATTTAGTCACACTAGGATTGTGCTATCACTACCTACCTATATATCAAATTTCACGATGATCGGATCAACGCTTCGAAAGTTATCTTCGGTGAAACAAACAAACATAAATACTTACATACACACCATACATATAACGCCGATTTGCCCAAGTTGATTTGGAGATCTCGCTTCGCACGATCGAATATTGCTGGAAATTTCACACAGCGCTATCTAGCCCCAAACTAAGCTGAACTTGTACTATGGGCACAAGATAACAGAGAACCTTTCTGGCCCAACAATGACGTCTTGCTGATGCTGTTTTTGTTAAGTACGACATTAAATGAATACTCACTTATGTTAGAAAAGGTTCAAAAAAGTTTTTGCGTTTTATATATAAAAAGCTTTACGGATACTATCCGTTTATGTACCCTACAAGGTTTTTGCAAGGTACCTTGGGATATAACTCCCTAGAAACAAGGCGGCTCTATGTCCAAATCATAACTCTGTGCAGTTTGTTGAAAGGTGTTACTGATTGTCCCACTCTTCTCGCTGAAGCCAGCCGGCTTTGCGTGCCCGAGCAACGTGCCAGATTTCGAGAGTGCGTTTGTTGGAACCACTGAGAGCACGTACGTTGCACTGCCAACAGTCACCGATCTCCCGTGCGCAGCGCAGCCATAATGAGCTTATTAAAATCCACCCTCATTTTGACGTGTTTGCGGATGACTGGAAGACGATCGAGCGAGTGTGTCTCAGATATTGTGAGAGTATTTAATTAGTTAAGTATACCGATGCTAAGTTAGTTTTGTTTAGTCCCCTATTGTATTTGTATATCTGTCGTGTTTTTGTGTACCTTTTTGACCTTAAATATGTAAGTTTTAAAATGAATGTACCTATATTATAATTTGTATTTTTTCTTGTAGTAGTTTTAGATATAGCGTATTAGATTAATTCCGTAAAGTTATATTTAAGTGTAAATAAACGAATTTGAATTTGAACACGGATAGGGCTATTATATTGTTGTAAAATAGGTTTTTTTTAAATTCATTACTATAGATTTTTTTTAATTATCTAACATCCTTATTATCAAGTCCTAAAATATCAATGAAACAATCTGTATCAAATAACTTAACTGACAAAGGCACGCCGATTTACGTTAACAATTGTTTATTGTAAATGTATCGATTACTTGTCAAATACTCAAGCTATCGGTATTAAACCCCCTTTTAAATCAGTAAATACAATTCCGGATGTGTGTTTTAAATTAATGTCGTACATAATAAAAAAGGTTGTGTTAACAAACTCACATATCCATAGGAGTGAGTCCTCCATCAGACTGCATAAACAGCACGTTGGTACGCTTGAGCGCGTCCGAGAAGCCGCTCGCGAAGCCGCGCGCGTACGTCTGTATGTGCGGCGTGAGGTACGCGTCAGCGGAAGCCGTGAAGCCTCGCGGGACCATACGGACCATAGATGTTACCGCGTGGGATAGAGATACTTGGCTGAAACCTGTACATTTACTAATTTAATAGTAGTTTTTTTTAAACTATCATTATCTCTGTACAAAATTACTGATTTAAACGGGTATTTATCGCGTATGTACATTTTGAAGTGAACTTCTTTAGGCGAGTTGGGCATTTTTTTGAGATGGAAAAAATGCCATTCAATTCGCGACATTGTTACAGTTACCGTCACCTCTGTATATAAGTAGTGAAAACTTCTTTAGGCGCGTTGGGCATTTTTTGAGATGGGAAAACACCAGAACTCGCGACACTGTTACCGTTACCTCTGTATATAAGTATCTCGTATTTGTTCAAGTTTTCATGTCTGTCGGCACTCCCGCCTCCTTATTACCTAAGCCAAATTGCTGTGTCGCTATCGCTAGTCAGGCTATCTTTTTCACACGTACAGTATGCACCTCACGTGTGAAAGGGATGCCCTGACTAGCGATAACGACACGACAGCAATTTGGTAATAAGGCTACAGGAGTGCTTTTTTATTTTAGCCCTGGTTGCCACTGCTGTTGCAACACAGTCGCCATAACAAACAAAAAAGGTACGTACTTGATAAATACCCGTTTAAATCAGTAATTAATTTAATAGTTTTTTATAGTGTTATCCGAACACTTACGGAAATTCTAAGATTTTAAAAAACCATCTCAAAAACTTTCAAGCCAGACAGGACTTGAACCCGCAACCTTCTTCTCGATACGAGGATGCACTGCCAATTGTGCTACAGGCACTTGTTGTGTTGAAAGTTTGTGAGGTGGTGTGGAGATGGAATCTTAGAATTAACAAATTTATTACAAAAACTATGAAAATTATAGGAAAAAACCGGAGAAATACGATTCCGACTCACGCACGATTTTTTTGCAAAATGAATATTATTCTGCTCTTGTAATAATACTACGTGTTTTGTTATATACGACATTAAATGAAAACACGGGTAGGGCTAATGGCTCTAGTATTGTAGTAAAATAGGTTGTTTCAAATCCATTAATTTACGACCGAAATTTTAAATTTTCAAACAATCCTAATATCAAGTCCTAAAATATCAATGAAACAGCCTGTATCAAATAGGTAAGCCTCCATTAATTACATGAGAAGTTTTTTTGGATTTTTGACCCCCCCCCCCCCCCCGCTGGTGAGATGTCGCGAGATTTGTTTCGACCCCCTCTCCCCTCCTTTTATCTCACGAGAGATGTTTCTAAATTTATATTCATAGAGTTAGACTTATTGAAAAACACACAATTGGCTTCATTATTTCAAGATTGCTTCTCTCGTAATCTAGATTTACAGTGATAAAAATAAAAAAAAATACGTGGTAATAGGCGAGACTCCCCCCCCCCCCTCACCCCCACGTGAGATTTGGCGAGGTTCGGCTAGAACGGCTGCCCCCCCCCCCCCCCCCCCCCCCCCCCCTCCGAACACCTCACGTAATTAATGGACGGCCCCTAAACAACTCATATTCATTTATCATGTAAGTAAGTACCTGATATACTGACTAAGCGGCAATTAATGGACGGCCCCTAAACAACTCATATTCATTTATCATGTAAGTAAGTACCTGATATACTGACTAAGCGGCATCGTATCAAAGGCGCCGCCGATTTATGGGAAATGTATCGATTACTGAATAAATATTCAAGCTACCGGTATTAAACCCTAAAACCAGTTAATACGATGCCGAGTGTGTGTTTTAAATTAATGTCGTACATAACAAAACGGGTTGTATATGTAATCTTGTTTTTTCTTACCTAAGCTCTCAGCAATCTTCCCAATCCTTACTTCATGTTCATGATAGGTATAACTATGAGCCAGTACAACGGCTATGCTATCTATCCCTTTCTCTCTCAGCTTTAGCAGATCTTTCTTCACTGCTTCCTCATCCAACTCCTTCATTATAAGCATCTCTTCACCAGTGGAACCTGTCAAATTAGAAGCCTGTTTAATAATACCTGTTTTTTTAATTATCAATATCAACTGACACTCTTATGTCTATTCACCACTTCTTATTGTATTGTAGTGGTTATGTCTAGTCTAACCTCAATTAAATAAATAATGTTGGACATTTCACACAGCGCTATCTAGCCCCAAACTAAGCAAAGCTTTTACTATCGGAACCAGATAACTGATAGAACACTTATACACTTTTTTTTTGTAAATTTATACATAAAATATAGAGAAAAACAGGCACAGAACAGGAAACACAGAAAAACAGGAATCTGTAGACCATGCAAACATTTGTTCCGCGGCGGGAATCGAACCCGCTACCTCCTGCGTCTCAGCCGGCTATACACTGCGCCACGAAGGTCGTCGAATTGCGTTAAGTACGTAAATTACTGTGACCGGCACCCTTTGGGTACTTCAGTTTTTAGTTAGATTAGATTAGTAAATTCTTTATTACACTAATAAAATAATACATAGCGAACTTAAAGCTAATTAGTATTTTCTTCCAACTAACCTTTGTATATATGTAGATTTAGTGGTAGAGCCAGAAAATAGATAAACAAACTTTAACTTAGGTAAGTACACACGGCTACACATCAGGCTATACATTTCCAGTATAAGCTGACCTCTCATTCTACGAAAAGCCTACACAGTGCGAGGTCAGCTTATACTGGAATTGTATAGCTTGATGTGTAGCCGTGTGTACCATAAAATAAACATACAAAAATTAATAATACACAAATAAACGAAATACTAAAATATACACAAAGTGCTCAATTTTGTTGGCTGTTTTGAAGAAAGATAAAGTGTCTAGAGAGTTTAGTTTTAGCACCCGAGATATTTTGGCGTACGGCGTCGAGGGTGATATTGATCGCTTACACCCGAATATAATAATAGGTTGGGGAAAAAGTCTTTTCGCATAATAGTATTTATGAACTTGTAATAAAATCTCTTTGGCTATACTATTTGTATGTGGCTGGTTCTGGTATCATTCAAAGTTTAAATTTTAAAGAAGATAATTCTACATTCAAATTAGGAAAGTGTGTGATTTTTATTTGTTTTTCGTAATGTAAAGATGAGTGAATCTAATGAAGAAATTCGATACATTTTAAAATTTTACTACAAAACAGGTAAAAATGCAACGCAAGCCGCGAAAAACATTTGCGATGTTTATGGACCTAGTGCAGTGTCTGTGAGAGTAGCACAAATTTGGTTTAAGCGTTTTCAATCCGGAAATTTTGATGTCAAAGATGCACGTCGCTCTGGTCGCCCTATTACGGATAAAATTGATGCCACTTTGGAAAAAGTGGAGCAAGATCGGCATATCAGTAGTTACGACGTAGCTGAAGAACTGGGAATTGACCACAAAACAGTTTTGGCGCATTTGAAAAAAACTGGGTACTCAAAAAAGCTCGATATTTGGGTACCCCACGAGCTCACTGAAAGAAACTTAAAGAACCGTGTACTCATTTGTGATTCTTTATTACGACCATTACTTCGTAATAAAGAATCACACCAGAAACCGAACCATTTTTGAAGAAGCTGATAACTAGTGATGAAAAGTGGATCACGTACGACAAGAACGTGCGAAAAAGGTCGTGGTCAAAGGCCGGTCAGGCTTCACAGACTGTGGCGAAACCCGGGTTAACTCGCAACAAGGTGATGCTGTGTGTGTGGTGGGATTTCAAGGGCATTATTCATTATGAGCTGTTACCACCAGGCAGGACCATTGAATCTGAACTCTACTGCGAACAACTGATGAGATTAAGCAAGAAGTTGAGAGAAAGCGGCCGGAATTAATCAACAGAAGGGGTGTGGTTTTTCATAATGATAATCACACATCTTTAGCCACTCAGCAAAAATTAAGAGAGTTTGGCTGGGAGGTGTTAATGCATCCGCCGTATAGTCCTGACCTTGCACCTTCAGATTTCCACCTGTTTCGGTCTCTTCAGAATTCTTTAGGCAGTATCAGGTTAACATCACGAGAGGACTGCAAAAACTACTTGTTATTTTTAATCGGTATTTTGCTATAAGCGCGTATAAGTGCGGTATAAGCGGTATTTTGATCAGAAGCCCCAAAATTTATATAGCAATGGGATCATGTCCCTACCTACAAGATGGCAAAAAGTTATCGAACAAAATGGTACTTTAGTTAAATGTAAATAAACTATATTAAAAAAAAAATTGAATTTTCTTAAAAAATGCGAAGAAACATTTTCCCCAACTTAATACATAACTTTACACAACGAATGCGAGGATATTAATAAAGTATTAACAAAAGATTAATAAAATAAAAACGTTTGTATTGTATTGTTTTTAATGAAAAGTCTTGCTTAAAGCCTACATAAAGCGCTTAATCTTGTTGGCTATTTGAAAGAGAGATAAAGTGTTTAGAGAGTTTGGATTTGAAGATTCCCATAGATACTCGTAGAGAGTGATCAATTGCACCCGAGATATTTTGGCGTACGGAGTCGAGGGTGCTATTGATTGCTTACACCCGAATATAATCCATAACTATACACCACGAATGGGATGAAATTAAAAAAGTATTAATATAAGATTAATGAAATAAAAACATTTGTATTGTTTTTAATGTAAAGTCTTGCTTAAAGCCTACATAAAGTGCTTAATCTTGCTGGCTATTTTGAAGAGAGATAAAGTGTTTATAGAGTTTGGATTTGAAGATCAAATCAGTTTATTGCGTAATATGGGTAGGTTAGGAGGTGTTTAGTATCACATAGTGTAAAGTCCAGCCATATTCAGCGTTTTACGCATGCAATGTCGAGTTTAATTATTAAGTTCCATTTTAATTGTAATAACAATTTCAAAATTATTGAGTTATTTATTATTAACATTAAACAAGATCCTTGTCATCTATATATTCCTTACAACTATAATAAGCTTGTGGACATGAAGTAATAAACTTGTGAAATGATGAAGGTGTGAAGAATGATAGTTTAAACGAAAAATGAATAATATTATTAGAAGTATAGCACAAATGAACTTAATTAAAAGAAATATACAATAAAAGCACGACAAACATAAGCAAAGCAAAATACGCGAGAGCGCGATCGACAGAGCGGCCGCCACGGTGAGGTGAGTGGGGAAACAAAAGGCAGAATGTACCTGTATTGTACGTATGGTCCAAACGCAAACATTTAAGGGGAGACCGGAGGGGAATCGCCCATACATCACGTACTACCAAGATCATTTCTACCTTAATAAGGTATTATTTTAATTTGAATAGTGTTTGTCTAGGTTCCCATTGGGTATTTTGATCTAATATATGGTTGGGAACTTCCCAACCATATATTAGATCAAAATACCTACCTAAAATGAAATAGAAGCGTATCACATTCTGCATGTTTTTACGTCATAAAAGACCAGTTTTCAACCTAATTGTTACGTATTAAAAACAACAACATCTTACGTACCCTAGTCATGGGAACATAGATTATATCGTCTAGTTACAGAATAACAACACAATGATAAAAATACAACAAGTTTTCAGTCATCTTTTTTGGTATTACGGAACACGGTCAAAATCTAATCAAATTTAGAATCGGTTGATTGCTGTCTGTCTGCGTGGCTAAACTTCGTCACTAAACAGGGATAGCGATATTCAGGCCGAAGTTTTAGACGCGGCCGAATTGAAGTTGAACTCGGGGTTCGCCGGCTTCTTAATAGTAAAATAAAGGTAGGACCATCATTCTACAATACAGATTTCGGATCGGTGGCGCGCGTCGGAATAGGTACGACACAAGTTTTTACTACGATAATGTTTTTCAGATTTGCCTTGAATACATTCAGACTCGAATCATCTAATACAGACGTAGGAAGTACAGATAACACTTTTGTTTTAAAGAGCAGTCCTATTACGAGGAAAACAAATTTTATTATTGTGGCGTTTACTGTCACGTTTCATAAAAAGGTTCAAATTTGTTACTACAAATGTTGCAAGTTCATAAATCTAGAAACTGGGCATCGACAGTATTTTAAGCTCAGCAAAAAAATGGTCTACAGCTATCAGATTCCCATAGATAGTGATCAATTGCACCCGAGATATTTTGGCGTACGGAGTCGAAGGTGCTATTGATTGCTTACACCCGAAAATAACACATAACTATACACCACGAATGCGAGGAAATTAAAAAAGTATTATTAAAAGTTTTTTGCTAAAAGATTAATGAAATAAAAAACATTTGTATTTGTATTGTTTTTAATGAAAAGTCATGCTTAAAACCTACATAAAGTGCTCAATTTTGTTGGCTATTTTGAAGAGAGATAAAGTGTTTAGAGTTAGTGGCATTCCGTCCATTATTTTTTACTGCTCCATGGATACGTGATAGACTTAAACTGTGGCGAGTGACCTACCAGTGACTTGCTTCCAGTGGCTGGTCAGGTGTTCCATGTGACAGCGGCCTGGCAAGGCAGGTATGACTCTACAGTCCACTTCTACCACTTCAGAGTAGAGGACTCCTGGCCGTCTGATGTCCTGGAAAATAAGGTCTGTTTCAGGGCATTGTTTGATTTTAACTAAATTTAAAAGTTAAATGTGCTAGCATCAATTTATTGCCATCAAATTACTGGCATAAAAATGGCATCAAATTATAAATCCACTGGCATTAAATAACAAAATGTAGGGCATTTAGGAACTGGAATAAAATTAATCGTAATATAATAATAACCTATAATGTAATTAAATATTTAAGTATTATTGACACAACGAAGTGTTGTGTTGTGTCCCTACGGTTTGAATAAATATGTATGAGTGTGAGTAATAGAATCCACTTGAATACAATATCTATATTTTATCTATATATATATTTCTTTTATCTAGCCTATGCTGTCTCACTGCTGGGCAAAGGCCTCCCCCTCATCTCTCGACTTTTCTCGATCTTGTACCAAATCCCGCCCGTCTCTATAAAAAGTGTCCAAATCATCGCGCCACCGCTTCTAATACCTTCCACGGTGTCGCTTTCCATCCACAGGGATCCATCCAGTTACGACCTTAGCCTACATATTTGGTTGCATGCGGGAGACATGACCCGCCAGTTATTCTATTATATTTAACGTATTTTCTGTTTTGACGTGATAACGTCTTATAAATCATGAACGCCGGCTGCACACACGAAAAAGTGTCACGTTTCGCCTGAGCCGACCGTGCAAGCGAGAGCGCGAAACAAGCGATAAAGGCACGTTCGGCCTAAGCGTTCGGCTTGTGACGCACCTATCTCTCTTCCATTCATTATCACGTAAAATTATCGTCCGTAAACCGACTTTACAGACAACCAATTTTTTTATACATTTTGGATTTGGAACAGGCATATGTTAAGCATACCTGATGTTAAGTGGTAACCATCGCCTATAGCAAAGTATTGATTCGTAGATCACGCACCTTAGAAACGTGCCTTACGATGCACTGCCCTGCGTCCATCAACTTAAGGCATACAGGTGTAAAGCTTCATATGCCTGTAATTTCACCGGAAATCATACCCTTCAAACCGAAACACAGTAATACTGCTTGGCGGCAGAAATAGGTACGGTAGCATAAACCCACTTGCATTCAATATGAGCATAACGCACTGCGCAGACTAGCTGTTTAAGGGGAGACCGGAGGGGAATCGCCCATACAACACGTACTACCAAGATCATTTCTAATTGGAGCATATTTCTACCTTAATAAGGTATTATTTTAATTTTCATAGTATTTATCTAGGTTCCCAACCATATATTAAATCAAAATACTTACCTAAAATGAAATAGAAGCGCATCGCATTCTGCATGTATTTACGTCATAAAAGACCTGTTTTCAACCTAATTGTTTCGTATTAAAAACAACAACATCTTACGTATCCTAGTCATGGGAACATAGATTATATCGTCTAGTTACGGAATAACAACACAATGAGAAAAATACAACAAGTTTTCAGTCATAATTTTTTGGTATTACGGAACACGGTCAAAATCTAATCAAATTTAGAATCGCTCATTTGCTATCACTGTCGCTCTGCGTGGCTAAACTTCGTCACTAAACGGGGATAGTGATATTCAGGCCGAAGTTTTTGACGCGGCCGAATTGAAGTAGCGGTCGGGGTTCGCCGGCTTCTTAAGACGTCATATAATTCAGAGCAACTGCGCAGACATGGCAATTTTAGTTGCGATGATATCAAATAAGAACGAATTTGCAAAAATTTTACAGTTGCTACGTCTGCGCAGCGCCTAAACCAACTGGCATCAAATGGCATACTGGTACTAAATTAAAAAATAGAATAACTTACATCATATGATCCGCATAAATCTCATATTAAACTAGTATCATGTAACATACACTCACCAATTGAAATATATTAGGCCTGGCCTGGTTTCCGATCAGCAACAAATCCTTGAATCCCTTATTGATAAGCAGGGCCATCTTAGCTCCCTTCCTCTCGAGTAATGCGTTGGTGGCGACTGTAGTACCCATGCGAATGGATTCTATGAGTGAGGAGTTTACTTTGCCATCCTTATCTAGAGCATTGCCCATTTCCTAAAACAAAAAAACAATAGTTTACGAAGGACAGCTTTAGTATTTTTTAAACTTTGCACATAATTACTGATTAATTCGGATATTTATCGCGTATGTACCTTTTTTATTTGTTATCCTGACGTTTCGGCTGTGTTGCAACAGCCGTGGTCACGGGCGGACTCGGCTGTTGCAACACAGCCGAAACATCAGGATAGCAAATAAAAAAAGTACATAGGCAATAAATACCCATTTTAATCAGTAATTAAGGACAGCTTTATTATAAATAACCCTCAGAAATAAAAAAAATAAACTCATTTAACGCATTTAAAACTAAACTTGCTCAACATATAACATATGTTTACTAAATAAAGTAATTATATAACTAACTAAAGATTTACCTGAACGCGTTAATTCAGTACCTACCTGCCTTAACTCGAACGAACTACAATATTTTTTCTACCTAAATGAAATGAAATGAAAAACATTTATTTGACACGACGACATGGCATACACAATCAACAAAGTAACAAATGATGGGATACCTTGACTTCTGGTTAATTACGTTATTTTGTACATAAATTAAGACAAAAATGCCAGACCTCAAGAAGTTCTAATAAGTAAATGCTTAGATAACAGAAACATCCCACGCAACTTTCAACTACCTAATTATAAATAGTCGCGCCAAAATAGCGCCAGCTCAGCATGTGCTAAGCAGGTAGGCTATAAGCGTACCTACTTAACGCTGGCTTTCTGCTGACCCCAAATAATGATGGTGTCGTCACAAACGCCAGTACTGCTCTAGCCACTTATCATGCCATGCCAATCATGCCAAAATGGCATCAGCTCAGCATGTGCCAAGAAGGTAGGCTAGAACCTAGCTACTTAACGCTGGTATTCTGCTGATCCCAGATAGTGTCGTCACGGACGCCAGAAACGTGCACTGCTCTCGGGGATTGAGTGAAAGTAGGTATGTGTAGCACCTACCTACCTACCCACCCATGTAAAAGTCTAAAATAATATATTATATACATGACACATATATACACATAACCACATATATACCATCTACAGAATTTATAACATTATAACAGCTTGTAATACTAAAAATACTTAAATAAATATACATACTTATATAGCCTTGTATTTTATGTATATACAAAGAAACAAATTTATAATCCTACCTGTGATTCTGAATATAATATACAAATAAACAAACAAAAAAAAAATTACCATATCATTATCTGAGGAACAAATCATCAATGAGGAGGTCATGCCGTTTATATGAAATAAAACGAATGCCTGAGATGTGGGTTCGAGTCCCGCTGGATCGCAACTTTAAAGACGCATTTGTACTATATCCCTCCACAAGTTGTAAATAGTAAAGCAATAATTTTATTATACATTATATATTATCACATCACATACGAAATTATAATTAAATCTATGATAAAATTAAAATTAAAAAAAAACAAATCTATAAAAAACTTAAAAATATGATATGGTAGATATACCTTTATATAATTGAACCGTCATTATTCGTGCCTTCACGTCTATTCTGTTCATCAAGAAGAAAACGTTTTAGCTTAGATCTAAAACCAAACCTACTTTTTAGGGTTTTGATGGGCCTAACAATATAGGTATGTAAGTACCTAACAATTATAATCTTTTGGAGAATAAATGATTATTAAACCTATAAAAGTCATATTTTAAGACACTTGCTTTAAGAAGGCGTTATAAGAATACTTAAGGCTCAGCATGCTATGGAGAAGGCTATGCTTGGTATTTCTCTATGAGATCCTGTCCAGCCGAAGGTTGCCTGGTAGAGGCCGCCAGTTGTACCTATGATTTAAAAGTGTATTTTGATTTATTTCTTTATTTTTAATGATGCGCAATAAAGATGTTATTTATTGATCTATTCTTATAATATTTCTTCTTATATTCTATTCTTATATATATTGTTGTATAAACGTGAAAACCTGTAATTGGCTATCTGGTAAACAATCTGTTATTTATATAAGTTTATCAGCTGTTGGTTTTCCTACAAATAAATTAAATTAAATAGGTAAATTTAAAAACTAACACTTTTATTTATTCGGGGGATTTTGCTTTGTAGCCGCTTTCCTGTAGCGCCTGTAAACGATGCCGACTGGCCAGTAATCTGAATCAAGTAACACATCCCTTATACTTCGGCAATATCTGGAGAGTGTAGGACATGAAGTCAGTAGTCCTATTGGACTCGTCTCTGGAGAGACATTCGGAATGTGCCTGTTATCCGTCCTTGAGTTCTCTCCCTCACAAATCGGAGTACATCATCTCCTGCCTTAATCTCAGCTATTTAGGAGAGGTAGATCTTGATGGTTGATGGGTTGATGGTCATAACTTATGAATATAATATTATTATAGCCTTGTAATATGGGTTATTTTGTAATTGAACATTTCCAAAAAATACAAATACCTCTTGCAAGATCCTTCTAATAGCTTCCCTCGGAGCATCATCATAGTTCTGAGGGTCCACAGACAGGAGCTTCATAACCCGAACTTTGCCGTTGGGGCACCGAGCATAGACATCTGTGAAGGTACCTCCTCGGTCAATAGCAAACTGGAAACCCTTCCGTGACATTTTAATCTGAAATTATTAGAATATCATGTAAGTACGGAGAAGTTTGAGACAATATTCAATGTTAGTAAAATCATCTAATTGGCAGAAGCAATAATAATACAAAAATCATAATCATCACCATCATTCAACCATAAATCATCTGCTGCTGCATGCAGGCCACAAATTTCCATAGCAACTAATCTTGTGTGTGCACCCAACACCTCTCAGACACATTTAATAGTTCATCTTTCTATGCCCTACACTACACTTGAGCCTCCGGGAACCATTCTGTTCCAACTGCCTTTAGTTATTGAGTAGATACCTACATTTACTCAGTAAGACGTACAGACCTTACTTGACTAAAAACAAAACACTATCAATTCTTAATTTAATAATACCTATTCCAATTGTAAACTTTAATTAATGGTCTTAACTATATGTATTTTCTCAGAGCCTTCACTTTAAAGCTAGTATAAATAAGTAAATAATGTCCGACTGTCTCAAACGTTTATATCACTGATAACAAGTTAAATGTTTGACTGATAACAGACAGATGTGAGAAAGGTTCTAATCACAAGTGGATAAGGTCAAAAATTGTATGTCAAAAGAAGAAACCTTGACAAACCGATACTCACCTAAATAGACTAGAAATTCAGAAGTTACGAATTATTAGATAATCAGAGACTAAATCTACTAAAATATTTTATTGTTCTTCGAGATACAAAATTTATGTCATTAATTAATTAGTTACTTACTTCTTCCACAACTATTTAAATAACATACAAAACTTTTACCTTACTTTATAAAGGGTGACGAGGAATATCGCTGATGATTATGGTGAGAGAAATACAACAATGAACAAACAACAAACACGGAACACCCTCGTTGCGTCGTTTCTGTGAAGAAACTTCGGAATCTTGCAAAACTAAAGATTTTGTCAGATTGATTGATTTATTTATTTCGCGCCTTGCTTGTGTGCTCTTCAAATCTTGAATGCAGCGTCAAGTCAGCTGATTGTTAAGCTGCAGGCGGCTGCAGGTAGAGTCTAGAATTTTTTGATAGAATGTGAAGTGTTAACCTATTTTTTCAACGTTTCTTCTTTCCTTAGAACACGAAATTAAATTATTTAATAGTAGAAAAAAAACGTGCATAATTTAAATGTTGTTCCTTTTTTTATTATTATCAAATTTATTGAACGCATCCTTATTTGATAACTGAAAACTTAAATGTCAATGTCACGCACGTCAATCAATTCCAGTCAAGTCAAACAAATTCGGTGTGTTGTAGTGAAGTGAATGCTGTATTTTGCAAATTTTATACAAAATAGAGCAGTTTCACTGGGAAAATATCTAAAAAGAATGGGGCGTAAAAATCGCAATGTCAATAAATTCGCTCAGCGTAAACGAGATCGCAAAGAACAAGTAAAAACTTATATTTTGTTCAAAATTTATTTACATACCGGAACATGCGTTTAATTACCAAGACTTCTGATGATTACAGGAGAAGAATCCTCAGCCCAAGCCAGAGGGTGACCAAAGAAAGCATTACGAAGATATTGTTAAAGAGAATGCTGCTTTTGAAGAGTATTATAAGGTAAAATTGTGATGGTTTTTTTCTAACCTATTCTACCTATGGCCAAAACTCCCTAGCACAATAGATTACAAATGTTCACTAATCCTGACTTAAAAACTGCTATGGAAATGTCCAGCATTATTTTGTTTATTTTTATTTATTATTGCTTGCCATTGTTTATCCATCCAAAAGTTGCCTGGAAGAGATCGCTTTCAGCGATAAGGCCGCCCATTGTATTGCCTTGTTTATTTTAGCCTAGTACTTATTTTTGTATTATTTCTGTTTGTGTGGTAATTCAATAAAAAGTTATCTATCTATTTCTTCCTCAGGTACAAAAAGTTTGCCCAGAAGATGAATGGCCCACTTTCATGGCATCTATGAGAGAGAGCTTACCAGCCTCTTTCCGGATCACTGGTTCCAAGTGTGAGGCCAAAGAGCTGATGAGGATAGTGCAGAGCCAGTACTTCTCTGAGATCATGAATGTGAAGCTAAATGTCGAGGGCACGGAAGATGTTGAGGAAATCAAGCCGCTCATGTTGCCCTGGTGAGTATTGATATGAAGTAAAACCATTATTATTATTATTATTTTAGCCTCTGTATCCTGACTAAATTTATTTTTTGTTTTGTATCTGTTATAATAAGTCTTATCAGTTCAGTGTGCCTCATGGCAAAGGCCTCCTCCAGCATTTTCCATTGGGATCTGTCTCGGGCAACCCTTCTTCTGTTGGGGCCAGCTGTGAGTATGATCTCATCTTCCTATCTCCGGTGTTGTCCACCTTGGCTCCTCTTGCCATCTCGTGGATACTTGGTGTATCTAAACGTGGGTACTTGTCAAACCTTGTCAAATAATAAGGTTGACTAAGTAGAGGGTAGTTGTGTTTACACCAGTCTGATTTTTACGTGTTTTGCTACCAAGCTCAACAAACCTTGTTACATAAATATGGTGTTTTACTGGACATAATAATACCAATTGGTGACAATTTGCATCCATTTGTCTTGGCCTAGTACGTATTATGTGACCTGTCCATCTCAACTTTTGTTGATCAATTTTGTTTGTTATGTCTATCACTTTAGTTCAGGCTCTGATGTATGAACATCTCACTTTGTCCTGTTGTTTTTTGTATTGGTCATATTTCTTTCCATAGCATTTTGAATGAATGAATGAATGAAATACTCTTTATTGCACATCAAACAAAAATACAGTAACAATGGAAATAAACAATAAATAACGGTACAATGGGCGGTGTTATCGCTAAAAGCAATCTCTTTCAGACAACCATTTGGTATGTTTGGAGCTTTAAAAGTATAACCATTATTTTCATTTAAACAATTCAGCCATAGATACATAGTTCTTTATTGTCTTATAATGGAAGAACTTTTGTTAGTTGGTAATTATAAAATAAATTTGGTCAAGAGTTTATAAATCGATCAATTAAGTTATTTATTGTGAATATGGGTTAGTAACAGGTGGTTAGTTAGCATGCAAGTTTAATCAGCGTATGTCAATTCACAGTAAGTCTTAAAATAGTTACACCACAAATGCAGAAGTACTATAATTTTCTTATATAAGTTTTGTGTATACCTAACGCCCCAGGCGCAAAAAGAGAGGTGTTATAAGTTTGATACCTGTCTGTGTGTCTGGCATCATAATTCCTAAACAGGTGACCGATTCCGATGCAGTTTTTTTTAAAAGCAAGCTACTTTAACTAGTTTGGTTCTTATGCACTTGTCTCACCGCCGGTGAGGAAGCGATTAGCTATCAAGTATTTTCTCGGTCAAAAGACTAAATAAATAAATATTGCTGGACATTTCACAAAGCGCTATCTAGCCCCAAACTAAGCAGAGCTTGTACTATGGGAACCAGATAACCGATAGAATACTTCAATACATTTTTTTTTTTTAAATACAACTTATAATATATAGAGACAACCAGACCGGGAACAAATATCTGTAGATCATGCAAACATTTGTTCCGTGGCGGGAATCGAACCCGCTGCCTCCTGCGTCTCAGCCGCCTATTCGCCCGCAGCACCACGGAGGTCGTCAAAAAACTAACATAAGATATAGATTCCGTGACAGTAAAAAAGACACGTATATTAATAGTTGATCGCTTGCCGTTAACACTGCTGGCGAGAACTCGCTCTCCACTATTTTGTCGCAGTGACTACAACACTCGCTCAGCGATACGCGCACAGCGACCACTCTCTTGGCGGTCAGAAGTCAGAACACGCACCGTGAGATGAACTATGCACGCGCCACGCGCTCAGCTAGTGGCGCGAGTATCGGCCGCCGCACTCTGCTCACTCGCTTTATAGCCCAGCGAGACAACTATGGGAACTACATACTCACTTCTCGCTGCTCGCCAACTCGTTTCTAGTTTATAGCTCTACTCGCTTCTCGCTCATCGCTGGCGGTGAGACAAGTGCCTTAGCTATGTGTGATGGGTGAAGATCAGGTCAACCGAAGATTATCAACTCTTATTATCGAAGGGTTTTCTAAATTTATCATGGATTTTTTATGTAAGTCATTGGTTTATAAATTAATGATTTAGGCTTCTGGTAATAGTTAATTAGTACTCCATAATCACATTGCGACATAGTTAAATGAAAAGACACCGTTTTGACCTCTAATACTCACAGCAATAGTTTTTAAAAACGTGGAAGGATATTGTCATTTTGTCAGTATCTACTTTAAGGGCTACATAAATAATAAATAAATATTTCTGGACATTTCAGCGCTATCTAGCCCCAAACTAAGCAGAGCTTGTACTATGGGAACCCGATAATTGATAGAATACTTATATATATAATTTTTTTTTTGTAAATACATTCTTATAATATATAGAGAAACAACCAGACCCGAAATAAATATCTGTAGATCATGAGAACATTTGTTCCGCAGCGGGAATCGAACCCGCTGCCTCCTGCGCCTCAGCCGGCTATTCGCCCACTGCACTACGGAGATCGTAAAGCCAACATATTAACTTTTCAGGTATCCTGGTGGTCTAGCCTGGCAGCTACGTCTCTCCCGGACTGACATCAGACGGAGCGAGCTTCTATACCGTCTCCATAATTTCCTGGTCGCGGAAACAGCGGCGGGAGGAGTCTCACGACAGGAGACCGTGTCTATGATACCACCTGTTGTGCTGGATATTAAACCACATCATAAGGTAATTTTATTTTTTTTGTTCTCTTTGTGATCTGCAATCAGTTGAAGGACTGTAAGGGGATGGGTTGAGTGGTTTTTGGCGTTTGAGATCAAGACAATAGTCCTTCTTCCCTTTTTTTGAAGCAGCAAGCAGGTTGTCCAAGACCTGGACTCTTTTCAGGCGCTTTGTGATAGAACGATTTTCCACCAATACTCTTTCCAGCAGATTTTCATGGCTTTTTAGGCGATCCAGTTATCTTTTCCTGTTCAGTTATCTCTATCATAAGGTAATGCATGAATATAGTATAATAGAATAGAATATAGTATATCGCCTAAGTATAGGCGAAATTAGGCAATTAAATCATGCTCCTTGTATCACACACATCACACATAGGTATATAAAATAAAGTCGGGTTAGTTACACCATTTATAACTTAAGAACGGCTTGTCCGATTTTGATAATCTTTGATTTGTTGGATTTGTCGCCGCCCCCAATAGCAGAAAAACTATTAAAACATTGGAAAAATTCACGCAAAAAAAATTATCAAGAAAATCATTTTTCTCATACAAAAAAAAATGTATAGGTATAAGTATTCTATCAGTTATCTGGTTCCCATAATACAAGCTCTTCTTAGTTTGGGGCTAGATATCGCCGTGTGAAATGTCCATTTATATATATATTTTTTACTGAAGAAGCCGCCGTGGGGCGCCGGCAGTAGAATGTTGCCCCTCCGCTCTTGCCCGTGGATGCAGTAGGAATCTGCTAAGGGATACCTCCGAAAGATGGGCAGCAGCGTCTTTTCGTGTTTTCAATACCTATACTGCGCTCGCAAACCCGCCTGCCAAGCGTGGCGAATATGACAACAACCCCTTTATGATACAACAACATAAAACCAGGCCCCGAGTCCCCGGCGGCCCCGCTAATCCTGGCTACGGTAGCAGTCACGGTAACGGCGGGGCCAGGGGTGCTAAGAATCCCCGGGAGACGATCGGCTACCAAACCCTACGACGACCACTGGCTCTGGTATCACACAACATCCGCACTTTGAGGACAAACGAAAAGATTGTTGAGCTGGAAGAAGAAATTAGTAGATTACACTGGGACATTTTGGGGTTATCAGAAGTCCGTAGAGCGGGCAAGGACGCGATATCCCTTAAGTCTGGTAACCTACTATACTACCGGGAGGGCGACCAACAGACCCAAGGTGGCGTTGGGTTTCTCGTTCACAAGTCACTCATCAACAACATTATCACCATCACAGTGTATCGAGCAGGGTCGCGTACCTGACACTCAGAATATCTAAGCGATATTCGCTGAAGGTCGTTCAGGTATGTGCGCCGACCTCTTCACACCCAGATGAAGAAGTAGAGTCTATGTATGAGGACATCAGTAGAGCGAAAAGAGACAACATACGAAAAAAACTCACTTTTTTGTTGTTATGGGGGACTTCAATGCAAAGCTAGGCATGAGAAGTGATGATGAGTTGAGAGTGGGGCAATTTGGATATGGGCAACGGAACCCCAGGGGACAGAGGCTGGCTAATTTTCTGGAGAAAGAAGGACTCTTTATGATGAATTCTTTTTTCCAGAAGCCGCCTCACAGGAAATGGACCTGGATGAGTCCCAACGGTTCCACGAGAAATGAGATTGATTTCATCTTGACCAACAAGAAACGGATATTCAATGATGTCTCTGTGATTCACAGGGTGAAAACCGGCAGTGATCACTGAATTGTTAGAGCCACATTGAATATGAACGTTAAAATTGAAAGGTCCCGTTTGATGAAGTCTACGCCCCGACCCACTCGCGCACATATCTAAAACCTCGAGAGCTTTCAACTCGAACTTGCAAATCGCTTTGACTGTCCAGAAGTAGATGCTTCAGTGGACGAGATCAATAACAGGTTCGTAGAAACCGTCCATACGGTGGGGTCCCAGTTCTTTAAGACCCCCCGTACCAAAAGACCTCAGAAACTCTCTGATGACACCCTTAACCTCATGGCTGAACGACGTTCTTTGCGGCTGCAGTCTCCCGATGATGCTCAGTCACATAGGCAGCTCAATAGAAAGATTTGGAAATCATAGCGGCACGATATTCGTACCTTTAATACAGCTCGTATTAAAGATACGATAGAGCGGAATAAAGGCTCCAAAGTGTTCGCGAGAGATAATTCTATTGGGCAGAGCCCACGGACTTCACGGGACGCGTAACGTGCTTAAAACTAATGAAATCACCGTCGACCGTTTTTTGCGGATCTCGGGGGAGTGATCTATTGCTGGTCTACTTCCACATATAGCGTTGTCACTGTCTAACAGTTACTGTAGATTGAGCAGTGCTTGGTGCAGTCGATAAAATAGTATCGATAAAATGAATGAATGACGAAAAATTAAAGAGTATGACTAACCTACTTTTTAAAATTGAAATCGTGATTAAATTATAATAATCTTTTATATTACTTTATATAACTTGCAATGTTTGTTGAATTTTAAACCAGTTCCCCCAACCAATTGAGCTGAAAGTTTTAATACAACGTAACTTAGGTGACAATGCAATAATTTGGTACCATGGAGGTGGTTTCATGATGGAGACGGATGCTAGATAATGTACATTCTGAGTGGATACTAGTGTACTAGGCTACTAGTGTTTGGACTCATTTGAATCTGATTGCGGTTACATTATGACGTCATCAAAAATCCAAAACGGTGGAAGTAACAATAAAGAGTTGCAGGTTAGGTGTTTGCAATTTGTTAGCATTGCATGCGTTGATGGCGTGTCAATAACCATTCAGGAATGTAGAAAATCACAAGAAAATAACTAAAGCATTTAACATTTCATATATTATTTATTTAGATGGAGAAGAAGTCAGCCATTCACGAAAAATAAAAAAAACACCCTTCTTTTTAACAGTCTGGTAAAAAGAAATTACAAAATCAAAACTTATTACACTAATACATATTATAAATGCGAAAGTATGCATGTTTGTTTATTTATTAATTTGTTTATTACTCAATCGTTCAAGGTTGCCTGGAAGAGATCGCTTTTAGCGATAAGGCCGCCCATTGCATTGCCTTATTTATTTTAACCTAGTACTTATTTTTGTATTACATATTTCTGTTTGTGTGGCAATTTAATAAAGAGTTATCTATCTATCTATCAATCACGTCATAACGGCTTAACCGATTTCGATGAAATTTAGTATATACTTAGATTATAACGTGGATTAACACATAGGCTACGTTTATCTCATAACTCAGGTCCCATGGGTTTAATACCGGTAGTTAGAATATTAAATAAATAAATGTGGCTGGACATTTCTATCTAGCCCCAATCTAAGCAGAGCTTATACTATGGGGTACCAGATAACTGATAGAATACTTATATACTTTTTTATTGTAAATACATACTTATAATAAGCATATAGAAAAACATCCAGACCCGGAAAAAATATCTGTAGATCGTACAAATATTTTGACTCCATTACAAAGAAAACTCTTTGAAAGTTTCGCTAACCTAATAGTTGGGTGTCGAATGCTGCCACCATGCCTTGTTTGGTAGGAATGGGTAGAATTCAAAGTTGGAAAATCTTGTATATTTTTTTTAATATACAAGAGGCACTGGTAAACATACGCACTAGTCAGCGTCATTACCCGTTGAGAAAATGCATTTCGGCATGTTTCTCTTGGTTTTAGACCTAGTACGTATCGATGGTTACCTCTTAACATCAGGTGGGCAAATAGGCTTGTTCCAGCTCAAGGTAGTATAAAATAACAACTTAAAAATCACTTGTTTTTTTTTCTACGATCAGCCTTTGGCTATACCTAATCAGATATTTGGGGAGCATAATTGGTGTGCTGAGCTGGACTCCATTGAGTATAGCACATTTGGAGAAACTAGTTTCTGTCACTCAGTTCTAGTATGTTGTGGCGCATAAGGCGGTTTTGCTGATTTAGTTCGAGGAGCTTCACAGCTAGTTGGTTAGGATGCTTCAATAGTCTGACTTTTTACGATTTTTCTATGAGTTTAATCTCTTCCCGCGCTGTGGCCATTTTCAAGTGTTCATGCAGTTCCTCGGTTGTGATAAACCATGGCGCATTTGACATACTGGTGGTAGAGCTTTTGTGAACGGGCTCGAGGAAGTGGGCACCACCGCCTTACCTTTATCTGCCGCCAAATAGCAGTACTTGTGCTGCTGTGTTCCGGTTAGATGGTAATGGTATGTTCCTGTAATTACTGGCACATAGGCATACCAGCTAAGTCCTATAGTATGGCAACGTATCCACATAGAGATCAAGATAACATAATAGCTTGTTTTGAATTCTATGTGGATATCTATGGGCTGCAGTAGCCACTTAACATCTGGTGGATTACATGCTCGTTTGCCATATAAGTAGTATAAATTTTGAATTTTGGAGACGCTGGATGATGTTTATATTTGACTTCGAGGCAGTTCCCCAGATTTGTATTCCATATGGGCTTTATCACCGCTTTGTATATCAGAAGCTTGTTTTCTAGGGTTTGCTTTGATTTCCTTCCTGTGATCCAGTTAAAGTTTCTAGATCGGAGATTAGCTTTGAAAAAAAGAGACTTCTTTGCTTTGATGTGTGTTTTCCACGTCAGTCTTCTATCCAAGTGCATTCCTAGATACTTTACACATTCTTTGCATGGAAGGTTTCTAGCTTCAAATCACTTGCTTGGTACTGATTTCGAAACATAATTTGCATATTTTAGTAG
Source organism: Philereme vetulata (assembly GCA_918857605.2). Classification (NCBI taxonomy): domain Eukaryota; kingdom Metazoa; phylum Arthropoda; class Insecta; order Lepidoptera; family Geometridae; genus Philereme; species Philereme vetulata. The sequence continues at coordinate 4,748,152 of OU975422.1, read as the reverse complement.
ATTTGTGGTATCATCATAAATTGGTATTAATTCTGTAAAAATCCAAGTGAAAGGGGCCATAATTATAAATTGGTATAGGACGTTGAGTGAATGAATTTAATGTTAAGTGTAGGAAGGCGGTTTGTGGACAAACATTCCACATCTACTTTGGATGAAGTATTTGTAATTAAATAGTATCCTATATCTCAATCCAGGTCACAATCTATCTATATTCTAAATTTCATTGAAATCGGCCCAGTTGGTTAGTTGTGTAAAAGTATCAAACAGGCAGAAAGACAGTTACTTTTGAATTTATAATAAACTAGCTTCCGCCAGCGGCTTCGCACGCGTTATTTGTCAACAAAAAGTAGCCTATGTTTGAATCCAGGTCACAATCTATCAACACACCAAATTTCATCAAAATCGTGATTGAGTAACAAACTAATTAATAAACAAACATCCAAGCTTTCACATTTATAATAATAAGTATGATAAACAAATATAATAATACTGGACATTTCACACAGCACTTTCTAGCCGCAAACTAAGCAGATATTGTACTATGAACCAGATAACTGATATAATACTTATATACTTTTTTTTAAATATATAGACAAACAAACCAGACCCGGAACAAATATCTATAGATCATGCAAACATTTGTTTCGCGGCGGGAATCGAACCCGCTACCTCCTGCGTCTCAGCCGGCTATTCGCCCACTGCGCCACGGAGGTACGCCACCGCTACATAGTAGATATACCTCCCATACGCACAAAGCGGTGCTCTTCCACTTTAATTATGCGCACCGCCAAGGAATGGAACGCCTTGCCTGAGTCTGTGTTTCCTGATAACTACAACCAAGTCAAGTCTTCTTGTCTTCTTGTTCGTCAAGGTCTTCAAGTCGCGAGTGAATAGGTTTCTTCTAGGCAAGCGTGTACCTACCATCGTAGACTGCATCATCGCGCGCCATCACGCGAGATCGTGCTCAAACGCTAGTCTATAGTTTATAAACAAAACGTCATCCGTAATGTATATTAAACATGATTGATGTTTTTAGGTATTAGACATGTGTGCAGCTCCTGGCTCTAAGACAGCCCAGCTGATTGAGTTCCTTCATGCCGAAGAGGGGCAAATGCCGACAGGTAAACAAGCTTCCAGCGTTTTTAAATTTCTATATATGTATTTATTTTTATATGACTCATTTATTTACTGTTTTCCATTCATAACTCTAAAGTTAATTGATATTAAGAAAGGAAGAAAAAAATTATATTATAAATACGGGATTTATCACGTACCGTTTTATCGGTGCTTCGACCGACAATGCTTCGGTTCAATTCGGGAACCTTCATCAGGCTGAGGGCGATCCGATCCAAATAACGTCTCGCATCGTACTGATAAAACGGTACCTGATAAATCCCGTATTTATAATAATGATTTGATGACCTCCGTGGCGCAGTGGACGAATAGCCGGGATCTACAAATATTTGTTTCGGGTCTGGATGTTTTACTATGTTATTATAAGTATGTATGTATTTACAAAAAAAAGTATATAAGTATTCTATCAGTTATCTGGTTACCATAGTACAAGCTCTGCTTAGTTTGGGGCTAGATAGCGCTGTGTGAAATATCCATCAATATTTATTTATTTATTTTAATGATAGAAATTAATGACGAGTTTTCCAAGTAAAGAAGATCCATCGTAGACTGCATCATCGCTTACCATCAGGCGAGATCGTGCTCAAACGCTAGCCTGAGCACGTATAAAAAAATGTTTATTATGCCAACTACTAATAACAACAAAAATAAAACCGGCCAAGTGCGAATCGGACTCGCGCACGAAGGGTTCCGCACCATTATCTATAAAAACGGCAAAAAAATCACGTTTGTTGAGCGTCACGTTGAGCCACCCTTAAATATTTGTTTTATTTTAATTAAATTATTTATTTTTAAAGTTAATTTATAACTAAATATTCTGTGAATATGTATTTCAAGCGTCTACCTGTTGCCGTTAGAAATATCGAGCTAAAACGAGCAAAAAAATCACGTTTGTTGTATGGGAGCCCTCCTTAAATATTTATTTTATTCTGTTTTTAGTATTTGTTGTTATAGCGGCAACAGAAATACATCAGCTGTGTAAATTTCAACTGTCTAACTATCACGGTTCATGAGATACAACCTGGTGACAGACTGACAGCGGAGCCTTAGTAATAGGGTGTCGTTTTACCCTTTGTGTTACGGAACCCTAAAAACAGTCCAGCAAAAAAATAAATAGATATCAGTTATTAGTAGCCGCGAGTTGCCACAAAAAGGTCCAACTCAGCGCTATGTCACAGGAAGGTAACAACGCTGGTCTTCCGTTGGAACCTATGTGAGTTATATTTGTTACAATAAATATTCAGAAACAACGCTGTTCAAAAACAACATTAAAATCTTTTTATTTATTAAAATCACAAGGATCACTTTGAAACGTCAAACTGTCTGTTCCTTCGCGACCACACCAGGAAAGAAAGGCAAGATACAATGCTGTTTGTTTATTTTAATGATCCTATTAGAGTACTTAACAATAAAGAAAATAAATTACGTCTAAATTGTAACATTTTGAACGTGTTGGAGCAATATCAATCCCAAGCTTCTCTATCATCTAAAAAATCCGATATTTTATAGTAGGCTTTTTAATAAAGATTTTGTTTAATTGCGTTATTAAATTTGTTAATTTTCGTACATCACTTGGGAGTTTGTTATAAAAGAGTACACCTTGCCCTTTAAACGATTTACTTTGTTGAGATAAGGGGCAACCAAAGTCAAAATCTTTTATTCATTAAAATCACAAGGATCACTTTGAAACGTCAATTTTACTGCCTGTTCTTTCGCGACCAAGCCAGGAAAGAAAGGCAAGAAACAAGGCTGGTTGTTTTTTTATGATCCTTTAATTTTTATTTATTACAATACAGAAAAAAAATTACGTCTAAATTGTAACATTTTGAACGAGTTGGAGCAATTTCAATCCCAAGCTTCTCTATCATCTAAACTAAATAATCCGATATTTTATAGTAGGCTATTTTATAAAGACTGCTTAATTGCGTTTTTAAATTTGTTAATTGTCAATTTTTGTACATCACTTGGGAGTTTGTTATAAAAGCGAACACCTTGCCCTTTAAACGATTTACTAACTTTATGGAGTCTACAAGTGGCAACAGCGAGTTTATCTTTATTTCTAGTATTGAAATTATGATTATCGCTATTTTTCTTAAACAAATTAATATTTTTGTGAACATACATCAGATTTTCATAGATGTATTGACAAGGTAATGTCATAATATTTATTTCTTTAAACTTATTGCGTAATGATTCTCTAGGGCGCATATTATAAATTGCACGAACAGCCCTCTTCTGCAGCACAAAAACAGTGTTTATATCTGCAGCACTCCCCAACAGCTGTATACCGTATGACATAATACTGTGGAAGTTGCTGAAGTAAACTAGTCTAGCTGTGTCTACGTCTGTAAAAATACGGATCTTTTTGACTGCGTAAGTCTCATCGACAACTTATCAATGTGAGGGACCCATTGAAGCTTATTATCTAGGGTTATACCTAAGAATACGTTGGTGTCCACAAGAGCCAACTCCTCGTCTTTGATTTTTATATCTGCTTTAACTTGTGTAACATTAGGTAGTATAAATCTAATACACTTTGTTTTCTTTTCATTTAGAAGTAGATTGTTTACATTGAACCATTTTACGACCTTAGAGTTTGTTCTCATTTATCAAATTAATTTCAGGTTTCGTAATGGCAAATGACGTTGACAACAGCAGGTGCTACATGCTGGTGCACCAAGCGAAGAGACTTAACTCACCGTGTATTCTCATCACCAATCACGATTCGGCCACTATGCCGAATCTGACGCTCTCTGATCCAGAGGTTTGTATTAAATAAATGAATAACATATCTTATTGTACTACGTGTTTTGTTATGAATGAATGAATGAAATACTCTTTATTGCACGCCAAACAAAAATAGAGTAACAAAGGAAATGAAGGTACAATGGGTGGTCTTATCGCTAAAAGAGATATCTTCCAGACAACCTTTGGATGGACAAGATACACAAAAATCAAAAGACGGCGGTGTAAGAGTACATACATGAAAACCTTCGAGGCGCAGTGGGCGAATAGCCGGCTGAGACGCAAGAGGTAGCGGGTTCGATTCCCGCCACGTAACAAATGTTTGCATGATCTACAGATATTTGTTCCGGGTCTGGTTGTTTCTCTAAATATTATAAGTATGTATTTACAAAAAAAATTTATAAGTATTATATCAGTTATCTGGTTCCCATAGTACAAGCTCTGCTTAGTTTGGGGCTAGATAGCGCTGTGTGAAATGTCCAGCAATATGTATTTAATTATTATTATACTATAGACAGAACCCACAAAATAAAATATACTACCTATAGATTATACTAATAAACAAATTTAAATACATACAAATAATCTATACTTCTATACTAATATTATAAAGAGGAAAGATTTGTTTGGTTGTTTGTATTGAATAGGCTCCGAAACTACTGGACTGATTTAAAAAAATTTCACTGTTGGGAAGCTACACTATCCCTGGGTGACTTAGGCTACTTTTTACTCAACTGCGCAGAACGAATGTTTTTATAGAAAAACTACGCGTGCGAAGCTACGGATTGTTCAGCTAGTATATAAATAAACTACACTACATATGGGGAATAAATAACATAAACACTAACTAGCAGTTACGAGACAACGAAAGTCTACGACAACGACAAAAGAGACAAAACGTCGAATGTTACGAGTATGTACGACATTAAATGAAAACACGGGTATGGCTGATGGCTATTGTTGTAATAAGTTTTTTGTTGAAAAATTACTTTTTCAAAACAAGCTTTTATAAAATTCATAATCGGAACCGCAAGCAGATTCAAATGAGCCCAAACACTAGTAGCCTACTATAATCCATTCAGAAGTTCCGTTGTCTAGCATCCGTCTCCATGAGGAGACCACCTCCATGGTACCATATTATTGCATTGTCACCGAAGTTCCATATGTATTCCAAATTTCATCTCAATCGGTTGAGGGAACGGGTTTAAAATTCAGTTGCAAGATTCCACCCGGACTAACATACATGCATTGCAAGTTATTAGAAAGCTTGTAAAATAAGTTTTTATTTTTTCAAATTAATTACCATAGAATATTTAAAAATTTCATACAACCTTAATATCAAGTCCTAAAACATCAATATAACAGCCTATATACAAATAAAAAACAAATCATATTCATTCGTCATGTAAGTAGGTACCTGTTAAACTGACTGAAGCGGCATCGTCGCAAAGGCGCCGCCGATTTACGTTAAAAATTGTTTATTGGAAATGTATCGATTACTGGATAAATATTCAAGCTACCGGTATTAAACCCACCTCTAAAATCAATACGATTCCGGATTGGTGTTTTAAAATTAATGACGTTCCTCAACAAAACTACTGAACTGATTTTAATGAAATTTCTACGAGACCAATATGAAAGTATATAATTTCAAATAGAAAAATAATTTTCCAAATCGGTTGATAAATGACGGTGTTCTCTGGTAAAAACAAAACAATTATACGTCACTATAAAATTTGTGGGTTGCCCTCGATTTTTCTGGGATCCCATCATCAGATCCTGATTTGGCGCCAATGGGACCACCTGGAAAGTATACCCTTTTAAACAAAAAAGAATTTCTCGAATCAGTGCCGGCGTCTTCGAGTAATCGAGGAACATACATAAAAAAAAGATGCCGACAAATTGAGAACCTCGACCTTTTTTTGATCTCGGTTAAAATACTCAAACGTGGATCTGTAGATAATGCGGACATTTGTATCGCGGCGGGAATTGAACCCGCACTCTTCTGCATCTCAGCCGGCTATATCTCAGACGACCTCCGTGGCGCAGAGGGCGTATAGCAGGTTGAGATGCAGGAGGTAGCGGGTTCGATTCCCGCCACGGAACAAATGTGTGCATGATCTACAGATATTTGTTCCGTGTCTGGGTGTTTTTCTATATATTATAAGTATGTATTTACAAGAAAAAAAGTATTTAAGTATTCTATTACTTATCTGGTTCTCATAGTACAAGCTCAGCTTAGTTTGGGGCTAGATAGCGCTGTGTGAAATGTTCAGCAATATTTATTTATTTTTATTTATATATTTTGTATAATACCGGGTTTTATGACAATTATTTTTTAATATAAATCATTCTACAATATATTTCAGGATGCTACGAAGACGAAGCCGCTGAAATTTGACCGTATTCTCTGCGATGTGCCGTGCTCAGGCGACGCTACGCTCCGTAAGAACCCCGATATTTGGGTGAAATGGTCTAACGGCAACGGAAATAACTTACATGGGTATGTAACTAATGAAACAACTTTTTTTTATACATTATAGACTAGCGTTTGAGCACGATCTCGCGTGATGGCGCGCGATGATGCAGTCTACGGTGGTACACGCTTGCCTAGAAGAAACCTATTCACTCGCGACTTAAAGATACTCACGCTTTAGCTATCAGGAAACACTTACACGTACAGGTTGCGTTGGTAACTGGTAACCGCCTGCATTGACGACCTCCGTGGCGCAGTGGGCGAATAGCCGGCTGAGACGCAGGAGGTAGCGGGTTCGATTCCCGCCGCGGAACAAATGTTTGCATGATATACAAATATTTTTGTACCGTGTCTGTGTGTTTTTCTATTTTATGTTACGTAAATTGGCCCCCTCCTGTGAGTCTAATCTATGTTTCGAACAAATAAAGAAATTTGTATTTTAGAGGTCAAAATCGATCAGGTATGTATTTCCTCTTCAGTACTATAAAGTAATGTAACAATGAAGACAATTCAAATTGATACATATTTGTTAGACATTATTGGAGCAACTTTTAGTCCAGAAATATGATTCAATTTTTTTTATTCCACCTAGATATAGAGCACGCTTATGGCCCACCTAATTTTAAGTGGTAACCATCGCCTATAACAAAGCATTGCCTCGTAGAGCTAGCACCTTAGAAACGTGCTCTACGATGCACTGCCCTGCGTCCATTACCTTGAGGTATATGCCTCACGTTGTGTTTAATTGCACCGGCGAAACACAGCAATGCTGGTTGACGTCAGAAATAGGTATTGTGGTAGTACTACTACTCTTGCTATAGCTGCATCACCTTGATTATATTAACACACATTTTTATTTCACAGAATTCAATACCGAATCCTGAAACGTGGTTCCGAACTCCTCGAAGTAGGTGGCCGTCTGGTCTACTCGACCTGCTCATTCAACCCGATAGAGAACGAGGCTGTCATCCACAGAGTGTTGGCGGAGACTGGTGATAGCATGAAGCTGGTAGAAGCCCACGATATGCTGCCCGGAATCAAGCATCATAAGGGTAGGTTAGAAAGTTGAGACTTCTAGACTCTCTAGAGACTTTATGACGATAAGAGACTTACTACGGGCAAGAGGATATGGGTAAGAGACAATTCGACTTAGATCTAAGCATCATCATATCATCCACATGACGTTCACTGCTGAGGACTTCCACATAGATTTCTAGAGCGATCGATGTTCTGCGGCCTGCATCCAACAGCTCCCGGCAACTTTTATCAAGCCATCTTTCCATCTCTAGTAGGCTGTCCTACGCTGCACTTTCCAATATGCGGTGACCACTCTAGAACTTTTCTGCCCCAACGGCCGTCAGTTCTTCAACCTACGTACTTCGCCCACTGCCTAACTATCCTGCTAATCCTCTTGGTTATTTCAGTTTCCGTGATTTGTCTTCGGCTATGCTCGGTGTTTCTCTACGAGATCGAATCAGAAATGACGAGATCCGTGGACAACTTAGATCTGCTGTAAATAAATTCCATTTTCCTCCAACAGGTATGACGTACTGGCGGCCAGCGTCCAAAGACATGGTGTTCTATGAAAAGTTCGAGGACGTGCCCGAGAGATGGCAGACGGTGGTGCGCCCACAGATGTTCCCGCCCAGCCGTGACGACTTGCACAAGTATAACTTGGACAGGTGGTAAGTGTTCACATTACTTATCACCGGATTCTTATGTCAAGCTCAATAGAACTTTCTTCCTGTTTAATAATTGATCGACCGAAGCGAGATCTCCAAATCAACTTGGGCAAATCGGCGTTGTATGTATGTATGTACAGTAAAAGCTCTTTATTCGCGGGGTATATAGTCCGTAAATATGCCGCGAATACAGAATCCGTAAATATGGAATGGTAAATTATATGGGATTATAGGGGATACGTACCTAGGCGACAAAATAAAAAAAAATTTTAATTGAAGTTTCTGACCATTTTGATTAATTGTTATCTTTAGGTTTAGGCAATGGTTTAAAGAATTTTGTAATTTTTTCTTGCTTAGCAGTTTTCAAAAGCTCCTTCAATTCAGACTGATATTCGGCAGTGGCATTAGCAATTTGCCTCTTAAAAATAAGACTTCGTTCCATAGGCGGATCAATTTTCATAAGGAATCACAAAGCTCATTTGCCATTCTGAAACAATCACTAAGATTTTTCAAATTAAATATCACGTTTCCAGTGCTTGTTGAAGCCTCTTCTTTAATGGGCTGTGATTTTAACATTTCCTCCAAGTCTGTTCCAGTCAAATCTTCATCTTGTGATTTAAGCAACTCCTGAATGTCACTTGATTCTATCTGTTCGAACCCATCTCGTCCTATAGTCGAGCCTAACGGAACACTGCAATCATATTCGGTTCGGCTCGACTATTTCAAAATTTCGTCCCTTGAAAAACGAAGAACACAGTTGGACCAAATTATTTGTATAAAATTTTAAATAATAAATTTAATTGTCCTCAGTTGTTGGAAAAAATACGTTTTAGAGTCCCTCGCAGAATCCCTCGTAAACCAATCATACCCATTGCACCACCACTCCGTACCACTGTTCTCGGCTCCAACTCGCCCATTCCCAGAATTAGCAACGGCTTTAATAATTACCTACTGTACTCAGATTGATATTTTTAATATAAAAAATTTCAAATTCCCGCAGATCTTATCTAAGAACTTGCCAAACTAATAGATAAATGTAGATCTTTAGAAAGGTAAGTGAAGTGCTTTATTGAATAAATAAATAATATCTATGCAATGAAGGACTTTAAATTGGTTTTATTAAATATACTTAGAATAGTCATGTGGATTTATTGCTATCATTGTATATTTATACTTTTGTGTTTTCTTTCCTTACATCACTAATTCCATTGTTTGTCAAAATTTACCAGTGTTACTTTGTTATTGTTACTACATATTTTGTAGTGCATGCGGGGTTTACCTATAATAATTGGTTGTGCAATAAATACCTATTTAAAATAATCTTTAGTTAAGCATGAAATACGAGGAGGGATCAAAAAGTAGTGAGAACGACATACTCCTTGGTAAGAAAAAAAAGAAATACTGGCAGACATAGCTCAGATACATATTTGTAATATTAATAAAGAAAAAAATCTTCGATTCTCTTGTTTTTTTCTGAATGTAGTCATTTGTTTGCTTCGTGTCGGAACGTGTCCTCGAAAATGGAGAAAAACGAAGTGCGAGCCGTTATTAAATACCTCTGTTTAAAAAAGTTAACGACGCAAGAGATTCATTGCGATTTGGAGACAACATTAGGAGAGTCTGCTCCGCCGTATTTTACTGTCGCAAGGTGGGCTTCTCAATTTCGAGTAAGGAGAACGAGCACGGAAGATGAACATCGTTGCGGCCGTCCATCGACGTCAGTCACCCAAGAAAATGTTGCGAAAGTCGAGAAAATTGTATTGAACGATCGAAGAGTTACCATCCGATACTTAATTCAAGAAACGGGCATTTCATATGGAAGTATTCAATCCATATTGAAACAATCTTTGAATATGAAAAAAGTCTTCGCAAGATGGGTGCCGAGAATGTTAACCGACAGTCAGAAACAAAATCGACTTGACATTGCGAAGATATTGTTGGACAAGTTTCAAGAAGATTCTTTAAACTATATATTAGTATTCTACTCCAATGTCATTCTCTGTGCACGTACCCACCACTATAATCAAATATCTCTATCTTCAAAGGTTTGCTGGAAGAAAACTCTTATTAGGGTTAAGCTCGCCTTTGTACATGTCCATTTTGTAAGCTATTTTTATCTGTAAATCTATTTGTGTACAATAAAGAATAAAGAAAGAATAAACTTTTTGTCTCGTTTCGTAACAATGGACGAAACATGGGTCCATCATTTTGATCCCGAGACAAAACAGCAACCTTCGCAATGGAAACAGCCATCATCACCGACCCCGAAGAAGTTTCGTGCTGTGGCATCGGCTGGCAAGGTTATGGCCTCAATATTTTGGGACTCAGAAGGGATATTGTTGATTAATTACCTGGAGCGTGGAACCACTATTACAGGCCAATATTATGCAGCTTTAATTCCCACGTTGAAGAATGCCATCGAAGAGAAAAGGAGAGGGAAACTTCGAAGGGGCGTGCTGTTTCATCACGACAACGCACCCGCGCACAGGTCGGCAGTTGCGATGGCTGCCATTCAGCAAGCTAGCTTCGAATTGGTTGACCACCCCCCTTATTCACCTGATGTGGCACCTAGCGATTTTTATCTGTTCCTCAAATTGAAAGAATACTTAAGGGAAACAGGTACGAAGACGATAACGAGGTGATGGATGTCGTGGAGAGCTTTTTGCAGGACCAAGACAAAACGTTTTTTTTTAAAGGGGTTGAAGCCCTGGAAAAGCGCTGGACTCGGTGTGTAGAGAGACTCGGAGACTATGTAGAAAAATAAATTATTAAGTTATCAATAGTCATTATATTCTATCTCATTCTCACTACTTTTTGATCTCTCCTCGTATTGTTGCAATCGTTGGTAAATAAAAAATAATATTCCATTTGCAATATCTATTAGCCGGCGCATTAGGAAAGGATATCGAATGCTTTTTATTAATATGTATGTATGTACCGATATACCGTTTAGATCCGCGAATAAAGAAATCTTTCGCCGCGAATATACGAATTTGGTCGCATTTTTTTAACCCGCGTATAGTGAAAACGCGAACGAAGGAAACGCGAATAAGGAGCTTTTACTTTATGTTTGTTCGTCCGGGGTTCAAGAGGGTTAAATAAAATGAAAATGAGACTATACGCCAAATGGGACGTCAAATGAAAGGTTTTCATTCGTACATTTCGACTACGTTTTAATTTTTTGTAAAGTGCTTGTAGTTTTTGAGTTATTAGCTATTATAAAAACTGATTTTTGACGAAATTCACAGGGTACACCAGTGACCCCACAGTGCTGTAAGTTGCTATGCCTGTAGCTTAAGTGACACAAATATAGGCAAAAGTCTGAAATCCAGAATAACTGGAATTTGTATCCCAAAAAAGAATAACCAAAAAACATGAACTCCGGTTACCCTGCAATTTGAATGAAACTGTAGGTCAAGTCTTTTGGTTAATAATTTCGTAGCACTAATTGATGGTCAAAGATTACGAATTATATATTTTCGTTTTTGTGGGAGACTCGTGAGATATCAGTTCGGGGCCAACTACCAGTAATAAATAGTACATTATTATACATGGGCTGTAATCGGTCTATTGTATACACGAGATATTAGATATTAAGTGATATTTATGCTTACTTTAAATAATTTTCAGTATTAGAATTCTCCCCCACCACCAAAACACGGGTGGTTTCTTCGTCGCCGTGCTGGAGAAAACAGCACCTCTCCCCTGGGAGAAGGAGAGCAAACAGAAAGACGAGCAAAGCGAGTCGCGTGAAGAAAGCGAAGCGAGCGATGTGAAACCCAAGTCTGAGCCGCCTAGGAAGAAGAGGCGGATGGGTGGTTATAAGGAAGATCCGTTTGTGTTCTTTAAAGGTAATTATATTATATACAACTGGATTACCACTCACTCATTGACATAATTGTTCTCCCAGATGCCCCCTCGTAGGGTAGAAATGTTTGGTATGATCGTATAGAGGGAGTTTCTGTGAGATGAGAATAAATCCTAAAGTCCCCCATTTGTCCCCCATTCGCTTCCATCCACCTCGTATCTCGGAAAGTACAAGTCTTAGAGCATTTGCGCCGAAACTAATGTTGCTCAGGACATTTTTTTATATCCGGATCTAATAAAAAAAATAGTCGTTCATACAAAAAAAAATTGTCCCATACAAAATATTTTTGTGCAAATACCGTACACCGTATATTTCGTTTGCCGTAACATTCTTACTGTTTTTGTAGGAAGCCAAACGGCTTGTGGGTACTATACAATTTATTTTAATGTAATTTTATTTATTGGTGGAGGGGCATGAGATAACTAAATTTTCAAGTTTATGCGATATCCATCATTTTAGATGTTGAAATTTTTCTTTTTTTTTAGTTTTGGAGGGGCATAAGGCAACTTGCTTAGTAAATTTTCATGTTTATGCGACATCCAGCATCATCATTTTGAGATGTCCCATGTTTTTTTTAGATTTTGGAGGGGCATAAGGCAACTTTCTTAGTAAATTTTCAAGTATATGTGACATCTACAAGGATCACTTTGGAACGTCCATTATTTTTTTTTTAGTTTTTGGAGGGGCTTAAACCAACTTTCTTAGTAAATTTTCAAGTATATGCGAGATTTACAAGGATCACTTTAAAACGTCCAATATTTGATTTTTTATTTTTTGGAGGGGCATAAGGCAACTTTCTTAGTAAATTTTCAAGTATATGCGACATCTACAGGGATCACTTTGAAACGTCCATAATTTTTTTTAGATTTTGGAGGGGCATAAGGCAACTTTCTTAGAAAATTTTCAAGTATATGCGACATCTACAAGGATCACTTTGAAACGTCCAATATTTTTTTTTAGTTTTTGATGGGCGTAAGGCAACTTTCTTAGTAAATTTTCAAGTATATGCGACATCTACAAGGATCACTTTGAAACGTCCAATATTTTTTTTAGTTTTTGATGGGCGTAAGGCAACTTTCTTAGTAAATTTTCAAGTATATGCGACATCTACAAGGATCACTTTGAAACAGCCAATATTTTTTTTTCAGTTTTTGGAGGGGCATAAGGGAACTTTCTTAGTAAATTTTCAAGTATATGCGACATCTACAAGGATCACTTTGAAACGTCCAATATTTTTTTTTGTTTTTGGAGAGGCAACTTTCTTAGTATATTTTGTTTATTTCTTTGATTTCTTCTTCCACTTCGATATCCTCTTTTATTGTTTTTTTAACTTCGGTATCCTCCTTGATTGCTTCTCCTACTTCGATATCCTCTTTGTTTGTTTTTTTCCATTTTGATATCCTCTTTGATAGATTTTTCTCCACTTTGATAACCTCTTTGATTGCTTTTTGAAATTTAATATCCTATTCGATTGCTTTGTTAACTTCGTTATCTTATTTGATAGTTTTTCCATAGTTTGATAGTGCTTCTTAGACTACGATATCTCGTAACAAAATTATGATTTTTAAAAAAAAACTTTAATCGCTCGTATCTTCTAAACGGAAGCACATAGGCATAGTAAACTTTAAAAAAATTGTAGTACAAATTTTTGGTGGAATCGTTTTTTATTGTCATCATCGACCTTTTTGATTTCTTCTTCCACTTTGGTATCATCTTTGATCGTGTTTTCTTCTTCGATATCCTCTTTAATTGCTTCTTCCACTTCGATATCGTCTTTGATTGCGTCTTCCACTTCGATGGCCTCTTTGATTACTTTTTCCATTTCGATACACTCTTTAATTTCTGCTTCTACTTGGATATCTCCTTTGAATGCTTTTTCCATTTATATAACCTTTTTGATTGCTTCATCCATTTGGGTATCCTCTTTGATCTCGTTTTTTACTTGGATACCTTTTTTGATTGCATCTTTCCCTTTGATATCCTGTTGGACTGCTTTTTCTACTTGGATATCCTCTTTGAATGCTTATTCCATTTTGATATCTTCTTTACTGATTGCTTCTTGTACTTCGTATCCTCCTTTATTGCTTCTCTGTCTTCGATATCCTTTTTGTTTGCTTTTTTCCATTTTGATATCCTCTTTGATAGATTCTTAAACTTTGATAACCTCTTTGATTGCTATGTCATCTTCGATATCCTCTTTGATTGCATCTTCTGCAAACAGAAAAACACGCGACCTCTAGTTAAAAATATATAAATAGAACATAAGATCTTTAATAACAGAAAGAATATACAATTATTTACAATAAAATACAGAAGAAACAGTTGTATCATCTAAAGACCGTTACAAACGATCTATAGATAGCTCAACAGCTCCAGATCACTACCAGGCGGAAATGTCCCCAAGACACTGCCTGCATTGCCCCGCTGAATTAAGATGAAGCGAAAGATAAGCGTCATCCAGGTTCGACCCGCGATGCTTCCTACTTCATCTGCACATCTCGCTGCTAGACGACCAACGTTTCGGTACCCCGTTCGTGTACAGTAAACACATTGACGACCTCCGTGGTGCAGTGGGTGAATAGCCGGCTGAGACGCAGGAGGTAGCGGGTTCGATTCCCGCTGCGGAACAAATTTTTGCATGATCTACAGATATTTGTTCCCGGTCTGGTTGTTTCTCTATACAGAGTGTTTTTTTAACTGTAACAGTACGGCAGCACCCATAACCAGAGGAGATACAGGTGTAGTTTCTTTTAAAACATCAGCTCGTTTTCGAAGAAAAACATTTTGGTATTAAAATTTTTTTGGTCAAGTGTGAGTAGCGCCTTAAAATGAATGAAGTTGGTAATTTTTTTTGATGCCGATCAATGCAGTCCATTGTAAGGATCATTTTATTGTATCGGATGAAAAAAATCTGAAAAGCGGAAGTTAGTCAAATTTGATAAAAAGTATTCTCATACAACAGGACACTCTAAAAAAACTACAAAAAAAAAACACTGTATATTATAATATGTATTTACAAAAAAAAAGATGTAAGTATATAAGTATTCTATCAGTTATCTGGTTCCCATAGTACAAGCTCTGCTTAGTTCGGGGCTAGATAGCGCTGTGTGAAATGTCCAGAAATATTTATTTATTAATTATTATTATTGATGTATAATGTTAGTAAAATAACTTCACACCACCTGCTGTCAAATTATATATCATGTAAACCTCACCGAAAGCAGGTGATTAAATCCCTACGGCTGAGCCAGTTAACTTGTATTGAATGTTTATATCCCACTCTGTATTCAGGATTCTAGTACCTCCCTCGCTCCGCTCGTGAGCTAACTCTAGAATCCTTCGTTACGTTCGGGATTCAATATAGCGCCCGTGACGCAAGACACTGCTTTATCCCCTCGTTTTATTATCTACTATTACACCTTTCAGGAGACGAAGAAGACGTATACCCATCAATAAAAGAGTTTTACGACCTCCAAGGCTTCGACTCCAAGTGCCTCCTGACCCGGTGTCACGTGGGCAAGAAGAAGAACATATACCTGGTATCAGCTGCCGTCAAGGACGTGGTTCAGAGGAACGAGGATAAAATGAAGATTATTAACACGGGGGTCAAGACCTTCGTGCGATGTGATAATAAGAACATGACTTGTCCTTTTAGGTAAGTTAGTTCCAATATGGCGGCGGTGGCGGTCATATTGGTTTTTGAGTCGCCATATTGGTTCAAATTACTTATGTATATAGTTTTATCATAAGTTCTACCTGTATTAATCAAAGAGCTGTGTTTTGTTAGAAAGCAATATATATATATATGTATTAATATATAAATGTACTTGATTAAACGTTGTACCCCTTTTTTAACTTATTGCGCGCTTGCAAGAGTGTGAGATTTGCAGTGGCGTAGCGTGGGTGTTAGCCGCCCGGGGCGGAAGTAAATTTTGCCGCACTCTTATTTAGGTATTTCAATGTAATCGACTATAATATACAGTAATTCTAAAAATCTTGTTGGCAAGAACAGGCATCAGCATTGTGTGTATAGGTAACAAATAAAAAAGTCATATATATATATATATATATATATATATATATATATATATATATATATATATATATATTGTAATACATATATGTGTGCCACTTCATTGATATAACAGAACACTTATGGTTACACCTTGACGATCATCAAGATTAAGTTATTAGCGAATTGAATATAAAACGCAAGTTGACTTTCAATTAGAACTACGACGATACTGTTAGTATTTTTATTTGTATTGAAAGTCAATGTACTTGTTAGAATTGAAAACAAAACTTCTGTCTTCAACTAAATCTTTAATCGTCTATTTTTTAAGAGCAAAGTCTTTTATTGCGCTATCAATGTCTATAGCATCACACACCTCTTGCTGAATAGACAAGATAGCTAGATTGGTTAGACATATTGATCAATCGCAATTTTGAAAAACTTCTCTCACATTATCATCATATTTTTCGTCACAATGCCAGCTGGCATTGCTTATGTGACAAAAATATGTAATGGTTCAAATATTTAAAATATATTATTTTTTTTTGATAAATTTTGCCGCCCCCTAAAGGTGCCGCCCGGGGCGGGCCGCCCCGGTCGCCCCTACTACGCTACGCCACTGGAGATTTGCCATAGTTAAAGTTTATATGGAGAAGGAGGAGGGAAATATAAAAAGGATAAAAGGAAAAGGAAAGGAAAAGAAAGGATTACGGACGCATTTCTACCACTATTATCCTACTACTAATTTATATTAAACTAGCTGACCCGCCCGCGGCTTATTCAATAAAAACATTACCCTCCTTTTGCGAACTCGGGTACGACCGCACTGTGCTTTCGTTGACCCAATCCCCACCACCCCGCCCGTCCACTCGCGCGCAGAGAGCAGCGGCACGCAGTGCGAGGCGAGACGTTATTCGGAGCGGATCGCACTCACCCTGATGAAGGTTCACGAATTGAACCGAAACATTGTCGGTCGAAACACCGATAAGACGGTACGTGATAAATCCCGTATTTATAATAATGATTGAAATCAATCACGAAAGTTTTCTAAGTATAGCCTATGTCCTTCCCCAGGATACAATCTCCTGGTCAAATTTCATAACGATCAGTTCAGTCGTTTAGTTATGAAAAGATAACAAACAAACAGTTACTTTCGCAGTTGCTATGTTTGTATTATACATATAAACATTCCTTTTGAATCACTATATCTATTGCTGAAAACTGCATTAAAATCCGTTGAGTAGTTTAAAAGATCTAAGCGAACAGACAGCGGTAGCGACTTCATTTTATATTATGTAAAGACAATAGCAGAAAATAAACAAAATTCTCCTTCTGCGAGAAACTAAAATGAAAAACATGGTTTTATTGCGAATAAATCTACGTTTGACCACTTTTGACCATTATTTTATTGTTCAGCGGAATTCAAATGTTTGTCAAATTATGAAATTGTCAATTTTTAACCTAAATGTTCCCTCCGTGACGTATATTTTTGATTTTTTGACGTAAGTATTTATTACTCCATTCTAGGTTATCACAAGAAGGCCTGTCCAGTATATCACAATTCGTGGGCTCCAAGCGTCGACTACGAATTTTGAAGGAGGACTTGGTCCTAGTGCTACAAAACGACAACCCGAGCGACCCGCCCGCTACCGGCTTGTTCTCTGAACCGACGCAGGCGCAGGTCAAGGATTTCGGTAAGTTTACTTACCGTAACCCCATGTGTATTTAGTTTTGATCGAGCGAAGCGAGATCTTCATATCGACTTGGGCAAATCGGCGTTGTATGTGTGTATGTATATTTGTTTGTCTTAGGATAACCTTCGAAGCGTTGATCCGATCTTCGTGAAATTTGGTATATAGGTAGGTAGTGATGGCGCGATTTTGGTAAATGAGCTAAAAATGTGGGGGAGTTGTTGAGATATAGAGTTCAAGGGGGTAAAAAAATTAGACTATCCGGTCAAATGACACGTCTAATAAAAGGTCTTTGTGAGTACATTTCGACCCCGTTTTTATTTTTAGTTTAAACCTTGTAGTTTTTAAGTTATTAGCCATAATAAAAACTGAACTATGAAAAAATTCACTGGGTACACCAGTGACCCCACAGTGCTGGAATTCGGTATTTGTGTAGCTTTAGTGACACAAATATAGGGAAAACTCTGAAAACCAGAATAACTGCAATTTCTACCCCTAAAAAGGTAACCGATTTACATGAACTCCCGTTACCTGTAATTTGAATTAAACTGTAGGTCAAGATATTTGGTTGTGAATTTCGTGACACTCTTTTGTTATTCAAATATTATAAATATTTTAGTTCGAGGCAAACCACTAGTTTTAATCTAGTGCTATCCGAACACTTACGGAAAATTCTAAGATTTTTAAAATCATCTCAAAAACTTACAAGCCAGACGGGACTTGAACCCGCAACCTTCCTCTTGATACGAGGACTGGCAATTGTGCTACAGGTTCTTGTCACGTCAGGGTCGAAATGACCCTAACGAGGAAGGTAGCGGGTTCAAGTCCCGTCCGGCTTAAAATTTTCTCAGATTGTTTTATAATGTCTGTGTGTTTGTCCGTGGCATCCTCGTTATTATTTTTATTTTTAACACTAAAGATCTTCGTTTGACCATAATCTAACCTGATGGTAGGCGATGATGTGGTCTAAGATGAAGCACGAAGATCTAGAAGACACCTATTCATTCTTACCACAAGTAACTTTTTAACAAAAATATAACCGACTTTAGAATAGTTTTTTTTATATAAAATATATAAAAACACATTATGCATCCCTATAAAATGTAAGAGCGTGTCCAGAAAGGGCGAATTCGCCGCGATTCTCTCGCGCGTATTACGCGCGACCGTTGCGTCCAGAAGGAACGTACCAATGTGCGATATACAATAAGCGAGCGCTAAGGTTGTTAAAATAAGATTCAAAATCATTTCCGCGTACAAAAATCCTTTGCCATGCCATGCCGTCAGTTAGCGCCGGCCCTAAGGGTGTGTATGTGGTGTGTGTATGCGTGTGGGTCAGTATGTGTGCATACTTTTTTTTAATGTGTTCATATTTTGAGAATTCAGTAACGAGTCTTATTTCAGAGGGGTTATTCCACTATGGGGGAGTCGTATGTTCGGCAGCGGACGCCCTTTGGCTGATATAATGATGACGATAACTTTTTACCAACCACCACCAAAATTACGCTTGCACAATCCCTTCTACTCCCTATCTTAGATAATGCCGACGCCAGCTATCTCGGCCTTTCCGAAGTCCAATTGAGCAAACTTGAACGCCTTCAAAATCTTTGTATTCGGTGCATATTTAGCTTACGCAAGTATGACCATGTTTCAGAATTTCGCGCAAAACTCAAGTTGCTCCCTATCCGTCTTCGCTGGAATGCACATATTCTGCCCCTTCTTTATAACATTATTTTCAATCCTTCTTCACGATCCTATCTAAAAGAGCGTTTTGTATTCTTGAACCAGACGCATGATCAAAACCTACGCTCATCTGAAACTCTAAGTCTCAAAACCCCTGTCCACAGTTCTAAATTTTATGGCGACTCCTTTACAGTTCAAGCTGTGCTGCTGTGGAACGCTTTACCTTTCTCTATCAGATCATCAAAATCTCTTCCTACCTTTAAACCGTTATCTGGTTCCCATAGAACAAGCTCTGCTTAGTTTGGGGCTAGATAGCGCTGTGTGAAATGTCCATAAATATTTATTATTACCTTTCTCTGTCTACGCACTGCTAGTTTAATGTTATGTTTATCTCCGTTGTTGTAGTTTATATATGTTTATATATTTGTATATATGTTTAGTTTATTAGTTAGTAGGTATAGGTAGTTTATGTAGGTTTATGAACATAGATACGCCGCCGTCTTTTTGATTTTGTTTTGTCCTGTCCATCCAAAGGTTGTCTGGAAGAGATCGCTTTTAGCGATAAGACCGCCCATTGTACTTACCTTCATTTTTGTGTATTTCTTTGTTATTTTAATTTTGTTGGTGTGCAATAAAGAGTATTCTTTTCTATTCTATGACTTGGTATTTGAGCAATTCTTATCTTGTTTTTCAGCGACTGGCAGCTGTGTCCTGGAGTTCAAAGACCTGGAGTCGGACCTAGAACTCACGTTAGTCGGCTGGAGGGGAGTCAACTCGCTCAGAGCGTACACCGCCACTTCGGACACCGTGCACTATCTACGTCTATTGGGAGCTGATTACAGCAAATATGGTATATACCACGTGTTTTGTTATGTGCGACATCAAATAAAAACACTGGTAGGGCTATTCTTGTAAAATAGGTGTTTCAAATCCATTACAACAGAAAAATTTTAATTTTCATACAGACTGTCACCGCATTCATGACATTACAACACATGCGCAATCGTATTAACTGATTTTGGAGATTAGTTTAATACCAGTAGCTTGGATATTTATCTAATAATCGATACATTCCCAATAAACTATTTTTAACGTAAATCGGCGGCGCCTTTGCGCCGATGCCGCTTAGTCAGTTTAACAGGTTTAACTTACAGGATGAATGAATATCATTTGTTTACTTATTTTATACAGGCTGTTTAATTGATATTTTAGGACTTGAAGTTAAGGTAGAATAAAAATTAAAAAAATACAAGGTAATGATTTTGAAAAAAAAGTGGCACTCCGGGAGTGCCGACAGAAGTAAAAACTTTAACAATTACGAGATACTTATATACAGAGGTGTCGGTGACGGTAACAGTGTCAAGAGTGCAATTGTTTTTCCCATCTCAAAAAATATGCCCAGCGCGCCTAAAGTAGTTTTCACTACTTATATACAGAAGTGTCGGTAACGGTAACAGTGTCGCGAGCTCAATGGTTTTTCTCATCTCAAATAATGCCTAATGCGCCTAAAGAAGTTTTCACTTCAAAAACTATTTTATAACAGTATTAGCCATCAGAGCCCCACCTGTGATTTAAATAAATGTCGTTAATGCGGTGACACGCTGTATAACCTTAATATCAAAGTAGTACTTCCCCGGGCGAGCCCTTTCACAAAAAACTCTACTGTATATATAATGCAATAGGGTCTATAATTGCTTGTAGTAACCTTCTTTAACGCTTTTTCCTTCCATAGATGTAAATAAATTCAAGAAAGCAGAAGAAGTGGATTCGACAGAAGTGACAGATATTAAAGATGGCGATGTAGATATGTCAGATACTCCACAAAGTACCACAGAGGATAAGACACCTACTTCTAGTACTTTATAATTTTGCTGTAAGTAATTTTTTGTATTGTCAAATAATTATATTGATAAATGTCCTAATTATTGAGTTTTAATTTACAAACCAACCTTTTAATTATACTTTTGAGTGGAATCGAAATGTGTCACCATCGTTAAAATAATGCGGTGAGCTGACGGTAACCTAATTTAATACTTTTGGCTGCCATCGCAACTGAGTTTCACAACCAGTTGCAATTAAGGATTTATTATCTTTGTCGACAACTAGTTGCCAGGGGGGAGCATTTTTTATTAGGTAACTCAGTTGCTAACAAGGCAAATATATTTCCCCCATTGGATCTGAATATTCTAAGAACTTTCCTGTGTGTTGGTTATGAAACTCAGTTGCCATGGTCGTAAGGTGTCGCATGTCAACTTCCGATTCGGAGGGTGTGGGTTCGAATCCCGGCCCTAAACCAATGAGTTTTGTACTCGAAATATTATATGCGCATTTAGACGTACTCAAAATGGTGAAGAACAATATTGTGTGGAATATATCCTAAAGTTGGTATAATAGTAATAAATATGTATAAATGGACATTTCACACAGCGCTATCTAGCCCCAAACTAGGTAGAGCTTGTATTATGGGAACCAGATAACTGATATAATACTTATATACTTACTTTTTTTTTATAAATACATGCTTATATAGAAAAACATCCAGACCCGGAACAAATATCAGTAGATCATGCAAACATTTGTTCCGCGGCGGGAAACGAACCCGCTACCTCCTGCGTCTTAGCCGGATATTCGTGCACGACGCCACGTCGTCGGCATGTATTAAACAATATTTGGACTTTCCTCTGACTACGCCCTTGTGGAATATCTAGACCGGCATCCACACCCTTCAAGCCGGAACAACAATGCGAGCATTACTGCTTGGCGGTAGAAATAGTTATGGTTAGTGCGGTTACGGTGGTAGTACTGCCCCAACTTTTTCACAAGGAGTTCTACTACTAAAAAATAAAAGTCAACATCCTCAAAAACCCTTTATTTCCATACATTTATCCAAACCATTCGCATTACTTGCGATAACAATCACTTTTCCTTTGCAGTCTAAAATTCAACAAAATCACTACACAGTAAAGTTCGTAAAACACCATTTTAAAATTAAAACCGGTAAAGTACTGATTACATTTTTTTTTGTAGTTACTGAAGCTATTTTTTTTTTCGTTTTCTTCATTTGTATGGAGTATTCTTTTATACCCAGTAACCCACAGAGGGGGCAATTGTTAATACTTTTCCCGATTGCACCCGCCTTAAGTTAAAATAATTTACAATTCTAAAATGCCTCATCCTAACCCCAGCGCTAAAGCCTGCGCATAATTGAGTCACAAAAAATAACCTCTGAAAAAGCTTATAGTCCATTTCACAAAAGTCTCGCAGCTGTTAGGGGTACTAACGGGTATCATTTAACAAAAGTCCCGCAGCCGTTAGAGGTACTAACGGGTATCATTTCAGAAAAGTCCCGCAGACGTTAGAGGTAGTAACGGGTATCATTTCACAAAAGTTCCGCAGCCGTTAGAGGTACTAACGGATATCATTTCAGAAAAGTCCCGCAGCTGTTAGAGGTACTAACGGGTATCAAATGAAAATAAGGTTAAATATTTTTTCAATCTTTGTGATATAGACACTAGCGCCCAGGGGTGGAACTCTGGACATTATTAGCGATGACAATGTCGCTAAGTTCTCATCGGGACTCCCTAGCCAAGAGACTTATTTCGTGAAACGAACTATAGTTTCGACTAATGCTATATCTTAAGTTAAGATAAAATGTCACACGTCATACAATCCAATGAGTAACATGGCGAAGATAATATTATATTTTCATCTTACAGTATCTTAAGATACCGAGCGATATGGATCTTTCATTTTAAGATACGAAATATGTCGTAAGATAATATAGATTCATATTCAGGTTTGTTAGAAACTTTCAAGAGAATAAATGAATTTCATATATTAACATATCTTACCCGTGTGTGATATAAAGATATTATATATTAACATAAAATATTACAGCATGTTCGTCGATTCGCGCTTAATAATTTTGACAAAGACAAACGTATACCCGAATAGCAAGATCAGTCCAATCAGTTACAATAATACTCTTATTCTTAATACATTTAATTGGCATACTTTAAAATTTTTCTCGAGTTAAAAGCGTACTACGCAATAGCCAGCCTGCTGCAGCCAATAGAATAATGTTTTAGAGGGCACATAGCTCGAAGAATTGACGGCCGTTGGGGCAGAAAAGATCTATAGCTCAATATTTTGGTTGCAGCAGGCTGCCTAGTGGACTGTCAGCAATGTTAATGAAATTGACGATTCAATGCTTTAATGCTCATTCTATAGACTATTCTTCTGTAGTCTATCCACCGAAACCTGTTAATAGAGAAGAAATGAACTGGCATGTTATTGGTAGAACAATTACGCTAAGGCTTACACAGCGCTAGATTTATAGCTTGTTCGTGCGACTCTTACCGTTCCGACGTGCTCACTGTGCTAGTGCAATCTGTTATTTTATTTTTTGACCCGGCTTGTTACTTAGACTTTGTGGTTGTTTCGATTCCTGAAGACTTGGCGCTTGTTTAACAGACTGTTCGATTATCGATTTGCATCTGTAAAATGGCCGACAATAATTCTGTGGAAAAAAGGCGCAAATGAGCTTTTTCCTCAACTGAATGTAATGATGTAATGTAAATGTTGCACATGAACACATCTTTACTTTTATCAGTTTTGTTGACACCCACTGACCGTTTTGTGTCCTTGTCTTTTGTATGGGATTGTGTGACGAGAGACAGCGGTCCATTAACTTGTTCCGGCGGATACAGTATAGTCTGGTAATTTATCTCTTCGTCTGATTGTACATAATGAATAACGCATAACATTTTTGCCTTATCCATAAAGTGTGTAAACATGAATAAAGTGTTTCTGAAGTGTGTTCTAGAATTAGTTGGAATACAAAACTAGAAAAATATCGTGAGCAAATACAAATGTAAGGCGAAACCTTCAGTCAAATGGATGTTTAATTTTTAATAGCTTAGGAACAACTTAACGAAGGTAAATTCAAAATCCCTGTAAGGTAATTAAGGTACTCTGTTAAAGAGATTCACAGAAATCAAATTTAAAATGTTAAAAATAATAGGGGTTCTTAAGTAGCGTTATTTATGACTAGTACTATCTAATACCTTAACTAGTTTTATCCCTATACGAAGAAAGATTGAAGTAAGGACAGATAGGGGAAGCTAAACAGAAAATGAGTTTGATTTTTATTTTGCATGTGTTCAAAATTCTTTTAAGGTGCAAACCGAATGCGTGTGCATAGATTGTTCGTGACGTTTACGCAGTGCTTGTTATATCATCATCATCACATCGGCCAAAGGATGTGCACTGCTGAACGTAAGCCTCCCCCATAGATTTCCATAGGTGATTTTTTTTTATTCATGATAGTCAAGCGCTTGACCACTACCTCACCTGGTGGTAAGTGAAGGTATGATCGAAGATGGAGCACGCTTGCCTAGAAAGAACCTATTCACTCTGGACTTGAAGACTCCAAGATTATACTGGTTTGGAAAAACATACGCCGGAAATGAGTTCCACTCCTTACTTGTGCTAACAAGAAAAGTTGAAGCAAATCGTTTGGTACGGCAAGGTGGTATGCCGACCAGGTATGGGTGGTACTTCTCGGTACGTCTGCTTGTCCGGTGGAAGGGGGAAGGAGGGGTAAGGTCATGAAGATCTTGCGCACATTCACCAAAATGTATCTTGTAAAAAACTGAAAGTTTGGCTAGTCGGCGTCTGTGCTCTAGACTTTGTAACTTGGCTTCCACTAGTGAGTCATCACCATCTTGCTCGGTCTTTACCCAATAGCTCCCAGCATTCTTTATCAGGTTTAGGAGCCTATAGGCCGTATATACTGGAAATCGAAGCGTATACGCTGCGCTTTCCAGTTGGTCTCCACTTGAGAACCTTTCTGGCCCAACGGCCGTCAGTTCTTCGAGTTATGTACCCTGCCAACTGCCACTTCAGCTTGCTAATCCTTTGTGCTATGTCGGTGACTTTGTTTCCTCTGCGAATCTCTTTATTTCTGATTCGCAACGCAGCGGATGTAATGTATTATAAAGATATCAGCCCGGCGCCTACACGGCGTGTTCGGTTCGCATTCGGTTTGCACAGCCTTTAATAAATTAATATTATTTAGTATTCGATATTAATGAATCGCTAAATCTACTTTTTGAAACACAGTTTTAACAGAAGATGAGAATAATTGCCATTGCTTTGGATTTAAACATTGCATTGGAATACATAATAATAGCTCACGACTTGAATCCCGCTGATTGATATCCTCATACAGACAGATATACAAAGCGGTAGACAGAGGCAAGTCCAAACATTATGTTTGATACCCACTTTTGCATTACTAACCCGATCACACATGCTTTCGAATTTTTGGTTCTAGAACATGCCGGTTTTTTAATTTTTTTGTCATTTACCGTTATGAGCATGTTTCCATCTACACAAAATATTTGTGCATGGCTGGGCATCGAACCCACTATATGCAATGGTGGTACATCACGGCTATACATAATTAAACAGTTTTGAAAAAATCTTAGTTTGCTAAAAGTGCTAAGAAAATTAAACTCTGTATATTAAATTAGGAACTTAGGCTCTTCCGCACTAGGGTACATTTGTATCGCATTGTTTCGGCACAAGTTGCAAAAAAACCTGCAAATTTAAACAATCCATGCCGCACAAAATAAATAGGTACCGAAGTTAAGTTAAATTTAACGAGCGAGTCGGTCGAACGTTTGTGCGTCTGTGTTCGTGCGCCAGTTTTCGCTCTTTGTACTAAACTTAACTTCTGTACTTATGGTGTGGTCACATTCTGGAAAAACCATGCTGCGAAAAATACGTGCCCTTATAACAAAAAATGTGCCAAGGAGACAGGAACAGTAATGCCTATAGGAAACTTTGAAGACTTAATTTTACATTATTCTATACCATCAACTGAAGAACCTTTACTTTCATGCCATTTTCAATATACTCGACCCAATATCACAGTGGGTGATGTGGTGCTGTCAAAGCTATAACTAGATTATAGCTAATTATATCTAGACAAATCATAATACCATAATACATATATTTAATATGAAAATATAACGAATTAACAAATATTGTTTTTTAAATGTTGGTGCTTGGTTTCTGCTATGAGCCACAAAGCGCGTTAAATCCTTTCTAACAGTGGTTCTTTGGTTACGAGGCTTTTATCAAAAAGTTAATTTTGATCACAACTTCATATCGCAGGACGATAAAAAAAGAACCGTATTTCAAGAGAATAAGCAGTTTTTTTAATGTGTTGAGGCATTTCTTAGTAAGTTATCACACTGTCGATTTTCAAGCGTGTTTCTAGTGACGCTCGTGATCGCCGAGCTAGAAACACCTGTATACCTATATATAGAGCCTATAGATACCTATAGAGCAAACAAGGCTTGTCGGTCGAAGTAAGCACATTCATAAATCGACTCGCAAGAAACATGCTCGCAAATCGCCAGCTTAGTGGTATGTCACACCCCCTGTAACAGTGTAACTCGATGGGAAAAAAAATCCCAATGAGTTACACTGTAACTCGTTGGACACACACTTTATAAAAAAATGCACGTACGCGTGCTCCATCTCAGACCACATGCACATAATAAAGGACTCCACGCACGTCAACAATTTCTTTGAGCAAGTCTCTGTGGGATAATTTTTTCCAAATATCTAGGCTCGTGCAAGCTACTTTGAGAACAATTTTTTTAAAAATTCTAGGCTAGCGCAAAGATATCGTTGACGTGTGTGGGGTCCATTATTATGTGCATGTGGTCTGAGTTGGAGCACGCTTACGTGTATGTTTTTTATAAGGTCTGTTCCCAACGAGTTACACCCAAACGAGTCACAGTGTAACTCGTTGGGGTTTTTTTCCCAACGAGTTACACTGTTACAGGGGGTGTGACATACCACTAAGCTGGCAAGCATACATCTCATTTGACAGTAAACGGTTGCTGTAGCCTATAGACTAACACCAAAGGTATCAAAGCGCTTTGCCGACCCTTTGAAAACATTTAAATTGTCCCTATTATGTAGTATTGTGGGAAAACAACAGCAGAGAGACTATTCCACAACCTAAGAGCCCCAGCAGCAGTGGCGGATTTACGCATTTCCCAAGTTCACTGTTAAATTTTTGCCGCCCTCACCTCTACAATTGTCAGTTCATAAATTATTTTTACTATACAACAATTTGGTAGAAATTGCACAAGAATTAGTTTTGCATGTGCGACTAATAATGCTACCTGCGAACTGGTGCTTAATCGAATAAAGAAGTTTGCGGTATTGTTGAATGTACAATGAAAGGGAAGAGGGAAACATCACCGATAAGATGTATTGTATACTTTTTTATGCAGTTCATCAGAACTGTCTGACAGAAATCGTTTTGATTTCAAAAGACAGCTAAAAACGGCCCCGAAATCGGATGCCCTAGGTTACTCAGCCTGCTGGTAAATTCGCCACTGCCCAGCAGAGTTTCTATCGGGTGATAGTGTAGTTGTGTTGGGCTGCGAGCGCGTACACTATGGCAACTCAACGGCCGCGCGGTTGCTATTTCCCCGACGATTGTTCAAGTTGAAGGCAATCATAAAGCCCATCAAACTTATATATCGTTGTAATGTGCGCACTTAGATCGTGCTTTCATGCATTTTCATACTGATTCACTGGCGGTTTTACACATTACTCAAGTATGCTGTTAAATTTATGACAATTTAGTAAAAATTGCACAAGTAATAGTTTTTTTTGGGTATATTTCTGAGCTTATCAAAGCTCAATCATGTTCGATAAGGCGGGGTAATGAAGGTATGCTACTTTGCCTGAACTGAACTGAACTGAAGGTTGGGGGCCGCGAACATGAATATAGAAGTTTGTGGTACCGTTGCTTGAATGTACAGCAATGAAAGGGAACAGGGGAAGTCATCGGAAAGATGGTTCGTCGACTTCTTTTTGCAAAACATCCGAAAACTCCTTAGGAAAACTCCTTACAGTAATGTATAAAAAACTGGCCAAATGCGAGTCGGACTCGCGCACGAAGGGTTCCGTACCATCTATATCTATAAAACCTGCAAAAAAATCACGTTTGTTGTATAGGAGCCCTCCCCCCCCCCCCCCCCCCCCCCCCCCCCCTTAAATATTTATTGTATTCTGTTTTTAGTATTTGTTGTTATAGCGGCGACAGAAATACATCATCTGTGAAAATTTCAACTCTCTAACTATCACGGTTTATGAGATACAGCCTGGTGACAGACAGACAGACAGCGGAGCCTTAGTATAGGGTGCCGTTTTACCCTTTGCGTACGGAACCCTAAAAAACGGTCTCCAAATTTTCCGCCCTTTAAATTGCCGCGCTAGGCTTAAGCCTACTCAACTCAGCCTGCTGGTAAATCCCCCATTCTACTGATTAAGCACTTAACTATCGGCCGATAGAAAGTCTGCAATCTGTGGGGGTTATTAATTATTAAAATTATTAAAAGTATTTCCAATCGGCTAAAGTAAAATCAACCATGTATTCTAAATACGCGAACTCTTCGTAAATAAATGAAAAATCTTTTATGTAAATTCTACAACTAAACTCTTATGTTCTAAACTACATATACCTAAAATATTCTAATGGGATTAAGAAACAAATAGACCTACAACAAAACAAATTGAAACATCCATTTGACTAACTAAAAAAAATACAATTAACAGATAAATATAAAACAAACATGTCTAAACTAAATGTATTTAAGTAACTTATGTTAGACTAGTCATCAACTCATCGCTAAGGTAGAATGTAGAAATACTAAGAAAACTTTAGTAATTTATTTCCATCATTATTTAATACGGGATTGATCACGTACCGTTTAATGGTGTTTAGGTCATAATTAAATATTATGTAGTTCTAATATCGGTACACAGTGACTTTCCGTCTTTATCTTTCCTCTATGTGAAATTTCCTGTCTCCCTCCCTCCTCAGTCCCTCAGTCAGTCGAAAAAGATGGTTGAAACAATGCCGGTGCTGTGAAGTGCTCTATGCTAAAAATAACTAATTAAATAATAATAAATAATGCTGGACATTTCACACAGCGCTATCTAGCCCCAAACTAAGCAATGCTTGTACTATGGGAACCAGATAACTGATAGAATACTTATATTCTTTTTTTTTGTAAATACATACTTATAATACATAGAAAACTACCCAAAACCGGAACAAATATCTGTAGATCATGCAAACATTCGTTCCACGCCGGAAATCGAACCCGCAACCTCCTGCGTCTCAGCCGGCTATTCGCCCACTGCACCACGGAGGTTGTCAGAGGTCTTGAATTAAAAGGACTTGCTGTAAAATAAGAACTGGAAAGTTCAGTTCTGTGTCACTCCCGAGGAGAAAAAATGAGGTATTGGAAGAACGAAAGACGATATTGGCGAAAGTTTCTTGGAACGAAGGCATCTGTGTGAGGTGGATTCCGATTTTATCCTAATCCTGCCCGTCACTGTGTTTTTATTAGAAAATATTAGCATCTAGGTATCCGATAATATCATTACGAGACCGCGCGCAATCAAATGATGTTACGACCGACACCAAATAGTACGAAATCCCGTAGTTATGGTTGCGTAATAATGATCGTAGAAATTATTGAATAAAAAACACCCAATAATAACACACAAAATCCTGACGTCAGACTAGGATTCCCTGTACCCTACGAGTACCTTGATACCATCAGCTCCCAGTACAAGTATTTACACATCATGTAAATAATAACGCAGCGGAAATTATACAAAACAAATACATTAAAAATAGAGAGAAAGATAATGTTACGCCTGACCATGTCACAGAATAAGTAATAAACAAAACCAACACGCCGCGAGCTGACAGTGTTGTACTAGAAGTTTCGCGGTATTGGAGGATAGAATACGCGCTAACATAAGGACGCGTTGGAGCCTGAGTGGACAGAAAACCCTCCGTCGACCGAGACACGTTCTCGGATATCCAGATGAGTCATCTACATTAAACGGAGCAAACACTTCACAGATACACCGACCTCGCCGGCGAGGTCGACGAGTCCTTTCAGTTGCCGCCTACAAAAGGTACAGACATGTATCTGGACGTTTATCTCCTATCCCCCTGGCAACGGCCCAAGCCAAGGTTCGTACCTAAGTGGTGCCCTTGCGCTAGTTGCCTCATCAAAACTTACGCTGCTGAGACTGACTAACTACTGAGCGCCCTCTGCGCTCACCAAAAGTTCGGTTAAGCTGCATCGGCCTCAGAATCCAACAGCGAGTTATAGTCCTTCAGAAAAAAAACCCGAGTGGACAGTCTTTAGTAGAGTGCGCTATAGTGTTTTATTTGAACGATAGTATAAGTTTGTGTTGTATGTTTGTTTGTGTAATTGTGATTTAAATGTTTAATAAATGCGATATTTGGTTAAAATTTGTTTGAATTATTTTATCCCGAACCCCCAGCTCGTAACAATATTTATCCTAAAAACATAAATCCAAAATGAATAAATAAAGTGAGCAATCAAGACGGCTTCCATAATTTTGGACGGTAATAATGGACAAATCTGTGCTTCTTTAGAAATTCTTTGAAAAATTGCTTAGCTTCGATCAAACGAGATTAGAAGCATTAGAAGCAAGGTGATTGAGTTTCGAATATCAAAAGTTTCACTTTGGTAGAAAAATAATAAATTGCAGTACCACCAGGCTATAAATAATGCACATTGATTAATTTTAATGTAGCTGATGACATGATAGCATGTCCACTGTGTATTATTTATGACCGATGTGTATTAGTTATGGCCAAGAACTGTGCCAGGCCATTAATAATACACAGAGCTTCAGAAAAATACTATCGGCTACCTTCGAATTCGTCTTTTTGTATTATTTAAGGTCTGGTACTGTAGATATAACATCAATATTTAAAATTTAGTTTTAGCTGGACGCGAAGTGATTTAATAACGAAAATTGGACAGATTAAAAGATATTAGATACCTACGCTCAAATACAGTCTAAAACAGCATAATTTCTTACTTATTTGAAATGATTTCGCTACTTTTGAATTTGACAAATTTCTATCTAATTCTATAGAATATAGAGTACCTACCAGGACCTGAAGTTATATTACTGAAGAACCTGTACCTATCTAATAACAATAACACGCTAATATCTAACATTTCAACGTAAAGCTTTCGTGGCATATTGCCAAAATAACGATGGGTGACTTAACCAGAACTTAGTACAAAAACACAATATTAAAACATACTAAGTATAGAAAGATAAAATCGTTGTTCTAAAAACCAAGTTTAAACTTCTAATTCTTGAAGATGTGAGCGTTAGAGATAAAGATAGTAAAAACGCCATAATAATATAAACCATAGTCCTAACAACAAAGACTGGACTCAATTTAATAGACTAAACGTCGATCAGTATAGATCTTTCAGTCATAAATTCCGCGCCCTTCTTCATAACTTCGCTAAAACTGCGTTCTTTGATAGTAATGATCATTTTAAAATATCTTACTGGTAGATGCGATGGAGGGACGCGCATTTTCAGACTGGAACACCTCAAATCAAAACAAGAACAATTTAAAAAGAATAGAAAGCAAATCCCTTTTACAGATACACATCAGTTTATCAACACATTTTAAAACATTTCCAACGATCAAATCAATTCTACAAATTAGGTTGCCTGAGAAATTCTAGGATTTCGTGGACACTGTATAAGATGCCGTTGCCAGGGCAAGTCCCGGGCTAACACATTCTTGAAGCAGTAAGGGCACTTCCATTCATCCATGCCAAGAGCTGAAAAAATATATAAAATTACAAACTACCTTCAATGATGGAAAAAACACTGCAGAAAGAACGCAAATCGCATGTTTCGAGGACAAAAAATTAAATTATGACCTTGTAATTTAAGTGAATAACTACAGATAACTTTTTCAGTCGATCAGGATAAGCTTAGTTAATTGCTGTTGTGTATTTTTTTTATATTAATCTTGTAGACACACAAGCTGACGGGGCCTCCTGATGTTAAGTGGTCACCGCCGCCTATAAACTCCTGCAGCACTCGTGGTACTGCAGTCGCGTTGCCTAGCACTTAATGGGGTAATCCTATTTACACCTCTCTTGAAAGCGTTCATTTTGAAGCCCACCGGAAAAACCTACGGAGGACGGTCATTCCACATCTTGCAGGTACGTGGAAGAAACGAGCGGGTGAAACGCACCGTGTGAGACTTCCACGCATCTACAATATGTGGGTGAGCTCGTTGCTAGTTGCGGGAGGTTCGATGGTAGAAGTGGGAAGCAGGGATTAAATTGAACAGCTCTTCAGAACATTCGCCGTTATATATTTAAATAATTGGGAATATCGACTAGACGAACCCTGGTTAGAGTAGAAGGAAACTTACGAATACAATTGACGTGATAGTCGCTCTCGTCAACTCTTAACGCTACTCCGCATTTCTGACATACTTTCCAGCAACCTTCGCTCATCGTGCACTCTTCTGTAAAGAAAACAGTTGTTTTAGTTTTAATTAATATACATTCAAATATAATGTAAATTGTATGCATAGCTTAAGCGAAACAACAAACTTAACCAAATTTTATACAATAAAAATATTATTTATTTATTATAAATAAATTAGGTGATAAAAACGGCCCACTTCATGTAATTATAGTGATTTAAGTACTCTGGGTTGGCTATGTCCGTGGAAACTCTAAAGCTTTTTTGCAAACCGAACAAGGTTCTGATTCTGGGCTTAATAAAGTATAAAAACTAATTAGATCCCTAGATCGTACAGAGTACCTAGTAGATGTGCATGTAGCATCCTAGCTTCCAGCGCGACGCGGCAGTGCGGGCAACGGGCCAGCATCACGCAGCGGCGCCAGTAGTGAGCTTCCAACGCCTCCGCTCTTACTCTTCTACCGCACCAAGTGCAGGTAGTGCTGAAACATTATAGCCTCATTCAGATATATCGTGATCAGCTGCTGTCTCTCTCTACCATGTCTTTAAATTGAGTGATCGTAGCAAAACGTCTTCAGAAGAAAGGAACATGATGATTATGGATGAGGATAGCAGATGAAAAGGGTTAAACTTACTGCAAACTGGCAGATTCTGAAACATTCTCCCCGCAAATATCACTCCCGCCTTCGTATGCCTCATATTGCGTTTCACAGCTAGACGCCTGGTTTCTTCGTCCTGGAAATAAGTACAATTTTAAATTATAGACGAATCCAATAAGGAATCGTAAATAGCAATCTTTAGATTATGTGCTTACCAGGACTATAATACCCGCTCTCATCCATCCCGTTATGCTCATCCAAATGAAGGTTCCTCAGCCCTGCCACCAGTTTCGGAGACTCCAAAGCATTGTCCCTAAAATAATCCGCCTTTATCTTCGGGGAATCCAAACTCCTATTATCCGAATCACACCTCAATTCGCTTCTAGACATTTGGGGGGAGTCCATAGACAGGGAGTCCATTGACCGATCGTTCTTTGTTTTTGGGGATCCGAGGCTTGGAGAGTCCCTGTAGTCGATGTGGAGAGGTTCGTATACTGTGATAGGCCTTTCCTTGAGCTGAGGTTTGGAGGATTCGTGGTCGTAGTGGATCATGGAATGACGGTTTTCCGCGTTCCGCTGCGTGCGGCGGTACACTACTTCGGCCGGGACTTGGGTTTGCGATTCTTGGAAGTGAACCTGGGGAGGATAACTCCATGTTATAAAGCAAGTAATTTCGTAGCTTGCTAGTGGTTTCTGGTGTCGGGGAAAGCCTTCGATATTTAACCAACATTTTAGAAAGGAACTCACTTTAGTTGATTTGTATTGAAAGTAGGTAACTACTACCAGACAAGTTACCATTAGCACAGAGAAATAATATTCCCATAAGCCTCCTACGCTATAAGAACAGATCTTGAAATTAGGCATAGCAATGCTGCTGCTTCGGAAAGTTGTTCTGAGTTCTCAGAAATCTGTAATATTGTTACAATTTAAGAGTATATAAAAATGTTGATAGTCAAGTCAGTCTAGGTGCCCACAGAAACTTCTCGACTCGACATGTGATCAGTGAGACATCATTATCAGATACCTCGGTAGTTTTCTTTATTTAGGTATACCTTTTCAACCCCTGCAGCGGAAGACTTCGGGGAGTGTTTGGGACTCGTAGCGCTGTCCAATCTCAGCTTGTTAT
The DNA here is from genome assembly GCA_918857605.2 of Philereme vetulata. Taxonomy (NCBI): domain Eukaryota; kingdom Metazoa; phylum Arthropoda; class Insecta; order Lepidoptera; family Geometridae; genus Philereme; species Philereme vetulata. The sequence continues at coordinate 4,713,735 of OU975422.1, read as the reverse complement.
ACCCTGGGTAGTTGCAGAAGTCTTTGCCGGTTCTGGCTGGAGCGTACTTCTTCGTTGGTGACTTCTTGAGGCTGCTTTTAGTCTTGTTTGAAGTGAAGCTTCCGCTGAGACTGGGAGCTAGGGTTGCTCCACTGAATAAAAAGGTATTATTAGAGGGGCGAGTATTCCGTTTGATAAAAATATTTAATTTAGGTATAGATAATTTTAAATAGCAGAAACAGACACTTAACTAAAAACTAATGAAAGGATTTTAGCTGCTGTAAATGGCCATACATTTTTCAATGGTCTTAAATAAATTGGTGAATAGATATATGTTCTAATTCGATATTCAAAATATTATAATTACTACCCAAAACTCGTCCTTCAATCCATCATTATCATCCACAACCCTTCGCACACTGCTGACTAGACCCCACTTAGTTATTGTCATCCATCACCATCCTGCGCTAGTCTCTCCCATAAATCGATGGCATCGATTCGATGCCGACGGTCCGTGTCTTTAACTGTGTCCACCCATCTCGGACATCCTCCATCCATATCCAAGTTTCCATAGCCACGTCTCGGCCAACATCCAAATACAAATTGGATAATATTTCGAATGGCAATTAAGAGATGCAGATACCAGCAGCAGATTTTAGGAGTAGTAAAGTTTCTTGTGAAAGGGCTCGCCTGGGATTTACACCTGTATGCCTCAAGCTGATGGATGCAGGGCAGTTCATCGTTGGCTCGTATCTAAGGTGCGTAGACCTACGAGGCAATACTTCGTTACAGGCGATGGTTACCATTTAACATCCAGGTGGGTCATATGCTTGTTCCATCTCCAGGTCATCAAAAAAATAGGATAGACATAGTTATTTCTTACCTAGCACTTGAAGCCATGGACTTCAGGCTGTACGAAGAGGTAGCTCCTATAGACGATGACATGCCCAGTGATGACGTCATCCCACTAGCAGTACTCCTCGTGGACTGACTGACGCTGGCTGTTTCAAGCGTGTCTGCTGCGGATTGCTCGTTGAGCTGCTCTTCTGTTGGCGCTTGGTTGAGCATTTTCTAATAAAGTCAATGAGTAAACAAAGCAGACTTGAGTCAAGCTTACAGAGTTGCTAATAAATGGCGTTGCTCTTTTGAGTTACTTATTAGAAATGTCATTAATGGCAATTGGTTAGCAGAGGTATGCACAAAGTAGGGAATAGGGTCTTATCGCTAAAAGCGATCTCTTCCAGGCGAACTTTGGATTGACTGATTATAGAAGAAAACCACGAAATAATTTGGGCAAAAGCATAAATAAACCCCTCACAGATTCACCTGGATTTTTCAGGATTATCTTCAAGAAGCCTTTCTTCTAGACACAGCTATAATATTGCCCATTGTACCTTTATTTATTTTATATTTCCTTTGTTACTGCATTTTTATTTGGTGTGCAATAAAGAGTATATCTATCTATTACATGCTTGGCGGTAGGTAATGTGTGTGAGCAAAATGCAAGGGTGTCTTGTGTGGCTGTGTGTATCGCTCTCCGTCTTGAGATTGAGGATATTTGAGTAACCGTGGGTAATTAGATGATAATCTTAGGAGTGTTATTTGTAGTGATCGGCGTAGGTAGCGCTATTCACGGGAGTTAGTGACCGTTAACTTAACATGGATATGCCTTCTAAATCCCGGGAAATATATTTATAATTTATTTAACGGGTTTTTTTAGGAATTCGTATTTTACATAGTGTTGTGGGGTAACTATTCAGCTTTATGTAAATACATGTTCTATTGGTCACTAAAGTCATCCATTTCCCTGACGCTTTTGTAGCTTATCGCGGGTGAGGTGAGGACTCGGTTTCACTATACGCACACATTTGCAGCGAGTACATACACAATACGCGGCGCTATGTATGTTGGTGGACTCCTTTTTCCGCATTTGAACTTCATAAGTGGTCCATTATATGGGAGCCGCTATGTATGTGACAATATATTCAGAATAATACTCCCGGAAATCAGGGAATAAATCCCGGAGGCATATCCATATTAACTTATCATTCAGGTTCATTGATTCAAAATAGCACTACCTACGCCAATCCCTTGTTATGTGTGTTTTCTCATGCTGTATGCCTAAAGTTGATGGATGCAGGGCAGTGCATCACAGGGCACGTTTCTAAGGTGCGTGACCTGCGAGGCAATCCTTTGTTATAGGATATGGTTACCACTTAACATCAGGTGGGCCACAAACGTGTGCCATCTCCAAAAATAAAATATGCGTAACATCCGTATGCAAACGAATGAGGGTGTGTTTCTGAGTGTGCGTGCGTGATATGTGTAAGTTTTAGAGAAATTTTAATTGTCTCACCTGCATATCAATCCTATCAAACTGCTGGAACAGATGCCGGTAGATCAGGTTGCGTCTGGTCACCGCATCGTCTGGAGGAAGCTGCGCGCGCACTACTCTCGGAGAGCGAGCGTACGCAGCCAGGAGTATCCTCTCCGCGGCTGCCCGCACTGAACCTGCTGCGTGCTGGGCGCCTGCCGCCCCGCACTCCGCTAGCCGCCGGACGGTTAGACCGCTAATAAAAACAGGCATACATACTCGTAAAAGAAGTTTTTCGAGACTCAAGGGAAATAATAAAAAAAATCGTTTATCTAAAAAGAGGTTTTTTTTATATATTATTGGCTAGAGCAGTGTTCCGCAATCTTTTTGTGTTCAAGGTACACCTACGAAATCGGTCAATTTCAGAGGTAGGTACACCACAAGTAAACAATCAAATTTGAATCATATAATTATCGTTTATTCTTAAGTTTTAATCGATTCAGAAACTTACACATAATTTTAAAGCGTAAGTTGTATTTAATGCGAAACAAGAGCTTGTTTTATTGATCAAAGCCGATCCTTTGGAGTAATCGTCGACTGGGCTGCATTTCCGTCCGCCTTTATAATTTTATAAGAAATTAATTTTTCTCGCAGCACACCAATTAATGACCACGGTACACCAGTGTGCCGCGGCACATACTTTGCGGAACACTGGGCTAGAGTTTGACCAGGAGATCGCCTGATGGCGCGCGATGTTGCAGTCTACGATGGTACACGCTTGCCTAGAAGAGACCTATTCACTCGCAACCTGAAGACCCCTAGGTTAGTAGGGGTGTTAATATTTAAAGTGTATGTCTGTGGCATCGTATTTCCCAAACAGATGGACCGATTCGTACGCGGTTTTTTGAAGTAAAACTTCTTTACGCACGCTTGGACTTGAGGAGTAAGCTGGTGAATGCGTTACGAAAAGTGCGAACGGAAGTTGAGAGGTAGATATAAGATATAAGTGAAGATAGAAAGAGAGAGAGTTACGCTTCGTATATTACTGTAGGAGCAAGAGAGAGAGGTGCGCGCGCACATTTTTATTTCTTTCTTCTTCTCATAGCCAGTGCATGATATATATATATATATATAGATATCTCCCCTCGGCAAATGTCGTGGCATCAGTTAATTGTTGATCCGTTGGCAATTGTTGATCAGGGTAGTTTTTGTTGATCTAATGTAGGATTCGGCATACAAATGTGGCTCCGGTCAGATCAATAATTGCCATCCCTCTGGTGGCAAAAATAAGAACTATTTATAGCTTTTTTATACAATTCCATACCATCAATTTTTGATCAGATTCAAATGGGCCAATCAGAGGTTACCTTCGCTACGATTGGTTGTACTCTATTGTGCGCTGTTGCCACTTCGCTACATGAATCGCGCGACATCTTGCTATGCAGTGATGCCAGACCTCCGACTCCGATCACAGATGCTAGTAAACAGCTGTGATTGAATGACCTATTTACCTATGTATGTACTATATTATATATATGTGTATACTATAGTTACCTATATGGTTTAGGTCTCTTCATAGCGATAAGACCGCCTTATTTTATGCCTCTGTATTTGATCTCTTGCAATGTATTTTGTGTTTTTATTTGTCTGGTGTAAATAAAGCATATTGTTGATGTTGGTACTTTAATCTTACCAAAAATAGTACATTATTGCAATGGCCGGGATATAGACAATTTCAGGTCGAGTATGAGTTTGAAGGCCGAGCCGTAGGCGAGGATTTCACTAATACGAGACAGTCAATTGCCATTTCCACCGAGGCATATTATAGTGCTTTTCTCAAAAGAATGCAGGGAAATAAAACATACATTATATTATACCACTTACTGACTCAATGACTCATTGACATCACTATTCTCCCAGATGCCCCCTCGTAGGATGGAAATGTTTGGTAGGTTTGTATAGAGGGAGTTTTAGTGAGTTGGTAATAAATCCTAAAGTCCCCCTTTTGACCCCCATTCGCTCCCACCGTTCTTGTATCTCTGAAAGTACAAGTCTTAGGGCGTTGGCGCCAAAACTAATGTTGGTCAGGACATTTTTTTTTAAATTCGGACCCATTAAAAAAAATTGTCTCTCAAACAAAAAAAAATTATCACATACAAAATATTTTTGTGCAAATACCGTACACCGTATATTTCGTTAGTCGTAACTTTCATACTGTTTTAGTAGGGCGCCGGCTTGTGGGTACTATAAAATTTATATTACTGTAATTTTATTTATTGGTGGAGGACCATGAGATAACTAAATTTTCAAATTTATGCGACTCTATCATCATCATCATTTTGGACATAAAATTTTTTTTTTTTAGATTTTTGGGGCATAAGGCAACTTTCTTAGTAAATGTTCATGTTTATGCGACATCCATCATCATCGTTTTAAAACATCCAAATTTTTTTGTAGGTTTTGGAAGGGCATAACGCAACTTTCTTAGTAAATTTTCAAGAATATGCGACATCTACAAGGATCATTTTGAAACGTCAAATTTTTTTTTAGGTTATGGAGAGGCATAAGGCAACTTTCTTAGTATTTTTTTAAGTTTATGTGACATCTACAAGAATCATTTTGAAACGTCCAAGTTTTTTTTTTAGTTTTTGGAGGGGCATATTGAAGCTTTCTTAGTAAATTATCAAGTTTATGCGACATCTACAAGGATCATTTTGAAACGTCCAAATTTTTTTGTTTTAGTTTTTGGAAGGACATAAAGCAACTTGCTTATTAAATTTTTATGTTCATGCGACACATCCATTATCATCATTTTGAACGTCCAATTTTTTTTTTAGTTTTTGGAGGGGCATAATGCAACTTTCTTAGTAAATTCCATTTCGATACCCTTTTTAATTTCTGCTTCCACTTGGATATCCCTTTGATTGCTTCTTCCGTTTAGATTACCTCTTTGATTGCTTCATCCACTTGGGTATCTTCTTTGATCGCGTTTTCTACTTGAATATCCTATTTAATTTCATCTTTCCCTTTGATATCTTTTTTGGCTGCTTTTTCCACTTGGATATCCACTTTGAATCCTTTTTCCATTTTGATATCCTCTTTGAAGATTGCTTCTTCCACTTCGATTTTTTCCTTGATTGCTTCTCCTATTTCAATATCATCTTTGTTTTCTTTTTCCATTTTGGTATCCTCTTTGATTGCTTCTTCCACTTCGATGTCCTCCTTGATTGCTTCTCCTACATCGATATCCTCTTTGTTTGCTTTTTCCATTTTAATATCCTCTTTGATAGATTCTTCCACTTTGATTGCTTCTTCTACTTAGATATCCTCTTTGATTGCTTGTTTAAATTTAATATCCTATTCGATTGCTTCGTTAACTTCGATATCTTATTTGATAGATTCTTCCACTTCGATATCTTCGTTGATTGCTTCTTCGACTACGGTATCCTCTTAACAAAGTTATGATTTTAAAAAAAACTTTAATTGGTCGTATCTTCTTAACGGAAGCAGATAGACATGGTAAACTTTTCAAAATAGTAGTAAAAATTTTTGGTGGAATCGTTTTTTTATTGTCATCATCAACCTTGATAGGTATCCTTTTTGAATTCTTCTTTCACTTCGGTATCATCTTTGATCGTGTTCTCTTCTTTGATATCCTCTTTGAATGCTTATTCCACTTCGATATCGTCTTTGATTGCGTTTTCCACTTCGATGGCCACTTTGATTACTTTTCCATTTTGATACCCTCTTTAATTTCTGCTTCTACTCGGATATCCCTTTTGATTGCTTTTCCATTTAGATAACCTCTTCAATTGCTTCATCCACTTGGGTATCCTCTTTAATCGCGTTTTCTACTTGGGTATATTCAATATATTAGTTGATAGATTCTTCGACCTCGATATCTTCATTGATTTCTTCTTCGATTACGATATCCTCTTACCAAAATTATGATTTGTCTTATAAAACTTTAATTGCTCGTATCTTCTAAACGGAAGAAAATATACATAGTAAACTTTTACAAAATGGTAGTACAAATGTTTGGTGGAATTGTTGTTTTATTATCATCATCGACCTTGAAATCCTCTTTTGATTGCTTTTTCTACTTCAATATTGTCTTTGATTGCGTCTTCCATTTAGATGGCCTCTTTGATTACTTCTTCCATTTCGATACCCTCTTGAATTTCTGCTTCCACTTGGATATTTTCTTTGATTGCTTTTTCCATTTAGATAACCTCTTTGATTGCTTCATCCACTTGGGTATCCTCTTTGATCGCGTTTTCTACTTGGGTATCCTTTTTATTGCATCTTTTCCTTTGATATCCTTTTCGACTACTTGTTCCAGTTGGATATCCTCTTTAAATGCTTTTCCAATTTGATATACTTTTTGATGATCGCTTCTTCCACTTCGATATCCTCCTTGATTGCTTCTTCTACTTCGATATCCTATTTGCTTGCTTTTTCTATTTTGATATCCTGTTTGATAGATTCCTTTACTTTGATAACCTATTTGATTGCTTTGTCTTCTTCGATATCCTCTTTAATTGCAATTTTCTTCGAAATTCTATATGGTTGCTTTTTTCATTTCGATATCCTCTTTGATTGCTTCTTCTATAAACAGAAAAACACGCGAGCTGCGAGCAGCTCGCGCACCATGCTACCTCTAGTTTTATAATATACATTTAATTAATATTTAAAAGTTACATTAGTCATATTGGGGCAATAACTAAAAGAAAATGTTATTGATTTCCCATATATGATCTGAGGCTAAATTATTAATTGCTTTATGTTTTCGCCAGTAAAAATTTTCGATTTTATGCTTTTGAATCCGGTCGATTGTCGTTTAAGAAAAGTAGTTAAATTTCTTATAACTTTCCATAATTTTTTTAAGTTAATGCCGTTTTTAACATGAACTGTACATTTCAGTATGGAATAAATTGCCCATAATGTATATGGCTTTTTAGTTTTAGATATCTCATTAAAATACGCCAAAAATACTGTTTCTGAGAAAATTTTCACTTATATTTTGAATACTTGAAAAAATGAGCAGAATCGGTTCTTGCTCACTGTTGTGACTTCTTCTTTCGCACCCAAAGACTGTAGTAAAAGTCACTTTCTCTCATGTGCATGCAAAAACAGAGAACTGTTTTTGCAAACTTATTTTATTGGTTTATTAAAAAACGGTGATCAATGAACAAACCCGAGATTCTAGATATACTAAAGCTTTCATTTTGCACTATTTTTAACTTACGTGTATGTAGGTACCATGTACCATATGTATCATATATTCAGTTTATAAATTACTACAAAAATACAATAAGACCTGACTTACTTATATCGTCCATCTCCAAAACACCAATCGTTATATTTTGCTACGCATACGGCTCGCAGAGTCACGGGCGCACTTTCTATCTCACTTTAACATAATACTTCCGTTTCATTTTTGCAACGTTGCCGCTCTGCCGCCGCGATACTCAAAAGAAAGTATTCGCGGCAAATGTTGATCAAGCGCAGTTTATATTGATCAACAAAAGTATTCTCAGTGTAAAAAAACGACGGTTAAATGATCAACAATTACCGTGCCAGTCGATGAAGAGCTAACGACTTTACGGCACACTTAAGCATAGCGTCGTCAGGAGGAGAATTCTTATATAGCAGAATTAGCACTACAAACCCAAAACTTCCTAAGAGGCGGATAAAGGTGGATCAACAATTAATGCGGATTTCAGCCTGATCAACAATGGCCGAAGGGAGGACAATATATATATATATATATATATATATACAGTCAGTAGTTCGTTTAATTATTTATCGTAATTTCGTGAAGATAGAGTGAGTTACATTTCGTATATGTTTAAACGTTAATGTGCGAGTGCGAGTTGCGTCTGTCCGGAATGAACATAGACTGATCGACCTACAAACGTGTGGACAAAGATCATTGGGCGGTTTTGACCCACTTTTTTTTTTTCGCGCACAGTGTTCAAATCACTTTTAAAGTAAAGTATTCAATTCCACTTTTCTAAATATGTAAATTTTTTTTATGTATCTGCTGGAGGAAAAATGTTATGTAACAGTATGTATGTGAGTCTAACTATAATTCTATTAGACTAAAAACTAAAGATTTTACTGTCAGCATTGTGAAAATGTATGTACAAGCATAAGAAAAATGTTTGTATCGCATAACAGATTGTATGTCTCTCTCGCTCGCACTTTCGACAGGTAGAAAATAACAGTAAGGTATCGAAGTGCGCGTGCGACGCGCCGCCTGCGCCCCACCCGCTCTGACCGCCCCGCAGTCGTACGTCATCCTTCGTTTCGATCTGTGCGTTTAAACTCGTGTTTCCGATTTTTGCATTTTATTGATTACTTGAGCGTGTTTTATGGACCCCTGATTTTGCTTGACGATTGGTTTACATTAACATGGAAAGACAAAATAGTTGCGTGTCGTGTAATCGATCTGTTTTACGTCGACGAAAACACATATTGACAGTTCTCTTTTTGGAAAGACAAAGGGATCTTGTAGATTTATTATTGCAAGAAATAATACCACGTGAGGTAAGTACACTACACTGTCATCGTATGTGTATGACTCGTCGCGTGCTCTTGATTGTACAAATGTTGCTTTGCTCAATGTAATGGCTCATTTTACTTCTTGATAAATGGAGGAATATATATATTTTTTTTTCAATTGTTTCAGATTACTTTTAATGGCTCACGGGCCATGTGCCATGCTTGTTGGTCAAGGTTAGATCGTCGTTTACGGAATCAACCCGTACAAAATGAACAAGTACAAAATATACCAGTACAAGATCAGCCAGTTGAAGAGCAACCAGTGCAAGATCAAGTACAATTGCAGCCTAGTTTTGTTACGCCTAGAGGATATAAGCGAGCATCGAATACAGCGAGACATTGTATTTTTACAAACTGTAGAAATGTAGTGGCCCATAATGTTCCACTATATGCTAAGTTCCAACTCTTACACAATCACAATTTTTATATACCAGAATTAGCTCGGGTTTGCAATGCTCATTTTATGAGGAATGATTGGGTAGACTTGCTCAACACTACATCCCACGAAAACTTTGACAGTACTCATGTTGTTGGTATGATGAATTTATATAAATGGGGTATCGAACAAAGAAGCAACCTTGATTTCGAAAATATTGAAGAAATAGAGGACAATGAATTTCACTTTTGGACGGGACTAACAAAATATCAATTTAATGTTATTTTGAACCAAACGCCTTCACTGGGTGATCGATCAGTTCATCCTGCCACAGTTCTTGGAATTTTTTTAACAAAAATAAGAACCGGTGAACCAGATGAGCGATTAGCCACTAAATTCAATATGTCGAGGAGAACCCTAGAAAGGAAGTTGGCGATAGCAAGAGAATGCTTAAGTAATGATTTTGTTCCACAGCATTTGGGCTTAAATCATATTACTAGGGAAGATGTGGTGGCCAAGAATCTTGCAATTCCAAGCCATTTTTTTGGTGGTAACTATAATGAACCGGCGGCCATTCTCGTATGTGATGGAACATATATTTATCTACAAAAGAGTTCGAATTTCCTTTTCCAGCGCAAAACTTACAGTCTTCATAAGTTTCGGAACTTAGTAAAACCCTTCCTTATAGTATGTACCGACGGCTACATAGTAGATGTTACGGGGCCTTACACTGCGACTACTTCGGACGCAAGCATTATGCGTGACCTGATGCAAGAAGATTCTCCGATTCATGGGTTCTTGAGAGTTAATGATGTTTTTATATTGGATCGTGGATTTCGGGATTCGATTGATAAAATTGAGGAATGCGGGTATAATCCTCACATGCCGCCTACAAGAGTAAGAGGAGAACAACTGACGACACTAGATGCTAATAAATCTAGATTAATAACAATGATCCGGTGGGTAGTGGAAACCATTAACGGCAGATTCAAGAAAGATTTTAAAATCTTCCGCCATGTATATTTTAACGTTGCCATGAGAAACATGATGGTCGACTTCAAAATAACTGCGGCCATAATTAATGCTACTCGCCATCCATATGAGGACCATATGTATGCGGAACAATTCATAAGAATTATAAATGAACGAATGAATGAACCCAATGAGATGGCAGAATATGTGATTAACCATAATTTAAACAGGCAGAGAGTAGCGTTTGTGCGACTCGATGGCAATGATCCGGATTTTGATGACTTTCCTCGGCTTACATTTGACGAATTAATATTGTTTACGTTGGGATCATACCACTTGAGAATCGCAAGATCGTATTGCCACGAGCACATGCGTGAGGATGGTGTATACACTATCGAACTATACCGGCACCAAGAAATGATTGAAAATAAGATATTGATAAGAGGCAGAATACAGTCACGACACGTCCGTGCAAAGCAGTACTACACCTATATTTTAGTAGATCCTACCCATATTGGAAGAAATAGCATCCAACAGTATTACTGCTCGTGTATACACGGCCGTCGCACTGTCGGAAGCTGTGCACATGTTGTAAGCGTCGTATACTTTCTGTCATGGGCCAGGCATCAAGACGTGATAGACGCGCCTGCAGCCTTTTTAGATGAATTAACTATAGATTTTGATAATGCAGAATAAAAATATTATTACCGCAAAATGGATTTTATTTTCGTATTCCTGGAAATTGTTCAAAACAACTGTTTTACAAAGTATTTTTACAGTCAGGCCAATAGTTTTTACTTAGTTCATTATAAAAATGCTATAATAATAATTTAAAAATGCTATAATAATTATTTTAAAAATGCTATAATATTAATTAAAAAAATTTTTTTTGCGGTTCTCCCATATCCTGCAATAATGCGACCCATACCATTAAGTAACATATACATTTAACTACATACCTAGCCCTGTTTCGTTTTTGTGCGCCGTGGGTCATATGTCCGAACAAAATGCCCAATGACCTTTGTAATTGAACAATTTTATAAATTAATATTTAGAAAAAGAAGTTTTACTTCAGTCGTGTGGTCTAAAGCACACTCGTTTTTTTATTTTATAAGAAAGCTAATTAAACTGGGGTGGTTCTACGTTATGTCAGTTTTTAACCCCTGACGCAAAAAGAAGGGATCGGAGGTTTTTTTTATTCCACTAAGGTAGGAAACAAACATACCTGATGGTAAGCGGTTACCGTAGCCTATGGACGTTTGTAACACCAAAGGTATATGCGCGCGTTGCCGACCCTTTAACATTTTTAAAACGCCCTTTTTGAAGAACCCCATACTGTAGTCCCTGGGGAATACCTCGGCAGGGAGACCAATCCACAAGCGAAGTGTTCGCGGGAGGAAATTCCTCTGGAACCTCACGGTACGCGACCAGATCATCTCCAAGGTGTGTGGATGGATTCAGGGCTGGATTAACCCTATCGGGGCCCCTACGCAATGCAATTCTCGGGGCCTCATTCCATAACCCTTCTCGTACTTTTTAAAATATATTTTTTCTATTACAAAAGTCGAGTCGATCAGATCGACTCCTGCTTTTTGCTTTCATTGAAATGGTCTCAAGGAATAGATAAAATAGTTAGCTATAGATAAGTGATGATCAAGGTCTCATGATGGAATGATAGAGAAATGAGACGCGACGCGGTTATTTTAAATTTGATCTTGTTAAATGCAATAAAATATATTGTACTCGTATAACGAAAGAAAATATTTTTGTGAAGTAGGTAAATACAATAAGTTGTAAATAGCAACTATTCTAACTTTTTTTAGATACAAATCGTTTAAAACTTCTTAGATGTTGACCTTTTCTAACACATCATTTTCAATTGCCATTGTCGACAGTGAATTTAAGTGGTTCTGTTATATTGATGAAATTGAAATTTTGTTTACCTGTGGCGTTTGATATCATCAGACTTCTGTATAATTGCAATGCTAATAATACATTCGGGATAGATGATTGTACCGCTTTTTACTTTTAGTAAGTCAAATCATTTTTTCCATGGCAACATTACCGGTGGTAAATAATGGGGAATGTCACGAGTGAAATGTCTTTTTCTTAGTGCGTAGCCCGCAGCGACTAGGACCCCCTGGGCCCCTAGTCGGTGCGGGGCCTGTAGGCAGTTGCCTAATCCGCCTTATGGATAATCCGGCCCTGGATGGATTCCATGTTGATGGCGAGCGGTGCGATGATAAAATGAACCTGCAGGCACCATATCAAACAACTCCTCAGAACACAACCCATTATACAAGCGGTAGAACACACACAGGGAGGCAAAATCTCTTCTGAGACGTAAGGGCTCAATACCGCTTGTGAGAATGGGATCGTCAACAATTATCACAGCTCGTCTTTGAACAGTCAAATGGTCCTAGTTGATATCCAGGTGCTCCTGCCCACAAATGACAGCAGTACTCCATGAGGTTCATGAGATTTGAAATTTAACTATTATTATGGATGAAAGATAATCTATTTGTGTACAATAATGAATACAGGATCATCATACACAATGTAAATTGGTAGGTAATTGATCATAAAATTTAATAATTAATTGACATGACAAAATGTGATTTGATAAAAGAAAGATTTTAGCTAGATTGCGCTGATAGCGAGCTCTCTCAGGCTGTGATAAATATTCATTAGTATGTGCTTAGATAAGCCATTGTGCCTATTTATAGCGTTTCGTTCGTATAATTGTCGCCAAAAACGTACCTAACTATTTCTTATGTATTGACATTAAGGTTGTTTTTCCTATAACACGGGCAACATTTTAGTGTCCTATGCGTAAGGTAGATACAAAACAAATTTACCCTCATCTAAATTAAGCTGAACCACAACTGTCAGATTAAATTTACTTGGCTGTCGTATCCAACGAGTGACAGCGCAACTCAACTCATTTACGATAAAACCACATTCATCATCATCGTCATCATCATATCAGCCGTAGGACGTCCACTGCTGGACAAAGGCCTCCCTCATTGATCTCCAGGAACTGTGGTTGGAAGCGGCCTGCATCCAACGCCGACCTGTGGTTCTTACCAAGTCGTCTGCCCATCTTGTAGGTGGACGTCCTACGCTGTGCTTGCCGGTCCGTGGCCTCCATTCGAGAACTTTCCGGCCCCATCGGCCATCTGTTCTACGCGCTATATGACCTGCCCATTGCCACTTCAACGTGCTAATCCGTCGGGCAATGTCGGTGACTTGAGTTCTCCTACGTATCTCCTCATTTCTGATTCGATCCCGTAGAGAAACCCCGAGCATAGCCCTCTCCATAGCTCGTTGAGCGACTCTGAGCTTATTCATAAGGCCAATAGTGATGGACTACGTGTCGGTTCCATATGTCATCACTGGTAACACACACTGATTGAAGAGTTTCGTCTTAAGGCACTGAGGTATGTTGGACCACCCTAAATCGGTCTAATCTAAAGCATTACAAATTCCTATGTATCCTGTATGGATTTATTCAGACTGTATGTTTGTACAAATCTATTATCAGACAGTCAATTTCCACCAGCCGGTGTGCGTATGATAAGTGCCGCCAGCATTGCCCAGCAACAGACAGCGAACAAGCGCGTGCGGTGAAGGTGATCATATTCTGTTCGTGTTCTAGGTATGTGCGCATTATATTGTTACCTGGGAGATACTTTTATCATGCATAAGACTACACGGCGATTGCTATACATTACAAATGTAATCGATCCAGTGTGATCCAGGTCAAGCATGTACGTCACACATAGCATTCAACTTCGGAGAAAAACAATCGATTAAGATAATTATTAAAAAAAAACGTAACCTTTTGGCCTACAAAATAGAGCATGAAATACGCATACTCATTTATTCAAACCGTAGGGACACAATAGAACACTGCGTTACGTCAATAATAGTACCACAGGCATTAGGTATCTAAGTAGCTTATTACACCATAATTTTGGAGGTGCTAGAAGCAGACAAGCATTTCATTTCATTTTTTGTCCTATTTAGTGTGATAAGTGATTTACGCCGTCAATGTATAAGTATTTGAATTATAAAATGTAAATCCTTTATTGGCTGTAAGTTTTAACATAAGATACACCTGTTATATACTAAGATCTGTGGATTTTGTTTGTAAATAAAATAAAATAAATAAGCATTTCATTTCACCTACATTTACATATGAGCATCTAAACTGATTAATAAGTATGTAGATAGGTACTTATGATTATACCTGCTGTAAGTAGATGGGCATTGTCAAAGAATGTATTATAATACCTAATTTGAATTCTAAATTGCTGTGTGTCTATTATAAATATTGAATATAATATTGTAATAGGTAGCAACTATAAATATTGAATTGCATTAGTAAATCATTCATTACATATTGAGGAATGTGAAGATATGCATTTTACAATGTCAAATCGTAGCTGCTGTATCGGCATTGTCATAGTACCTAATTAATGAATAACAAAAAATAATTTTTACACCTAATATCACAGAGACAACAATTTAACATCGGTTGAATGGGTTCTCTTCCCACACATGCAAACCGGTTGGAAATATCTTTCATAAGAGCATCCATTTTAGATACGGATTGTCGCTCTTCCATTTTAAAATGCTTATGGTAGAGCAACATCAGATTTTTTTTATGAAATTGTATATATTGATAATGTGATAAATGATTTTGATGGGATTTGCCATCACTACGACTTAAGAAGCCGGCGAACCCCGAGCGCAACTTCAATTCGTCAAAAACATCGGCCTGAATATCGCTATCCCTGTTTAGTGACGAAGATTAGCCACGCAGAGCAACAGTGATAGCAATAAAACGATTCTAAATTTGATTAGAATTTGACCGTGTTCCGTAATACCAAAAATGATGACTGAAAACTTGTTGTATTTTTCTCATTGTGTTGTTATTCTGTAACTAGACGATATAATCTATGTTCCCGTGACTAGGATACGTAAGATGTTGTGGTTTTTAATACGAAACAATTAGGTTGAAAACAGGTCTATTATGACGTAAAAACATGCAGAATGCGATACGCTTCTATTTCATTTTAGGTAAGTATTTTGATCTAATATATGGTTGGGAACCTAGATAAATACTATTCAAATTATAATAATACCTTATTAAGGTAGAAATATGCTCCAAATAGAAATGATCTTGGTAGTACGTGTTGTATGGGCGGATTCCCCTCCGGTCTTAAATAGGTAAGTATATTTCTTGAACTCGATACAATGTCAGATAAAATGTTTTTTATTATGTATTTACTATAGAATCAACAGGACTTCGTTTCAATATAATCAAACTATTAAAGTTAATATTGCCGGTAACAAATTCACATTATATTTTAGACTTGTAGAACTTGTTAAAAATATAAACATTTCGAGTTCGTCGAAGCGAATTTAATTAGGGTTTGACCTGAAAATAAATATTTTAGGTACATTAGGTAATTTTAGGTACCTTAGATAATTTTAGGTACCTTAGGTAATTTTAGGTACCTTAGGTAATTTTAGGTACCTTAGGTAATTTTAGGTACCTTAGGTAATTTTAGGTACCTTAGGTAATTTTTGTAATAGAACAAACACGGCTAGATAAATGGTTATTTTATAAATGTCTTTATAAGTCTCAATATTCAAAATTAATTAATTAATGCATGTCCTTTATAAATAAATAATTTTATTATATCTTGTTTACCAGTACCTACTGCGCCTGTGTATAAAAACGGACGAAAGAGACTAAGTACCCTCCCACAATACAGGTTTATACCTAAGGGAGATAGTGATCATTTAGTGTTCACATACCGTCCTGTGAATAGCATGTATGTTATACTTCTGTGAAAAATAAATCACTTGATTTGATTTGAAGTAATATGCAAATCTAGGTAAACGCTTACTTAGAGACTGTAACGCGCCACTGTAACGCACACGACCTCCGTGGTGCAGTGGGCGAATAGCCGGAGGTAGCGGGTTCGATACCCGCCGCGGAACAAATGTTTGATCTACATATATTTGTTCCGGGTCTGGTTGTTTCTCTATATGTATTATAAGTATGTATTTACAAAAAAAAATTATATAAGTATGCTATCAGTTATCTGGTTCCCATAGTACAAGCTCTGCTTAGTTTGGGGCTAGATAGCGCTATGTGAAATGTCCAGCAATATTAATTTATTAGTTAAAATAATTACTTACCTGTATTAACTGCTTATAGCATATTTATTTGGAAGAAGGAATAAATTGAAAGCAAAAATGTTTATTATAACCACTAATTAAAACTCGAAAAATACATTAAAACAAATAAATAAAATAGAAATTAGTTATTTAGTAGCCGCCACAAAAAGGTTCCAACATTTTGCTGCCACAGCAAGCAAGGTAACACAGCGCTGGTCTTCCTTTAGAACCTTTGTGAAAGTCTGATATTATACAACCTGTTTTGTTATAAACGACATTAATTAAACAGGATAAGTGCGAAACAGGGCTTGAAACACCCTGTCCGTGTCTCGTCATGATAGCGGTAAGGAAAAACTTAACTTCCATCTGGTTCAGTGTAGGAAAAATATAACTAGATATATCTGAGATGTGCTATTGATTCCTAGTTCTATGGTATACCAACCTCAATGCCGGGTTTCTTAGACCTCGTGCCGCACACATAAAAAACCGTACACTTTGTCTTATTTGGCGCCAAAAAAAGGATTTTGATCTCCTACGGGCGGTGTGGTTTAATATGCCTCGTGCCGCCACAATCTCTGGTTTAGGACAAGGTTTAAACCTACGACCCGTAACGCAGTAATGGAAACTACAGATAAATCTGTGCCGCTGGGAACGTGTTAAAACACACACCCGGAAATGTATTATTTGATTTTAGAAGTGAGTTTAGAGCTTGAATATTTATCCAGTAATCGATACATTTCGATACTTCTTGTTAACAAAGCTAAGTGCAGGGCCGATTCGATTATTTCACACACATTGTCATCGGGGATATAGCTCAGTGGTAGAGCAATCGACTGCAGATCGATAGGCCCCCGGTTCAAACCCGGGTGTCCCCTAGTGAATTCGTAATTCGTTTTATTTTTGTTTATATATTAATTTTACAATATACAAAGGTATACACGGCTATACATCAAGCTATACAATTCCAGTATAAGCTGACCTATCCTATTCTATTCTAACAAAAAGCCTACACAATGCGAGGTCAGCTTATACTGGAAATGTATAGCTTGATGTGTAGCCGTGTGTACATTATGATTTTATATTTTAACCGACTTCAAAAAGGAGGAGGTTCTCAATTCGACTGTATTTTTTTATGTTTGTTACCCTAAAACATTTGACTGGGTGAACCGATTTTTATTTTTTTTTATTTGAAAGCTGGTGCTTCCCGTGTGGTTTCATTTCTATTTGGTCCAGTTCTGACAATGGCATCCATGAGAAAACCATGTAAGTCTAAAATTTGTTTAATTTTTATGTTATGATAGTTTGATAGCTCAGAACTCCTTTATATATCAAACGATTTGGAAAATTAGTTTTTTATTTGAAAGTATATACTTTTAGATTAATCCTATGGAAGTTTTATCAAAATTGGTAGAGTAGTTTCGTTTTTGTTATTATCTGAGGTCGGTTATAGGTATTTTTGTTAAAAAGTTACTTGTTTAAGTTTAAACTTATTCTCTGTGCCTTACCTTGCTCTTTCTATTTTACCAGGAATTTATTTATTGCAAAAAAATTAATCAATCTGAATATAAGCATATGGACAAAGAATGTTACGTTTTACAAAAGAAAATTACAATGTAGTGCTTCAAAAAAAAAACCTTGACTATGTTGTAAGTTTGATCAGGGGTTTAAATAAATAATAATAAAATAAATATTGCTGGACATTTCACACAGCGCTATCTAGCCCCAAACTAAGCAGAGCTTGTACTATGGGAACCAGATAACTGATTGAATACATATAAGTACATTTTTTTTTATAAATACATACTTATAATATATAGAGAAACAACCAGACCCGGAACAAATATCTTACCTACCTATTATTGTTTTACTAAGTACATAATACCGAATTTCTCAATAAAAACCGAAAAATAATAAATTTATATTTTACATTTCATCCATTGAATAACATTGAAAAGATTTCTCCTTTCTGACAAACGTTTGCATAATTTGCAAAAATTTGTCGCATGTCTGGATGTTGTTTGCCTTGTTAACTAGTATTAGTCCAGTTTGCACAACGATCCCTAAACGTATTCAGCGACTAAACATGTTTATATAATTTTAATCATATAACTTTTGAAACTATCATGGTTATGAACACTATTTATACTAACATGAAAAATTATTTTAACTAAATTTTTCACTTAAGACCATCTTTACTCCCTTAAAGAAAATTACACACTACCTGCGCTCACCAAAAGATTGCTTTCCACTAGAAAAACCAGGAGTGTATAAAATAGACCGTAGCTGTGGGAGTTCTTACATTGGTCAAACCAAACGCACAATAGCTTGTCAGATGAAGGAACATATCAGGGCGGTGAAGAATGTTGACAGACAAAAGTCTGCCATAGCGGAACATCTACTGGACTCAGCCTCAAACCACTGGATCGAGCTACACAACCCACAAGTAATCTCAACTGAGCGACATTACATGCCAAGACTGGTTCAAGAGGCAATTGAGATTACCAAACACAAGAATTTCAATCGTGAAGATGGTTTTCAATTATCTGGAGCCTGGAATCCTATGGTGAGAATGTGTAAGAACCGAAGAAGTGAAGTGTCAATTACGCGTTTTGATACCGTGAGTGTTGTGTGTCGGAATCGAGTTATGATCGAAAATGAAACCGGTGGTAGTAAGTACAATACGGTCAACGTATCTTGGCGAGTCTGAAGTTCGTGCAGAAGGCTGCGCAAAGCTCTTTTTAGGAACCAAATGGTGGTATGAGGCGACGTGCGGGGGGCAGTGGTCTAAGCTAGAGATGTGATGTTACGTAAACACAATCGACCCTTTATTCAATCAAATATCGCAATCGATTAGTTTTATTTGTAATTTATTGATAATATGTAATTTTCTCGGTTGAAAGACATGATTTACTTAAATATCAGTTATCTAATAACGACTACTTGATTGACGACTGTTAGCGAATATTTATAACTTCCTTATAAAACAAAAAATAAATATATTTTTATGACTTAATTTCAATCGATTTCACTAAAATCGATTAAACAACACCCTTAGGCACGCGTATTGGACATCCCTTTGTGGTAACTTCGTAAAACTTCGTGCTTATTCGGCAATGCTCGGTACACTAATTACGTCTCAGTCACACGTTAGCATTGGTGTCGTGTTTGCGTCGCTGTCTCTGTCTTGGATATAGTCGGTTACAAAAGTTTTCTTTGTTATTGTTTTTTGTGTAGTGTTAAGTTCATAGATTGTTAAGTTTGTTTTATTTGTGTTATTTGCAAGTGTCAGTTGGCATATATATTATTCGCTAAATATGCCACCAATGCATAATAGCGTCTTAAATCGCCAGGCGAGAAAAATAATTTATGATTTAACACAATATATGAAAAAAAAAAGAAGAAGGCGTAAAAGATGTAGACGACGTTTATTTAAGAGTTGCTAACGCAACTGGTGTGTCGCAACGCACAATACAGCGGATTGCAACTGAAGGCAATATTTCGGGCTTACTTTCGGTGTTCCGCACGCCTGGTAAAAAAAGATCTAGATCAAAACCTATAACTAATATTGATAATTTTGACCAGGGTGTAATAAAAAGATGCATTCACAACTTCCACAAAACGGGAAAAGAAATGCCGTCAATAAACAAATTACTAGCAAAACTCAAACGGGATATTAATTTTCAAGGTGCTAAAACGAGCTTAAAGACAATAGTAAAAAACTTGGGTATTAAGTGGCGAAAAACCGAAACTAATAGAATGGTTCTTATAGAGAAGACCGACATTCGCCTGAAAAGGATTTTGTACTTGAAGGCAATAAAAAAATACAGAGATGAAGGGCGACCAATTGTATTCACTGACGAGTCGTATGTCCACTCATCACATGCTAGTTGCTAGTTGATTATAAAAAGAAATTGGCATCTACAGTTTTCTACACGAGTGTACATGCGCTAAAGTTCGCAAAGCCTATGTTCAGACTCGCCAAGATACGTCGGCCGTACTGTAATAGAATTAGCGAATTCATTCCTAGCAAAAGACTAAGAAAGAGGGTAGATCGTTATATCTGCCAATAACTACCTACTCGCAAAGACTTCAGTTTACCCGTGATCATGGCGCATGCAACTGCGCCGAAATATCGGGATACTCAAATACTCACAAATCATGGTAAATATCCCGTTTTTAGTATAATTAGAATTTTAATCCTATTTAGCCACTAAATACGTTTAGGCATCGTTGCGCAAGTCGCCCTTAGTTTCTAATATTCTCGACTTATCCTACTTATTATGTACTAGCTGGTACCCGCGACTTCGTCTGCAATCGTCTGCGTGAATTATAATGATATTCGAATTAAATCAATTGACGTAGTAAAATTCTTAGGTATAAATATTGACATCATTATTATAAATACGGGATTTATCACGTACCGTCTTATCGGTGTTTCGACCGACAATGTTTCGGTTCAATTCGTGAACCTTCATCAGGGTGAGTGCGATCCGCTCCGAATAACGTCTATTTATATTTATAATAATGATTGAAATCAATCACGAAAGTTTTCTAAGTAAAATATTGACATGTTCTTAAATTGGAAAAATGAATTGACATCTATAGTAAATTATATAAGCTCGGCATGCTATGCCATCAGAAGCCTTCGGGATGAAGTGACATTATAGTCTAACTTTTTATTAGCTGCAGTAAAATGACGTTTCTAAATGGCATTCCGTAAAATAATGTTGCCAGCCTAATCTCAATAGGGATGTGATTCAGTTCACAATAATTAATTAAATAACATTATTATGACGTTTTTGTTTCATTTTGAATGTACCTCCCTATACTTCCACTAAAAAAGATCAATCCTCTAGTATAGTAATAATAATAGGTTAAAAAAATACATTACAACTTAATATTAAATCTCAAAAAAAAAACCAAACTGATTATTCATTTATGATTCACTCATTTAGCTACATCCCTATTTATTTTTCTTCAAAAACCGGCAACCCACGTCATTTTACTGCAGCTAATAAAAAGTTAGACTATAGAACAATTAAAACTAGTATATTATGCGCTGGTGGAATCTAAACTTCGTTACAGCATAATGTTTTGGGGGAACAGTTACGATCATAACATTAATTCAGCGTTTATCATACAAAAGAGAGCGATAAGGACAATGGTACGCATATCGCAAACTGGATCATGTAGAGAACACTTTATTAAACTTGGGATACTTACGGTCCCGTGTCTTTACATCTTAGTAATTTTAACAGATCTGATAAAAAACCTAAATATGCTCGAAATTATACAAGAAAAAACAGTCAGAGAGAGCACTAGAAGGAAAGCTATAAAAAATGAGTTCGTACCCAAGCTGAGAATCTCAGAACATAGTGTTCGATACCAAGATATAAAGCTTTTTAATAACTTGCCTATCGTCTATAAAACCATGTACAGTTCATTTGAGTTCAAAATTAAATTGAAGGAATTCTTGTGGAAAAAGTGTTTCTACTCCATAGACGAATACTACAAAGACAAATCACATAATATTTGACGCAATTTTTTTTATTTCTAGTTTAGTTTTTTTTTATTTTGACATTGTAAAAATATTTTAATCTTTATATTTGAACTATCCATACAATTTAGTATTAAGAATAAATTTGACATGTTATTAATCATTATTATTATTTTCCGTTGACATACTTACAATTTATTATTAGTATCATTTTTCGTTGACATGACGTTATATCATAATGTAATTTTTTTTTTTTTTACTGGTTATTAATTATAATTTTCTATTATGTATTTACCAAAACTGTTGTTCTTCCGCTTTAATCACGTATTTGTAAAAGATTTCCTAACTGTAGAATGAAAAAAGTTCCGACACTATATTTTATTGTTTGAGAATAAATAAATGAAAATGAAATGAAATGAATCTGGAAAGTTATAGGAACGTCCCATGCAACGAACACCTGTAGTTTAAATTAAAAAGTCTCCCCAAAATAGCGCCAGCTCAGCATGTGCTAAGTAAGTAAGTTAAAAACGCTGGTGGATTTCTTGTAAGAACATAATAATACCATCGCTTACCATCAGGCGAGATCGTGATCAAACGCAAGCCTATAATGTATAAAAAAAAACATGCAGGTATGTACCATTATTCTTTATTCCTAATAATATACTCTAGTCAGGCACTTACTAATATTGTGCCATTTTGTGAGGATTGTTTTCGATATTCAGATTAGTAAGTACTTATTGTAGGTAGAGTATCAAAATCGGTTCTGCGGATTACTTGTGAAGGCATAACAGACAGAGAGAATTACTTTGAGAGACCCTTGTTCTAGATTGAGTAATGTATGTACGTACATTGAAATCTTATACGTGTAACTGCGTTTATATAACACGCTAGTTTGCGCCTTGAAAATACGCAAAACGGACACGACCGTCAATGACGTCTGCCCTTACGCGTCTACCCGCGTTCGGGTCGCGCACTCAGCCATCAGCGCCTTCCTCCCCCACCTCGCCCGCCGCCATAGTAACGTGCACTCGTTTAATAAAAGTATTTATTTTGATATAAAAATCAATTTGTTACTACCAAATGAGCATCCTACTAATATTATAAACGAGAAAGTTTGTATGTATGGATGTTTGTTACTCTTTCACGCCGGCACGGCTGAACCGTTTGGGATGAAATTTGGTATGTACGTAGATCATAACGTGGATTAACACATAGGCTACTTTTTATTGGCAGACCACGCGTGCGAAGCCGCTGGCAACAGCTAGTTAGAAATATATTATCAATTTTTATTGGATTTACGGTTTACTGTTTTAACGATAATGGCTTACTCATAAAAGCTAGATATATGCTTTCGCGGACTTTTTTGTAGGACTAATTAAGATAAACATTTCTCTTATACATTATATGCGTGTAAACTCTACAGTTTCTGCAGCGTACGCCAGAATAGCTCGCAGATGGCAGATTTTTTTCCGTCTTACTTGACAATTATCGTTATATTTTGGACAATTCACACACTATCTTTGAAAAATATAACCTATGTGTTATTCTAATGTATAAGCTATATTATTGTAAACATTCATTAAAATCTATTTGGTAGTTTTTGCGTAAAAGAGGAACAAATATCCATACATACAAACTTTCGTGTTTATAATATTAGTAGGATTTTATTTATTTGTTCTGCAGTTCACACTATGGCGCGCAGGATTGGATGTTAATAACCGACTTCAAAAAAAGAAGGTGAGGTTCTCAATTCGTTGGAATCTTTTTATGTATTTTCCCCGATTACTCGAAGACGCCTGGACCGATTCGAGAAATTGTTTTTCTGTTTTAAAGGGGTCCCAACTTCCCAGGTGGTCCCATTGGCACCAAGTCAGGATCTGATGATGGGATCCCAAAAAAATCGAGGGCTACCCTCAAATTTCATAGGGACGCATAATTGTTTTATGTTTATACCTCAAAACTTCGTCATTTATCAACCGATTTTGCAAATTCTTGTTTTATTTGAATGGACCTTCATACGAAGAACCTTCATATTAGTCTCATAGAAATTTCATCTAAATCAGTTCAGTAGTTTGGTTAAGTCGGTTATATTTTTGTTAAAACTTTACTTGTTTATCAATGCATTCACCTGTTTTTATCAGTGCTGATTCCATGACTCAGTATAAGTTGCTCCAGCATTTGAAGCCTCGAGAGAGCCAGCCGGGGGTGCATGGAGGCGGCCACTGGACGGACCAGCTGCTGCGGTATCATGTGGATACTCCTACAAAATTCAAGTACAACTTGTTTGAAAAATGAAGAAGATGAAAACCTGTTTTTCCACACAAAATATGTTCATTTCAATGACATCAGATGAGATGTTCAATGATAGACTTGTCGACTTGAAGTAACTTTTATACGATCTGTTATCTTAAAATGAAGACTGAACGCGTTAAAGTCTTTTCTACTAAGAACTAAGAAGCGGAAATGTTCTATTGTAATCTCTACAAAAGTAAACGGTCGCAATAATTGACTCTTTAGCTAATAGGAAATGCGAATTAAATGCGAATTCGCTTGCTGTTTCTTAGTTTTAGAAGAGCTTAATTAAAACTAAATAGACTTAGCGATAAGTTACATATGTTGTTTACCTACACTCTGTGCAAACGGCATAATAAAAATTTGCAATAACAGATTGACACTTTCCGAACATACAAATCTCTTGAAAAACAAATCGACTTTAAATATTTTTTAACAAATCGTCTTCGTCAAATCTGGGTTTCGGTAATTGCTTAGAATATGGGCCGTAAACACATGGAAAATCTAAACGTAACAACAAAATGAAAAAAAAGTGTAGATATTATTAGTATCTTACCTGACATGATGACAATCAGCGACAGTTAGCACGGTGTGTTGAGCAGTTGAGTGTATCCTTGGTGCCGGGTCACCGCAAGCCCTCAGCAGCTCTGGTAGCAACTTCTCCAGGCATCTGCCTACTTCTGCCGCACACACTCTGTGTAACAAAAGTTACATTTAAATTGTGACAGTAAAAATTATAAACCCCGACGCTAATCCTGAATTTTTAGATGTAACATTATAAACTACTAGCTTCCACTAGCGGCTTTGCACGCGTTGTTGCCAACAAAAAGTAGCATATGTGTTAATTCATACCAAATTTCACCGAAATCGGTTCAGCCGTTACTACGTGAGTAACAAACAATCAAACAAATAAACAAACACGTTTGAAGACAAAACGGGTCTTTTCGCGCACAGATTTATATCAAAATTAT
Source organism: Philereme vetulata (assembly GCA_918857605.2). Taxonomy (NCBI): domain Eukaryota; kingdom Metazoa; phylum Arthropoda; class Insecta; order Lepidoptera; family Geometridae; genus Philereme; species Philereme vetulata. The sequence goes on along the minus strand of OU975422.1, from coordinate 4,688,572 downwards.
AATTTTGACTAACCTCGACGTTTCGGCCAAGTTACATCGGCCGTGGTCACGAGAGACTGGGTTAGTGAAATTATAAAAAGTTCTTAAATAAACAAACATCTAAACTTTCGCATTTTTTTTCATAATGTGAACCTCAGGTACAATATTGATGTTATGTACAAGCGAGGCAACCAATTATGTTTATGAATTGTAATATGTTTCCTTTGTGATTTTGTTTCGTTGTGCTATCACAAAAATAGGCTAATATTTTGTTATTTTCACTATAAATAACGTTTTCATACCACTTGCTCAAAAAAGTGTCATTCTATGCCACAAAAAGCGAACATAACAATAGTAATTTATAATCTGTTAAAAACAGGGAAAGAAAATTGTACTGAATTTCATTCATCCTCTAGCGGGAGAATGTGATTTAAGTTTGGAATACTTACCGAAATTTATACTGAACTATATCTGTGTTTACACCATTGAGTTTGTATATAAAGCATTATACATCTTTTTGAAAAAGGAATACGCATTTATTATGCAGGTATGATTATTAAATAAAATTACGAAAACCGACGAGGCCGTATGAGCTTGATGCCTTTGCTTTTCCGACAAAAAAATATTAGTCTAGGAATTTGCCGCGTTTTTGTTTTCTTCAAATACATAAACGTTAAGTTTATTTTAATTTATTTTTATAAATAAGTTAATGTTAGTATATTATGTCATATTATTATTGTATTAATTTTTTCGCAAATGGTACGAAAAGTAGAGTATTTTCCTCGGTGATAAAGCTGTCTTAGTCTTGGGTAAACTTAAATCCCTCGCTAAACTCAGGACTCGTCTTAAATCCCTCGCTTCGCTCGTGATTTAAGTTTTTAACACCCTCGCTACGCTCGGGAGTAAACCTCGAGTCCTTCGTTACGCTCGCGATTTAAATCGTCACCCGCGACAGAAGACACTGCTTTATCCCCTTGGTTAATAATCTACTATTTTGGTGATAATAATGTGTAGATTGGATCAAAAATATTTATATTATATACAACTGCATTACCACTGACTGACTGATTGACTGACTCATTGACAGGTTTGTTCTCCCAGATGCCCCCTCGTAGGGTAGAAATTTTTAGTGGATTCGTATAGATGGAGTTCCGATGAGTTGGGAATAAATCCTACAGTGCCCCTTTTGTCCCTCATTCGCTCTCATCCACCTTGTATCTCGGAAAGTACAAGTCTTAGAGCATTCGCGCCAAAACTAATGTTGCTCAGGATATTTTTTTTATATCTGGATATATTAAAAAAAATGGTCTTTCATACAAAAAAACTTTGTCCCATACAAAATATTTTTGTTCAAATTCACACACTGTATATTTCGTTTGCCGTAACTTTCTTAATGTTTTTGTAGGCAGCCAAACGTAATTTGTGGGTACTATAAAATTTATTTTACTGTAATTTTATTTATTGGTGGAGGGGCATGAGATAACTAAATTTTCAAGTTTAATCGACAGCCATCATCATCATCATTATGGATGTCCCAAACTTTTTTTTTTTAGTTTTTGGAGGGGCATAAGGTCTCAGGGAATTACTGAGGGTTTTTGAAGCCTATGCTGTTGAGCACGGGCTTATATATAATGCGAAGAAGAGCGAATACATGGTTTTTAAGGCCGCCGATAAATGTCCCGGTTATACACTGAATATAACCCTAAACGGCTTGAACTTAAATCGTGTTACGAAATTTAAATATCTGGGACATTTTCTTGCCGACGATCTTAAAGACGATGCAGATGTTGAGAGGGAGCGTAGGGTCTTGGCGGTCCGAGGTAACATGTTGGCCCGTAGATTTTTCCGTTATACTGAACAAGTTAAGTTAAAGCGTACTGTCAGAGCTTTTACACGGGAAGTCTGTGGGTCTGAAATACCAAAAGATCATTGGAGGACCTACGCATCCAATATAATAACATCTTCCGGATGATGTTGCGGTTGCCCCGATACTGCAGTGCATCGGGGATGTTTGCCTACTATCACACAGATGGCTTTCACGCCATCATGCGCAAAAAAACGGCATCGCTGATGAGCAGAATTCGGGGCAGTCGCAACAGCATCCTGAGGACAGTGGCTGAGTGCTGCACATCTCCGCTCTGGAAGTGTTTTGTGCGGAGGGTGATTAATGAAGGAAATAATTTCCTCAGTTAGTCACCCTTGGCACAAAATGGTGTTTTCTATTTTCACCCAGTGCCTATTTTTTATTTTTGTATATTTAGCTGTTCTTCTTTGTTGTTATATATATATTTTTAGTGTGTATGTTAGTATTAAGATATGGACTCTAGTTGTCTGAAATAAAATATTTTTATTTATATTTATTTTTATAAGGCAACTTGCTTAGTAATTTTTCATGTTTATGCGACATCCATCATCATCATCATTTTGGATGTCCAATTTTTTTTTTAGTATTTGGAGGGGCATAATGCAACTTGCTTAGTAAATTTTCAGGTTTATGATTGATTCTACCACCTCGATATCGTCTTTGATTGCTTCTTTCACTTCGTTTTCGTCTTTGAATGCTTCTTTTACTTCTTCCATTTCGATATACTCTTTGATTGCTACTTCCACTTCGATATTCTCTTTTATTGCTTTTTTAAATGTAATACCTTATTCGATTGCTTCGTTAACTTCGATATCTTATTTGATAGATTCTTCCACTTCGATATCTTCGTTGATTGCTTCTTCCACTACGATATCCTCTCAACAAAATTATGATTTTTCTTAAAAAATACTTTAATTGCTTGTATCTCCTAAGCGGAAGCAGTTAGGCATAGTAAAGTTTACAAAATGGTAGAACCAATTTTTGGTGGAATCGTTTTTTATTGTCATCATCGACCTTGATAGGTATCCGTTATGATATCTTCTTTCACTTCGGTATCCTCTTAGATTGCTTCTTCCACTTCAATATCGTCTATGATTGCGTGTTCCACTTCGATGGCCTCTTTGATTACTTCTTCCATTTCGATACTCTCTTTAATTTCTGCTTCCACTTATCTTCTTTGATCGTGTTTTCTACTTCGGTATCCTCTTTGAATGCTTATTCCAATTCGATATCGTCTTTGATTGCGTCTTCCACTTGGATATTCTTTTTTATTGCTACTTTCACTTCGATATCGTCTTTGACTGCTTCTTCCACTTCGATATCTTCGTTTATTGCTTTTTAAATTAAATATCCTACTCGATTGCTTCGTTAAATTCGATATCTTATTTGATAGATTATTCCACTTCGATATCTTCGTTGATTGCTTCTTTCACTACGATATCCTCTCAACAAAACTATGATTTTTTTTAAAAAAACTTTAATTTCTCGTATCTTCTAAACGGAAGCAGTTAGGCATAGTAAAGTTTACAAAAAGGTAGTACACATTTTTGTTGGAATCTTTTTTTTTTATTGTCATCATCGATCTTGATCCTTTTTGATTTCTTCTTTCACTTCGGTATCTTTTTTGATCGTGTTTTCTACATCGGTATCCTCTTTGAATGCTTATTCCAATTCGGTATCGTCTTTGATTGCGTCTTCCACTTGGATATTCTCTTTTATTCCTACTTCCACTTCGATATCGTCTTTGGCTGCTTCTTCCACTTCGATATCCTCTTTTATTGCTTTTTTAAATTTAATATCCTACTCGATTGCTTCGTTAACTTCGATATCTTATTTGATAGATTCTTCCACTTCGATATCTTCGTTGATTGCTTCTTCCACTACGATATCCTCTCAACAAAACTATGATTTTTCTTTAAAAAAACTTTAATTTCTCGTATCTTCTAACCGGAAGCAGTTAGGCATAGTAAAGTTTACAAAAAGGTAGTTTACATTTTTGGTGGAATCATTTTATTTATTATCATCATCGATCTTGATACTTTTTGATTTCATCTTTCACTTCGGTATCTTCTTTGATCGTGTTTTCTACTTCGGTATCCTCTTTGAATGCTTATTCCAAATCGGTATCGTCTTTGATTGCGTCTTCCACTTGGATATTCTCTTTTATTCCTACTTCCACTTCGATATCGTTTTTGGCTGCTTCTTCCACTTCGATATCCTCTTTTATTGCTTTTTTAAATTTAATATCCTACTCGATTGCTTCGTTAACTTCGATATCTTATTTGATAGATTCTTCCACTTCGATATCTTCGTTGATTGCTTCTTCCACTACGATATCCTCTCAACAAAACTATGATATTTCTTTAAAAAACTTTAATTTCTCGTATCTTCTAAACGGAAGCAGTTAGGCATAGTAAAATTTACAAAATGGTAGAACCAATTTTTGGTGGAATCGTTTTTTATTATCATCATCGACCTTGATAGGTATCCGTTTTGATTTCTTCTTTCACTTCGGTATCCTCTTTGATTGCTTCTTCCACTTCGATATCGTCTTTGATTGCTTCTTCCATTTAGATAACCTCTTTGATTGCTTTATCCACTTGGTTATCCTATTTGATCGCGTTTTCTACTTGGATATCCTTTTTGAATACTTTTTCCATTTTGATATCCTCGTTGATGATTGCTTCTTCCACTTCGATATCCTCCTTGATTGCTTCTTCTACTTCGTTATCCTCTTTGTTTCCTTTTTCTATTTTGATATCCTCTTTGATAGATTCTTCTACTTTGTTAACCTCTTTAATTGCTTTCTCATTTTGGATATCCTCTTTGATTGCATTTTTCTTCGATATCCTGTTTGGTTGCTTCTTTCACTTTGATATCCTTTTTGATTGCTTCTTCTACAAACAGAAAAACACGCGACCTCTAGTAATGGAATATAAAGCTTTATCGACACATCATTCACATTTTCTAGTAGCCTTTCAAAGAACTTTATTTGTTTTATCACATTGCCGCCAATAGTGGCCGATTAGTTTTATGATTACGTGTAGCACATGATTTTTCGATAGAGGTTAGACTTTAGCACCCAGACTAAAGAACTCTTTTGAAACCGCGTGATCCCAGAAGTTCCATTAGCCAGTTCGACGATGAGGCTGCTGGAACTTTTTTTCAAGTAGTTCCATGGAACCGTAATATTTTTTTACTTGATTGAAATTACAGAATCTACAAACTTACCTCCACTTCCACTACATAAGTCCATCACTGTACAACAGATTGGTTTACCAATCGCTTTCCATTACCATATACTACAAATACAAGTTGAATACAAGTGAAATACAGAATGACTGATATGCTTATCCTACGATGACACTGAAAATCTTCTGCATTTTGCTGAATAACACACATTCGTCAAACGGGGTGTGTTTGACGAATACTACATTTTTCACACACTAACACACCCCTACTACACTATTCTTCTTACACACTTCTCTTTATTCTAAAAGTTAACTCATTATTTGTTAAGGCTTATGAAGGAGGGCGTTGATGCCTGCGACACAGCATTTTTACTCCTGTGGGTATCACCGTTTCCATTTTGTTTTTGTACAGTGTTATAAGTACCAAATAAAGATATTAGTTTTTTTTACCTATCCGGCACAAACTCTTGGAACAGAGTCCGCACGACCTCGTTAGCTTGGCTGTAGACTGAGAACACCTTGTCACGCAACGCCCTCTGCAGAAGCAAGGCTGCAGCTCTAGCAGTCTTGTTCGGAGACGTCTTACTGCTTCCATTGGATGGACAGGTCAGCTCGGAGCGGAGGCGGGCCAGCCCTTCCTCTTTATCCAGGTAGTTCTTGGAGTAGAACTTCTCCACCTGGAAGACAGGAAATATCAAAGTAGTTCTAGCCTTCGGTGGCCATCACAACCAGACTCCATAAGGTCTCCAATATAAGATAGCTGTAATAGACTGACCACTTAACGTGATCACCTCAGTCAGCCATCTTAATGTGTCCCAACCTCAAATTAATCGTTTGTTATTCTGTTTAAAATGAGTACCTTACCTACCTACTAGGTACCACGTGTTAGCATTTCTGTAATCATGCTAGAACAATTGGATTTTTAGCAATAAACCAACATTACTACCACTAGTAGTTCGCCCGGAACTGAGATCTCGCGAGTCTCCCAAAACACTAAAAAAAATATTCTTAGGGCGACTCGCGCAACGATGCTTAAGCGTATTTAGTGGCTAAATTTGATTTAAGGAGTTGTCAAATCATAAAAATACGTAATATTTAAACATGAATAGTCGTCAAATACGTTAAGGGATCGTTGTGCAAGCCGGCCTTAATCTTTGACTAATAAAATAGTGCCACGAAATACACATCCAACACACTTGACCTACAGTTTCATTCAAATTACAGGTAATGGGAGTTCATGTAATTTGGTTATTATTTATGGTGTAGAAATCGTTGTTAATCTAGATTTCAGACTTTTCCCTATATTTGTGTGACTAAAGCTACATGCATACCAAATTTCAGCATTGGGGGTCACTGGTGTACCCTGGGAGTTTTGTCAAAGTTCAGTTTTTATTATGGCTATTAACTTAAAAACTACAAGGTTTAAACTGAAAATAAAAATGGGTTCAAAGTTTTCTTACAAAGACCTTTTATTAGACATGCCATTTGACCGGATAGTCCCTTTTTGTTTTTTTACCCCTCTTAAACCCGAATATGTATCTCAACAACCCCTCCACATTTTTAGCTCATTTAGTCACACCAAAATTGTGCCATCACTTCCTATACACCAAATTTCACGATGATTGGATAAAGGCTTCGAATGTTATCCTCGGACAAACAAACACACATACATATTTACATCGTCGATTTGCCCAAGTTGATTTAGAGATTCTACTTTAGAGATTTACTTCGCTCGATCAATAAGGCCATATTGGAGAACGTATAACGCGAACACTAGTTTATACAAGGTTACTAGAATTTATGATTTGACTAAAGGTACTGACACACTGTGTGTCAGTACCTTTAGTCACACACATGCTTATTTGGACATGCTCTGCAGCTGTTCACATTTGCTAGCAATGAGCATGCTAGATTTAAGCATGCTTCCAAATAAGCGTGCTCAAAGCAAACAATTGAACACACATGCTATTTAAGCACAGGCTCTTGGCTAAAATGGAAGTTCAAGAAAATACCTACACATTTGTCTGTTTGAAATTCGGGTCATTCATATTATTCAATAAAGATTCGTATGCATTATTTCTGGCTATATTATTTTTATAAAGTGCCGACCGCGTGTTACATAGACAGTCATAAGCACGATAGTAAGTCAGAAAGAGTAAAGTTTTATCCTCCTCCCAACGAGACATTATTTCTTTTTTGCGGAAACTAATTTACTTGTGACACCTGTCGCAGACTGAGATTGATTGAATCGTCATAAGCATGCTCATGAGCAAGACCTGTTCAGACGTGCTTAAAGCATGCCCCTTTCCACCCACGCCTCAGGCCGCATGCTCAAAAATCAAACGACTGTTGATTTTTGAGCATGCCTGAAATGAGCATGCTCATTACTAGGAATATCCCGACACACATGCCACTAATGAGCAAGTGCTCATTAGTGCTTTCGTGCTACTAATGAGCATGTGTGTCAGTACCCTAATGTTAAAAGATCTATCTTCTATCTTACCAAGGGGTATCCAAAGATAAGAATGGGTAACGCAGCTTGCTTTCTCTCCCGCTCGTTCAGCTTGTGGTGCGTGGTGCGAGGGTGGGACGTGGCACTTCCACCACTGGCTTCCTCTTCACGAGCCTCGCGAAGGTACTCGTTGGTGTGGGAACTGTGAAGAAATAAGTTTCAAAACTGTACCATAAATGTCAGTTTTTTTTGGCTAAGCAAAGCACGCAGAAACTTCATCATTGTTTAGAAAACGTACACATGGTTATGAAGGAAGTTCTACACTCGCCTCAAGCTATCGACTTCCTGCGATTACGATATGCAATTACATTGTTGTATTCCCACCAAATAAAGGCCATATGACTTTCGTTTCGTGATCTTTGACCTAGTCACGACTCATTGACAGTCCTGGATTAGCCTATAAGCTATTTAAGCAATTGCTTAGGGCATCCCGACTAGGAGGGAGCACACGAAAGTTAATGGTCATGACCTCACTTCCGCTCGTAGGTGGTCACCTAGCCCCCCCCCCCCCCCCCCCCCCCCCGGCACGCAATCAGCTGATTGTTGTCGGCGACCGAAACGACACGCACACATTTTCTTTTTATTGATTCTTTGTAGTTCTCTTTTAAGGATAGGGGGGCCCAAAGGGGAAAAATTACCTAGCGCATCAAGTTACCTTAATCTGGCACTGCTCTTTAACTAAAAATCATAAATAGTAACATCCACAAAATCTACTAAAATCGGTGACGCAATATGACACAGTAAAGTAAAAGACGGAAGAATATATTTATGCTAAGGTCAGGTCTACTTACTGCCTTAAAGCCGGTAGCAGCCTCTCTTCATAAGCTTCAAATGTAGATCTAGGACCAGCGCTCTTGTTTCTTCTTCTAAGTAACGTTCCATTGGCAGCGTTTGGAGTAATACTCCTACGAGGGCTATCAGTCTCTTTCCTTAACTCTTCTTCTTCTATCTTCCTTTGTATCTCTTCTTTTAACCTCTCTTCTGGCTGTGCAAATGACTGCGGTTGCGATAAAGACTGTGGTTGTGACTGAAATGATTGTGGTTGAAAAGATAATGACTGCAGTTGAAATGATACAGGTTGTTGTGGTTGAAATGTTAAAGATTGTGGTTGGGACGGGTATGGAAGGGACTGTGGTTGTGGTTGGTACGGTATGGATTGTGGCTGTGGTTCTGACTGGATTGTCTCTTCTGGTTCCTCCTGGAGGATCTGCTGTGTTCTTGTGTGGATCGGTGACTGAAAGAAGATTATTATTATCATTTAGAAATAACTACAGAGAAAATCAAGTACTACCTATACCTACCATAGCATCTGATGATCTGATGAATCTGCAGACGATATCTTTTGTGAGCCTAGAAATTTCACTTACGTATACCTAAGCACTGATAGACGAGTGGTCATCGAAATGGGCATAAAAAGCAGACCCAAATAAAACATTTTTTTTAATAGTCTGTTTATTGATATGAATTAATAAATTTTACCTGTACATGGACTTACTTCTGGTTCATTGTTGATTTCCTCTTCTTCATTACCATTGACATACTCCTCGCCAGGGTCTATAGGGGGAACTGGAGAGGGTATGTCCAAGCTTAGAGATCCAGCAGCCACGGACGGAGATAGATGGTGAGAAAAATCATACTCTGCTGGCATTGATGAGTCATTGCGACGATCAGGCTGAAACAAAAACACTGTTTTTTCCACTATATTCCTATTCCTCCTGGCCAGCTCGAAGTCAGTTGTAGTTACACTATCTAATTTACTACAAAAGGGGTGACGTAGTTGACAGATTCAGACCTGGATACTAAGAACTATTTATTTTATTATTCTACTCCTCGCGATTAACTGACAGTGAATAGGGCCGAATGTGTGAACTGTCTTACACCAGCTTCCTCGAAAAGCCTGCATAACTGAGGGTCCTCCTTGACCCTACAAAGCGCATCAGCAATCCTGTCCCTCATCCTCCTGGCCAGCTCGAAGTCATCTCTCGCGGCTGCAGTGCGCTTACGAAGTCTCCAGCGCCCGATTCGGATTCCAGCAGCTGCCAATGCAGCCCCAGCTGATTTCAATCGCCGGGCGTATTCGAAGCGCTCCTCTGAAAATGGAAGATGTTATTTATTTTAAATGACTAGACGGTGTGATATCAGAGTGACCGTTTCACAACCATTTTCCACAGGCTTCCCCAGGAGTGGCTTTCAACCTTTAACCACACGAACGAATACATAATTAAACATTTTTCATTCCGAACTCTTTAGGTAACTAACAGAGAAATCTGAACTTCAACAGTTAAGTGGATGTTTGATATTGTCGCCTTACAAAGAAAGACAATGTCCAAAATAGAGTTCGGCGTTTTTAATACAATTTTTTTTTTTGTTTTTACATAGTGTCTGACTATCTGCATAGTAGCTGCTTCTTAGTTTCTCTTTGTCGAAGTTGTATTTCTTAATGTTGGAGGCATTGAATACAATGGAAAGTACCACCATGGAGTGTACCACCCTCAAGTTATGGTCTGCGTGGGTCACATTTTCCTTTATTATGTTGCGCCATCTGTGTTCTTTAGAGGAAACATGTATGAAAAAAAAAAATAACTTGGCTTGAAACGAGTCAAGACAGGTACCTACAGACGTTTGTCCAACGCATACCAGATACGGCCCGAGGTTTGTTTCCCTCGACTTTGCCTGTAATAAGGAATGAGGCTTTTCCAGATTATTATTGTGTTTCCTTGGTAAAGTAGCCAAGAGCGAAGCGTAGCCAAGATGCCCAATATACTCAAGGGCTCGATAAGATTAATAAGTCCATTATGACGTTAAACCAACGTACCAGTAACCGCAGCTTTCTTCTTCTTATCCAGGCTCCTCACTAGATCCGCGATGTCAGTGTCCACATACATGACGAACGCCAGGTCATCGTACGGGGAGTATGTTGGCTCGGACTTGGCTGAAACTGGCGACTTCTCCGCGTCCTCCACCTCCTCGCCCAGAACGTTAACTGCCATTAACGCTACCTGGAATAAGTTATTTTAACTTCTTGAACCAATTATATCAATGAAGAAGAATGTTTCCTTCTTTTCTATACTCTACCTGAGGGAACCTAAAATTTTACACCACAAGTTAAGGCACGTAGGATGGGGAAGAAAAAACACGTGACGTATCGAACTGTATGTACGTAAGATTATAAGTATTCTGAAGTTGTCAAACTAGAATGTGGTTATACCACATTCGACCAAAAAATTTCATGTTTTTAGTGTAAAAAGAAGAAAATTGGAAGGGGACACCCGGGTTTGAACCCTCCTATGAAAACCTAGTTCTAATAATTAAAATCTATGTTTTAGAATAATACTAGATAAAATATAAATGCAAAAAACATATTCTAGGGGACACCCGGGTTTGAACCGGGGACCTACCGATCTGCAGTCGGTTGCTCTACCACTGAGCTATATCCCCGATGAAAACCTATCTTTAATAATTCAAATCTATGAATAATTTCATAATAATTACGAGACAAAATCTAAAAGCAAAAATGATTATCCTAGGGGACACCCGGGTTTGAACCGGGGACCTACCGATCTGCAGTCGGTTGCTCTACCACTGAGCTATATCCCCGATGAAAACCTATCTTTAATAATTCAAATCTATGAATAATTTCATAATCATTACGAGACAAAATCTAAAATCAAAAATGATGATCCTAGGGGACACCCGGGTTTGAACCGGGGACCTACCGATCTGCAGTCGGTTGCTCTACCACTGAGCTATATCCCCGATGTTTGATATAATTAAAACCTGCCATAAACTAAGCAAGTTATTTTTAAGCACGTCTTCCTACACGTAGAAAGATGACGAAATCTATGATTAATGCTAACATTGTATTATGAAATCTTTATTTACATAATAATACCTATTATGTGACTGCACAGCAGTAGACTAATCTAGACTGCAGAATTTCTACACTAGTTTTATTTCAAGGCCTAAGAAAATCAGTGGCAAAAAGATTAAAAATAAAAAAAACAATACCCTTACATTTTTTGGTTAGCCCTCTCAAAGGAAAAACTCATCTAAGTATAAAAAATACTTCCTCTAAAATGGTATCCGCGAAGTTCGCTACCTCCCTGACTGATCATTTCCATCCTCAATCCTATCATAGTATCTTCGATCCAATCATGGAGTTTTGAAGGCCTAAGGATCAATTTTTGTGTTCCATACCTGCCACCATCTCAACAGCTGTTACATAGGCTGCTATTTAAGAATCCGGAACTGGCCACTGCATAAATAATATTTAAAAAGAAATTATCACGTTTGAAAATGAAACTCTTTGGCTGTAGAATGCAGGCTATTTCGTCCGTCTGTCAATTGTTTTCATTGTGTGGCACGATTTCAAAAATTGCGTGTCATTATCACAATGGATTTATCTCGAGAAAATTTTCGTGCGATGATTTTTTATGATTTTCGACGTAGTCTAACTCAACAGCAGTGTATCGATCAACTCAGTTCGACTTTTGGGGATAAAGCACCATCGAAGACTACTGTGTATCACTGGTTTAGTGAGTTTAATCGTGGACGTCGTATGCTCACGGACGAAATTAAAGATGGTCGGCCTAAATCAGTTGTTGTGCCACGAAACATCGACGCAGTGCGTAAACTAATAATGCAAGATCGTCATGTGACATATCGAGAGATAGAGGCGATCTTGGGCATTAGTATGACGAGTATACATAAGATATTACACGAACACTTGGCTGCAAAAAAAGTTTGTTCGCGTTGGATACCGCACAACTTGACAATAGCTCAAAAACAGGCTCGTGTCGATTGGTGCAAAAAAATGATAAAAAAATACAATCGTGGTGCATCAAAAGCTGTATATAATATCTACACAGGTGATGAATCCTGGATTTCTGCATATGACCCCGAAACTAAGCAACAGTCAACAGTTTGGGTCTTCCAACATGAGCCGAACCCAACAAAAGTTGCTCGTGCGAAAAGCACTTTGAAGCAAATGGTCGCCTGTTTTTTTGGTATAGATGGACACGTGGCTACTGTACCCCTAGAAAATTGTAAATCTGTTAATTCAGAGTGGTATACGACCATTTGTTTGCCAGAAGTCTTTGCAGAAATCAGGAAGAATAATCCACAACGCAGAATCATTCTCCATCACGACAATGCAAGCTGTCACACTTCGGGTGAAACGACCCGATATTTGGAGGGTGAAACGGTGGAATTAACGGGTCATCCGCCATATAGCCCTGATTTGGCACCCAACGACTTCTTTTTATTCCCAACCGTGAAGAATAAATTACGTGGTCAACGATTTTCAACCCGAGAAGAAGCCGTTGAGGCATTCAAAAATCATGTTTTGGAGATACCGTCTTCCGATTGGAAAAAGTGCTATGAAAACTGGTTTCACCGAATGCAAAAGTGCATTGATCATCATGGCGAATATTTTGAAAAGCAATAAAACCATATTTAACAGTCAATGATAGTTATTTTATTTTATTCCGGATACATAAATAGCAGCCCTCGTATTATGTGAATTTACCCTGTAGCCACATTATCGGGATTCAGCGAAGAATCCTGCTCTATGTATCTGTCTGTCTTTATAACGTGAAAGACACACCGAACGAACTTCGCCATAATCAGATAATGTGACCGCAGGGTATACGGTGGTTTAAGCGTAGCTGCTTGAGTACCTACTTGTGGAAACTAACAAAAAAAAATAACCAAGAAAGGTGGTGGAAGGTGTTATTTACATCTTAGGATAATAATAACATTACATTTACACATAACCAAAAACATTAGGTTTTTTCTTTACTTTGACCTCCGTGGCGCAGTGGGCGAATAGCCGGCTACGAAGCGAGTTCAATTCCCGCCGTAGAACAAATGGATGATCTACAGATATTTATTCCGGGTTTGGGTATTTTTTTATATATTAAAAGTATGTATTTCCAAAAAAAAGTTTTTGTGTGTTCTATCAGTTATCTGGTTCCCATAGTACAAACATTGCTTAGTTTGGGGCTAGATAGCGCTGTGTTAAATGTCCAGCATTATATATTTATTTATTTCATCGTCTCTTAGGTCACGCTAATTCGGCAAAAGCTTCACGCAACGTTAGACAGGGTACTTCCACGTACGCACTGATGAAGCAAGGCGTCCGTTCGCCTCACTGGTTATTTGCAGAGGAACTAACCTGTTCGTTGTCTTTTGCTGGTGGATGCGGGCCTGATAGCTTGAGCTTTACGAAGCGAGCGACTGTTGGTTCTGGAAGGGCTGCAGACCTGAAACAAAACATTTTTGAGTTAGAATTTAAAAAATCTAATCTAGAATGTAACCTTCCTTATTACTTAGTACCTTTGTCACACTTTCAACCCCAAAGACTTCAACATTTTGTGTCTGCATTTTTTTAATTTTTTATTTTTATGGGCATGTAGAGTAGACCTTTAATACCTGTTAATACTTCCTTATATGCACCACCTAAACTTCACTTAGTTTATTCTATCTAATGGTAGTCACATGCCAACTGTAAACTCAACTTAAATATATTTACGTTGCTCCAATTTGTATTTTTAGGTTTCCGTACCTCAAAAGGTAAAAAAAGAACCCTTATAAGGTCACTCTCTTGTCCGTCTGTCCGTCTGTCTGGCCGTGTGGCACCACCGATTTTCTCAGGAACGGGTGGACCTAGCTAGTTAAAATTTATACCAGATACTAAGGTCTATAGTCCATATTAGGCATATAAAAATCATGGCTCTGAGTCAACACGATAAAAAGATATGGGCAAATTTAGATTTTCGCGAAAACTTGTAAGTACCAAAATTTACCTTAATTTTCAACTTTTTTATAGTTCTCGGATTTTTTCCAAAATTAACAATTCTAGGTCAATCGGAAGTACCCTATAGGTTATGGGTCGAATACCTATATGGTAGTTCCCGTTGGCCTAGAATCACGAAATTTGGCTAAAAGCAAGCAGCTCAAATAAAGGAAAAACTCCAAAAAATAACATAAACTTAAAATTAAAGGGTGTCCCCATACATACATAGTTGACGCCAATTAAGTCCTCTGAGTTGTATGGGCGCTCATACAATTTAGAGGACTAGATTAATAAAAAAAATTGTGTTAGTATAATTAGAATTACTTATACAAACGAATGTTATCTTAAAACTAAACTAAGTATTTTTGTTTGGGAGTTTATGTACACACGGCTACACATCAAGGCACAAATTTCCAGTATAATCCGACCTCGCATTGTATAGGCTTTTCGTAGAATGAGAGGTCAGCTTATACTGGAAATGTATAGCTTGATGTTTAGCCGTGTATACCATGTTAAATAATAACTGTTAATTCAATTATTAAAAGCTACCGTCCTTTAATGTTCTTGTGAAATCCACTCCATCCAAAGGTTGTCTGGAAGAGATCGTTTTTAGCGATAAGACCGCCACTTGCCTCGTGTTTATTATTATTGTCTATCGTTTTTTATATTGTTTTTTTAATTTAAGTGTGATGTACAATAAAGCGTTATGTATCAATCAATGAGAACTGTACGCACCGTAGTTCCCTGGTCCTGGCTTGCGGTGCTGGTCGGGCCAGCGTGACTTTCCCCACACTGATGTACGTGGCCCCGCATGGCGTGGCCGCTCCCTCAGACACCAGCCCACCCGACACTAGGACTTCTACAGATGCCGCTGGAATATTGCAAAGACATATATTACTCACGTATATATACTCACGTTACTCAAGTTGTACCCTGGAAGTCGACGTATTTGCTTAACTTATACCGAAGTTGGCGCAAGTATGCCTAGAATCCCTGCGAGGGATTGGATTAGGACTTATCCTAGGAAAACTATCCCGTTATTGCTCATTTATCTTTATTTAGTACTAGCTGACCAATCCGCTGCTTCATACGCGTATATTTTCAATAAAAACATTGCCCTCCTTCTGCTCAGTTGGCAAAAGTAGCCTACGTCACCCGGGGATAGTGTAGCTTCCCAACAGTGAAAGAATTTTTAAATCGGTCCAGTAGTGTCGGATCCTATTCAATACAAACAAACAAATCTTTCCTCTTTATAATATTAGTATAGATGTCTCGACAGAGCTTACGTATTTGAGCCATTTGGGGTCGAGACCCTGGGTTCATGGGGTACGGGGGCCCATCGCGTTTTTAAAATTCTTTCTGGGCGTCTGGTCGAAGCGACGTGTGATCCGAGAGCTGGCGCTGAACTGCAACGCATGAGTATTGCAATTTAGCGGGGCAATGCAGCCAGTGTCTTGGGGACACTTACGCCTTTATCTGGAGCAGTTGAGCTATCTATAGATCGTTTGCAACGGTCTTTAGATGATACAACTATTTCTTCTGTGTTTTATTGCAAATAATTGTAAGTTCTTTCTGTTATTAAAGGCTGTACTTAGTTAAACTACCTATATAAACGAAGTCGGGTTAGTTACACCATATAAACGAAGTCGGGTTAGTTACACCATATAAACGAAGTCGGGTTAGTTACACCATATAAACGAAGTCGGGTTAGTTACACCATATAAACGAAGTCGGGTTAGTTACACCATATAAACGAAGTCGGGTTAGTTACACCATATAAACGAAGTCGGGTTAGTTACACCATATAAACGAAGTCGGGTTAGTTACACCATATAAACGAAGTCGGGTTAGTTACACCATATAAACGAAGTCGGGTTAGTTACACCATATAAACGAAGTCGGGTTAGTTACACCATATAAACGAAGTCGGGTTAGTTACACCATATAAACGAAGTCGGGTTAGTTACACCATATAAACGAAGTCGGGTTAGTTACACCATATAAACGAAGTCGGGTTAGTTACACCATATAAACGAAGTCGGGTTAGTTACACCATATAAACGAAGTCGGGTTAGTTACACCATATAAACGAAGTCGGGTTAGTTACACCATATAAATGAAGTCGGGTTAGTTACACCATATAAACGAAGTCGGGTTAGTTACACCATATAAACGAAGTCGGGTTAGTTACACCATATAAACGAAGTCGGGTTAGTTACACCATATAAACGAAGTCGGGTTAGTTACACCATATAAACGAAGTCGGGTTAGTTACACCATATAAACGAAGTCGGGTTAGTTACACCATATAAACGAAGTCGGGTTAGTTACACCATATAAACGAAGTCGGGTTAGTTACACCATATAAACGAAGTCGGGTTAGTTACACCATATAAACGAAGTCGGGTTAGTTACACCATATAAACGAAGTCGGGTTAGTTACACCATATAAACGAAGTCGGGTTAGTTACACCATATAAACGAAGTCGGGTTAGTTACACCATATAAACGAAGTCGGGTTAGTTACACCATATAAACGAAGTCGGGTTAGTTACACCATATAAACGAAGTCGGGTTAGTTACACCATATAAACGAAGTCGGGTTAGTTACACCATATAAACGAAGTCGGGTTAGTTACACCATATAAACGAAGTCGGGTTAGTTACACCATATAAACGAAGTCGGGTTAGTTACACCATATAAACGAAGTCGGGTTAGTTACACCATATAAACGAAGTCGGGTTAGTTACACCATATAAACGAAGTCGGGTTAGTTACACCATATAAACGAAGTCGGGTTAGTTACACCATATAAACGAAGTCGGGTTAGTTACACCATATAAACGAAGTCGGGTTAGTTACACCATATAAACGAAGTCGGGTTAGTTACACCATATAAACGAAGTCGGGTTAGTTACACCATATAAACGAAGTCGGGTTAGTTACACCATATAAACGAAGTCGGGTTAGTTACACCATATAAACGAAGTCGGGTTAGTTACACCATATAAACGAAGTCGGGTTAGTTACACCATATAAACGAAGTCGGGTTAGTTACACCATATAAACGAAGTCGGGTTAGTTACACCATATAAACGAAGTCGGGTTAGTTACACCATATAAACGAAGTCGGGTTAGTTACACCATATAAACGAAGTCGGGTTAGTTACACCATATAAACGAAGTCGGGTTAGTTACACCATATAAACGAAGTCGGGTTAGTTACACCATATAAACGAAGTCGGGTTAGTTACACCATATAAACGAAGTCGGGTTAGTTACACCATATAAACGAAGTCGGGTTAGTTACACCATATAAACGAAGTCGGGTTAGTTACACCATATAAACGAAGTCGGGTTAGTTACACCATATAAACGAAGTCGGGTTAGTTACACCATATAAACGAAGTCGGGTTAGTTACACCATATAAACGAAGTCGGGTTAGTTACACCATATAAACGAAGTCGGGTTAGTTACACCATATAAACGAAGTCGGGTTAGTTACACCATATAAACGAAGTCGGGTTAGTTACACCATATAAACGAAGTCGGGTTAGTTACACCATATAAACGAAGTCGGGTTAGTTACACCATATAAACGAAGTCGGGTTAGTTACACCATATAAACGAAGTCGGGTTAGTTACACCATATAAACGAAGTCGGGTTAGTTACACCATATAAACGAAGTCGGGTTAGTTACACCATATAAACGAAGTCGGGTTAGTTACACCATATAAACGAAGTCGGGTTAGTTACACCATATAAACGAAGTCGGGTTAGTTACACCATATAAACGAAGTCGGGTTAGTTACACCATATAAACGAAGTCGGGTTAGTTACACCATATAAACGAAGTCGGGTTAGTTACACCATATAAACGAAGTCGGGTTAGTTACACCATATAAACGAAGTCGGGTTAGTTACACCATATAAACGAAGTCGGGTTAGTTACACCATATAAACGAAGTCGGGTTAGTTACACCATATAAACGAAGTCGGGTTAGTTACACCATATAAACGAAGTCGGGTTAGTTACACCATATAAACGAAGTCGGGTTAGTTACACCATATAAACGAAGTCGGGTTAGTTACACCATATAAACGAAGTCGGGTTAGTTACACCATATAAACGAAGTCGGGTTAGTTACACCATATAAACGAAGTCGGGTTAGTTACACCATATAAACGAAGTCGGGTTAGTTACACCATATAAACGAAGTCGGGTTAGTTACACCATATAAACGAAGTCGGGTTAGTTACACCATATAAACGAAGTCGGGTTAGTTACACCATATAAACGAAGTCGGGTTAGTTACACCATATAAACGAAGTCGGGTTAGTTACACCATATAAACGAAGTCGGGTTAGTTACACCATATAAACGAAGTCGGGTTAGTTACACCATATAAACGAAGTCGGGTTAGTTACACCATATAAACGAAGTCGGGTTAGTTACACCATATAAACGAAGTCGGGTTAGTTACACCATATAAACGAAGTCGGGTTAGTTACACCATATAAACGAAGTCGGGTTAGTTACACCATATAAACGAAGTCGGGTTAGTTACACCATATAAACGAAGTCGGGTTAGTTACACCATATAAACGAAGTCGGGTTAGTTACACCATATAAACGAAGTCGGGTTAGTTACACCATATAAACGAAGTCGGGTTAGTTACACCATATAAACGAAGTCGGGTTAGTTACACCATATAAACGAAGTCGGGTTAGTTACACCATATAAACGAAGTCGGGTTAGTTACACCATATAAACGAAGTCGGGTTAGTTACACCATATAAACGAAGTCGGGTTAGTTACACCATATAAACGAAGTCGGGTTAGTTACACCATATAAACGAAGTCGGGTTAGTTACACCATATAAACGAAGTCGGGTTAGTTACACCATATAAACGAAGTCGGGTTAGTTACACCATATAAACGAAGTCGGGTTAGTTACACCATATAAACGAAGTCGGGTTAGTTACACCATATAAAACTCAAGAACGCCTTGACTGATTTTGATGATCTTTCATTTGTTGGGTTTGTCTCCGCCCCGAATAGCAGAATAATCATAAAGTGTCCGTCGTAATATATATGTATTTATAAAAAAAAACTTTCCTGCAGATGCTGTAGTAGTTAGTACAAAAAGTTGACCTTAAACTCAGTAAGCCTTACGAGGAATTTCACCACATTGGCAAAGCAAACGCAAACTGGAACCCCTGGTATCAATACGATCTTACGGATGAGCTGGTGGTGAGCTAGGAGCTGCAGCTTGTGCACGCTGGTGACGCTGGCGAGGCGGAGGAGCAGCTCGTGAGGCGCTCCGCCGTCGCTGCGCCAGCCGCGCGCAGCGGGGCCTTGCGAGTTCAGCTCGCATGCTGGGTACGCGCTGTCTTCGCCTGAAACAAATTGTTACCGTCGTCAATGCCTGCCTATTAGGATACCTACATCCATCCATCCAGACTATGCCTTACGGTCCCTTGTTTAGTGTCTAATTTTTTAACTACTAAAAACACGCCCTCAGTAATCAGTAATTTGCGATGCTGGTAAAGGGCAAAGTATTACCTGCGATTACCTAGTTTTTAAGACCTTATTGTGACCCTTTTTATGCAAATAAATACACGTATCTAGTAGTCATAGTCATAGATATTTATTGTTTCGTGTTTGTTTTTCAATAGATGTTTAAAAAAAATTGATCCAAAACATTAGCCCCGCTGGCACACTACAATACAATAATACTATTATTATGCACTTATTAGTTATTACTATGTAGGTACCTAACTTAATATAATATTATTGTCACACCACTTGCTCGACAATATCAAATTATACGTCATGTAAACCTCACCGAAAGCAGGTGATTAAATCCCTACGGTTGAGCTGGGATTAAAGTTGCACTGAAATGTGTATCCCATTATGCCGTCGTGGGCATAATGGTATTTGAATTTGTAACCTCATCTGTATTAAAATTTGAACCAAAGAGACCCAAACAATAAGAACTTATTCGTAAATCGAACTAACTTCTGCGCAGAATGCACCAACCAAGATTTGGTTTTTATTGCCTCACAGAAAGTGTGAAAAGTAGATTATTCTCCTCGAGAATAAAACTGTCTGCATCTTGGGCGTGGCTATATCCCTCTTTGCACTCGGGATTCTAGTTTCACCCTCGCTTCGCTCGTGTGTTAACTCTAGAATCCTTCGTTACGTTCGGGATTCAATATAGCGCCCATGACGCAAGACACTGCTTTATCCCCTCGTTTTATAATCTACTAATAAAGTTAAGGTTTAATAATACCTATATACTATTATAGTTAATAATTATAATTAAGTTTGTATCTTGTGCCCCACTACCTGAACAAAGGACGATCTCAAAAATGCTACTAAAAATACAACAGACGTTAATATGACGAACTTTTATTTGTAAACCATAGACGCGACAGAAGTCCTAAAACAAAGCTGGTGGGTAAGTACCTATCGTTCACGTCACAGATTTGGTCGTATACGTACCTATATCACTGCGTTGTCAGGTCGCAAAACCGCTTTACACTTGGTTAAATTCAGTGCACTCAATGAAAAAGACTCTTAATTCAGACAAGTGTAAAAATACTTAGCCAGTTAGACACTAACAGTCAGACTCGACACTTCCACGTAAACAGGGTCTGCATGGTCTAATCGAGTCATCTTCCACGACATTAATACCTGGGGCAGTCTTGATAGCTGCATTCATGAATTCAAAGTCCTCCACTTCAAAGTTTTATGGAGTTAAAATGGCCAGACTCAGGTTAGAAGAGGGATAATATACAATACACCTCAATGCGGGACATACTTATATTAATGTGATTACTGATTTAAATGGGTGTTTATCGCGTATGTACCTTTTTTATTTGTGACTAGCCGACCATTCTGCATCTTCGCACGCGTAGTTTTTCAATAAAAATATTACCCTCCTTCTGCGCAGTTGGGTAAAAAGTAGCCTATGTCACCTGGAGGTAGTGTAGCTTCCCAACAGTGAAAGAATTTTTTAAATCGGTCCAGTAGTTTCGGAGCCTATTCAAAACAAACAAATCTTTCCTCTTTATAATATTATATTTATATAAATATAAGTCGCGATGCCGTGTATGGTCGCGGGCAGTCAGCCCGGCTGTTGCAACAGACTCGAAACGTCGGTCGTCAGAAACATTATTAATAAATAAAAAATTACTTACGTTTAAATCCGTAATTATGTACCTACAGTAACTACATTGATCGCGAAAGTTTGAAAAATACTATCTATTATGTAACTGGTTTGACTACGGAACCCTAAAAAGAAGTAAGGTATAAATATTAATCTATTTCAAATAGTATTTTTATTTATAGTGTTATCCGATCACATGCGGAAAATTCCAAGGTTTTTTTTTTAAATCATCTCAAAAATTTCAAGCCTAGACGGGACTTGAACCCGCGTGTCAAGAGTCATCCTCGTATCAAGAGGAAGGTCGCGGGTTCAAGTCCCGTCTAGGCTTGAAATTTTTGAGATGATTTAAAAAAAAAATTAATCTATTTGACTAGAAAAAATTACGTCAACTCAATAAGTTTGTTTATTGGTTTTTTAATACTTTATATAACTTTCATAATTTTATTTTTCGGTTATAGGTATTCAACATCGTAACCAGTGTGTACGGAATTACCGATACGAGGTACCATTATAAACTATGACGTGTAATATTCTTACCAAATAAATGATTATGGATTAAGTCAATAGCACCTTCGAAACTCCTCTAAATAACGAGCTAGCCTGTAAAATACAACCTCGATCGATTTCATCCAATTAGGGCTTTAAATATTTAATGAACTTGCCTCGGTAGGAACGCGACCCAGCTATGATGGATCGAATTTCAATATAATAACTAAGTATCCAAAATCACTACATGATATAAAACAAAGTCGCTTCCCGCTGTCTGTCCCTATGTATGCTTAGATCTTTAAAACTACGCAACGGATTAAGATGCGATTTTTTTAAATAGATAGAGTGATTCAAGAGGAAGGTTTATATGTACCTAGTCAGGTCATAAATTCTGTCACATGTTTAATATAAAATAATTTAAACAAGTTTATTCATTATGTAACCAATTATATACCAAAATGAACTTAACAAAACATAGATTCTTATGACATTAAAGTTTATTCAAAATGACCTCCGTGATTTTGAATACAGGCCTTCAATCTGCGCGGCCAGTCGTCTATCGCAGCACGAACGAGGTCCATGTCAATATCGGCGGCTGCTTTAATCAAGGATGTCTTGAGTGACTCCAAATTGGGATGAGGCTTTGAGCACGCCTTTTCCTCCAAGTGTTGCCATATCTTGTAATCTAACAGATTCAAATCTGGACTGGAGGAGGGCCAGTCTTCGTGCCGGATGAAGTCGATTTCACGCGCCGCCAGCCAGTCTTGTGTGCTCTTCGCTCTATGAGCTGGCGCCGAATCTTGTTGGAATACCCAGTGCCTGTTATTGAACATGGTATGAGAAACAGGTTCCACAAGGTTCGTCAGGACTGTATTTTGATACACAACTGCATTCGTTTTTACACCTTTCTCACAAAAATGTACCTCTGTTAAGCCTCAATAAGAAACTCCTAACCATACCATGAGCGAGGATGGAAAATGACCTCGTTGGACACGCGGAATACGGTTGCTCGCTTCGTAACTACTGTGTGCGTACACCTTATCATTTTGTTTGGTGTAGCTCTCTTCTACGGTAAAAACTTTTTCATTCGAAAAAAGAATTTCCCGATATTTTTTTCCCGCGTACCGCTTCAACAAAGCGCGGCATCTCTTCAGCCTCAGGTCCATTAGACGAGCATTCAAACGATGTCCTGTTTTTCTTCGATATGCCCGAAGCCATAAGTCTTCATTTAACACCCTTTTCACCGTGGTTCTGCTTAACCCCATCTGAAGGGCCAACAGTTTCTGCTTACGTTTGGGATTTCTTTGAATTCGCGCCTTCACAGCTTTTATCACTGCTGGAGTCCTAACAGACCGAGGGCGACCACTTCTTGACCTGTCATCTACACTAGAGTCTTCATTGTATCGTTTGGTGCGATAAACGAATCTTTTGGTTATATTCAAATTTTTAAGTATGTCAAAAATTTGAATTGGCGCGTAACCGCAACGATGCAACGCAATAACTGCAACACGCCACACGGTCTTCTTTAAGCGTCCACTCCATATTTAAAAATGAGTAAAATTCTAAAAAGTATACATTTTTATTTTTATGAACAATTCGAAATTCGAATTCTATAAACTTTTTTGTGGCCAGCATTCTAAAAGAAAAGTTTTTGACTGTACAACAATACTTATGACCTGACTAGGTATAATACATACATAATATAGTAGAGAAACACTGATCATTTTAGAGGTTTCTAATGTGATGTCGCAAATACTCGTATTACTCTTTCAAAATACTTTCTCAAGAGTAACCTCTAAACAAAACATGTTTGTATTGTCTAATGACAAAAAAACTGTGAACGTTGTATATAAAGACATTCTGTAGTAGAATATTTAGTATCAGCATTGCACCCGTGCGAAGACGGGGCGGGTCGCTATTATGTTATAAATTATAGTTCAAACTTTCACAGTTGCAGGCAGTAGGACAAATGGTAAAAGGAAAGTTTTCCGTCAGAGAAAAAGCACAAAACGTTGGACACATAAGGGCCGATTTCCATCAAAGCGGAAAGGAAAGAAGAGTTCAGTTTCGGAGACCAAGAAATCTCGAAAACATGACCCCATCTAAAACTAACTCTGAAATTCAACGAACCACGAATTCTAACGTAAGAGGTACCATAAGCACAAAATATTATCTTTCTGGCTACTTATAATTAAGCTGGCCCCGTCAGGTAACAAAGTCCTGATGAGCCGGCAAAATCTATTTATCGTGATTAGCTCTTAAACCTCGAATGCACTAATTAACAGATTTTGTGCGCATTTACACGGGGCAATGTACTAATCTAATGTATTAGAATAATAATTTATTGCAGACAATGTCCATAAAAAACCAAAAAAAAGTGATAATCACAAATAAAAAAGCCTTCAAATTAAAAACATACAAATTCATAGTAATACAGTAAATTAAAAAAAAAACAAAAGTCAATAAAAAATATAATTTAAAAAATTACACTAATGCACTAATCCCCTGTTGTTTCAGAACCCTGAAAGGAGACAACTTTTTGCTGTGGTAACCGGTTAGGTAGGTACCCGAAGTGTTTTTATTCTCAACTAGCTGACCAATCCGCAGCTTCGCACGCGTAGTTTTTCAATAAAAACATTACTCTCCTTCTGCACAGTTGGGTAAAAAGAAGTCCATGTCACCCGGGGATAGTGTAGCTTCCCAACAGTGGAAGAATTGTTTAAATCGGTCCTGTAGTTTCGGAGCCTATACAAACAAACAAATCTTTCCTCTTTATAATATTAGTATAGAGAAGTACTTTCACTTAAAACGTGATTTATGAGTTTTTGTCCCAATATTTCGGCACAGTTGCATTCGCCACGATCACGGAATAAACTGACGGGATACTTATAAACTCAGAAATCACGGATATCCCGTTTTTAGGTAAATAATGAAACATAATGAACGACGACCTCCGTGGTACAGTGGGCGAATAGTCGGCTGAGACGCAGGAGGTAGCGGTTTCGATTCCCGCCGCGGAACAAACGTTTGCATGATCTACAGTTTGTTCCGGGTCTGGATGTTTCTCTATATATTATAAGTATGTATTTACAAAAAATATATCTTATACGCTTTCTATCAGTTATCTGGTTCACATAGTACAAGCTCTGCTTAGTTTGGGGCTAGATAGCGCTGTGATATGTCCAGTAATATTTATTTATTATAATTTTCATACCATGATAGTATCAAAAGTTATTTAATTTTGCACGGAAACCAATAATTTGTGGTGGATATTGATGTGACGTGCAATGTTAAAATTATAGAAATTTGAACTCGTGATCTAAAGAGAGGTTAGTACTAATTTAGTCTTTTATTTTTTATATAAATAAATAGGGAAATTGCTGCATTAATTCCGCCCGCCCCAGACATGCAACTGCACTTGCGGCAATTGCATGTCTGTCATGTTGGCGGGCGGCCGCATAGCGCAGGACACAAATGTGTACGAAAGTGTCACGGATGTTACATACTTACAACGTGCTTTTGAATATGAAGGTTCGGGAATATATGGTAGGTATAGGCAACTCTAGTTTTTAGACATTGCATCCTGGAGAATTGGAGATACAGAATGAATATATATCCGTAACAAGTACGTGCGGGGAAGCCTCGGCGTTCGCGATATCGCTGACAAGATGCATGAGAGTCGGCTGCAACTTTCCATCTCCGGTCGAAGATCTAGAGGTAGACCCTAGACAAGTTCGAGGGATGTGGTATCCAAGGACATGAGAGAGTGCCAAGTCTCTGACGACGGCGAGGATAGAGCGAAGTGGAAAAGAACCTGGAAAGCTGACCCAACCACCATGTGGGATACATAGCTTGGAAGAGAGAGAGAGAGAGAGAGAGACTGGAGACATAGAACGGTAGCCTTCTGAAGCAGGGTTAACTGCAATGGGATTTAGATCCAGTTTAAGATCATCTCGCTAACACCAATTTCTGAACAATAAATATTATAAAAAAAATCGTATTTTACTTTGCACACTCACCCTGATGAAAGTTTTGAGGAATCGAAACATTGCCGGTCATTATTAATCCTGTATTTTTATACTTATGAACAAAACCGCTATTCTAAGATTTGGGATAAAAGTCTTGGGGGTCGTCTTTGTACCTATATTTTGGTCATTTATATCGTTCTAATCTACTTTAGAATACTTACTGGTAGCGTAAACGATGTGGAAAGGGATCCTTCTTGGCATCTTCCTACCTCTTCACCAGTTCCAAACCCCCTCCCATTTTTGCTATATCGAAAGCATAACATAAAACACTGGCGTCACCATCTTACTAATTCACATATATATTTTGTTTTGTAGAACTGAAATTAATTTAAAGAAATGAAGGGCTAAGTTGCTCGGAAATGAAAGCCGACTGAGTGGATCGATTATGGAGAGGGTTTGGGAGAAGCTTCAACCGCGCATGCGTGTTTGGAGCTGGCATTACGTTGCTACTGGCACTGGTAGGGTGTGGGCGAACGAAGAGACTGATAACCATGCGCGTGTCGATGAATTATTGCCGAAAACAGACATACTTGCCTACTGAAAGGTATCTACTTTATTCTTGTATTTAGAAAGAAAGAAAGAAAGAAAATATATTTATTTGAACCCACTTGACATCACACACAATAAAAAACAATAAAAACAAAGGCAAAGTCCAGATTCACTAAATAAATAATAATAAATAAATAAATCTTTATTAATTTTTTCATATAGCTAAGATTAACATTAGGGATTAATATCTACTTATAGGTTAGATTTTATACATTGCCTGAACTAGGAAAACCTGTATCTCACGCGAAAAAGGCTGGACTGGCGTAACTTATGAATACTCAAATTAACAAAACTTAGAATCTTTTTACATAATGAAGAAAAATAAAAATAACTAATAAACTAAGTGTAAACATGAATGGTATGAGTTTACGTACTATATAATCTTTAAAATCTTACTTTATTACGTTTAGTAATTCCTCAGTTTACTCGTAAGAGAGATTGGATAGAGCAGTCTGTAAGGCTCTTTTACAGTTTGAAAAGTTCATTGAGTGGATGCTCAATTTACGATTTAGCCTGTTGTACAGGAATGGTCCTAGGAACATTATAAATCTGGATGCAAAAGCATGCTTAACTGGGGTGTTGTTAGTGGGGACGATATCTTTTCGTCTTTTGTTAGTACTTTCAGTGCTATAGGGAAGTGCTCTGTGTTGTCTTAAAACTATGTTTAGTATAAATAGCTGCCTAACTGTTAGAACTTTACACGACTTACATAATAAGTTGGTTGGATAGAGAAAGGGACGAAAAGTGGGTATCTTAAGGATTGCTCTTTGTGCCCTTTCTGCGGCTAATATAAAGGTTTTACACGCTCCTCCCCAAGACGTTATACAGTAGGTTATAATTGACTGACATAAAGCAAGGTATACTTGCATAACTAGCTTTGAATCTGCAATACAGCGTTACTTCTTAAAAACAAATATTAATTTTCGTATTCTATTACTTAAAGTTTCTACATGTTTTTTGAACGAGAGATTTTCATCTATTATAACGCCAAGGTACTTAATATTATTAGTAAATGAGATGACAGGGCATTTACATCAATTATCGTTAATTGCACAATTGCATTGATGTGCAAAAATATGTATATCTGGGTTAGTCATTGGTGCTGACTTTGATTTCCGCATAGTAAATTTCATGCATTTTGTTTTATCAGCGTTAAGGGTTAGTAGGTGAGCTTGGAGCCATTTGTTTACAGTATTGAAGCCGCGTTGTGCAAGTTCAAGCACTCTAGCTTCCGTATCCGCTGAGAAAATTAGAGCAGTATCATCAGCATAGGATGAAATTTTCCGTGGTCTAGTTGGAGGTTGCATAGTTCATTAATGTATATTAAAAATAGGGTACTTGATAAAATACTTCCTTGGGGCAGGCCGAAAGAAGTATTTCCCAGATCTGAGCTGATGACATTGTCTATTTTGACGCATTGACTACGACTGCTCAAAAAGCTGGAAAGCAGCTTTCGCTGATTACCTCGTATGCCTATGTTTTCCAACTTGTTGTGCAGAGCAGGGATAGAAACGGTGTCAAAGGCTTTTGCTAGATCTAAAAATATGCGTAATGTCTTATTACCTTTGTCAAGTTCCTTCCCTATAAAATCAGTGAGCTGGTGTACAGCGTCAGAGGTAGACAGTTTAGGCCTAAACCCAAATTGAGTGTTAGATAAGAGTGATTTGCTTTCTAAGTAATGAACTAATCTATTGTTTATTATTTTTTCTAATATTTTAGAAACTGAAGATAGTATGGATATTGGTCTGTAATTTGAAATTTCTGTTTTGCTCCCTGACTTATCAGAAATTTCGTAACTTATGAACGGGAATGACCACCGCCTTTTTAAGACATTTTGGAAAGATTCCCTCGTCTAAACATTTATGAAAGGCAAAAGTTAAAGATGGAGCAAGTACATGTTTGTACTACTTAAGTATTTTGGCCGGGATATTATCCCACCCAGATGCGCAATCGTCTTTTAGCCCCATTATAATTATTTTAATTTCCGGAGTGTCAACATCCAGTAACACAAAAGATTTATTCTGTGACTGGACGTTGTCTACAGTAGGCGCCGAAGACAGGTTTCGAAGCTTTTCTGCTAGCTTTCGACCAATGTTAACAAAAAAGTCGTTAGCGTTGTTAGCAGCTACAAGCGGGGAGGGATGTGATTTTAATAAATTCGAAGACGATTCATGTTGTTTTGATGTAAAAGTAACGTTTTTATGGTTTTCCAATTTTTTTTGCTATCTTGACCAGCCTTATCTAATAACATTTTATCGTATTCACACTTAATTTTTTTAAGGAGACCGTTACAGAAGTTTCGGTACCTCTTGTAAGTTGTTTATATTGTTATATTATTTTGGCATTCATATGAAGCGTATCTCGATGTCTCATGCAACGGAGAAGCGCCGTGGTAATCCAGGGCTTAATGTTTATATTTTTTCTACATATTTTTATGCTTCTAGTATTATTTTGTAGAACATTCTGTATATTGTTTATTAAGTGTGTCATACATGTTTCCGCGTCAGCTGAATTGTAAATAGATTCGATGTCAATATTACGTAAATCGTCTTTTAATTTACTATGATCTAATTTATTAGTTGATTTTGCATGCTTGGGTTTAAGCAGTTTTAGGCTGAGTGTTAGTAAAGCGGCCTTGTGGTCGGTAACCGAGGAATTTGTCACTATGGTGATTGCTGACAAGTCTGTTTTGAGCATAATATGATCCAAACAGGAGCCACTTTAATGTGTCGGATGTGTGTGTCCTGGAAGTAAGCCGCTGAAAGAGCAGCGGTTTAAGTACTCTTGGGTTGTCCCGTCACAAAACCCTGGGCGAATATTAATATTAATTTCGCCTACTATAGCAATATTTTTAAATGACGATAGTGTTTGGAGATAGGAGTGCAGAGAGTCAAGAAAATAATCTATATTATTAAATGAAGGTGATCTATACACAGCTAAAATAGCAATACTTGCTCCAATTTTTACCAACAAACAGGTGCAGTCCAAGATGTTCAATTCTTTTACAGATATGTTATATAATGAGTTTCTAGCATAAACTACTACTCCATCGTTTTGATTGTGACTTTTAGTGGTATTATGAGCTCTATAACCTTCCATTATAGGCAAGTTATTATTATGAATAGCAAGCCAGCATTCGGTTAGGATGATTAGTTCTCATTCAACATTAAGGCTTTGCAAAAAAGTGCTGAGATTGTTAATATTTTTGTAAATACTGCGAATATTTTGTGTTAGAATAGTTAATGCGTTACGGTAGGCAGATACATGTTGTTTACAGTTTTCAACATCGCATGACCTTGACTCGGAAACTGAGAAATTGTCTAGGTCGTTAATTAAGCTATCAGTCATAGGTAACTAAAGTTAAGGCTAGATTATACAATTAAGGTGGCGCTCTTAGGCGCCTTCATAATCAATGGAGTTGATGTACCGTTGTTCTGCAAAAATTTTGGCAGGGCAATCTAAATCACCTGTCTTATGGTTGCACGGTTTTTTGTAGCGCAGGCAGGTTGCACATTTTGCAGGCTCCGCTTTCTTTGGGCATTCGCTGGCTTGGTGTCCTTGATCGCCGCAATGTCCGCAAGTGTAGGACTACTTAGTGTAGCCTTGCACGACTTAGCCGCATGGCCATATTGTTGGCACTTAAAACATCTTGTCACCAATGTAAAGTCTCGCACAGGACATGATGACCAATTTATATAGACTCTGCTTTGAGTTACGAGGGCTTTACAGAGTCTTTGGTGTCTGTGATGATGATGACGCCCCCATTAATCGTCTTACGAAGTCCTCTAACATGTAGCCTCATTCCCTCAGGGCTGATAATTTTTTGTACCAAAGACTTAGTGACGTCACTGGTCTGCAATTTATCCTTGGGATAAATAGCTACGGAGCTCAGGTTAGTAGGGCGGATTAGGGTATTACTGCTGTTTTTTACCATTTCTGCGAATGAGGCTTTAACTGCTGGTTGCTTTGACTCTGTAACGGTTTGCTGAAGGTCTTGAATGCATTGAGATAGACTTGCCTTTTCCTTGAAGCTTTTTATGTAGTATTGTGCTTGGGCGGTCTTCTGCTTTAGGCCTTGGTATTCTACGGCCATTTGAGATGTACCATTGGCCACCTTTCTGCACAGATTACTTATTCTTAGCTTTTGGTCAGAGTTTAGTTTACCTTCGGTAGCAATCGAGGTCACTTCATTGAGGCACTGTTCGATGGTGATCATCCAGGTCTGTATCTCCGATGTAGACACGGTTTCAATGGTCGCTTCATCCCTCGGCGGCGCTGGCGGGCGCGGTGGTAACGCGGGCTCAGGTTGGGGGGTGGGCGGGGGACTGCGAACCGTTTTACTAATTCGGCTAAAAGGGCTGTCCATGTTGATATTTATATTGGAAATTTTTATCACAACATACTCAATTAGATAGCGATGAATCACTTCTTAACTTCACACTTTTGCTGACTCAAATCTAGGTCAGATTTTAAGTTGATTTATTAATTTGAGCAAATTATTGCCACGTCCGATCTAGACAAGTGATCGACAAAAGCACAATACTGGTGTTGCGTGGGGACAAAAAGGTCCCTGTCTCAGCATAAGCTGTTTCGTACCACGGTGGATACGATGCAGCGCTGGTTTTCTGACAGTTATTGACTGGTTATATGTCTCTTGATCTTAAACCCTTAGAAACAGACAAGTAACTTTTTAATGAATATACCCGACTTCAGAAAACAGAAAATCAGATAAAAAAGGAAATGGAAAGAGAAACAGGTTATCGTGTGATGGATTTTCTAATAGCGAAACATGATCTGTTTATCGTAAATTTTTAAATGTTGATTCCTTTATTTTATTTTATGATAATTTAGTGATTTTTGATTTGTACTAATTGTATCAATTAAAAAAATAGGAGAAATTGAGAACTTCCTCCTTTTTAGGGTTCCGTACCTCAAGGGTAAAACGGGACCCTATTACTAAGACTTCGCTGTCTGTGTGTCCGTCTGTCACCAGGCTGTATCTCATGAACCGTGATAGTTAAACAGTTAAAATTTTCACAGTTAATGTATTTCTATTGCCGCTATAACAACAAATACTAAAAACAAAATAAAATAAATATTTAAGGGGGGCTCCCATACAACAAACGTGATATTTATTGCTCGTTTATGCTAGATATTCACTTTGAAAATAATTAATTTAAAAAAAATGGAATAAATATTTATGGGGGGCTCCCATACCTACAACAAACGTGATTTTTTTGCCGTTTTATAGATAGTGGTACGGAACCCTTCGTGTGCGAGTCCGGCTTGTACTTGGTCGGTTTTATTTTGTAAGTCAGGCGAGATCGTCTATCTAAACTCGCTTGACCACGATCTCGCCTGGTGGTAAGCGATAATGCAGTCTACGATGTACCACAAAATCGTTTCACTCTCGTCTTGATGAAGTTGTCAGTTGTAGGAAACTAAAAATATTTTAGATCAAAAGTTGCTGCCATTTTACGATTCCTTGCAATTCTATTGCTCCACTGTCGTCGGGCAATAAGAAATCGCCCGTGTAAGACTACTATAAGAAACAGTCTAGTAACTGAATGAAAACGCTTTACGAACCTTAGCTTAAATTCCCACCAGATTTAAGGGAAAATAATACGATTTGAAACAGGCTGTTATTTTTTGTTTTCCGTTGTTTTTGCTTACTCGTTGACTATAGGTGTAAACAGCTGTATGATACAGCCGTACTGACTACTGAAGCCTTTATTGTTTGGTCCGATACGCGGTTAACGAATTTATGATTATGTTTTAACAACCACTGAACGAGTATTAGAGTATTACCTATTTATTTCATTTGCGATTTTATTTTGTATTATCACCACTACTAGATCAAACCTGGTGGGGATTATAGCAATAAAACCCTAGCAGAGGTTAGGTACTTATTAAAACAAAACAATACATTCAATTCTTTATTCTATTTCACTACACCAACAATAAACCTAAAACTGGACTGACTAAAAAAATACGTTAATAGTTCCGAGATAATAATATTTTGTATGACAATTAATTTTTAATTGAACGAGCGAGCGAAGCGTCCCAGTTTCAAGATAGACCAAAAAAATTATTTTGTCCGTCTGCCTTTCTGTTCTCGCCTACAGGTCGCATTTTTCAACCGATTTTGACGAAAAGGGTCGAAAGTCGATCGTGATTGTGTGAAGGGGAAAAAGGAGGAAGTTTGCTGTAGCATTTATCGATGGATTCAACTTCGAGAAGCACACTAAGGACATCATTCTACACAAGATGTTGCGAAAAAAAATCACTACACTTCTACACCTTAGTGGTTAGGTACTTACAGCCCAACGGCACGTACAATTTCAAAAAGTAGCCGCTCGGTCGTAATCTTGCAACCCTTTTTAGGGTTCCGTACCCAAAGGGTAAAACGGGACCCTATTACTAAGGCTCCTCTGTCTGTCTGTCCGCCTGTCTGTCTCACTGTCACCAGGCTGTATCTCATGAACCGTGATAGTTAGACAATTGAAATTTTCACAGGTGATGTATTTCTGTTGCTGCTATAACAACAAATACTAAAATCTGAATAAAATAAATATTTAAGGGGTGCTCCCATACAACAAACGTGATTTTTTTGCTCGTTTTTGCTATATATTGATAACGGCAACAGGTAGACGCTTGAAATATTTACAAAATATTTAATTATATATTTACTTTAAATATAAATAATTAAATTAAAATAAAACAAATATTTAAGGGGGGTTCCCATACAACAAACGTGATATTTTGCTCGTTTTTGCTCGATATTGATAACGCCAAGGCGTTTAGCCCATGCAAGGCTAAAAAACCCTGAGCGTTAGGAGTTCCATTAATTTATGATTTAATTGGCTATTGCCGTTCTAATAAAATAAAATAAATAAATTTATAAAGTGTTCATGGTACAACGCAGTACTGTCCAGGCGCGTTCATTACGATCCAGTCCAGATACGGAGTAACTCGCGTGCCGACGCCGGGTCGCTCAGCGCAGTTCACACCTTGCGATATGACGCCGATGCTTATCAGAAGACCAGTGCGTGGATCCGTGTATAGACCTGGCCCACCAGAGTCGTTCTGTTGAACAAACACATATTAAAATCAGTTACCACGAACGAATTTATCGTTCCTCGTATACGTAATACTGTAGGGAAGTGTATACGAACGCGCACTATCTTCTTACTGCAGATGAAATGGCCGCTGACGAGTTCTTGCAGTTAACTAGTATCCATAAGGGTCCATACTACCTCAGATAGCTTCATGTTCAGATCCTATTTTAATCAATAACACTGGATCACTCATTTTGTAATAAATACTTGAGGATATAACTCTATACTCCAGGAGCTCGGAATAAAACAGCGTCTGTCAGTTTTAGTACAAACTCGCATTCTGAAGTTCTTCGGCCACGTCTCGAGGCGGGACACGGACTCTATTGAGCGTCTTGGCGTACAAGGACGAATGGAGGGCATCGGCCGCGTGGAAGGTCGCCCATGCGGTGTACCGATCAAATAAAAGCTGCAGTGGGCGGCCAACTGCATGAATGCACGAGAATGTCAACAGAGACAAATGGCGAGATATCGTGAGGCGTGTAACATCTGCCCCCAAAAAGAATGATACAACATGTTAACCACAACCGTTCTGTCAAGAGCGTTACGATTGAGAAGAAGAAAAACTAAGTACCAGAGATATCTAAGTACCTACTTACTATGTGCCATTCCTTACAATATTATCGATTGAAAATAATCCCAAAGCCACGTCTAATAATATAAATTCGAAAATAACTCGGTCCCTCTGTCTGTTTGTTACGGTTCTACAACTAGACTGCTCTACCAATTTCCATTAAATTAGGTACATAAACAGATTATGACCGGGATTAGGGCATATAATACATTTTAACCGACCCGAATAAAATTAAAGAAATAAAATACGTTTATTTGAACAGAGAACACAGGAAACATACAGGAAAAGAAAGAAAAAGTACATAGGTCGGCGAGTAGCAAGTGTAGTCTTCCGTGCTGTGTGGGACAAACAGACCCTGTCTCAGCGTATTGCTGCCAATACATATAAGTATCTGAGGATGGTAAGCGGTGCTAGTTTTCAGGAGGCATGGACATGATTGCTATTTTTAATTCATTTTCATATGATGAAGATAATGATGAATATTATTTATCACTGCTATTTCACATATGAAAAATCGCATGATTTTCATTATGATGTTTCACTTGCTATTGCTATTTCCGATATGAAAAATCAGACGCAATGATTTGAAATGCACGACACGAAAATCCAACCCACCGACCTAAATATTGTGAGGAGAATATAATGGCCTGTTATTTACGAAAATGCTCAACGAATTCCGAAGAAACGCGAACGACGCGACTGTGATTTGTAGCCGACCCGAATGACTCCAACGGGTATAGGTACGATGAAAACCGAAAGTGATTTCATATGAATTATTTCTAGCAGATTATGCGAAGGAAAATAGCAGGTGCGACATATGATTTTTCACATGCTATTCGTGAAACGTTCCATCACTAGTTTTCAGGCGAAGAAGGAGGGTTACACAAACCACACGTGCGAAGCCGCGGGCTGAAGTTTGTGTACAATAAATTGTAGAGAATGATTATAATACTAACCTGGCACGCGTCTCTGCCTGTGGAGTTAGTGCAGATTTGGCGGCTAGTGATGGTCTCAGTTCTTGCGCACTGCTGCTGAGTGATGACCTGGACATCCACCTTCTTTAGGATCTCAGAGATAGGGCCTCCAAAAGACTGCGTGCCCCAGCCTGATAACAGAACAATTACGGTCTCTTGTAGCCAGTTTAGTCCCCCTTTTTCCAGTTCCTGACCAAAAAGGTAAAAACGGTGCAAAAATCGTGGTAGTCAAAATCTCTAAAATCGTGGGGATTTCAAAGGTATCATAGATCAAAGAGATTTACATATCCTAAAACTTTTCGATGCAACTTGGTACACAGATAGATTATAACCGGGATTGGGACTTTTTACCCGACTGCGCGAGAGGATAATAGTTGTATTGACACACGTGCACAGCCACGTGCGAGTCAGCTAGTATGTAGAGAAAAGTGGCCAAAAATGGGATAGTATCCAAATATGGAATACCAGCATTTCTCTCAAACGGAAACTCACACACGCAATAAATAGTGATTGTCTCTCTCTCTCTCTATCCCCATTCGCGCGTTGTTGTAGCTTTTTAGTCAAGCGCGAGCCCTTTCGTCGTTGTGACAGTGTTTTGTTTTGTCGCTACCGCATAACTTTCTAAGGTATGTCAAAAATATGTATTTTTCGCACTAAAAGTGCACATAGTGTTTTTTTATAGCTTCTAGAGATCGTTTAGATGTTCTTTTGTATATATTACTTTCTTAAATATTATAATTAAATATTATTAAATATTTGTTTATAGATATGAATAAATGATATGATATGAGTCAGCCCGAGACCATGACTGTTGCAACACAGCCGAAACGTCGGGATAACAAATAAAAAAGGTACATACGCGATAAATACCCGTTTTAATCAATAATTATGATATGAATAAAAGTTTGAAGTCGTTAGAAAATCCAAATATGGACGGATCATAGTATCCAATTATGGATTATTCCATAATTGTTTCTCATATGTATCAGCTGACTTGATGATTTTGTTAATTATAATTTTTTTATGTTTTATCAGAATGGCGGGCTTCAACTCAAAAACAAAGCGAAATGAATGGAATTCAGAGTATATGGCAAAAGCTATAAAATTAGTAAGAGAGAAAAAATGGGTTATTTGAGAGCTGCAAAACACTTTGATGTGTCAATTTTCCTTGTTTCGGATCTACCAGAAAAACTAATTACCCTCAGAAGAAACCGCAGCTACTACATTTGGAAGGAATACTGTCCCTATGTATGTGTTATCCCTAAGGATAACCCTTGAAAATCCTTCGGTAGACTACATTTTGACGATGGAGAGCAAATTTCAGGGCTTGACGAGAAACGATGTTCGAACTTCGAAGAATGGCGTACATGTTGGCGAGGCCTCATGTGCCTTATGGGCTCTGGACACAATGATTGGGCCAGAGTCTGACACCCTGATTCGTGATTTTTGCAAATAATTTTGGTTCCTTTCCTTTCTATGTGATACCAAAGATTTCGAAGGGTCTCATATAAGTTATGGTTGATTTTTGATAGTGTTTATAGTATTCCATATTTGTGGCACTATTCCATATTTAGGTACCTTTATCATTATTTAGGTTATGAAAAATTTTCTTACATAGAACTGATCAATATAACAAAAAAAATTTACATAATAAAGCGCAAATATATGATTGTTAATAATTACTACAACTTTTTTTTATTTATATGTATAGATGATTTATTAGAAAGAAAGAAAATTAACAAAACATTTATATGTGACGAAACAAAACACACACACACACACCCAGCACACAAGTATCAAAAAACAATATCTAACAAGTGTGTCTCTGATAAATAATTATACATAATGACGTCACAAAATGGCGTCCAACTCGGCATTTGTTGTGCTTTTGGCACAATTATATAGTATATAGTAGGTATATATATATATTATATATCAGTAAACCTTACCCAGCAAAGTGAGATAACTTCCAGCCAAGCTGTCTATATTTCTATTCTGGAACTTGAAGGGCATACAAACAGGAGTCAGGTTATCATTGAAAATGAGAGGTCGTGCCAGGAATACTAGACCTATGTCGTTGTCCAATGAATTTCTGCAAGGAAATAACATAATTGTCTCAGAGGCTCAGAATCAGAATCCGATTTTTTTATTGTATGACCGTTGTACAACAAAGATCATGTTATTTATTATCATCATCATCATATCAGCCGTAGGACGTCCACTGCTGGACAAAGGCCTCGCTCATTGATCTCCAGGAACTGCGGTTGGAAGCGGCCTGCATCCAACGCCGACCTGCGGTTCTTACCAAGTCGTCTGCCCATCTTGTAGGTGGACGTCCTACGCTGCGCTTGCCGGTCCGTGGCCTCCATTCGAGAACTTTCCGGCCACATCGGTCATCTGTTCTGCGCGCTATATGGCCTGCCCATTGCCACTTCAACGTGCTAATCCGTCGGGCTATGTCGGTATTTATTATATTATTTGTTAATTTAATATGGTAAAAGTTCTGCTGTCTATTTTATTTGTTTTTGTATTTATTTTTGTTTTTATATTGTACGTCAGATAACGGATAAACTATGCACACGTAGGTACCTAATATTTAAGATCGTTATTGTACAACAGTTTAACAATAAAATTTAAATAAAACCGGCCAAGTGCGAGTCGGACTCGCGCACGAAGGGTTCCGTACCATGATCTATAAAAACGGCAAAAAAAAACACGTTTGTTGTATGGGAGCCCCCCATAAATATTTGTTTTATTTAAATTTAATTACTTATTTTTAAATTGAATACATAACTAAATATTTTGTAAATATTTCAAGCGTCTACCTGTTGCCGTTATCAATATCGAGCTAAAACGAGCAATAAAATCACGTTTGTTGTATGGGAGCCCCCCTTAAATATTTATTTTATTCTGTTTTTAGTATTTGTTGTTATAGCGGCAACAGAAATACATCATGTGTGAAAATTTCAACCGTCTAACTATCACGGTTCATGAGATACTGCCTGGTGACGGACGGACAGACAGACAGACAGCGGAGCCAGAGTAATAGACCGTTTTACCCTTTGGGTACGGAACCCTAAAAAACAGTGTTACAAACGTCCATAGGCTGCGGTGACCGCTTACCATCAGTAGACGCCTGCTAGGGGCGCTGTTCACAACTACATAGTAAATAAGGTATACGAAAACTATACTATAAAGTATACAGAGCGCAATGTTCGCACTCAGCCGGGTTGCTTGTATGGTATCTTAGTGGTATAAAAAACATATTTTTGATTCTGATAATATATTATATTATGTTTACAGTACAGGTTTACACAACCTATCTATTGCAGGCCTAACCTAACCTTTAAAAAACATGGAATGTTACTTTGAATAACAAAATATTACTCATAGATAAGTTATAATAATAATAAGCCATTTATTCCAAACTTTGGGTTTACATGGGTTTTTTTCGCAGATGTGAGTTCCGATTTTACTATATAGGTAGAATGTCCCGCAGTTCGGTGTGCCTCTTGGCATAGGCCTCCTCTAACACTTTCCACTGGGTTCTATCTCGTGCTACTCTTTTCCAGTTTGTCCAGCTGTGAGTTTTAGGTCGTCTTCCCATCTTGTTTGTTGACGCCCTGTATTGCGTTTACCATCTCTGGGGTACCAATCAGTGACCCTTTTACACCATTTGTCCTGAGGATCTCGGATCATGTGGCCTGTCCACCACTTCAGTTGATCTATTCGGGTAATTATATCAACTACTTTAGTTTAAAAAAAAACATAGATAAGATAAACATGGGTTAAGAAACAAATAGTATTATTCTTTGCCTCTGTCAAAAATTTCAGTAAGGTTGTAAAAAGCATTTGCTAACAAGCATTTTCTCAAACAATTATTGATCCATTTGGTTATATGAAAATTTAAACATGTTGCAAAATGTATATAAACTACTATAGATCCTAATTACATTGGTGTACGTGGTATTGTCATACGTACATAGAATTTATAATATATCCATAAAATTAAGAACAAGTCGGATCCGAACTGGTTTTTAGGGTTCCGTACCGAAAGGGTAAAACGGGACCCTATTACTAAGACTTCGCTGTTTGTCTGTCCGTCTGTCACCAGGCT
This sequence comes from Philereme vetulata, assembly GCA_918857605.2. Classification (NCBI taxonomy): domain Eukaryota; kingdom Metazoa; phylum Arthropoda; class Insecta; order Lepidoptera; family Geometridae; genus Philereme; species Philereme vetulata. The sequence goes on along the minus strand of OU975422.1, from coordinate 4,649,204 downwards.
GTATCTCATGAACCGTGATAGTAAGACAGTTGACATTTTCACAGATGATGCATTTCTGTAGCCGCTATAACAACAAATACTAAAAGCAAAATAAAATAAATATTTAAGGAGGGCTCCCATACAACAAACGTGATCTTTTTGCTCGATATTGATAACGGCAACAGGCATAGGCTTGAAATATTCACAGAATATTTAGTTATATATTCGCTTTAAAAATAAATAAATAAATTTAAATGACACAATTATTTATGGGGCCTCCCATACAACAAACGTGATTTTTTTGCCGTTTTTATAGATAATGGTACGGAACCCTTCGTGCGCTAGTCCGACTCGCACTTGGCCGGTTTTATTTTATATATCTATTTTACTTACGAGTTATACTGGGGATGAGGTATTAATCTTGCAACTTGAATTTTTGTTCCTGAAATAAATTTAAACTTCAGTTAGTAAATGTTATAATATAGGTCTGCATATTGAGTGTACAAAAGTACATAGCATAATCATTACTAAGTAATTTAATTGATGTATGAAAGATTGAATGATATTTATGATATGGCTCTTTATTATTTAATTAAATTAAATTTTTAATTAAATTGTTATTAGTACCGCACTAGTAAACCTGTTTGCCTGGAAGAGATCGCTTTTAGCGATAAGGCCGCCCATTGTATTGCCTCATTTATTTTAACCCAGTACTTATTTTTTTTATTATTACTGTTTGTGTGGTAATTCAATAAAGAGTTATCTATCTATCTAGTAAACATTTTGTTCTGAGACACGCCATCATATTATGTACTTACGTACGTCAAGTTTACTACGGGAAAATAGTTCTATCTGTTGCCATCCCTTTGCGGCCCTAGTTTCCATGTGCAATTTCACGTTTCGCGAACGATTGCTGTCAAACATTATTATAAACACGGGATTTATCACGTACCGTTTTATCGGTGTTTCGGAGTGCGAGGCGAGACGTGGTTCGGAGCGGATCGCACCCACCCCGATGAAGGTTCACGAACTGAACCGATACATTGTCGTTCGAAACACCGATAAAACGGTACTTTTTAAATTCCGTGTTTTATAATAATGTTTGAAAATGATCGCGAAAGCTTTCTAAGTAAGATTGATGTTGAGTTGCTGCAGTTGATTTTACTAATTGGTAATTAGGTTATTGTGGTGACTGGTGTCTCGAGACGTTGAAGCGTTGCAGAAAAAAATTGAGGTTCATTCTATTAAAATGATGTCTCTTGCATCTATTTGAAAAAGAAGTCGAGGGTTACCTAAGAATCCTCGTAGGCTAGAGTTGATTTTTTTTACTAAGATATACTTTACCCTGAAGCCAATTCTGACTACGCATGTGGGCTATGGTATGGGCTATGCTTGGGGTTTCTCTAAATCCGTAACGATATTGTCCGACAGAGAACAAAGGTCACTGACTTAGCCTTGCGAATTAACAAGCTGAAGTGGCAGTGGGCTGGCTATATATGCTGGAGAACCTCCAACCGTTGGGGTAAACGAGTTCTGGAATGGAAACCGCGTCTTGGCAAACGTAGTGTGGAGCGCCCCCCGGCTAGGTGGAGCGATGACACTGACAACAACATCCAACCAGCGTATCGTGTGAATGTATAGATGGCGTACAGATCACGTTGTTGAGTTATTTGCAATGAAACGTAGTTCCCGCGTTCCTAAACAGATGGCGCTAGTATATTAGAGAGTAACTAACAGTAGGTACTTTATATGTTTAGTTCCGCTTTCCGTAAATTTTATTTGTGCTATGGTCCCTAGTTGTTGCTTTGGCGGAAATGTACTGTCGCGTGCGGGGTGAAGTGGGGGTGAAATCAGAAATCTGCGAGTCTGAAGTCTGCGCCATAAGAAGCTTCACTCGATCAACACGAGGAATTACCGCGCAGTACACACTGGATGGCCAGCTACTGGCTAGAAGCCTGGCGGTAACGGACCTTGGAGTTCTATTTGACCCTAAGCTTGAGTTCCATGAGCATATGCGAAAGCTTATGGCTGATTGTTTTAAACGGTTGGGGTTCGTTACTTGTAATTGTCGGGAGTTTAATAATTTGGGTGCAATAAAACTGTTAAATATTTCCTTAGTGAGAACAAAGATTGAATACGGTTCGTGCATTTGGAACCCACACGAATCTACATATTCTCTTATGCTTGAGAAGGTTCAAAAGCGGGTCCTTCGCTTTATAAGAAGAGTTATAATGATTATCCGTTCATGTACCCCACGAAATACCTACAGGGTACACTAGGTTTCAACTCTCTTGAAACGCGTAGAATAAATGACCAAATTATGACTGGGTGTCATCTATTGCGTGGTGTGGTTGACTGCCCTGATTTGGTTAGCGAGGCAAGTCGGATGTGCGTGCCTGAGCAACGTTCTAGATTTCGTCCTGGGAGAGTCCTGCTGTTCGAGCCGAGCCCTGCGCACACTGTGGCACGTCAAAACTCGCCTATCTGCCGTGCGCAGCGCCAACTTAACGCACTGCTCAAGTTGTACCTACCCTGAAGCCGATGTATTTGCGGATCTTATACCGAAGTTGGCGCAAGTATGTCTAGAATACTGCGAGAGATTAGATTAGGGCTAATCCTATAATTGATTTATTTCTGTTGTGTGCTTAGGTATAACTTAAATTTTTATATTTTGTAATTTTGTTTTTATTGTTTTATGTACTTACTAGTAATAACGCTTTGTTTTCTGTAAACTGTTATGTTATTTCTGGAGTAATAAACGAAGAAAGGCGGCGGGCAGAAAGTGTATGAGAAGAGCCGAAGACCGAGCTCATTGATGCGTATTGGGGGAGGCCTATTTTTGTGGACTAACGAGAGCTGATGATTATTATGCCCATCCTACGATGCCCTTTCCAGTGCGTGATTTTCATTGGAGAACCTTTCCGCCCCAATGATTGTCAATTCTCCGAGATATGCGTGTTTATCCTGAGTTTTTTACCTTGTGTATAATCCCTGTGGCCAACATGGACCAGAATATTACTAGGTATCTGGTTATCAAAGCAATGCGCGGCACTCATCACATAGTTATTATTGACAATGACTGCTCCGCACAAGATAGACTCGATGCTTCTGTCGATGAGCGCTGCCGCCATCGTGTACTCGTTTACTCCCGTGTTTGTCCCTCCTACTATGCGAGGCTGAAATAATAATAGTTTTTACATAACAATCAACTTTAAGTTATTACAATTTACAATAAAAACTGTCCAAGGGATTCCGGGGCGGGAGACGGGACGGAGCCCGGAGCGTAGCGTGCGGCGTTCGTTCGGGTTCCACTCCGAGTTTAGGTACGAATACCAACAGTCTGATTGGCTGAAGTCGGCTGTGAATTACGCGCGTGTTGTGACGCACGCGCGTTGTTTTAACAAGTGATACTGATACTCAATGATACAGAAACACAGGCAACTTGTTGCAATTACGTGTTCTGCACTCCTGAGTGAACACCGAGCCCGTGTTATGTCTCACGCACCGCACACCCCACAAAACGCCTTCACTCAGCCCCCCCCCCCCCCCCCATTAGGCCACTGATGAAATTAAAAAACGAGTGTGCTTTAGAACATAATAATTAAAGATGAACTACCTATGACAATGCACAAATTATGATACTCGAAACAGAGAAAAATTATACATACCAAGAACCAGACTTGTCAAAACCTATAAACATGGTACCTGTATAAAGCTCGCTATGTGCAATAAGCTTCCGTTAGAAATAAAACGACTTCCTTTGAAAGGATTTAAATTAAAACTAAAAACTTTCTTAGAAAACCACCCATTTTATCATTTAAATGAATATATGAGCTGTTCATTTTGTAATCTGCATGAGTACCTAGTATCTGCTGTAACCTCTTAGTTTAGTTAGTTTAGTTGTAATTATTTTGTATTGATTTTATTTATTCTATAGTTACTTACTTAGCTGACATAATTTGTAATATATTTTTGACATGCCAATATTATGAAATGTAATGAAATGGTGAATAAATGAAATGAATGAACACAGGACTGAAGTAAAACTTCTGCTACTGCCTGCCATCTGTTGTGGAATAGCTGCACTTTTTCGTAAATCGACGCTGGTAGATTCAAAATACGAAACGTCGTTAATACTTTTTTTAACTATAGCAAAATGAACTCTATTATACAGCATGAAGGAGTGTTTTGTTATTGCAGTTTGTATAATTTAAGTTAATTTGTGATAGGCGATATGCGACAAATCAACTAGCTATGAAAGAAAGAGAGAAAAAAAATGTGTGCTCGCACCTCTCTCTCTATTGCCCCTGCAGTAATATACGAAACGTAACTCTCTCTCGTTCTATCTTCACTAACTTTTATCTCCCTCTCAACTTGCGTTCGCACTTTTCGTAACGCATTCACCAGCGTTCTCTCCAAGTCAAGCGTCCTTAAAGAAGTTATACTTCAAAAATTCTAGGTATTTGATGTTAGTAAGTACTTGCCTGCTTGCGCACCCCACATGTACATTGCTGTTGCGGCGGCGGCGCTGAAGCTTGAGCCGTTAGGTTGCAGTAAAAGTTGCCACCAGGACTGCTACGATCTACGATGAGTCCTAAAAGTAACATAATAATTAAATTATCATCATCATTGGGCCCTGAATTGATAGCCCACTGCTGGGTAAAAGCCTCCTCGCTCAAAAGCCACTCCAACTGATCCTGTGCTATTCGCATCTAGGTCCTACCCTCTACGGCCTCTATATCGTCCACCCGCCGGGTTGATGGTCTGTCACGGCCTCAGGGCCTTACACCATTGCCATCACCAATAATCAAAATATAGCGAGCGACGCCTTTCCATTTGTAGGAACTACTCAGATATTAAGCAAACCTAGAAAGGAGAGATTCACGTCTATATGACAGTCAAACAACGACATCTATAGTGTGACCATTAGTGCTGTGCACTCCCTGAGGTATGCGCGCGGCGAGACGGGGGGGAGAATCGGCTGCTGCGCTCTGTCAGTTCGCCGTCACGCTCGTGGCGGCAGGTAGTGTTATTTGTATCGGACTGTCTATGTCAGACGCACATGACATAGACAGTCCGATACAAATAACACTACCTGCCGCCACGAGCGTTGACGGCGACAACGCACATGACATAGACAGTCCGATACAAATAACACTACCTGCCGCCACGAGCGTTGACGGCGAACTGACAGAGCGCAGCAGCCGATTCTCCCCCCCGTCTAGCCGCGCGCATACCTCAGGGAGTGCACAGCACTAATGGTCACACTATAACTGCAAACAGTTCCTAGACTAGTGGTTCGCCCCGAACTGAGATCTCGCGAGTCTCCGATTAAAACAAAAAAAAGTATTTGTTTTCTTTAACTATCAAAATAGTGTCACGAAATATATAACCAAAGTACTTTACCTACAGTTTCATTCAAATTACAGGTAACGCGAGTTCATGTATTGTGGTTACTCTTTTTTGGAGTACAAATTGCAGTTATTCGAGATTTCAGACTTTTGCCTATATTTGTGACACTTAAGCTACACGCATACTAAATTACAGCACTGTGGGGTCACTGGTGTACCCTGTGCATTTTGTCAAAGTTTAGTTTTTATCATGGCTAATAAGAATTTACGAAAACTAAAAACGGAGTCTAAATGTAGGTACCAATGAATACCTTTCATTTGAAGTCCCATTTGACCAGTTACCCTCATTTTCTTTTTTTTTATCCCTCTTGAACCCCAATATCTCAATAACCCCCCAACATTTTTAGCTCATTTAGTCACACCAAAATTGTGTCATCACTACCTACCTATGTATTAAATTTCACGATGATCGGATCAACGCTTCCAAAGTTATCCTAGGACAAACATACATACATACCTACATACATACAACGCCGATTTGCCCAAGTTTATTTAGAGATCTCGCTTCGCTCGATCAATAAAGGTAACGCAAAGCTTTTTTTTTATAATAAACTTGTAGGTAAACATAAGTTGACAGGCCTCCTGATGTAAAGTGGTCGCCGTCGGTCGGCTGTAAACTCCGACTGCAGCACTCGTGAATCTGCAGTCGCGTAAACGCGCGTACAAAGTTCGTAAGTGAGTTTCAAGCGATAAAAATGTTCCAATCTGCATTTTGTGCCTCTACGGTGCCGAAAACGCGAATCGTCTGCGTGTTTAAAATACAAGTGCATAGACCCTAACACTTAATGCCTTATCACCTGTCTTAAAGTCATGTTAAAGCCCACTAGGAAAACCTCCGGGGGAAGGTCATTCCGTATTTTGCAGTGTTCTCACAATCTAAGTAGGTATAAGTGTTGCATATTATTTGTCGTGGTATTTTGATTAGAAAAATTGTTTTTGTTATGTAGATATAGGTATTTTTAAGTACAGTATGTAAGTACATTAATAAAATACCTACTTTTTACTTGTATCTATGATTATAAAAATTTAATTATAACTTCTTGTGACTTGACCACGACTATGTGACCCCTGGCACCAAAGCTGGATCCGCCCTTGGTAGTAGTAAGATAGATAAGTCATCACATCAGCCACGGACGTCCACTGCTGGACAGAGGCCTCCCCCAAAGATTTCCAAAGCAACCGATACTTCTTATTAAACCTGTTGGTTCTAAGACTTAGTGGCAAAACTCGCTCGGTGGGAAATCCTTCTTTTCCTTGGCGCTCCTGCCTGACGAACACCGTTTTGTCGTCTGATTGCTGACATATTTTTGCAAAAGATAGTATTTTGCTCGACTAAGATGGGCATCTATATTATCTATCGCTATCTATCGCGTATATGCAAGGATGGTACACACGGCTACACATCAAGCTATAAGTTTCCAGTATAAGCTGACCTCGCATTGTGTAGTGCTTTCGTAGAATGAGAGATCAGCTTATACTGGAGCTGTATAGCTTGATGTGTAGCCGTGTGTACATCCTTACTACTACTGGGTGAATCAAGGGTGAATTAGATAATAGTCCATTAAAGTGGTGTAATTGAAAGGAGTAGGAACTTTTTAAATTATCGCTAACTATACCTACTCATGTTTTTATACCTGTTGTTTAGTCAAAATTATAATTTTGATATAAATTTGTGCGTGAAAAGACCCGTTTTGTCTTAAAAATATGAGTATGCAGTAGGTACTAATGGGTAAGGTTTTTCCATTGAGTGACTTGGTTTATCCAGAGCCCATTGGTTTGTATATATATATCACAGGTTCGAAACTTTGTTGACATTGAGTAGAACCTGGCCACATCTATTGCAGTGTTGGTAGCCTTAATAAGGTCGTCCTTTGTGCAGGTCGTAGCGCACAAAGGACAGTTAAGTAGGTGAGGCATGGTCTGGATGGGGTACCCACAATCACAGCTAGTTAGTGAAGGGTCTTGAGTGATTTGGCGTAGATAGCTACCAAGAAGTGAGTTGAAAGTTGTCTGTCGACAGTTAATTACCAATGGAGAGGGTCTGATTGATGGAGACAGCAGTCAACGTCTGGCGTCCGCAGTAACGTTCCGCGTTCATGAGCTGGCCGTCTCCAAATCTTGAAATGAGGAGTCGGTCACTAGTGCATCCTTGTGTCTGGAAAGAGCTTAGTGTTCTAGAACTGATTTGAATAATTAGGAATATCGCAGACGGAGGCAAGCAGTGCGAGCACGCGTTCAAGTACTCTAATATGACTATGGAAATACCATCGTGATGGTATGCAAGTATAGTAAACTGACTGCTTTCCGTACAATGAGAGGTCAGCTATGTGTAATCGCGGTCAGAATAGGTAGGTACCGTGGGAATCGTAGAGTCAAGAGTTCTGCCGCTCTATTCTGTATCTTGATAATTCCCAAGAATCGACAAACCACTGTTCACCCAGCAAGAGTTGGGCACATAGATTTGTCAATTCTTGAAGGCACTTGAGAGTTCTCGAAAGAAACTTTATGAGGTAATTATGGGTCAAACTATTTTTTCTTTGAATTAAAATTTAATTTAATTTATTGATACAATATATTACACTGTTAAACAAATATTTACTTTCTATGTGGAACATATTCTTACAATGTGGCTAGCGTGTTTCAATTAACTCTTCACCGTTTGGCGAATGTTGTATCAGAAATGTATTTATAACTGTCGTAAAAGACTAGTAGGTACTTATCTTAAAATTGATGAAATATGTGTACTGTTGATACTAGAGTTCCATGTGACATATATATTAAACAAATACCTACCTTGTTATGTCGAATAGTCTTACCAAAGGCATATTAAGATAACAGTCTACTCTGCAGTTGTAGCCAGCGGGACAGTTTGCGATCCAACGGCATTGCACACCACGGGGGTAGCTGGCATCGTAGTTCGGACTATAGATGTAGTATGTTTGCGATGGTGATACCTAATAAAACATTAAAAGTTAATCGTCAACATTCTTAATTTGTATTCACCAACAGCTCTTTTATTCACTCTCGGCCACCATTTAGACAGGGCCGCCCCACCGGCTCGAAGGACCATTAAGTTTACTACTTTGATTTTATTTGATTTGATCCGTGGGAAGGTTGTTTGAAAGAACGAGTGCTCTGTACGATGTTTTATTTGCGACTAAAATGTGTACATGTATTAAGGTATCGGACAATCTGCCATCACCAAATATGGCCAAGTGTCCTCCCCAACGCCACTTTAGTCTGGCAATACGGTCTCCAATGTCTACCTTTATCCTTCCTCGAATTTGGGAGTGGCGTTTGACGGATGAGGCTTTACCCAGCAGTGGGATATCATTTATGTTGACAATGATGAATGATTAAAACAGATGTTGTATTCTTCATCGTTATTACCATATTAGCCTTATGACGTCTACTACTAAAAATAACCACCCCTATTTTTTCAGATTTCTAGAGTGACCGATCTTTTGCGGCCTGCACCCAACGGCTCCCAGCAACCTTTATCAGGTCATCTTTCCATCTAATGAGATCTGTTCTACATGTACACACGGCTACACATCAAGCTATACATTTCCAGTATAAGCTGGCCTCGCATTGTGTAGGCTTTACGTAGAATGAGAGGTCAGCTTATACTGGAAATGTATAGCTTGATGTGTAGCCGTATGTACATGTATATACTGTGCGTATTATAATTGATATTCAAAAAATATTGTTTATTTTGTGTAATTATTTTTTTTTAAATGCGCCCTCAGTCATTTGCGATGCTCATAAAGGGCAGATAGTACCATTAACTAGTTTTTAAGACCATATCGTCGCTGTCAGTTCAAAAGGACGTATTTCAAAAGTCCTTGTTTTTCCAAAAGACAAAAGTCCTGAAAATCATGTTTCAAACGAAATTTGTTACCAGGCACCTTACAAATCAATAGATATGTTTAATTTAATGCTTGTCCCTGAATATTGTTATTCTATGACTCCAAATTTAAAAAAAATATACAGTTGTTTTGTGTCTCCTGAAAACCTACTGTTTTATCATTCAACCTTTTGAACTGACAGCGACGTTATGGAATACTTGTATAAGCAAATAAATATCTATTAGTAGCAGGTATTAGATAATGAAACCTGATAACTGAGTGACCGATAACATAAAGATAAATATATCATGCGCAACGATGGCTAAACGTATTTAGTGGCTAATTAACGTATAAGGAGTTGTCAAATCATACAAATAAGTACGTCAAATTTAAAAACATGTTTAGTCGCTAAATACGTTTAGGGATCATTGTGCAAGCCGGGCTTAGTTTGATAATAGGTATATCTAATCATAATGTGCTAAGTCTCTTATGAAGTTCTATGTAATCAATCTATCGAGCACGAGCAAAATATTACCACCCAGGACTATTTACTCAATATACTGCGTGCATTTACGATCACGGGTAGGGCTGGTGGGTAGTATTGTTGTAAAATTGTATTTTTTTTTTAATTCATCAACTTGGATTTTTTTTTTTTCAAGTTCTTTGTTTCAAGTTCTAAAACATTAATGAAACAGCCTATATAAAATAGATAAACAAATCATATTCATTCGATATGTAAGTAAGTAGGTACCTGCTAAACTAACTAAGCGGAATCGGCGCAAAGGCGCCGCCGATTTACAGATTGTTTAGAGCAGTGATTCCTAAAAGTGGTCCGCGGAACCCTGGGGTTTTTCCGAGAGTTAAAGTTGAATTTTACTTATAGATGAATAGGTACCCGGCAATCGTTGAGAAAGCTGTCCTGGTTCTGATTAAGTTTGTGAAGACTTACCGATGCGAGATTGGTTTGCGTTCAATTGTCAGACATAAAACCTAATTTTACGGCTATTATAAGAAATAATGTGAAAAAATGTCATTCTTCACAATAAATTATTACCTAGGTACATGGTATTTCTTTGTAACAATAAATTATTTGCAATACTTATAATAGTTATTTTCATTTATAATTTGTTCATTCTTCGAGTCTAACATGAATATATACAAACTACAAGGTAAACACTTTAGATATTAAAATAGCCAGCTAGGGTTCCGCCAAAAAAAGTATCATCAATTAAGGTTCCATGGCCAAATAAAATTGGGAACCTCTGGTTTAGAGGTCGTAAAGTATTTTTCACCCCCCATTTTTCAATCGCGATTTCAATATTTTTGTACAAACAATATCCTTAATTAACCGTCGTTCATTGACGTGAAGTCATTTACATGAAGTGTCGCGTCACTTTGACATTTCATTCAACATTTGATTCCTTTGTTAATTTATATGGCAGAGCATTGTTTGCGGGGTCAGCTGGTTTCAATATAATATTATAGCACTAACGAGAGCAAAGTGTCTTAAATAATAGGAAGAATATACAATAAATATATACAAGGCTAAAATGCAGAAGAAACAGTTGAATCATCTAAAAACCGTTGCAAATCTATAGATAGCTCAACTGCTCCAGATCACTACCAGACAGAAGTGTCAGCAAAACACTGGCTGCATTGTCTAGATAAGAGCCAGCTCTCGGATCACACGTCGCTTCGACCAGTCGCCCAGAAAAAATTTAGGAGTAATATATTATAAAAGTAATATTTTAAATATTACGGGGGGAATTTGAACAACCCAAACCCCCATAGGCTACGCCCGTGATCACGTCACGAGTCATGTGAGTGTGGTATTTACTTACAGATTGTCTGAAATCGCAATTCTGGTCCTGTGCTAAGACTTGCCCCAATAGAAGAAACGTTACTGTGAGGTAGAACATTTCTGAAAAAATAACAGTAGTTGTGATTACTTGCTTTCACATATTAGCCCCCAATTGATGATCAAAATTCCCCAGAGACATTTCAAAGTAAAACTCTTATATCAAAAAATCACAAAGCTGCTATCAAAAATTGATAAATATGCATACTGGTGGTAGAGCTTTTGTGAACGGGCTCGAGGAAGTGGGCACCACCGCCTTATCTTTATCTGCCGCCAAATAGCAGTACTTGTGCTGCTGTGTTCCGGTTAGATGGTAATGGTATGTTCCTGTAATTACTGGCACATAGGCATAACAGCTAAGTCCTATAGTATGGCAACGTATCCACATAGAGATCAAGACAACTTAATAGCTTGTTTTGAGTTCTATGTGGATATTCATGGGCTGCAGTAGCCACTTAACATCTGGTGGACTGCATGCTCGTTTGCCATATAAGTTTATAAAAAAAAAATCAAGAAATATTGAAGACTATCAAGAATTGACAATTAAAATCCCAATCTTTACATAGTTTATAATGAAGTCGCTTCCGCTGTCTGTTACCTTAACTACTAAACGGATTTTGATGTAGTTTTCAGCAATAGATAGAGTGATTCAAGAGATAGGTTTATATGTATAATACATACATAACTGTGTTTGTTTGTTACCTTTACACGACTAAACGGCTGAACGGATCGTAATGAAATTTTGCAAGGAGATAGATTATATCCCGGGAAAGGACATAAGTTACTTTTTAGCCGACTGCGCAAAATGAGGGTAATGTTTTATTGAAAAACCACCCGTGCGAAGCCGCGGTCGGGTAAGCTAGTCAATAATAATTAGCCATGATACTTAGGATCTGCTAATTATTTTATTATTGATGGGGGTTTTAATCTAGTAGATACTATATTTTATATTTTTGCTTATATGTAGGTACATCGTTATCGAGAACCTGTTGTCTGGATAAACCTAGTAGGTATAGGTTTTTTCTGGTTCTAGTTTGAGAGATTTTTGTATCAGATAATAAACAATAAACTAATCTAATTGTTCCTGATAAATCATGTTGTATTTAGATGCTCTTTTTTGGGGTAGAAATGAGAGTTATTCTGAATTTCAGACGTATCCCTGTTATTTTGTCACAAAAACTATCTTATCTACAAAATTTTAACGCTATGGATTACTGGAGTACTTACCTGCTTGTATCCATACGAAATTCCCCTATGAATTTCGTCAAAGTTTAGTAGGTTTTTTTTTTGACAATAATTCAAAACTACAATAAAATATGAGATTGAAATGTACCAAATTGCCTTTTCACATTCACCCACCGCACTTGTCCGGAATTCAAGCCTTCCTGAACTCTTGAACTCAAATATCTCAATAACCCTCTACATTTGTAGCTCATTTAATCAGAGCAGAATGGTTTTTAAAACTCATATTTCAAATTTTAAAAAGTACAGGCCAACGCTTCGATATTTATCCTCGGACAAACATACTATCAGCAAAAAGTCCGCTCTGCCACCTTAAGGGTGAATTTTCTATGAAGCGACTAGCAGTTACCCCGCCTTGAAGTTTAATAAAACCCGCCTTGAACTTTAATAAAACTCTAAAAGTCATATATACAAAGGGCTTTCACGTAAATAAACAGATGTTTAATATTGTTCATCTCTCCGATTGGCCAAAATAAAAGGACAAAAGAAAAAGGCGGTGTCAGCTAGCTAACTACTTGCAAGCGAAACTGTTCCAAAACTGGCAGAGCGGATTTTTTGCTGACTGTACATACATACAAACGACGATTCGTCCAAGTTGATTTGGAGATCGTGCGTCGCTCGATTTAAAAAAAAAAGTTAATACCTTTATTGCTTTCACACGGTAAGACGGTGTTACAGGTTTTAAGTAGATAGTTTCACCTAAGAACCCTGACAGGTTATAGGATAGGCAATAGGAAGGCAGACCATGTTCTCCTATCTAAATAGGTAGGCATGCTGTTTACTCCTTACAATTTATTCGATATTTTAATTAAGCTATACTTTGCACGTAGATTTACACAAAGGTTATCTGGAAGAGATCGCTTTTAGCGATAAGACCGCCCATTGTACTTACCTTCATTTTTGTGTATTTCTTTGTTATTTTAATTTTGTTAGTGTGCAATAAAGAGTATTCTATTCTAGGTTTTAATTATTTCTACTTATATAATTATTAATAAACTGGCATAAATATCTATGAAAATTGTAATTTGTCAAAGGATGAATAAATGAATTGAATACATAATAATAATATTAATAAAAATATAAATATTACTGGACATTTCACACAGCGCTATCTAACCCCAAACTAAGCAGAGCTTGTACTATGAGAACCAGATAACTGATAGAATACTTATATACCTTCATTTTTTATACATACATACATAAAATATAAAGAGAAACAACCAGACCCGGAACAAATATCTGTATATGTCTATGTATGTCTATGTCTAAGGTAAGCATAATTTAATATGTCAGTACACATTTTAAATCAGTCAAATTAGGTACCTACTCGTAGTCTTTTACGCCGCAGTAGGGTTTATCAACTAAAAGTTTAGTTTATGATACTCACTACTAACTTGCCGTCTCAAAACTACTTGACTACTGAATTACAAAGACCTCGACACTGAATATACATAAAATATGGAAATATTTATCGATCGATCGAAGCGAGTATGTATGTTTGTTTGTCCGAGAATAACTTTCGAAGCGTTTATTTGATCATTATGAAATTTGATATAGGTAGATAGTGATGGCACAATTTTGGTGTGACTAAATGAGGCGGGCGGGCGGAGGGGGGGGGGGGGGTTCTTGAGATATTGAGGTTCAGAAGGGGTAAAAAAATGGCAAGTATAAAATAAAAAGATAGTTAGATATAAACTTATAAACTGAACTTTGACAATATCCACAGGCTACACCAGTGACCCCACAGTGCTGAAAGTTGGTATGCGCGTAAGTAACTTTAGTGACACAAATACACAAATATAGGGACAAGTCTGAAATCCAGAAAAACTGCAATTTATATCCCAAAAAACTAAACCAAATGACATGAACTCCCGTTACCTGTAATTTGAACGAAACTGTAGTTCACGTTATTTGGTTATGCATTTCGTGGCACCATTTTGATAGTCAAAGATTACACATAATTTTTTTTTGTTTTTATGGGAGATTCGCGAGATATCAGTTCGGGGCGAACCACTAGTATACATATATTATTGAATATTTGTATTCGTTACCTAATGTCCTTGAACAGAACAATTAGCGAAAAATATTTAGTTCGAATAAAATTAAATTTTAATGTATTTGTTTCAACAGTGTTTCAGTACGGTCCACCTGATCATACTAATTAAGTTAGCTAAATAACAAGTCTCTTGGTACTTAGGTACGATCTTACATAGTATTATGTAGTTTGGCTGTATAAAAATACCATATACTTTCTATTTAAAAGAAAATTAGCGAAACTAGTTGGTCTAGGCACCAAGTATAGTCATCACCGAATTAGCGTCTCTCGTTCTTCTATTCAAAACTCCTTATAAACGTACGAGACAGACAACCCTCTTTCATGTTCCTTTCAGTCGCACCAACTATGCCCAAAACTCTGTCATCGGTCGCACGCTAGATAGCTAGAACAAGGTTTTTTCGTCAATAGACATCTTCTCTAATAGCAAAACATATTTAAAGAATCAAATTATATCTGTTCTTAGTCATATATAGCGCGTTCCATAAAATATTCAAAAACTCACTCAACACACACTACACTCCCTCCCTCACCCCCTCAAGTATACACTTTTACACAGCATCCCTCCTTCTCTTTCGTTCTTCAAATGCGTACCTACTAAATTACTAAATTCTTTGGAAATTTAATTAATATACTATGTTTTTTAATCATTTTCTCTAGGTGATTAATTTCTTAAAAGTTAAGTCTTTATATTGAGAATCTGCATTAGCTATAAGAGATTGTTCACATTGTTAACAAGTGCTGTTGATTCTGTAATGAATAAATAATAAAAAAAAATCACCACCAGCCATAGAACGTCCACTGCTAAACATGTTGTGCCCCTGCACCCAAGGCTGCTGGGAGACGAAAGCAACTTTTATCAGGTCGTCTTTCCATCTAAGGTGGGGGGCGCAGTGCGTGGTCTCCACTCGTGAAACTTTCTGCCCCAACGTCCGTCAGTTCTTCGAGCTATATGACTTCATTATTCATAGATGTAATTGATTTTTAGGGTTCCGTACCCAAAGGGTAAAACGGGATCCTATTACTAAGACTACGCTGTCTGTCTGTCTGTCACCAGGCTGTATCTCATGAACCGTGACAGTTAGAGGGTTGAAATTTTCACAGATGATGTATTTCTGTTGCCGCTATAACAACAAATACTAAAAACAGAAGAAAATAAAATATTTAAGGGGGCTCCCATACAACTAAAGTAATTTTTTTGCTTGATATAGATAACGGCAACAGGTAGACGCTTGAAATATTCACAGAATATTTAGTTCAAAAAAAATTAACTTCAAAAATTATTTATTTGGAACTATGAACTGAACACTATATATACAAGCATGTTAATAAACGTTGCCAACTGCAGGTTATATAAAACTGAGTAGCAGTGCCGGCGCCCTCCTCCTTAACATAGAGATACGTTCCTAAAAGTATTGCAGTACAAGAATAAACGAATTATGTAATAAGAATTAAAAAAGGAATAAAATTACAAACTAAAGTCTTAAAACCAAATAACGAAATAAAATATTACCATGTTGTGCGACAACAGCGGTATGGGAGATAGGGTTGGGGGAGGGATGGGAGGTTGGGCGTAGGAGTAATTAGGTACATATTATATATGAATTAATACTTAATTATATAATATATTATGTTATTTGCCAATATTATTAATAAATTAAAATGTTTTAGGAGGAACTTTTTAAGAGGTCTTCCGTTTCCTCAAACAAAAGAGCTTGAAGCCAAGTGGAGCATTTTAGTTTGCATTTGTGCTGTGTCAAAGAATATATATATCCAGAACTCCATTTATTTTATTGTACAGGGAGCAGCTTATTATATATAGTTACTAGCTGACCAATCCGCAGCTTCACACGCGTAGTTTTTCAATAAAAATATTACCCTCCTTCTATGCAGTTGGGTAAAAAGTAGGCTGTCACCCGGGGATAGTGTAGCTTCAAAACAGTGAAAGAATTTTTTAAATCGGTCCAGTAGTTTCGGAGCCTAATCAATGATCAAAACAAACAAACCATTCCTCTTTCTAATATTATTTTTGTAGATGTATGTTCTTTAATATTGTAGAACATACTTTTGTTCTATCATCAATAGTTTCCGCAGCGCATGCGACGAAAGACGTTTTAGGGCACTTTTTTACACCATGGGTTACGTTAATTAAGTTTTAGTAAGGATCCCTAATTTTTTCTAGCAATAAATATAGCCTATGTAGCTTTCCAATGGTGAAAGATTTTTTGAAATCAGCACAGAAGTGTTTGAATTTATTCACATACACAAAATATACATAAATACAAATCTTTCCTCTTTATAATATTAGTATAGATATATTCACTTTAAAAATCAATAACAAAATAAAAAGATATGAAATAATTTTAATGGGGGCTCCCATACAACAGACGTGATTTTTTGCCGTTTTTATAGATAATGCTACGGAAGCCTTCGTGCGCGAGTCCGACTCGCACTTAGCCGGTTTTTTATTATTCAACGGGTGTTTTAAAAAGTCAGACAATATAATCACATTAGTTCACTTTGCATAAAAACTAATCGTCTCAATTGTCGTAAACCGAAACGTAAAACTGATTTATGGTAGGATAATATTTTTCATACGCTTTTTATTCCTTCAAGGGTTAAGGGTTATTGTAGCTAGAATAAATATGATACAGTGCTAGTTCACAAAGGCTGTTAGCAAAGCCTCAAGTTAAGCTTAAAGAATAAGGTTGTGTTTTGAGGCTCAGAGTACGAATTTAACTACAAAACCACAGGCTACATAATTGCTCAAACAGCAATATTATTGAGAAAAATAAATATATATATTAAAAAATTAATACAAAAACACTCACCTTTGTTTTCACGCACAAGAACACAATAATTTGGAAATATTCTGTAACAAACCGACCTACCCAGTTTTTTTTCAAATATTCATAATATTTTACGATTTTTAGTAAGTATTCCACTTATTTTTAAATTTTAGTGTTGCAATTTCAACGAATTTTGACTTTAATATTTTATATATTTAAATGCTAATAATTCTAGTATCTAAGTAAGAAAATTCAATGAAAGAGAGAAATTTATACGGGCCGTGTGTCGGTCGTGATGATTTTAATATTGTAAGTAGCCTAGTTAGGTACTTGCAGTGATAACAGAGCATCGCAAGGTTTCATAGATAAAGGTATTGTTTTTATTGACGGAAAGGCAGCGCATTTTCCTTATGTCCTTAACATCTATTCAGTTTTGAAGCACGCTTTTCGTACGCACATGTAGGTACATGTTTTTCAGCACGACGACCTTCACTTCGTGTTCTTTTTGCGCCCGCTGAAATATGTTAAATTATTATTAATAATATCGTTTTCAACACACTAGCTTGTAAAGTGAGCCTTATTACATCGTTCTTAGGGTCATAAACCGAACTATAACACACGTGCATAATAATATTACACACTAGTGCATAATAGAATTATCCCTACAATGTTAAAATAGTACCTAACTGCAAATTATATGCGAATAAATAGAGCATTTTCAATTTAACCGGGTAATACAGTATTTTTTGTAACAGCAAAGAGATTTTATGCCGCTGAAAATCCTATTACATTTTTGCAAAATAAAATTAAATGTATCCCTAATTAAGACGAAAAAACATTTATTATTATCAAATTACTTAAAATTCACAATAATTTGTTATAAAATATTTGCATTTTATCACTAAAATTATAATTTTAAAGTAGGCTGTATGGCTAAATGTAATCAATCAACTTACATTTAACGCGTGCAAAAAAAAAAATCTTGCGCGCTTTTTCCCATTTTTTTTTGTTTCGCATTTGTTGCTGTGTGGTAAATAATTGTAAAAATGTCAAGTTTTAGTACAGAAGATTTGTTTTGTCCTCGCAAGTGTGTTGAAAAAGTGCGTATGAAACTCGTGAGCAACTTGCTCACTAGACACTCGGCTTATTTACGCCCTTGCCTACGGCTCAGGCTGCAACCCAGAGCCTCGTGAATAATGAGCAACTTAGCTCACTTGTATCATAATATACCTACTATTATTATCTGATACAAAAAGTTGGTTATACAATAGTTCGATGATGTCTAATAATCGATGCGTCGATATGTAATGCTGAAAGGGGGAGAAAATAAAAAGCATTTGTAAAATTAAAGATTTTTTGGACAATGCCATCAGTGTACATGAGACGTTTGATTGTCTTCACGTTGTGGTAACTTGATGATTAGATACCTAATAATAATAATCCTCCTAGCCGATTTCGGCTACAGAGACTTGACTTTGTGATTATTGGCCTAGGTGTTTAGCCTGTATGTGGCTGATGTACCCTATTTTTGCGCTAAAAGTCCGGTTACAATGAACACAAGTTAAGGCGCCATTAATGTAGTTGTAATTGATATTAGCCGGCGGTCGACTTTTAAGCTGATCTCGTTTTAAGTCTAGTTCTTGCCTCCTTTCTTCTTCAAACTCGTACACTTTGTCCTGAACATGACGCCTCCATTCAGGTCGTTTTTCAGCGAGAGCCTCCCAGCGCGACGGATCGATACAACACCTCTTCATGTGCCTCTTCTGTACGTCTTTGAAACGTAGGAACTGACCTCCGCGTTTCCGCTTACCATGTTCTAGTTCACAGAAGAAAATGCGTTTCGCCCTTCGCTCATCAGACATCCGAGACAGGTGCCCGCACCAACGCAGCTGACGCCGCATCAAATATGCCTCTATGCCACAGACATTAGCCCGTCGTAGAACATCGGTATTACGGACCCGATCCGACCACTTGATGTTAAGAATGTCGCGGAGGCATTTCAGATGGAATCTGTCTAACGTGCGTATGTGTCTGCGATACAGGCACCATGTCTCTGACGAGTACAAGATGTTAGGAAGTACAATAGCCATATACACCTTAATCTTGGTACTCAATTTGATGTTATGGGAGCGAAATACCTGGACTCGTAGTTTACCAAAAGCAGCCATAGCGGAGCCAAGTCTGCTGTTGATCTCCGAGTCAAGGTCGCATTTTGTTGTTATGCTGCTTCCCAGATATCTGAATGTATCGACCTGTTTTATGGGCTTTCCATCGATTTGCAGATTCAGTGGAGCTTGGTTAACAGTGTCCATGGCCATCACCTCTGTCTTTGTAATATTAATTTTGAGGCCAAATCTACAGCACGCAGCGTCAAGCCGAGTCATCAAGTCCTGGAGTCCCTCAGAAGATTCCGCAACGAAACATAGGTCATCAGCATACATCAATTCGGTAATGAGGTCATACGATACCTTTGTGTGCGCTTTTAACCTAGCCAGGTTAAAGATACTGCCATCTGTGCGAAAACGTATGCGGATCCCTTCGGTGTTGGCTTGTAAAGTCTCCCTCACGACAACGGAAAAGTACAGAGCAAAAAGAGTGGGTGCTAATACACAGCCTTGTTTTACACCACAAGTGACAGGGAATTGCTCTGTCTGCTCACCATTGACGGTTACGCAACAAGTCATGTTGTCGTGAAGAAGTCTTATCAAGCGTATAAATTTGTCGGTGCAACCAAGTTTCGAAAGCACAATCCACAAAGCTTCGCGAGGTACACTGTCAAAAGCTTTCTCCAGATCAACAAAACAGAGAAACAGAGGTTGACACTGTTCCCTGCTTTTCTCTTGCAGTTGTCTAAGAGAGAATATGGCCTCGCATGTGCCGCGATTGGGTCTAAACCCAAATTGCGTTTCAGGCAATATACTTTCAGAGAGCTCCATAAGACGATTTAAGAGTACTCTGGCAAAAGTTTTTCCTGGAGTAGACAGAAGTGATATACCCCTATAAGAGTTGCAAACAGATCGATCACCTTTATTTTTATACAAAGAGCAAATTAGTGATACGCCAAAACTAGGAGGAACGAACTCCATTTCCCACATGCGCTGGAAAAATTGCCAAATCTTGTAGTGCAACTCATCTCCGCCATATTTTAATAGTTCTCCTGGTATGTTATCGATGCCGACAGCCTTATTGTTTTTCTGCGCTTTGATGGCGATGATAACTTCCTCAAGAGAAGGAGGCTGATCCAGATCTACGGCTTGTGGTAAGGCAGGAAGTGATGCTAAATAGTTTATGTCAGCAGAACGATCCACATTGAGTAAGCTGTTATAGTGTTCTGCCCAGCGAGTAAGAACTTCTCCTTTGCTTACCAGGAGGGTACCTGAAAGTGATTTCAGTGGTACGTTTACTCGATGTGGACTTCCTACTAACTTTTTAATCTCGTTAAAGAAATCGCCGAGTCTATTCGAATCAGCAAGCCACTGAATATAGCGAACCTTGTTCAGCCACCACTCATCTTTTGCGTTTCGAGTTAGTCTCCTTATTTGGCTCGTACTCTCCTTTATTTTTTCAGAAGCAGTTGTCTGATTTCCCTTTCGAAGGAGCTGGCGGTGTTTTTCTAGGGCGACTGTCAATGTATTATCATTTTCGTCAAACCAGTCTTCACAGACACGAGGTTTTTGGCCTAAGATCTCAGTAGCCGCATTGATGGTATTTGTAGTTAACAGTTTCCAGCCCTCGTCTAACTGTTCATCTTCGGGGTGTATGCCTGCTGTAAAGGTATTGACAGCTTCCTGTATTGTATTATATTATTCCTGTATTTGGATTAGATACCTATTACCTCATTAGAACATAATCAATCCTCATCAGCTAACTGAAGACTGCTGTAGCACACAGTTCACCAAGCTCTCTTTTGTTTTACGTTTCTACTATTTTATTGATTTTTTTAGGGTTCCGTACCCAAAGGGTAAAACGGGACCCTATTACTAAGACTCCGTTGTCTGTCTGTGGCTAGGCAGCATCTCATGAACCGAGATAGTTCGACAGTTGAATTTTTTACAGATGATGTAATTCTGTTGCCACTATAATAACAAATACTAAAAACAGAATAAAATAAATATATAAGGAGGGCTCCCATACAACAAACGTGATGTTTTTGCCAGAGATAATGGTAGGTACGGACCCTTCCTGCGCGAGTCCGACTCGTGCATGGCAGGTTTTTTATTTTCTCTGTTTGAAAACGTAACTGTATTGTGTGCTATGTAGTGAATAAATGATTGTAGGTATATATGTCTGTCTAATCTCATAGACCACATGCCATGTTTTTTTTGTTTTGGGTAGAATCCCTAATAATACATTTTATGCCGTCTCCGTTCCAGCCGTCATCTCTGTAATATGACATGTATCTACCTAACTTAGGTAATATGCTTATATACAATATGCTTGACTAATAATACATTTTTGCAAATTTAACAACCGCATATGTTTTTTGGCGTGATAAACGTCTTATAAATCGATGAACGCCGGCTGCACGCACGAAAAATGTATCACGTTCCGTCTGAGCCGAGCGTGCAAGCGAGAGCGCGGAACAAGCGATAAAGAGGCACGATCGGCCTAAGCGTTCGGCTTGTGACGCATCTATCTCTCTTCCACTCGTTATCACGTAAAATTATCGTCCGTAAACCGATTTAACAGACAACAAGTTTTTTTTTCTTCTATGAAATGGACCCCTTGTTATTCGTAGTTGAGCCCTAGGGGCCGATATAGACACTAGGTACTTACCTAATGTGAACTGGACAGTTGAAATGGTTTCTTAATTGGTCATGCTCACAGAATACCTAGGTGTGTAATTGGGCATGCCCGGCAGGATATATCATCATCTCAGCCCGTCTGCACTCACGCCTCCTCTTTATTACGCCATTCTTCCCGGCCCCTTGCGAGTCTCATCCATTGACACCCAGTTACGCTTACGTCATTCGACCATCGGGCAAGTTGTCTGCCTCTTGGTCTACGAGCATCCCTTGTCCACCACTTTGTAATCGCCTTCGTCAAACGCCCTCCCTCCTAGCCAAGGATAAATCATATCATCATAGGATTAGGTACCTATGTTTATAATGCGGAAGAAAGCAGTGTAAATGTTTTAAAAAACAAGGAAGTTTAAGTACGCCAAGGTCTTATTTATCGTTCTTATACTTATACGACCCATATCAGCGTCATAATTTGTCGAAAAAGAAAGGTCATTACGACCTTTCGTTGCGGGAAGTAAAATCCATAAGCCTACTTGATATTATTTATGCAGGAGCTACAAACTTACTGTCTGGCTTATTAATACAGCCTAGTCTTAGCCCGGCTTACATAACGATCGCTAAGCGGTTTCGTTTAATTATAAATTCATTATTATCATCATCCACAGCCCGACTTCACCCACTGTTGGGTAGGTATAGTCCTCCCCAAGCTCTTTTTGAAGTTAAACTTCTTTACGCACGCTTGACTTGAGGAGTAAGCTGGTGAATTCGTTACGAAAAGTGCGAACGGAAGTTGAGACCGAGATATAAGTTAGTGAAGATAGAAAGAGAGAGTTACGTTTCGTATATTTTTAAACGTTAATGTCCGAGTGCGAGTTGCGTCTGTCCAGAATGAACATAGACTGATCGACCTACAGACGTGTGGACAATTTTGTAATTGAACAATCGTTTATATTAGTATTTTGAAAAAGAAGTTTTACCTCAGTCGTGTGGTCTAAAACACACTCGTTTTTTATACTTCATGAATATGGAACAAGCTTATGACCCACCTGAGGTTAAATGGTAACCATCGTCTATAATAGAGAATTGCCTCGTAGGTCACGCACCTTAGAAATGTGCCCTACGATGCACTGCCTTGCGTCCATCGACTTTAGTCATACAGGTGTAAACCCTCATGTGCTTGTAATTTCACCGGCAACCATACCCTTCAAACCGAAACAGCAATGCTGTCTGCAGAAATAGATATGGTGGTAGTAATTCCCAGTAATTTGGTAGTAGTTTGTGGCATTATCCACGATCCTGCACAAGTCTCACCCATTGACGGCCCGCGACCGTCCACCCATCTCGCTGCCGGACGTCCTACCCGTCTATACCCGCTCCTCAGTCACCATTTAGTCGCTGCCCTGCTCCATCTGCCATCACCACGTCTAGCCAAATGATGAAAAAATAGCCCAAGACCATTTGAGTTACATAACTCGTATTTCCAACGTCAATTCTTTATATATCCATCACTTTAGATGTTCCACATCTGCCGGACGTCCGGTGCTGAAAGTACTATATGACATCCGGGTCTCCCCGATCCTGCGAATCCGGAGCATGTCCCGCTTGCTTCCGGGCAAAAATCGGAGTCGGATCGTGTGTAGTCGATGCAGGAAAAATTCAAAGGTTTGGTTGTGCGACGGATTGGTCAGGGGCCGTTAAAAAACGGATGCCATACAGTCCGAGCCTAAAGATATATAAGATGTTAACGCCATAAAATAATAATAAATAATGCAGGACATTTCACTCAGCACTATCTAGCCCCAAACTAAATCAAGCTTGTACTATGAGAGTATAAGTAACTGATACAATACTTATATTTTTTTTTTTGTAAATACATATTTATAATATACCTATAGAAAAACGCCCAGAACCGGTTTGTATGATCTGTAGATCATACAAACCGGAAAACAACTGTTCCGCGACGGGAATCGAACCCGCAAACTCCTGCATCTGTCGGCTCTTCGCCCACGGCGCCACGGACGTCACTTACTCACATAACGTTACTCTTATGATAAGGACATAAGTACCTAGATACATAACATTTACCTATTTACGTGGTACACATTCATATTTATCTACTGCATAACTTATTTAACACAGTAAAATGTTTATTTTTATAGAGGTAACTACATGTTTTTATTTGTCTGTCGGTTTATATAGAATAGAAAGAATAGAATAATTCTTTATTGTACACCAGGAATACTTATAGTACAATGAGAGGCCTTATCGCTGAAAGTGATTTCTTCCAGGCAATCTTTGGATGGAAATAAAGAGCGAAGCAGTAATGGGCAGCGGTGCACAGAGATATTTACAAATTAACATAATTAGTTTATCTGTTAAGGGGGCACCGGAGGGACAATCGCCCATACAACACGTACTACCAAGATCATTTCTAATAAGAGCATATTTCTACCTTAACAAGGTATTATTTTAATTTGAATAGTATTTATCTAGGTTCCCAACCATATATTAGATCAAAATACTTACCTAAAATAAAATAGAAGCGTATCGAATTCTGCATGTTTTTGCGTCATCATAAAAGACCTGTTTTCAACCTAATTGTTTCGTATTAAAAACAACAACATCTTACGTATCCTAGTCATAGGAACATAGATTATATCGTCTAGTTACAGAATAACAACACAATGAGAAAAATACAACAAGTTTTCAGTCATCATTTTTGGTATTACGGAACACGGTCAAAATCTAATCAAATTTAGAATCGTTCTATTGCTATCACTGTCGCTCTGCGTGGCTAAACTTCGTCACTAAACAGGGATAGCGATATTCAGGCCGAAGTTTTTGACGTGGACGAATTGAAGTTGCGCTCAGTGTTCGCCGGCGCGTTAATTAGATTTTAATATCATTTTGATGGCAGTGATTTTTAAATTATTCAATAGATACCTAACCTACATCTATATAGGTGAACATTCGTTCCGCGGCGGGAATCCAACCCGCAACCTCCTGCGTCTCAGCCGGCTGTTCGTCCACTGCACCATGGAGGTCATCGTAATATCTGTAGATCATTAAACATTTGTTCCGCGGCGGGAATCGAACCCGCCACCTCCTGCGTCTCAGCCGGCTATTCGCCTACTGCACCACGGAGGTTATCGAAATATCTGTAGATCATTAAACATTTGTTCCGCGGCGGGAATCGAACCCGCAACCTCCTGCGTCTCAGCTGGCTATTCGCCCACTGCACCACGGAGGTCATCGAAATATCTGTAGATCATTAAACATTTGTTCCGCGGCGGGAATGGAACCCGCAACCTCCTGCGACGCAGCCGGCTATTCGTCCACTGCGCCACGGAGGTCATCAAAACATCTGTAGATCATGCAAACATTTGTTCCGCGGCGGGAAACGAACCCGCCACCTCCTGCGTCTCAGCCGGCTATTCGCCCATTGCACCACGGAGGTCATCGAAATATCTATAGATCATGCAAACATTTGATGCAGCGGGAATCGAACCCGCAACCTCCTGCGTCTCAGCCGGCTATTCGCCCACTGCGCCAGAGACGTCGTCAATCCATAGTTACCTACTTTATAGATACCTACACTAAAACATGTATTTAAGAAATACATCAGTTTACCTACATTATGTCCTACCGCATACCAGTATAAGTAAACTTTTTTCACTTATATTTTATGCTTATACTGGTCTGTGGTTCTGCCTACATTATGTCCTACTGCATACCAGTATAAGTAAACTTTTTTCACTTATATTTTATGCTTATACTGGTCTGTGGTTCTGCCTACATTATGTCCTACCGCATACCAGTATAAGTAAACTTTTTTCACTTATATTTTATGCTTATACGGGTCTGTGGTTCTGCCTACATTATGTCCTACCGCATACCAGTATAAGTAAACTTTTTTCACTTATATTTTATGCTTATACTGGTCTGTGGTTCTGCCTACATTATGTCCTACCGCATACCAGTATAAGTAAACTTTTTTCACTTATATTTTATGCTTATACTGGTCTGTGGTTCTGCCTACATTATGTCCTACCGCATACCAGTATAAGTAAACTTTTTTCACTTATATTTTATGCTTATACTGGTCTGTGGTTCTGCCTACATTATGTCCTACCGCATACCAGTATAAGTAAACTTTTTTCACTTATATTTTATGCTTATACTGGTCTGTGGTTCTGCCTACATTATGTCCTACCGCATTCCATTATAAGTAAACTTTTTTCACTTATATTTTATGCTTATACTGGTCTGTGGTTCTGCCTACATTATGTCCTACCGCATACCATTATAAGTAAACTTTTTTCACTTATATTTTATGCTTATACTGGTCTGTGGTTCTGCCTACATTATGTCCTACCGCATACCATTATAAGTAAACTTTTTTCACTTATATTTTATGCTTATACTGGTCTGTGGTTCTGCCTACATTATGTCCTACCGCATACCATTATAAGTAAACTTTTTTCACTTATATTTTATGCTTATACTGGTCTGTGGTTCTGCCTACATTATGTCCTACCGCATACCATTATAAGTAAACTTTTTTGACTTATATTTTATGCTTATACTGGTCTGTGGTTCTGCCTACATTATGTCCTACCGCATACCAGTATAAGTAAACTTTTTTCACTTATATTTTATGCTTATACTGGTCTGTGGTTCTGCCTACATTATGTCCTACCGCATACCATTATAAGTAAACTTTTTTCACTTATATTTTATGCTTATACTGGTCTGTGGTTCTGCCTACATTATGTCCTACCGCATACCATTATAAGTAATCTTTTTTCACTTATATTTTATGCTTATACTGGTCTGTGGTTCTGCCTACATTATGTCCTACCGCATACCATTATAAGTAAACTTTTTTCACTTATATTTTATGCTTATACTGGTCTGTGGTTCTGCCTACATTATGTCCTACCGCATACCAGTATAAGTAAACTTTTTTCACTTATATTTTATGCTTATACTGGTCTGTGGTTCTGCCTACATTATGTCCTACCGCATACCATTATAAGTAAACTTTTTTCACTTATATTTTATGCTTATACTGGTCTGTGGTTCTGCCTACATTATGTCCTACCGCATACCATTATAAGTAAACTTTTTTCACTTATATTTTATGCTTATACTGGTCTGTGGTTCTGCCTACATTATGTCCTACCGAATACCATTATAAGTAAACTTTTTTCACTTATATTTTATGCTTATACTGGTCTGTGGTTCTGCCTACATTATGTCCTACCGCATACCAGTATAAGTAAACTTTTTTCACTTATATTTTATGCTTATACTGGTATGTGGTTCTGCCTACATTATGACCTGCATTTAATTATGATCTTCTTTGCTTAGAAAACTTTCGTGATTAATTTCAATCATTATTATAAATACGGCATTTATCACGCACCGCCTTATCGGTGTTTCGACCGACAATGTTTCGGTTCAATTCGTGAACCTTCATCAGGGTGAGTGCGATCCGCTCCGAATAAGCTCCGAATAGTGCGAGGCGAGACGTTATTCGGAGCGGATCGCACTCACCCTGATGAAGGTTTACGAATTGAGCCGAAACATTGTCGGTCGAAACACCGATAAGACGGTACGTGATAAATCCCGTATTTATAATAATAATTATGATCTTTCTGTTTTTATTACTATGATGTAGGTACTGTTATTGCCTTAATGTTTGTTTTTAGTATTGAATTTAGTATGTACGTTGCATGTTGTTATGGTGAAATAAACTCAAATATTCTTATTCTTAATTCGACACACATAACAATACTCAATCTATATTTTTCTAAATATTTTATTTTATATAATATTTTGACTAGATATGTTTTACGTATACGTATTTAAATTTATGTTTTATATAATATCCCTAAGATATATATAATATAAGAATGATTATGATGATGAAAACCAATCGTTCATTGAACAATTTTGCCTTTTTATAACTAACTAGCTGACCAATCCGCAGCTTCGCACGCGTAGTTTTTCAATAAAAACATTACCCTCCCTCTGCGCAGTTGGGTAAAAAACACTCGGGGATAGTGTAGCTTTCCAACACTGAAAGAATTTTTTTAATCGGTCCAATAGTTTCGGAGCTTAGATACAAACAAACAAATCTTTCCTCTTTATAATTTTAGTATAGATATAAAGTCTACAATGTAACAATTTTATCTTTTTATGACTAATATAAAGTCTACAATGGAACAATTTTATCTTTTTATGACTAATATAAAGTCTACAATGGAACAATTTTATCTTTTTATGACCAATATAAAGTCTACAATGGAACAATTTTATCTTTTTATGACTAATATAAAGTCTACAATGGAACAATTTTATCTTTTTATGACTAATATAAAGTCTACAATGGAACAATTTTATCTTTTTATGACCAATATAAAGTCTACAATGGAACAATTTTTTTATCTTTTTATGACCAATATAGTCTACAATGGAACAATTTTGTCTTTTTATGACCAAAACAACGTCAACTATAATTCTATTTTAAGACCAGAGTGAATAGGTTCTTTTTAGGCAAGCGTGCATCTTCAATCACACCATCACTTACCATCAGGTGAGGTAGTAGTCAAGCGCTTGACCATCTATAAAATAAATAAATAACTTCTCATGACTATTTTATTTTATTTATTAAGGATTTCCAATGAGTAATACACAGACTTATATTTAAATAAAATACAATAGAAGCGCTCCCTGTGCTCACTCTGTGAAGGCAACCACACCTAATGATAACCAACCGCAACCGACTAAAAGACAACCATGAGTCATTTTGCTTATTATGACTAAAACATGGTACTTGAATGAATGGTATGAATAAAAACTTTTAATTATACCTTACAAGCAAAACGCAACAGATAAAAAGATATAAAAAAACATATAAATGTAAGCATAATGGACGGTCTTATCGCTTAACTAAGCAATCTCTTCAGACAACCTTTGGATGGAGACGATCATTGCTTAACGGAAGATTGGCCGAGGTGTAAAAAGAAGAGATGCTTCCTCGTGATCAAAATTTTTAGTGTAACTGATTTGTCCAACATGAATTCCTTGCGGTAAAACGCTGACTGAATAATGATAAAAAACAAAGCACAAAAATCTAACGAGTTTAGAGTCTATCCCTTCCCTTTCCTCTTGCCTTCCTTGTCATGAAAGTACCCTCCATCGCCGGGCACCAGCTTGATGTTCCTCTCGTGCGCGTCTCGCGAGGTCCTGGCTTCAGGAGACGGAGACGGCTCTGGCGACGTGTCCAGGATGCCTTGCAGACGATGTGTGTTCGTTTGGCTAAGTCTGTAATATTAAACGGGACAATATTCTTTAGTTATTAGGTTATTTATTCTCATTACAATATATTTTATTATTAGCGGCAAAACCTAGAGATAGTTAATAATAAAATTCCAAAGATAATGGAAGTTTATTGCGTATTGTAACTTTACAAACTTTTATACCTTACTTATTTTCTTAGTCAATATTAGATACTGAGACACAAACTAAACGTATTCTTATCTTATCAGTTAATTCATCATTGCAGTTGGATCAAATAAATAGGAACAAATATTTGCCGACCATGCAAACCTTTGTTACGCAGTGGGAATCGAACACGCACTTCTTTTATATATGATCTGGTTAAAAACGCTGTCTTATCAAAACAGAAGAGACATAACGGCGAGGTCGTGACCCCCCTCGTGTTCCAATGCGAGTTGGTCCCGCTCTAGTTCCCAGTGCCCTCACCTGACTTCCTCTACGTCAACCACCTTGTCTATGAGGCTGCGTATGATGCCCTCCTTGTGTTCCAATGCGAGTTGCGCCCGCTCTAGTTCCCAGTGCCCTCACCTGACTTCCTCTACGTCAGCCACCTTGTCTATGAGGCTGCGTATGATGCCCTCCTTGTGTTCCAATGCGAGTTGCGCCCGCTCTAGTTTCCAGTGCCCTCACCTGACTTCCTCTACGTCAGCCACCTTGTCTATGAGGCTGCGTATGATGCCCTCCTTGTGTTCCAATGCGAGTTGCGCCCGCTCTAGTTTCCAGTGCCCTCACCTGACTTCCTCTACGTCAGCCACCTTGTCTATGAGGCTGCGTATGATGCCCTCCTTGTGTTCCAATGCGAGTTGCGCCCGCTCTAGTTTCCAGTGCCCTCACCTGACTTCCTCTACGTCAGCCACTTTGTCTATGAGGCTGCGTATGATGCCCTACTTGTGTTCCAATGCTAGTTGCTCCCGCTCTAGTTCCCAGTGCCCTCACCTGACTTCCTCTACGTCAGCCACCTTGTCTATGAGGCTGCGTATGATGCCCTCCTTGTGTTCCAATGCCAGTTGCTCCCGCTCTAGTTCCCAGTGCCCTCACCTGACTTCCTCTACGTCAGCCACCTTGTCTATGAGGCTGCGTATGATGCCCTCCTTGTGTTCCAATGCCAGTTGCTTCCACTCAAGTTCCCAGTGCCCTCACCTGACTTCCTCTACGTCAGCCACCTTGTCTATGAGGCTGCGTATGATGCCCTCCTTCTGTTACAATGCGATTTGCGCCCGCTCTAGTTCTCAGTGCCCTCACCTGACTTCCTCTACGTCAGCCACCTTGTCTATGAGGCTGCGTATGATGCCCTCCTTGTGTTCCAATGCTAGTTGCGCCCGATCTAGTTCCCGGCGATGTACCGCGTGCGCGTGCGCAGCGCGACGTTCTTGTTCTAAGATGCGACGCTCGAGTTCTTCGAGGGAGCTGTAGGCGCGAGATTTTACCACCTGAAGAAACATTTGAAAAGATATACATCAGCCATATTCGATGTGAAATGTGAACAAACCACCTTATCCTCATCATATCAGCCACCGCTACTGCTGAACATAGGCCTCCCCTAGTAGGCAGTAGGTCGTCTTTCCATCTAGTGGGGGCCCTCGTACGCTGCGCTTGCCAATGCGCAAACAAACCGCCTATTAACCTAAAAGTCGCCTGGTATTGATTGATTTGCAATCACTCCAATATTATAATTTGTTATCGATTCAAAATTCACATTGAACAAATCTATTTCAGTTTTTGACACTAATAAAACATCTATCGCCACATGGAAGAACTACTTTGTCATCAAGCTAACCTACAGAGCGAGAGTCAATGCGGAGATTATGCGACGGCGACATCTAACGGCAAATGAAAGAACATAATATCCTAGATCGCTCAAATTAAATTATCTAAGAATTGAAATATACGTGTTTTGATATGTACGATATTGTTGTAAAATAGTTTTTTTTTCCAATTCACTATCGTAAGTTTTTTTTTTACTTTAATATCAAGTCCTAAAATATCAATTAAACTGCCGCCTGTATAAAATAGGTAAACAAACTCATATTCATTCATCATGTAAGTAGGTACGTATTTAACTAACTAAGCGGCATCGTCGCAAAGGCGCCGCAGATTTACATTAAAAATTGTTTATTGGAAAAATATCTATTACTGGATAAGCAATCGGTATTAAACCCAGTAACCCTCGGCATTAAAATCAGTCCATAGATTCCAGATGTGTGTTTTAAACTAGTGGATCTGTGAGAACAATAGACCTCGTGTCGCAAGTCCAAAAAGTAATTTGCGCAACAAAAATAACGAAGAAGGTCCAATTTTAAATCGAATTTAAGGTGCTTGAAATTTCCAATAGGCAATACCTATGTAGGCTTTTGAGAAAAATATTAGTATAAGTTTTAGCTATTACTCGCGTTCCCTTGCTCTAGGAGGTCTAATCTGGTGTCTGATTAGACCTGATTGTATATGTAGGGTATACATTTTCCGAAAAGAATCAAAATTTGTAATCCGTCCATATATAACGACACAGCAAACACCCCCCACCCCCCCCCCCCCCCCCACCCCACCCCAACCCCTCACTTTTTCCCGCCTTCGCTCCCCTTTTGGGTATTTTTTTCGCAACATATTGTGTGGAATGAAGTCCTTAGTGTGCCTCCCAAATTTAATTGAAATCCGTCTATAAATAACGCTACAGCAAACTTCACACACTTAATTTCCCTCAACTAAAAATCGCGATCGACTAAAAATTTAAATAAATCATGTAACTTGTGTGCCAATTTTCGTCAAAATCGGTTAAAAAATGCGACCTGAAGGCGAGAACAGACAGACAGACAGCCGGAAAAAAGCATTTTTTGGCCAATCCCGAAACTGAGACACTTCGCTCGCTCGGAACAAAACAGGTTGTATTGTATATTTCTCCACGAGACCTTTTGGTTTTAGGACCCCGAGCCGAAGGTCGCTCTCGGTGAGACATCTCCCCTTTTGGCAGATACCTATCAACCTTATCGTCTGCCAAATATAAATAAAAGATGTTGTTATGACTATAATCGATCTCGCCCGGGGATTGTTACCACCCTGGGGCAAGACAGAATAAATCATAATCATAAATCATAAATTCTTTTGGAACATAAACAATGGTACAAATATGTGAAAAACGATGATATCTGCAGAAATATTAAACTGTGTCGCAGAAATCAACGCCCTCCTCCGGGAAATATTACATTAGCTCCCAATCAAGGTATATAGTTACACATACAAAATGTACGTGCATGTATATATTAATGAGTCTGTGACTGTATGTGTTTGTGTGTGTTGTGTGTGTGTGTATGGTCGTGCGTGTATGCACGAGGGTGTATTTGGGGGTGACTGTGTGTGTGTGTGTAAGAATGTGTTTGGGGCGCGTAGGACCATCTTAGCACCTGAAAGAAGCGTCTGAAAAGAATGGGGGGACACATAGGGCTGATATATACCTATGGGTATATTCTTATATATACATATGGAGTATAATACCTTAATTTCGTGGTTGATCTTGTCGAGCGCGTGCAGAGCCTGGCGCAGCGGCTCGTTGCGCGCACGTTTGACGCTGGAGCGCACGCGGGCGGCGCGCGCGCTCGCTGCCTTCACGCGCTGTCTGAATATCACAGCTGCTTTCCGATACAACCTAAAATATTATTATCACATATACAGCCTGTTTTGTTGTGTACGACATTAATTTAAAACACATATCCGGAATCGTATTAACTCATTTTAGAGGTGGGTTTAATACAGGAAGCTTGAATATTTATCCAGTAATCGATACATTTCCAATAAACAATTTTTAACGTAAATCGACGGCGCCTTTGCGACGATGCCGCTTAGTCAGTCTAGATTTGTTTACCTATTTTATACAGGCTATTTCATTGATATTTTAAGACTTGATAGAAAAATAAAATTTTCTGTGGTAATGGATTTGAAAACAAACCTATTTTACAACAATACTAGTCCTACCCGTGTTTTCATTTAATGTCGTACGTAACAAAACACTATTTGATACCTGACATTCTTCAACGCTTTCTCCAATTCTTCCTTAGTATCGTCCAACTCCTTGCAGATCTTAGAATACTTCTCCTCTATGAGTTTCATGTGTTCTTGTAATTTAGCTAGCTGCTCTGTTTTCCTTTCCGATTCCATGACGTGCTGATGTTTCAGTTCTTCT
This sequence comes from Philereme vetulata, assembly GCA_918857605.2. NCBI lineage: Eukaryota > Metazoa > Arthropoda > Insecta > Lepidoptera > Geometridae > Philereme > Philereme vetulata. Next base: position 4,615,764 of record OU975422.1, on the reverse strand, counting down.
AGTAATCTGTCAAATAAATATCATAATGTATCTTTCACAGCACCTGCTCGACAATGTCAAATTATATATCATGTAAACCTCGTGGAAGGCAGATGATTAAATCCCTACGGCTGAGCCGGGAGTAGAGTTGTACTGAATCACATTATGCCCTCGCAGAAATAATGTGATTTGAATTTGGAATCTCATCTATATTATAATTTGAACCAAAGAGACCCACACAAAAGAACTTATTCGTAAATCGAACTAACCTCTGCAGAGAATGCACCTAGATTTGGTTTTATTGTCGCGCAGAAAGTGTAAAATTCTCCTCGTGGATAAAGCTTATATCAGTGCGCCATTAGGCGAGATCGTGCTTAAACGCAAGCCTATAATGTATAAAAAAGACAAGCATAGATTTAAGACCTTATAGCGTATTTTTTCTGTATTCTAGCAAATAAATTATTGAATTTGAATTACCGTTTGCAATGATCGAGCCTGCGTTCATGCAGATCGGCGGGCACGGTGCGCGCGCGCAGGATGTCGAGCTGCGCCATCTTCCCCTCGGAAGCCTCTAACGCGCACTTCACTGTGAAGTACTCGCGGTGCACTGTCTCGTAATCACGCATCATAGCTGACACTACAAATTATAACTTGTTTTATTATGTACGACATTAATTTAAAACACACATCCGGAATCGTATTAACTGATCCAGTAATCGATACACTTCCCATAAACAATTTTTAACGTAAATCGACAGCGCCTTTGCGACAATGCGCTTAGTCAGTTTAACAGGTGCCTACTTACATAATAAATGAATCTGATTTGTTTACCGTATTTTATACAGACAGTTTCATTGATACGGACTTGATATTATGGTTGTTAAAATATTTAAATTATTCTATGGTAATTAATTAAAAAAACCCTACCCGTGTTTTCATTAAATGTCGTACGTAACAAATAACGTAGTATATTTTTTACCCGATAGCGTTACGCAGAGGAGTGAAATAGGTACTAAAAGTTAGAAGTTTAAAACGTACGACGATATTCCATAAATGAAACCAAAGTCATTTATTGTGAAACCCAGATATTATAGATGTCAGGTACAATAATTAAAAGTTTAGTATTTTTGCCAAATATATTGGTTTACATAATTACAATGGTATAAGTCAAATATTTAAAAATATAAACAATGTCAATACGATTTTTAAAGGTATATACAATGTATAGCGACAACACAGATCTTATCCTTACCTTTGGCCTCATAAAGTTCATAAACTTCTTTTAGTTTAGTCTCGGCTCGCTCCGCTCTCTCCTGCAGCGTGGCTTTCTCTATATCTACCGTCTCTTTCTCGACCGTCGTCTTCTTATAGCTCTGTCTCACTCGCGACAACTACAAACAAATATATATTTATATTTTTTTAATTAATGATACTTAAAATTGTGCAATTGGTCACGGCTTTATCAAAACACAAGTTGCGGGTTCGATTCCCAGCAACTGTAAATTATTGATAGAGCGAAGCGAGATCTCCAAATCAACTTAGGCAAATCGGCGTTGTATTTATGTATGTTTGTTTGTCCGAGGATAACTTTCAAAGCGTTCATTCGATCATCTTGAAATTTGATATATAGGTAGGTAGTGATGACACAATCCTAGTGTAACTAAATGAGCTAAAAGTATTGGGGGGTTATTGAGATAACGGGGTTCAAGAGGGGTAAAAAGGTTTAAATGAGATTATTAGGTCAAATGGGATGTCTAATAAAAGTTCTTCATTAGTACATTTCCACCTCGTTTTTATTTTTAGTTTAATCCTTGTAGTTTATGAGTTATTAGCTATAATTAAAACTGAACTTTGACGAAATCTACAGGGTACACCACCAGTAAATAAGAAATAACTGCAATATCTACCCCTAAAAATGCTAACCAGTATACATGACCTCCCCTTACCTGTAATTTAAATGAAACTGTAGGTCAAGTAGGATGGATATGCATTTCGCAGCACTATTTTGATTTTCAAAGATAACAATTAATATATTTATTGTTTTTATAGAAGACTCGCGAGATCTCAGTTGGGGCGAACCACTAGTTTAAGCATTATTTTTTTTTTATAAATACCTCGTCCTCCATAGCGCTGACTCTTTCGCTCAGTGATTTGTTATCCGACACAACTAACTTGGACTTTTTGTTGATTATTTCAAATTGCTTTTCGTAATCGGTTATTAGTGAATCTTTCTCTTGCAGGTTTTCTTGATAGGCGTCGAATAGTGGAGCTGCAACCATTTTTTGCAACTATTATATTATTAGCTCACGCACGCGACTTCGCACGCGTAATTTATTGATAAATAGTAAAATATCTCAATATATCTATGTACAAAGTTTCATCGAAATCGGTTCAGCTTATACGACGTGACAGCGTAACAAACAAACATACAAATAAATCAATAAACTCACTATCGCATTTATAATATGACTAGCGGTTTGCTTGTTAATAAAACATTACCCTCGTTTTGCTCGGTCGGGTAAAAAGTAGCCTATGTCATAACCCCGGTCACAATAAATAAATATTGCTGGACATTTCACACAGCGCTATCTAGCCCCAAACTAAGCAGAGCTTGTACTATAGAAACTGATAGAATACATAAATACATTTTTTTTAAATAAATATATACATATAATATATAAAGAGACAACCAGACCCGGAACAAATTACTGTAGATCAGGCAAACAATTGTTCCGCTGCGGGAATCGAACTCGCTACCTCCTGCGTCTCAGCCAGCTATTCGTCCAATGCACCACAGAGGTCATCAAATCTAAATCATTATCTATCTGTATACCAAATTTTATCGAAATCGGTCTAGCCGTGAAAACGTAACAAACAGACAGAGTTACTTTCGAATTTTTATTATTACTATTGATAAGAATTGTTTAGGCCAAAAATGAAACGGTGTGGGAAAACATCAATGTCAAGAAAGTGGCATACTCTACTACTTAGCATATTTAAAAATGTACTGTGTGAAAATAATTAATAAATAAATAAATATTGCTGAACATTTCACACAGCGCTATCTAGCCCCAAACTAAGCAGACCTTGTAATATGCGAACCAGATAACTGATAGAATACTTATATACATTTTTTTTTGTAAATAGGTACATACTTATAATATATAGGGAAACAACCTAATATAGGGAATAATTAAGTAGTCCTACAAATATTTCCTTACAAAATAGTTAATTACCAGTGTTCAAAATTCATGCACGTTTTTAAAAACCAGATTGCATTTGTATCGATTCATGCGCGCGCATAAGCTTTGTACAATTCATAATATGGGCCCCAGATAATCATTACGCAATAAGTTTAAACAAATAAATATTATGACATTACCTTGTCAATCTGTGATTGTACATCTATGAAAATCTGATGTACATATATTCACAAAAATATTATTTTTTTAAAGAAAATTAGCGATAATCATAATTTTAATACTAGAAATAAAGATAAACTCGCTGTTGCCACTCGTAGACTTCATAAAGTTAGTAAATCGTTTCCACTCCCAAGTGATGCACAAAAATTGACAATAATAATTACATTACATACTTATAATATATAGGGAAACAACCTAATATAGGGAATAATTAAGTAGTCCTACAAATATTTCCTTACAAAATAGTTAATTTCCAGTGTTCAAAATTCATGCACGTTTTTAAAAACCAGATTGCATTTGTATCGATTCATGCGCGCGCATAAGCTTTGTACAATTCATAATATGGGCCCCAGATAATCATTACGCAATAAGTTTAAACAAATAAATATTATGACATTACCTTGTCAATCTGTGATTGTACATCTATGAAAATCTGATGTATATTCACAAAAATATTATTTTTTTAAAGAAAAATAGCGATAATCATAATTTTAATACTAGAAATAAAGATAAACTCGCTGTTGCCACTCGTAGACTTCATAAAGTTAGTAAATCGTTTCCACTCCCAAGTGATGCACAAAAATTGACAATAATAATTACATTACAAGATTTTTAAACAAAATCTTTATAAAAAAGCCTACTATGAAATATCGGATTATTTATATGATAGAGAAGCTTGGGATTGATATTGCTCCAACTCGCTCAAAAATGTTAAAATTTAGACGTAATTTATTTCCGTAATTATTTATTCTTTTATTGTATTGTTATGTATTCTAAAAAGATCATTATAAAAAACAACCAGCCTTGTTTCTTGCCTTTCTTTCCTGGCTTGGTCGCGAAGGAACAGGCAGTAAAATTGACGTTTCAAAGTGATACGTTAAGTGATAAATGATTGACGTTCCTAGTGATTTTAATTAATAAAAGATTTTTACTTTGACTTCGTGCGCTTTTTGGGCCTCTATGGCGCTTCAAACGCGCGTCATCTGCGCGTCAAACATACGCCGTGTGCCCTAAAAAAATGTAGAATATCCAAGTTAATTTACCTAAAGCTTGCGCGCTTAGCAATCCGGAGAGGTCTACTAGTCTGGTCTGCTCGTCTCCACTTCTCGCATGCTCTTCTGCAGTACCACTTTCTGAAACAATCATTCATCATTTAATTTGTTTCAAGCATACAATAACAATTTTCAAATAATATAATTTATAAAAATTTGTATTTTATTTATTGTTATTTACGTGTCTACACTTTATTGGTAAATGCTAGGAGTAGGTTCGTATGAGTGGGTGGCCAGCTAGTGCGTTGTTGTGGGGCTAGCTTGTCGTGTGTTCTGTTTTAGTTCTTGTTGACTCTCTCCGGCCTCACAGTAAATAGGTAGCCGTTATTATTATTCTTATATTTTATTATGTTATTTATTTTTTCTCTATTTTCTATACGGGATCGAATCCGAAATGAGGAGATACGTAGGAGAACTCAAATCACCGACATAGCCCGACGGATTAGCACGTTGAAGTGGCAATGGGCATGCCATATAGCGCGCAGAACGGATGACCGATGGGGCCGAAAGGTTCTCGAGTGGAGGCCACGGACCGGCAAGCGCAGCGTAGGACGTCCGCCCACAAGATGGGCATTCGACTTGGTAAGAACCGCAGGTCGGCGTTGGATGCAGGCCGCTTCCAACCGCAGTTCCTGGAGATCAATGAGGGAGGCCTTTGTCCAGCAGTGGACGTCCTACGGCTGATATGATGATGATGATGATTTATTTTTATGCATAATATATTTAATTGTATTCAGTTGTTTAATGCTTAGTTAGTGGGCGGATATCCGTGGTCTACTCAAAAAGGCTCTAACGGAAGACCAGTGCTGGGTAGCCAGTGCAACCCAGCACATGCTGAGTTAAAGCCTTTTTGTGACACATGCAGTGAGTGCGATGGGACACACACACTGCAATATTTTGCATTTTATTTTTAATTTAAATCTTTTAGTTATTGTTACTTTGTTCTGTTTGTTATGTTTCCTGTGTGTGTTTGTTCTGTTGTACTATTGGTGTTGTTCACAAATAAATGTTTTTGATTTGATTTGATTTTTGATTTAATTTTTTAAATAATAACTTGTTTATACATCACACTTTCAAACGGGAGCTACAATTAAGTCGAGTAGTCTTGTGTTGTAGATGCTGTTTTCCTTCAATACAATATCTTTATTGATAACACCAACTTGTAGTTGTTGTTTCTGTACCGGCGTAATGGCTACACAACAATGGTATGTATTTACTGACTTTCCTACTTGAGTGGATGGATTGAGAATTTGACAAATTAAAAATGCAATGCTCATGCGAATAACAAAAAGGCGAGTGTAATCGATGACAAGTCTACAGAGACAAGGATAGCGGGGTGTGGGAACAATAAATAGACCAATCAGCACGCACTTTCACGTCATCGTGTTGTGTCCTGATTGGCAGTTCAGGACGCGATTACTGGGCAGGTTTTCAATCTCCATCTCCAACAGTTTCTTAACAATAATTTAAATTATATTTATTAAGAATAATAAGAGCATGTAGTGTCCCACTGCAGGGCAAAGGCCTCCCTTCCTTCTCTCCAGTCTCTTCTATTTTGGGCTATTGTGGACCAATCCTGTAAATGGGCATCAATTTCGTCCCTCCATCTTCTTCTTCCTTTATTATTAATTATACTTAATAATACTAAATTCAAGATAATAATCATAGATACATTAATTATTGATATAAATTTAGGCATTATTATTTCGGTGTTGTATTTTTTTCACTCGGTTCTAGTATAACCGGGGATATACCTGAGCTGCGCGGGCCTAAGCCAAGTGCACATCAGTACCTAACTTATGAATTGGTTGGACTTTCACTTGGAAGGTCCATTTGCAAGAACTTTCACACAATTCTGCAGGTGTTCAGTATAACCGCTTTTTGCATAAGAATATATGTGTTTTGGGAGATCTAATACGGCAAGTGATTGAAAAAGTTGCTTTGGAATTACACCTGTACTGGAAATGACTATTGGTACGATGGATACCTTCTGCAGGCGCCACATACGGGTGATTTCATTTTTCAAATCTATGTACTTGGAGAGCTTTTCTGATATAGTGTTCTGTAGGTTATGAGTGTTTGGGATGGCTACGTCGATAAGAAGTGCTGTTTTGTTGATTTTATACGTGGTCGCTCACTATGGGCCTCAATAAGGCTCAAGGTCACTCAGCGTAATATGGAGAGGCTGTGCTTGGTGTTTCTATGTGATCGAATCAGAAATGAGGGGATTCGTGGACGAACTAAGGCAGTTGACATAGCCCAGATTAGCAATCTGAATTGGCAGTGGGCGGGGCACATAGCTTGGAGATGTAACAGCCGTTGGGGTAGAAAGGTTCTTAGAGGAGACCACGCACTGAAAAGCACAGCGCAAGACTGCCCCCCACTAAATGGAAAGATGACCTGATAAGGATTGCTGGAAGCTGTTGGATGCAAGTCGCTTTTCATGTCACTTTTCTATGAGTGCAATGGAATGATTATCCTCTCCCTCGCTCTCTCGTATATTTGACATTTCTTTGTTTACATAATTTGCAGTGCACTTTAAAATAGAGTATAGATTTGTATTGATTTAGCAGCGCCATCTAGTTATGTGAACAGTAAAACAAGGAAACTTTTAAGGTCATCGTAGACTGCATCAACGCTTAGCATTATTTTACAAACGTTTGATTTGGTTTATTCTTTATGAGAAAATAAATAATCTTAAACCTGATTTACCCGGAGCTTTGATGCCGAGACTAGCGTTTATCAATGAGTCGAGTCCGTCCGTACATCTGTCGGGCGGTTGGCACGCGTCGCCCGTGCCGCGCGCGGGCTGCGAGCTGGCTCGCAGCTTCTCTTGATAACGGGACAACTGGACGTTCAATCTGAAATAACAGTTAACCGATTTAGATGTGGGATTTAGACGTGGATGTGGGTAGAAGAATCAACCAGCTGAAGTGGAGATGGGCGGGACACTTGGCAAGGAAGAAATACGAAGATAGACGAGGGCAACAACCAACCGAGTGGTGGTCGCGAGAAGGGCGCAGACCATATGGCATACCACCAGCCAGATGGTCGGACGACATCGCGAGAGTTGCGGGAAGGCAATGGATGCGCTTGGTACAGGACCGGAGAGTGCCGTGATAACGAGGAGGCCTATACCCAGCAGTGGGTGGATGTAGACTGAGATGATCATGATGATGAAGTACAACAAACAATTATACAATTAGGTTACTTATACTACTACTACTACTATACAAGGTACTTTACGTATAATCAGCCCCGGTGTCCACAATTTGGGTTGACAAATTTACAAGGGCGTAAAAAAAATGGGGTGGATGTGTCATGGACACGGCCGTGTTGGACGTGAACATGTGTACGTAACAGCTAATATTTTATATAAAAAATATAAAATACGATATTTTATGTATGTTCTAATCATGTTTAAACACCAAGTCCTTCGGGTCATACTAAATGGAAATCTCGAAACGCAGCAAAATGACCTCAAAATGGCGGCGCTTCCCCTCCACCCCGCGCGATGAGCGAATTCTTTGATCCTTTAGTTATCCAGTGGTGTAATTACATTTTGGATGGAGATGATAGATATGTAGCTGCAACACCAAACTGTATCCCCTGATTTTGGTATCGTTCGTTTTATGAATTGCCTTCCACTATGGAAACAATTTTAAAAACGTATTCACGTCAAAAAACCTTACCTATATAGAACATCCTTCATCGCTTGCATATCTTTGTGCAGTCTCGAGTTATGAACCCGCACCTGACTCAGTAGGATCTGTCGGCTGCTGCAACTCATGCATACCTCCACTAATGGGATCGCTTGCGCCCCTGCATCATCTCAAATAAAACAAAAAATCCTAAGTTACATTCCACGTTACACCAAACAGTTATACAACTGATTGACGCGTGTTTCAAAAATTCCTTACCAACATTTGTATAGGATTTTTTTAAACACATGCTGGACAGTGTTTAGATATTTTTGTGGTAAGACAAGATAAAATATGTATCCTTAAATAAATTTAGTATTAATTATTAATTAAAAATAATAATTATAAATTAAGTATTAATTAGGTATTTAAGTTTACAATTTTATTTTGTTCACTTTTTATTATTATTATTTAATACTTTCACGCTAAACAGATTAGTGCTAGGAGGACTTAATGCTAATAGCATTATCTACCAGTCATCCTGGTCATGATAAAAGAAGGTAAGGCGTGACACAGGAAAAAAGGTATTTCAAAGGTACAAAGAAAAAAGTTTTTCACCGAAAAGAAGTTTAATTCAACAAGATCATATTTTTTTATATACTAAAAAAAATTAGTCACAAGACGTCCACTGCTGAACATAGGCCTCCCCCATTGATTTCCAGAGACCTATCTTGTGCGGCCTGCACCCAACGGCTCCCAGCAATCTGTATCACGTATGAGACCACATTTATTGCTTTACTCAGGGAATGTAACCCAAAGCTTTTATAAATTCAAAATATAAATGCAAATAATATAATTCAAATAAAACATTGCCATAATTTACAGAGAGATTTGTGTTAAAACTGTATTATTTATCTTGGCCTAATCGGCCACTGCATCAACTTAACAATGGAAAAAGATATTCACAAAAAAACCGTTTTAGAAAATAGTGGAACTCAAAATAAATATGTGAGGAAGTAATACACACCTCTATCGGGTACCTCGAACTTATTCACTCTCTCTTCCAATTCTATTCTCTTCCCTTCCAATTCCCTATTCTTCTCCCTCTCTTCTCTGACCACGGTTTTGCACTCTTCAACATACTGAAAAAACGATAGGAAACTACATTTAAAATGCCCTGTTGAATTTAAAGCGCCATCTCTAGCCAAGTAGCAAAATTAAAAATAAGTCTAGTGCCATCTAGCGGTGAGTAGGAAACTTAGAGTAGTCCTATTCACGTTCAACAAATGGCGCTAGCAATGGGCCTTGTCATCGTCACCAATTATTTTTTAATAATTAAAACATCTAACTCAGCGTAATTATTACCCTAAGTTAGATGATGAGGTACCAAGAAAAGGACCTTATGACCAATATAAGAACCATACTGGTGCGAAAGTATTTACGGCGGTCTCTGAGGCGTGGTAAGCGAGTAAGTTTGAATGATGTTTGCACACTTTGCACACAAACACTTGACAACAGAATATATTCCCACAGGGTCTATAAAATCGTTAGTAGAGCGTCCCGACATAATGTTGTGTGTGTACACATTTTATTGGGTCGTGCGTGTGGTACGGCACCACAGAATACAGCGCTACTTCGTGTGCGATGTTAGCACATCGCTGAGTGAATAATTTTGTTGCCCCTTTTATTGTTTTTAGATTTAATTGTGGACCCATTTTTAAGTTTTGTTTGTGGCGCAAAATAAATATTGTCTATTCTATTCTAAATAAGGTCTTAAATTAATTATGATTAAAGTGCCTATAGTTAATATCTACTGGTTCTCTTTTGTTTGTTTTTTCTTCCTTGCGTGCCGGCGCGGGAGGGGGGGGGGGGGGGGGGCAACGAATTAGCGGAAGTGAAGTCATGACTACGACCGAACTGAACGTCAACGACAATTTAAAACGCGCGGATTTCGAATTGGATTTTGAACTTTCGTGGGCTCTTTTTTTTCTCTGCCGTCTCTGGTGCCCCTTAGACGGGATGCCCTAAGCAATTGCATAAATAGCTTATAGGCTAATCCTGAAGTGTTCATTATATATTCCCTGTTTCAAAATGTCATGGTATATTGTGCTAATGTAGTGAATAAATAAATAAATAATAATGGATATTTCACACAGCGTAATCTAGCCCCAAACTAAAAAGAGCTTTTACTACCATATATACAGATACCTAACTGATAGAATACTTAAATACTTTTTTTGTGAAACTTATAATATATAGAAAAACATCCAGACCCGGAACAAATATCTGTGGATCATGCAAACATTTGTCCCGCGGTAGGAATCGAACCCGCGATCTCCTGCGTCTCAGCTGGCTATCTGCCCACTGCGCCACGGAGGTCGTCGAATATTTGTTTGTCTATATCTAAGTCTATTTAGCAAGAGAGCCGTTTAAGAGATTGGTGCGTCAGCGCTTCCTTGAGAAGTTGAAGATAATTTAGCCTCCGATACCATCATTGCGTTTGACTTGGGTTTGCAATGTAACTTCTATAAAATTATTTATAGGTTTTTACGTAAGATAACTGTATTTAAGTATGTATAATATTAGGTCCTTACATATGAAATTAGCATTTTGTCGTACTGACCACTTTGATCTGAAATATCTCCTCTTTGGTTAAGAATTCCAAATTCAAATTTATAAATTCATTTAGATGGTACTTTTGAGTTTTGAAAACAGTTTTTCATTTGTTTTCGAATTGGATCGGATTTTAATACTTGTGATGAAAAGTGGATACTGTACGATAATCGGAAGCGCTCGTCGCAATGGCTGAACCCTGGAGACCCAGCCAAATCCTGCCCTAAACGAAAATTGACTCAGAAAAAGTTACTTGTGAGTGTTTGGTGGACTAGCGCCGTTGTCGTTCACTACAGCTTTCTAAAATCTGGCCAAACGATTACGGCAGATATCTATGGTCAGCAAGTGCAAACCATGAAGGAAGAACTAGCTGCTAAACAACCGAGATTGGTCAATCGCTCTAGGCCACTGCTGCTTCACGACAACGCAAGACCACACACTGCACAACAAACAACCACTAAGTTACATGAACTATAATTGGAATGTCTGCGACATCCACCGTACTCCCCGGGCCTTGCTCCAATAGATTACCATTTTTCCGAAATTTGAACAACTTCTTAGGACTCCGATGCGGCAGTCCAAACCGCCTTCAAAGAGTTTATTGATTCTCGCCCCCATGGTTTTCTTAGTAAAGGGATCAATGAACTACCTATGAGATGGCAAAAGTGCATAAATAACAACGGTGCATACTTTGATTAATTAAATATATTTTACAAAAAAAAATTGACTTTATATTCGTGCCGTACAAAACGCAAATTTCATATGTAATATATATACCTAATATACATATATTCTTATTATAATTATTATGTTAGGCATTTATTATTAAGTTCCTATTTAGTTATTTAGGGTCTGTATTTATTACTTATTTAAAACCTTTTTATTAGCCGCAGAAAGCCGCAGAAAAATCCAACCAACTTATTATATAAGTCGTGTAAAGTTCTAGGCAGCTATTTATACTAAACATAGTTTTAAGACAACACAGAGCGCTTCCCTATAGCACTGAAAGTACTAACAAAAGACGAAAAGATATCGTCCCCACTAACAACACCCCAGTAAAGCATGCTTTTGCATCCAGATTTCTAATGTTCCTAGGACCGTTCCTGTACAACAGGCTAAATCGAAAATTGAGCATCCACTCAATGAACTTCTCAAACAGTAAAAGAGCCTTACAGTCTGCTCTACCCAATCTATCTTACGAGGAATCTGAGGAATTACTAACCGTTATAAAGTAAGATTTTAAAGATACGTAAACTCATACCTTCCATGTTTGCACTTAGTTTATTTAGTTATTTAGTTATTTTTTACATTATGTAAATATATTCTAAGTTTTTTTTAATTTGAGTATTCATAAGTTACCACAGTCCAGCCTTATTCGCCTGAGATACAAGTTTTCCTAGTTCAGGCACTGTATAAAATCTTACCTATAAGTAGATATTAATCCCTAATATTAATCTTAGCTATATGAAAAGTGAATAAAGATTTATTATTACTATTATTTAGGGTCTGTATTAGGTTTGAAATATCTTTTTTTCATGTGAGACGTCTTAGCTTCTTTTAGCACGACCAAAATGACTGGTAGATAATGCTATTAGCATTAAGCCCTCCTAGCACTATTCTGTTTTGTGTGAAAGTATTAAATAAATAAATAAATCTATATAATTAGTTGTGCCGTTCTCTCGGAACGTAAACGTAGATAGAACTCGTAATTTCCGATACCTACAGGGAATTTGAGTATGGGGTCATATGACTATTGACCGTTATTTATTCAGACTACGAGATGGCGTACCTTAGCAAGAGTCTCATACTGGTTCCTCAGTGTGTCATTTTCATCTGCGAATAGTCGATTGTATTCTAGCACGCTGGATAGTTTCTCTTTCAGTTTCACTATGTGCCTGTCTTTTTCCGATAACTGTAAATTAAAATGATCATTATTTATTATACAGAATGTAAAGTTGAGAATGCTAACCGCTCCCAATAAAGGAGGAGGTTCTCAATTCGACTGTATTTTTTTTATGTTACCTCAGAACTTTCGACTGGGTGAACCGATTTTGATGATTCTTTTTTTATTTGAAAGCTAGTGCTTTCCGTGTAGTCTAGTTTTTGGTCTAGTTTTGACAATGGCATCCATGAGAAAACCATATAAGTCTTAAATTTGTTTAATTTTTATGTTATTGATAGAGCGAAGCGAGATCTTTAAATCAACTTGGGCGTTGTATGTATGTATGTATGTTTGTCCGAGGATAACTTTCGAAGCGTTGATCCGATAATCGTGAAATTAAATACATAGGTAGGTAGTGATGGTACAATTTTGGTGTGACTAAATGAGCTAAAAATATAGGGGGGTTGTTGAGATATTGGGGTTCAAGAGGGGTAAAAGAGGCTAACTGGTCAAATGGGACGTCAAATGAAATGTATTCATTAGTACATTTAGACTCCGTTTTTATTTTTCGTAAACTCTTTAGTTTTCGAGTTAATAGTCATAATACAAACTGAACTTTGACAAAATTCACAGGGTACACCAGTGACCCCACAGTCCTGAAATTTGGTATGCGTGTAGCTTTAGTAACACAAATATAGGCAAAAGTCTAAAATTCCAAAATAATTTAATTTTAATAGTGTAATAATATAACGTATAACGTACACTACATTTCATCAAAAAATAATTACAAAAAATTCAGAAATTAAAACAGTTTTAATTCCTATTTTCTTTAGACTACAATAAAATCATAGACCCATCAACTACTTAACTATGTACCCACGACTACACATCAAGCTATACATTTCCAGTATAAGCTGACCTCGCATTGTGTAGGCTTTTCGTAGAATGAGAGGTCAGCTTATACTGGAATAGTATAGCTTGATGTGTTGCCGTGTGTACATTATTAAGTATATTATTACATTGGACATTGGTTTTACTGGACATAGTAACTTACCGCTACAATATTTTCTTCACATCTGTCCATAAGTGTGTTGATTAGACTCTCGTACTTCTTCGTGAGCTTTCTCTTCTGATCTCTGAGTAATGACTTGTGCTCTTTACTGTGTCGGGGGGAAGTGACGGCTATTGCTTGGATTGTACGTTTGCGGGGAGGCTTTGCAGGCTTATCTGAAAATATTAATTAAACTAGTTGAGTACAATAATATATAATAGAACTAGCTGACCCATCCGCAGCTTCGCACGCGTGTTTTTCATTAAAAACATTACCCTCCTTCTGCGCAGTTGGGTAAAAAGTAACCTATGTCACCCGAGGATAATGTAAATTCCCAACAGTATAAGAATTTTTAAATCGTTCCAGTAGTTTCGGAGCATATTCAACACAAACAAACAAACTATATGGACATTTCACAAAACGCCATCTAGCCCCAAATTAAGCAACTGTGGTACAAAGTACCTACTGTGGGGACCAGATAACTGATAGAATACATATACATTATACATACTTTTTTTTGTAAATACATTCTTATAATATTTATAGAAAAACAACCAAACCCGAAACAAATATCTGTAGATCACGAAAACATTGGTTTTGCGGCGGGAAAGCGAGCCCGCAACCTCCTGAACCTCAGCCGGCTATTTGTCTACTGTGCCACGGATGTCGATTTCATCCGCCAATTTTCTGCATCTCGATAGCGCCACCTACCAGGTCCAACTATAGCTATGAACCAGCCAGGTGAAATATCTAGTACCATAGTAAACAATTTTCAAAATCAGTAAAGCCATTTAGGAAGAGAAGATTTACGAACAGATGCACACAAGAATGTTATACAACAATGACATATAACGAAAAATTGTACACAACAAATAAACAAACAAACTCACGTTTACAACATTACTATGATTAGACTTACACCTTAGACCCAAAGTCCTATTCCACTACTTCATGGAGTTGGGATGGTCAGGTTAGAAGGGGGCTAGTAAACAATACAACCCTATGCAAGACATCAGTGCTTATGTTATTCCCCCCACCCTAGAATTAGTATTAGTAGATGGCCCCTGGTTATTGTGTATTCTATTCAAACTACCCGTATTTGTGAACTCTCTTTTATAAAGATTATTTATTTATTTAGACATAATAATTTATAAAGATCTTAAATCATAAGTTCAGTTAATTCCCTCACCAATAACATCTCTTGGATCCTCATACATAGGATTCTCACTGCCATTCATCATAGACTCGGTCTTCTTCATCACCTCGTCCAGGATATTCTGCCTCATGCTGTCTCTGTGTTTTCTCGGCTGTGTGAGGTTGAACAGCTTGAGCTGTGGTGTGAAGTTGCCTGTTAGAGTGCGTTTGGATAGGTTCAGGCTTGAGATTTTACCATATTTCTGGAAGAAATAAGTTCTTTTGTTTATCAATGATTGGCAACACCTTTGGGATTATAGAAAATTTCTGTCATAAACCAAGTCCTACCCGGTGTTTCAATGAGTTAAGATGGCTGGGGCACAAGACACCCCAATATGGGATGCCAGTCAGTGTCCCCTGTCAGTCTTGTCCAGTGTCTTGCAATCAATAATGTAATACTTTGTTCTAGGTCTAGGCGATCATTACCACTTAATATCAGGTGGGCCACAGGGGCTAGCTTCCGCCGTATCAGCCGTATCAATGATACGGGGCCCCTGGGTTACAGAGGCCCCTAACGTGTGTAAGCAAAATTTAGTAAAATGTTATCCACAATGTCACTTAATCTCGTGCTTCCCGGGAAAAAACAAATAAAAAACTGTCATACGTGCCTATAGAGTTTTCACTTCAGTAGTGACAAAAGTAAAAAATAGCAATCTCTTTTTTCCCCGGGTTAAGCACCCGAAAGTTGGCAACATCCTACATCGGTTATTGCGGATTAAGTAAATTACTTAAACGGGGGAATCCCGCAATAACCGATGTACAATTACAAACCACGGAGGAGAGCAATATTTACGCGTTTTATTTCATTCCTGTTCAAATGTTATTACATTGTAATACAATACAATCTTGTTCTTCTGATTATTTATTGGTTGGAAAAACTGAAATCGTCTTCAGCTATAGATGATTTAATAAATCTATTTACCGAAAAAAAGGCAAAAAAAAGTGTATATTTAATTTTAATTATTTGGCTAGCTCAATTTCTAGGAGGAAGTGATAACTTATAATCAATAAATATTTATTTTAATTTAATGCAAGCATTTTTGTTTCTTTTGTGAGAAATCTTTACCCTTCATTTGGGCCCCCCAACTAATTTTGATGCAGGGCCCCTCCAAGGCACGATACGCCACTGGTGGGCCATAAGCTTGTAACATCTCTAGGATGTATAAAAAATAAACGAGTGTCTCCCAGCGGTCTTCTCTGCTTGTATGATTCTTGTGAGTGTGCATGCGATATGGATTCTTTTTTGAAGGGACTACTCTACATTGCAAGAGAAGTTACACTATGACAAATAAGCACTAACTACTCAACAGAAAGTAATTAAAAGCCATACCTTTGGTAAAAACTCATCCATCATCAACTGCCTTCGGAGTAGTTCCAGTTAGCTTTCATTTTACTATTCTTATTAAAACTTTACACACAAAACCAATTTTTCTGTTTCTAAAACTCCTGTGTACGTATTTCGTTCGTGACTCCAGAGCACTAAATGCTTATTTATTGGGTCACAAAACAAAGGGAAGAGTAAAGTCTGGTTAAAGTAGGTCACCGGCACGGCTCAATACGTGTCTTGCACGAAAATTTACAATTTTGGTAAAGATCTATTGATAAAACTTCTGAACGTCAAGAACTTTGTGAAATTGTCAAAAATTCTAGAACCTTGCACCTCTTGAAAAAACTTGCACCTTTCACACTTCAAACCAATGTTTTACTTGAATACAAATCATAAGACAATATTTGGCAGTAAAAGAATAATAATACGTTTTTTGGGAGAGATCAAAAACATAAACAATACAGGCACCACCTGTCCTGTATTTTGTTTGACAGTTCTGTTGTCATGGCAACTAAAACTTGTGCTTCTAGCAATGTGCAGGAAAATACCATTTGGTACAAAAATAACTTTTCTATCGCTCAGTATTTTTTCATAATTGTCAAATAATTTCTGTGATTGTCGCCACCATAAAGTTGCAATTTCAGGATCTCATACTAGTAATACAGATATTTATTGAACACACACATAGTAAGTTAATTCACTGAAAAAAAAATTATACGATAGTATTGTATAATTTTTTTAGATGGTTAACCACCCGGGTTAAAATACATGAGTGAGTTAAAACCCAATTATCACCCAAGTCATTCCACCCACTGGGTTTTTTGAGCGGGTGAAAATGAAATAAGTAGTAATTATTAACAATGACGACTAATAAAGTACCTAGGTACCTTTAAACTTCTTTAGCTCCATCTATATGTATGTATATTTATATACAGTGTTTTTTTTAACTTGGACACTACGACAGCACCCATAACCAGAGGAGATACAGGTGCAGTTTCTATTAAAACATCAGCTCGTTTTCGAAGAAAATCATTTAGGCATTAAAATTTTTTTTCGTCAAGCGTAAGTAGCGCCTTAAAATGAATCAAGTTGGTAATTTTTTTTGATGCCGATCGATGCAGTTATATGTAAGGATCGTTTTATTGTATAGGATGAAAAAAATCTGAGAAGGGAAAGTTAGTCAAATTTGATAAAATGTATTTTCATACAACAGGACAAAGCAAAATTACTGCAACAAACATTTTATTAGATTCTAATTGCACAATAAAGAAGTATTAATACAGTACCGATTAAGAAGTTTAGGTACTCCATGCTCTCATGAGCAATTCAAAAACATTTCGTATTTCAGAACAATTTTGAATTTCGAACATGGTTCTTGCATCTATCGGACTTTTTATCAGTCATTACATCATCTTATTAGTCCTATCACAGACCAATATAATTTAATAGACTGACAGTCTCAAACAAGATAATGTAACTCGATATTTGATTACCTGCTAGGACGTGAGATGTCGCTAAGAGTTACAAATCGTTAAATATATGCCAATTTTTAGCTTACTACCGCTCATAATGGTACGAAGAAAAATAGATGGCGCTATTTCCAATTACACGTGTGCGTTATTATTAATGTGACGTTGTGACGTTTACGTTGTGCGAGGTTGCCGCCCTTCAGTTTCGTTAAAACGTTAGTCTCTATATAGCAATTTTTAGAGATTTGGGCACATTTTCTCAGAATTGCCAGAACATAAAAGTTTCCGTCAAAATAGGAATTTTTGTTAGGAAAGGAAAGGATAGATATCTTTTATTCATTACATACGTCTATGATAGTACCATTACCTATCACTTAAATGCGGAAATACCTACATATTTGTAAATAAGAATACGTATTTATAGTGATGTACAGTTATGTAGAACACTTTTTGAAACCAAATAAAATTAATTTGTAAGTAGCCGGCAAATGCATACCTACTACAAGATAATACGTTCTATTAATTTGAACTGGAAACATAACTACTAAAATAATGAACACAATACGTACACAATATGTACATACATTATGTACAACAAAATATCGACTTACTAGTCGCGACTTTTGAGAAGTGAGGTTTGGCAACACAGCATGTAACAAAATTAGGTACAAAAAGCGTGACTTTGCTTGCTTCCCGGCTGTCAATGTCACGGTTCTCTTTCGTTCCCTTTGTTTCGGACTTTGTGTTAATTTTGTGTTAAACGCCATCTAGGTAAAATCGATATGCTACCTTCCCACGCCATCTGTGATTAAGCATATGAAAGTGGTAAATCATCAATATAAAATAAAATCATTAAATCTCATTTTATGGAAAATATTACTTATTCTAAAAAATGTTGAGATATTTTGGTGTGTTTTAGTGAAAGTTTATTTTTATTTGTTGGTTGCAATTGCCGCTATGAAAGTTTCCAGGCTATGAGACAGCGCCATCTACAAATAATACGGGATTTTGAGCTTTTTGCGGGTTACGATTTCTTATATGGACATTGACAGTCTATTGATATTACTAGTCTCTGGTCCTATCATGGCATTGTCAAATACGTAAAAAGTAGACTTAATTGAATCATACTTTCTCAATCGCAGTCTGGGTAGCGTTCCTTATACCACTTCAACGCATTAGTTGGGCTTCGTCGGTTGAGGAAGTATGCTTCAATTAAGTCTACTTTTTGCGTATTGGACAATGCCTAGATAGGACTAATAAGATGATGTAATGACTGATATAAAAGTCCGACAGATGCAAGCACCATGTTCGAAATTAAAAATTGTTCTGAAATACGAAATGTTTTTGAATTGTACTTAGAAAACTTTCGTGATTGATTTCAATCATTGTTATAAATACGGGATTTATCACGTACCGTCTTATCGGTGTTTCGACCGACAATGTTTTTGAATTGCTCAAAAGAGCGTGGAGTTCCTAAACTTCTTAATCGCTACAGTATTAATACTTCTTTAATGTGCAATTAGAATGTAATAAAATGTTTATTGGAGGAATTTTGCTTTGTCCTTTTGTATGAGAATACATTTTATAAAATTTGACTAGCTTTCGCTGCTCAGATTTTTTTTATCCCATACAATAAAATGATCCTTACACATGACTGCATCGATCATCATCAAAAAAAAAATTACCAACTTGATTAATTTTAAAATTAAAAATTTATTGCCATAATGTTTTTCTTCGAAAACGAGCTGATGTTTTAAAAGAAACTGCAAGTATCTCCTCTGGTTATGGGTGCTGCCGTACTGTCTAAGTTAAAAAAAAACAACATTATTTTATATATATATATATATATAATATTTGTTTAAGGAAATGTCAACCTTATTTCGAGGTGCATACAGTAAGTACATAAGTTATCTTCTGCTGCTGCCTGCCATCTGTTGTAGATTAGCTGAACTTTTTTGTAAATCGAAGCTGGTATGTTCAAAATAGAAACATCGTAAATACATTTTTTATCTATAGCAAAATTAACTCCATTATACAAGCATGAAGGAGTCTTTTTTTGCAGTTTGTATAACTTAGGCTAATTTGGGATAGGAGATATGCGTTCTGGAATATTATCCGCTACTCAGTTAATGTACTTACTTATTTACTTTACTCTACTTAGTCTAATGCGATAACAGTTTTATCGATCTCTGCTATTTATATTAAAATTCTCACAAAAATTAATAAACGTTCATCAAATAGTTTTACCCCTTACCAAAATGAAGGGTTGTTAAAATTATAACTTGTCCTGGTAATTTAGGAGTCTATGTTTGTGTCATCGGGTAACCTCAAAAAGTAACAACATTTGTATGGTGTTATTTGTCAGATAGCTATGTGGAACTTTATCAGGAACCTGTGAAATGGGCCCTAAGTGTTAAAAACGACGAATAAAACTTACGTCTTTTAGTTTTCAACTGGTAATAACGACATATATTTATTCATGCGCATTATTATTTACATCATGATCTTCGCAAAAAATAGTTCCATTTCTGTAGGTAAATAATAATGATCTTAGTAAGTTTTAGTCAAATATTGAACTAGATTATCCTTAGATTATAGATAACAGCACCCTTTTGTATCCTATAACATTTTAATCAAACCCAAAATCGGGTCCAATCGATAATTACAATATTTTGTGTCACCGCACTGGCTGAGTAGTGGTAAAAATATGTTTTAAGGAAATGTCATGTCTATTCTGTTTCCCTATTTTTTTATTTGCCAATGGCAAATGCACAGAACCGTGCGACGCCAGGAAAGAAAAATAAAAAGGAAATGTCAACCTTATTTTGAGGAGCATACAGTAAGTACATAAGTTATTTTCTGCTGCTGCCTGCCATCTGTTGTGGAATTGCTGAACTTTTTCGTAAATCGAAGATAGTAGATTCAAAATAAGAAACGTCGTAAATACTTTTTTTTATCTATAGCAATTTGCCAAGTCAAGCGTGCGTAAAGAAGGTTTACTTAGTAATAATCGATCTAAATTTAATTCCGACTTTTATTAATTTTCCAGCTTTAAGCATCTATTAGAACGCTACTATTAATTTAATATTTTAATTACGTACCTAGTAGGTACCTACCAAAGTGGGCACCTATCTTATTTTAACTTTGGCATTAAAATAGCCAAACACCCGTTTTCACCCAGCAAAATGGGTGAAAATGGGTTAAAACCCAAATCACCCGGTTATAACCCAAATGGGTAGAATGGGTTTTTACCCATTACCCATCCCTTGTATTGTAACAATACAAGGGAAACTGATTGACCTAATATGCATATGCCACACTGACAATCTGACATTATTGTCTTTTCCCAAAACTAAAGAGGTCAAAAGAGATCCTAACACATAAGAAAACTTACAAAATAAAAATAAAACATTTTTCTACAATAAACATTGGCTGAAAACAACTAAGATAACATTTTGTTTCCTAAAAATACAAACTTAGGCATATGGCTTTAGTCATAATGTCTGCGACAATGAATCAAAGTGCAATTCAGATGATTTCGAACTATGAAAACTCCAAACGTACAAAGCATAAAGACATAAAAGTTTATTTTGTAAGAGACATTGCTGCAAAGAAACAGATAACCATAAAATATGTGAGGAGTGAGGAGAATGTCGCAGACATTATGACTAAAACCTTAGGCCCTAATAAATTTGTATTTTTAAGAAAGCAAATGTTATCTTTGTTGTTTTTTTTTGGGTTCGTTTTTTTTTGTTTTGCAATTTCATGTCGTTTTTTTAAAATGACTAGAAACTGTTGAGGGTGTTAGAATCTCTTTAGTTTGGGAAAAGACAATACTATCAGATTGTCAGTGTGGCATGTTGGGCATCATGTCAATTAGTTTCCCTTGTAATGTATCCATATTCTACAGTGAATAAACTTACGATGTGTCCAAATAAATATCTGTATTACTAGTGATGAGATGAGATCATGAAATTCTAACAAAATTCCTCTGGACCCTCACGGTGCGCGACCACATCGTCTCCAAGGTGTGTGGATGGATTTTCTGCCGATAGCGTGTGGTGCGATGCTTTAAGGAAGGAGGTGGCTTTAAGACGGAGTCACCATGTCAAACGACTCATCAGAACGCCACTCATTAATCAAGCGGTTGAACACAGACAGGGAGGGAGGCAAAATCTCACCTGAGACCAGTGTCTCCATAAGAAAATCGAGATTTACCCCAAGGGTAAAAAATACGGTGTTTCTAGACAAAATTACGGTGAATCTGCTAAAAGTGTACCGTGCAAATTACGGTGTAATTTTTCAAAGGAAAATAACATCGTGAACCAAATAAAAACCGAATATTTTTTTTAAATTATAATTAATCCCGTAAAAAGAATAAAAAACTGTATTGATTTGAGGCCAACTAAAGACACGTAATTATTATCAAAGAATAAAATATAACTTGTGAAATAGGATAAATTAAACAGTACATAATTTCTATTCTTAATCAGACTCTCCTAGCATGACAGTGCCTTTTTCGTAAATTGATTTATTCATTTTCGACAACATGTCGTTAGTTGGTTTGAAGTCAATACAGTTTATTGCATTTCTTTTTATGGATTGCTGGGTTAAAATATTTCCTTTATCGTTTTAGTGAGAAGTTTGTTCCGTTTTTTTGTTTTGATATCATTGACTTGGCTGAAAATGCGCTCGCACTCGGCATTTGAATGCGGCAGCTAAAGCACATCCAGCATGAATTTCGGAAGTTCCATAAATTTCCGTCTACATCCTCTAACACTAAAATCAGAAATAAATAGAATAGTACAATATTAATAGTTATGTCCAAACCAAATCAATAAAAACTGTTAAAATAACCAACCTTGTGCCAAAATACATCAGGTTTTTCAAATACAGCATATAGGCCTTTTATTTGTTTGTCTAGTGTTTTAGGACCCGCGTGGCAAAATGTTAAATAAATTCATGATTGTATCCTTCCATCAGCCGATGCCAACATACACAATTCAGGGCACAATTTGCCAAGCCTTGATGTTAGTTTTGCGTATGCGTTTGTGGAGATAGACTTTTCGATATTATGGGATTCCCGGCAACTAGGAGCAGTGCTGCCATTACAAAATTTATTGAGTTGACTGACTGAGATTCGTTTTACGCAGTACATGGTGAAATATTTACAAAAACGTAGTTAAAATGATAATACGGTGATTCATGACATGGTAATACATGTTTACCTTGACGGTAGAGAAAGACCAGATTACGGTGGATCTACGGTAATTACCGTGTATATGGAGACACTGCCTGAGACTTACGGGCGCAATTATGATGAATGTTTGTCGAGAGTTTAGTACGATTTTTATTTATGTAGTGGCAACATTATTTAGCTGAGATGCAAGCGCCATCTAGTAAAACTGCTAAGAACCTGTAAAGGTCACTGTATTCACAGAAAAAGTAGATGTAATACGTACTGTATTTTTATAGATAGCAGCACTAGCGCGCTAGTGCCTAACCAACGTACTAAACGACCAAATTAAAAATCTAGCAGAGTACACTTCCTCATAGCAGAATTACATACTATAAGATTTATTAGTATCATAGAAAGATGCTCATGCGCGAAAACAGCTGAGCGATATCAGCGACATATTGCGGCCTCTTTCCGAACTAATCAGTCGCATCATGTCTGCCCGCCGGCTCGGTGTATGACTATTATTGTGCATTGATAACCTACAAAACAGTGTGTTATCACTCCGTCCCTTGATTTTCGGAGTTCCTAACGAATTAATAGCAATCCTTGCATTCGTTTCAGTAAGAGCATAGTTATTATTGTTTTATCGTCACAACAGTAATCTAACTTTGTGTATAGTATACCTGACACTGAATACGCATTTCGCCGTATCCTTCGGAAGCGTTATCGATTTTAATTCTACAATGAACGTTACGTTTTGTTTACTTTTTAATATTGTGTAATATTTTTGAAAATAATGTTCCTGCTGTGCAGTTTTTGCCGCTAGTGTTGTGTGTGTGGATCGATTCAATTATGTGCGAGAGTTCGCGCGAGGGTTCGTGTTTTGGATGACAGAAAAATGGAATTTGAGAACGACTTTAGCTTGAAAGAATGGGCGAAGGACAAGCCTTTGTCCATTCTTCAGCTGGATCCGGCGGACCGTGCGGTTTTAAGGATAGCAGGTAGGTTTTACCTCGCATTTTTGTAGACAAAAGTTCGAGTATGGTAGGTACTTACTCAATTCATCGCCGGTGATTTTCATGACTGATTCGTTGTATTTTGTGGTAATCGGGTCACGTTATCGTGCACGCTAATGAATACTCTGAGATTATGTTTGCACAGCCCTGATAATACTAAGCCTACTCGCCTAGTTTATATTTAGCTTTAAAACAAGTGCCTACCTACTATTTGTTTTGCGTGTTTAGGTAATACCTACCTATCGCCCGTTGTTTTCACTTTCTAACTAAAGCATGGTCTATAAAGTCGTAACAAAATGTAAGTGTAGAATCTAGGTAGGTATCTACCTATAATATAATGTTGCGTATTTGTTTTGAATTAAGTACACTTTCATTTAAATTACACATTTTTTCTACTTAACAACCACCTGCCGTTAACAATTTTCAAAAATGGAATACCTAGGTACATAATATTAAATAATACCTATTCTTTCTTGGCAAAGAGTTCAAGGTTATTTTTTTAAATGCAGGGTTGGCAAGCGCAGGCCTGTTCGTTTCGTACCCATAGTTGCCATCCAACCGGGTGGAATAACCCCATGTCGTGTGACTTTCCCATGACACGCCATAGACTAGGCTAACTTATGGTTTTATTTTATTGTCGTGACCGCGAAAGTTGAACAAAGAGAAAAAGGGAAATTGTACAATAATGAATAGGTAGTTACCTAGTACCTACTGTACTTAGTAGGTACTTACTCTAATTTTCTACATTTAAAATGAATGCACGTAGTATTCATTTTACTTAAATGTTTGTAGAAAATTATCTACCTACCTACATAGGCACGCATATATTGCATTTGACTAGGTAGGGTAGGTAAACAGACACAATGGTATACAGGCGCCTTCGCAAATTTTTGCGTGTGGTACCTACCTACGTAGGTACCTACTTACTAGTGGTTCTGTGAGAACAGTAGACCTCGCGTCGCAACTACAAAAAGTAATTTGCGCAACAAAAGTAACGAAGAAAATCCAGTTTTAAATAGAATTTCAGGTGCTTGAATTTTCCAATACGCTTACTTACATAAGTAGACTTTTGAGCAAAGTATTGGTAGGTAGGTATAAGATTTAGCGATTACTCGCGTTCCCTGGGCCCTAGGAGGTCTAATCTGGTGTTTACGGGTTCGTCTCGTGAAGGCAGAAAGGACTGCGTGGTCTGATTTGTATAGGTACCTACTTAGGTAGGTAGAATTTTTCCGAAAAAAAATCAAAAATTGAAATCCGACAATAAATAACGCTACAGCATACCCCCCCCAATCAATCATTATTTCCCCCCAATCAAAAAAAGAGATCGACTAAAAAAATTAAATAAATCAAGGAACTTGTGTGCCAATTTTCGTCAAAATCGGTTGAAAAATGCGGCCTCTAGGCGAGAACAGACAGCCGGACAAAATCATTTTTTGGCCAATCTCGAAACTCAGACAACTACCTACCTACTAGCATGCTACTACTATATAATATAATATAAAATATATTACTGCTTAGTAATGTACGTATTCATCAAAGAAAGACTGCCCTAATAAAACCAGCCCTTTCATTTTACTAAGTAGGTACTTACCTCCTTCCCAAAGAAAGTATCTGCCTAGCCTGATGTACTAGGTACTACCACAGCATAGGAACAGAAGTTAAGTTGAGTTCAACAAGCGAAAACAGATACCTGCACGCGTGCGTACGCGGATCTCGGATCAATTCGGTCGAAGCGTCCAACAAATTGATCCGAGATCCTCCTCAATTCCTCATACGCGCGCGTCTGTGTTTATGGTTAATAGGTCTAGGCTTCTACAGATATTTTAACTCACGAAGATCGGTCTTAATTGTGTGTAAACCACACCACCTAACACGCAAAGGTTAACTGGAAGAGAATGCTTGCTAGCATAGACGACCTCCGTGGTGCAGTGGGCGAATAGCCGGCTGAGACGCAGGAGGTAGCGGGTTCGATTCCCGCTGCGGAACAAATGTTTGCATGATCTACAGATATTTGTTCCGGGTCTGGTTGTTTCTCTATGTATTATAAGTATGTATTTACAAAAAAAAGTATATAAGTATTCTATCAGTTATCTGGTTCCCATAGAACAAGCTCTGCTTAGTTTGGGGCTAGATAGCGCTGTGTGAAATGTTCAGAAATATTTATTATTATTATTATATTTATTAAATTCGCTTATGTACAGATACTAATATAAAGAAACTAACTAAGAATTAATCTATCTCTCTTATATAAAATTATATTTAAGTAGGTACTTCTTCTCCGCCGTATCTCAAACAATGCTTTGAATTTCTAAATCTATCCAATCCCCGCAATATGCATTCTTCCACTTCTCAGCCCATAATTCAAACTTCTTCAGTAACTCGTTTACGGTACGAGCTGTCCGATTATGGAATGACTGGCCTGTTTCCATGAGACATGTTATATCATTACCTATTTTTAATAAAAACCGGCCAAGTGGGAGTCGGACTCGCGCACGAAGGGTTCTCTACCATTATCTATAAAAACGGCAAAAAAATCACGTTTGTTGTATGAGAACCCCCCCCCCCCCCCCCCCCGTAAAAATTAATTTTATGTTAATTTAATTATTTATTTTAACTCAATATTCTGTGAATATTTGAAGCGATTACCTGTTGCCGTTATCAATATCGAGAAAAAAACACGTTTGTTGTATGGGAGCCCCCTATAAATATTTGTTTTATTTTAATTAAATTATTTATTTTAAAGTGAATATATAATTAAATATTCTGTGAATATTTCAAGCGTCCACCTGTTGCCGTTATCAATATCTAGCAAAAAAATCACGTTTGTTGTATGGGAGCCTCCTATAAATATATATTTTATTCTGTTTTTAGTATTTGTTGTTATAGCAGCAACAGAAATACATCATCTGTGAAAATTTCAACTGTCTAACTATCACGGTTCATGAGATACAGCCTGGTGACAGACAGACAGCAGTCTTTGTACCTACTTAATAGGGTCCCGTTTTACCCTTTGGGTACGGAACCCTAAAAATGAGGTCTACAAACTGTACTTAGCAGCTTCTTTAGAGTAAACATTGTATGTCCTTACTTATTGTACTTCCTATATTGTTAAATTATCGTGTATTTTATATTTATTTATGTAAGTAGTAGGCTATGTAGTGTAGGTTATATTATAGGTTTAGTTATTTATTTACATTTATCCTACATACATAGTTAGGTATTTATTGTAACACCGCCTCCTCACACTTTTTTTTAATCCAGTCCATCCAAAGGTTGTCTGGAAGAGATAGCTTTGAGCGATAAGGCCGCCCATTGTAACACCATGTTATATTAAGTTTTATAGGTTAAGTTATTGTAATTTGGTGTAACAATAAAGAATTATCTATCTGTCTATATTCATTTTTGTGCAATAAAGAATTTTCAATTAGTCAACCTACCAACAAGATAAAGACTTTCTTTGTACCTAGTTACCATTGTATTTTATAGGTATTGTGATATTAGGTATTATGTTAACTCAGTTGTGTTATCTGTAAAAACCTTTGTAATGTCCAATATATTATTTTTCTTTATTTTCATTCTTTCTAAGAAGCTGGTCAAACCATAACAATTGTATAATTGCTCTACTCTAAACATCCAGGGGTCAAGTAAGACCAGCAAGGGGTCAATAAAAAACACATTTGTAGTTGATGATAAGGTGGTACTAGCCAAAACCGAAAAACATGGCAAGTGGTCTATGAGCTTGGGGACCTCTGTTCTACAGCTGTTAAGAAAGGTAGTGATTGACCTGAAGTGAAGCACACAAGTGCGCGCGTGTATACCTATACGCATGATAACTACAAGTATGGCTCGCCCTTCGTAAGTTAAAACAACTAGGGTCAATGTGGGTAAGTAGTGGTATGTGGTAGTAAACAGTTTCGAAAAAAAAATTGGTTGTAGTACTGTTACCGTCATAAAAAAAGCATGATATCGTGGTGTAGTAATTTTTTTCAAGTACCTCAGGGATTAAGTTAGTTAGAGAAAAAACAATTATTAAGACCTTTTAGCACATCTAATTTGTGTTTTAAATAAAGTTTACATTTACCCCAACATATTATTTAATAAACTACCTTTTTGGGGTATTTGTAAACATGTTATTCTAAATGATATGCTAAATAATACAGAAAAATTATCACGTAGTGCTAAAACTAGGTCTCTGTAATAAGTATATTATTCTCAAAAGCGTTTATAGTAGGGGGTAAATCAGAACAAACTAAAAATGTCTTTAGTAACCCTATGAACTGCTGAGGTAAATGGAAATAATTAACTGGTTTTGAGGTAATTGTAACCTGAATGATTATGTAAGTCCAACATTCTTACTAAATATAGGGGGGTAAATTGAAACAATTTTGTACAGTATTTATTAGACATTTATTTTAAGAAAATCATGCTTTTTCAAACACATCTATTGGTTTTTGAAACTTGTAAAAAATATTTCTCATTTTAAAGATATAAGTGGCTCTGGTAACAGTCCGATAATATCCGTAATAGGCACGCAGCTTGTGTCCTTCTCATTGAGCGCAAAGACTTGTTTCGAAGAATCAACTCTCTATATAGAGGTTATTACTATTTCATTAGTATCTTCTTCATCAATACCATCAACCATAGGAAACGAAACACAGTAGCCAGCTTTTTCCTCCTTTAAACTGTTCATAGTTCTATTTTTAGCTTCGTTACGTATTCTCCAGCCAAAAACTTCAGTTCCTCTTTGTGGCAAAAATGACCCATTCATGCCCTTGCCTTAAAGCAACTGACAAGATGGTGCTCGACACGATCAGTTAATGCTTTCAAAACTCCACCGCCCATATTGTCCAAGGGTCCCATTTTTCTTTTCTTAACTTTTATTCGGTGGAATATAACAGCAGAGGGAACCCCAAATTACTCGCTCGCTTCTCGAAAAGTCTTTTTTATCAGTCACGTTATCTACGCTTCGCCTAACATCTTCTAGGAAGTAACTCGGTGGTTCCTTCTTACGTGCACATATGTCCTCGTCGTTTTAGTTAATTTCAATATGAAGACAGCACTGAAATAAAATTGTTTACAATCACCCCCTATCATCATCATCATCATCCACAGCCTGACTTCACCCATTGTTGGGTAAGGGCCTCCCCAAGTTTGCCATCCACCACGATCCTGCGCTAGTCTCACCCACTGAAGGCCCACGACCTTTACGATGTCGTCCACCCATCTCGCTGCTGGTCGTCCTACCCACTATCACCAACAAACAAATTATGAAGCAAAATTGTATTGTTTCCAATTCCCACACACATTTACATTTACCTCATATTGTGTTTACATTTTACCCGATCCACTAAATGTTGAGGTAATTGTAAACACGCGTTCAAAAATAGTCTGACACTATTTAGAGATAAAATAAAACCCCAAACGTGCAAATCAATCCACTTTCAACTAATTAGTGAATAGGTTTTATCACTTACATCGATAGTTTTCGTAGAATAGTAAATATTATTGACCACTTGAAAACTGTATTTTAATTAATTTTACAAAAAATAATCAAGCACAACAAACATCTGTTTTCTGACCTCTGACACTGAAATTGCAAATTGGCCGTCATAGATAATGGACTATGGATACGTTCCGTATCACTAAGAATCTTCTAAACGTAAAAATTAAGAAATTATTGAATGCGTTTCCATTTACCTCTGTTTACATTTACCCACATTGACCCTATACCTTTGCCTGTAAAACATTGACTGAAGAAGTCACGAATTACCTTCGTACAATAGAGTAGATAATACTAGTTATTAGGACTAGTCTACCTACCTATCATCTACTAAGCTACGAAGTCATTTTGTTGTTTTTCTAGTTAGCTATTTTACCTGTGTAGTAGGTACCTACTACAAAAACGTACAGAAGTCAAGTTTAGTACTTAAATCGAGCGATGACAGTTATAGGAGATGGTCACCACATCATAATATGTTTGTTCCATCTCGAGCTCGAATACAAAAAAAAATCAATCTTTACAAATATTACAAAGTCAGATTCTGTATCTCTGTTTATTACGTTTTCGCGACTAAACGGCTAGACCGATTTGGATAAAATTTGATATTAGATAGATTATGACCGGTATTGAGACATTTTGAGCTTCCTTTACCCTACTGGACGGGAGAGTAAACGTTTTTATTGACAAAGAACGCGAGCTCGCGTTCGGGTCGGTTAGTAAATGCATAAAATGTTACACCTTATATAACCCCCTACAATTGCATTAATGTGTTATAACGGTTATCAGTTTAGCCACCTGCCATTTCCGTCACTAATACAAAAAGTAATTAAAACTCATTGCAATAATGGGGTGTTATCTCCTACTCCCTTTAATGTTATCAAATAATACGTTCAAAGAGGTAACAAAAAAACGGGTCTCTTTCTTAAATAACTTCGTTAAAATTCGTTTATTCGTTTATTTACACTTAAATATAACTTTACAGAATGTAACTCTCTCTCCAGTAACTCGTCTCATGAACTTTCTTGTTGTTTTTATCGTAATTATAAATTGCCTAAAAGAATTAAGTTGAATCTACTGACGTAAACAAGGAAATTAATAAACTATTTATTAGATTGTGACTGATTTCACCAAACGAACAAAGAACGAGCCTTATTCGTACCTAGCCAATACCATCTGAAGAAAATTGATTAGCTATGTCGCCTTACCGGTCAAAGTACATTTCCTCTCTCCGTCCTGCTCAATCCTCATTACAATTGCATCATACATCCCTTTCGCACTAAAACAATACTGGCCTTCATTCCTGAACAAACCCTTTGTTCTATAATTAAATCTGGAACTCCTTACTTTTATGACGACGTATTATTTCTTTTTGCTGCTGGCCAGTTGGACTTTGAAGTACCTCCATTTGTGTGTTTTATATTTTTTAATAGTAAAATTTACTTTATTTTGACCGACACGTATAAAAAGGTAATATCATGAAAAGTTTTCATTTGTTTTATATAATGCAATGATCCCTACAAAATACAGAACCAAAAATGGAAGTTGAAGTACCTAGCAGTTGAGATGAATTAGCAGTTCAAAAGTGTAAAATTTAGTAAATCAAATACTTCTGTTTCGGCGACTGTACATTTCTTTTTAGCCCCTGGAGCCAGAAATACGTTATTTCATTAAAAATGTCATTCCTAGTACCAACTAAGTTAACCAAACCAACCTCTTATAATTTTGAAACTAGGGCACATTATTTTCACTTAAATTGGCGTAAGTACACCATGATTTGTGAGTGTTCAGTTCACCAAGGAATTTGTATGTTCACGGATTAACCCACAAACCATGGTTAAATATCCTCTGATTGACTTCTTGATGTTCTTCTTCCTGCGTTTTTCCCACATTACGCGGGGTCGGCACAACATGTATTCCTCCTCCACATCTCTTTCACCCGTCAGCTGCGTTGTCACTTCCTTCTTATCCATATCATTCTTCACAGAGTCTCATCTCGTCCAACCTTCCTCCACTTCTATATCCACACTCATATCACTCATTTAGTCACATGATTTTCTTCTCGACGCATGATATGCCCATACCACGCTAGCCTCTTACTCTTCAATTTTTCTATCACTGGCGCTACTTTTAAACTTCATCTAATATACTCATTCCTTATCGTATCCATTCTCGTTACCCCACACATCCATCTCAACATTCGCATTTCCGCCGCGTGCACTCTTCTTTCATCCGTCCCTTTCGACGACAGGTCTTATGATCGTCTTGTAAATTTTTCTCTGAAGTTTAAAGGGCATTCGAGGATCGCACGTTGTTTCTGTAACCTGTCGCCATTTCATCCATACGCATATATTATATTTTTAACTTCTTGATGTTAAGTACTTATTATTTTTAAACTATTTGGGGTTTTCCAAAAAACCAAAGACATTAATTAGCGATGATAAGATCATTATGGTTTCCTGTAAATAAGCATACTCACAGCATACCAACTTATCTAATTAATATACCAGTTAGTAAAACAATTACGGTTTAGTAATGTAGGCCTAACCAGAGCTAAGCCGGTTGAGAGCAAATTAACAAATAACTTTAAAATAATTCCGTAAGGAATGAATGAGACGTGAGAAAGTCATAAAAAAATCAATTCAACGAATGCTAAAACCAGTTTCCGAAACACGAATAAGTTCTTTATCGCGAGACAGATTCAGTACGCAAAACTTGTTTGAATCTCGCGATTTGAATGTCAAAGAAATAAATTTAAAACGTCTTGTCCGGTATAAAAATATTATTTAATCTCGATTGTGGTCAGTATAAGATCATTATGACGTCCACTGCTGAACATAGGTCTGCCCCATACATTTCCAGAGCGACCGATCTTGTGCGTCCTTCACCCAACTGCTCCCAGCAGCCTCAGCTCGTCTTTCCATCTAGGTTGGGTCATGCGCTTCGCTTTCAAGCCCGTGGTCTCCAATTGAGAACCATTCTGCTCCAACGGCCGTCAGTTCTGTGAGCTATGTCAGTTACCTACGTTACTGCATAGTTGATGGGTAATCCGGAAGTATGTAGTTGATCGAACGAAGCGAGATCTCTAAATCAACTTGGGCAAATCGGCGTTTTATGTATGTACCTAGTCAGGTCATAAATTCTGTCACATGTTTAATATAAAATAATTGAAACAAGTTTATTCATTATGTAACCATTTATATACCAAAATGAACTTAACAAAACATAGATTCTTATGACACTAAAGTTTATTCAAAATGACCTCCGTGATTTTGAATACAGGCCTTCAATCTGCGCGGCCAGTCGTCTATCGCAGCACGAACGAGGTCCATGTCAATATCGGCGGCTGCCTTAATCAAGGATGTCTTGAGTGACTCCAAATTGGGATGAGGCTTTGAGCACGCCTTTTCCTCCAAGTGTTGCCATATCTTGTAATCTAACGGATTCAAATCTGGACTGCAGGAGGGCCAGTCTTCGTGCCGGATGAAGTCGATTTCACGCGCCGCCAGCCAGTCTTGTGTGCTCTTCGCTCTATGAGCTGGCGCCGAATCTTGTTGGAATACCCAGTGCCTGTTATTGAACATGGTATGAGAAACAGGTTCCACAAGGTTCGTCAGAACTGTAGTTTGATACACAACTGCATTCGTTTTTACACCTTTCTCACAAAAATGTACCTCTGTTAAGCCCTAATAAGAAACTCCCAACCATGAGCGAGGATGGAAAATGACCTCGTTGGACACGCGGAATACGGTTGCTCGCTTCTTCACTACTGTGTGCGTACACCTTATCATTTTGTTTGTTGTAGCTCTTTTCTACGGTAAAAAATTTTTCATCCGAAATAATAATTTCCCGATATTTTTTTCCCGCGTACCGCTGCAACAAAGCGCGACATCTCTTCAGTCTCAGGTTCATTAGACGAGCATTCAAACGATGTCCTGTTTTTCTTCGATATGCCCGAAGCCCTAAGAGTCTTCATTTAACACCCTTTTCACCGTGGTTCTGCTTAACCCCATCTGAAGGGCCAACAGTTTCTGCTTACGTTTGGGATTTCTTTGAATTCGCGCCTTCACAGCTTTTATCACTGCTGGAGTCCGAACAGACCGAAGGCGACCACTTCTTGACCTGTCATCTACACTAGAGTCTTCATTGTATCGTTTGATGGTGCGATAAACGAATCTTTTGGTGATATTCAAATTTTTCAGTATGTCTAAAATTTGAATTGGCGCGTAACCGCAACGATGCAACGCAATAACTGCAACACGGTCTTCTTTAAGCGTCTACTCCATATTTAAAAATGAGTAAAATTCTAAAAAGTATACATTTTTATTTTCATGAACAATTCGAAATTCGAATTCTATAAAATTTTTTGTGGCCAGCATTCTAAAAGAAAAGTTTTTACTGTGTGACAATACTTATGACCTGACTAGGTATGTTTGTCCGAGGATAACTTTCGAAGCGTTGATCCGATCACCGTGAAATTTAATACATAGATAGGTAGGTAGTATGGCACAATTTTGGTGTGACTAAATGAGCAAAAATGTTGGGGAGTTGTTGAGATATTGGGGTTCAAGAGGGGTAAAAATAAATGAAAATGAGGCTGGTCAAATGGGACGTCAAATGAAAGGTATTCATTAGTACATTTAGACTCCGTTTTTATTTTTCGTAAACTCTTTATAGTTTTTGAGTTAGTAGTCATAATAAAAACTCATCTTTGACAAAATTCACAGGGCTACACCCCACAGTGCTGTAACACAAATATAGGCAAAAGTCTGAAATCCAAAATAACTGCAATTTGTACCCCAAAAAAGAGTAACCACAGTAGGTACATGAACTCCTGTTATTTGTAAATTGAATGAAACTGTAGGTCAAGTTATTTGGTTATTTATTTCGTGACACTATTTTGATAGTCAAAGATATCCAGAATTTTTTTTTGTTTTAATCGGAGACTCGCGAGATCTCAGTTCGGGGCGGACCACTAGTATAATATGGTTAGTAAAAAAGTAGTATATAAAGGTGCTCAGAAAGATCATAGGCCTGGTGCGACGAGAAGATGGCACTCTGCGAGTGAGGAAGAATCGGGAGGTAGCGGACTGGTGGCGGAACCCAAAATCATAGGCGAAATAAAATCTCATCGATTACGCTGGCTCGGTCACGTTGAGTTAATGGGGAACGATCGTACTGCCAAACGCGCCCACCTAGGAATGCCAGTCGGCCGACCCAGATATCGCTGGAAGGATGGAGAAAGACCATCGCGCTCTAATTGTCAGAAGGGCAAGAAGTGGCGCGGAATAGGGACCCGTGGCGTCTTGTAGTGTCGGAGGCCAAGAGCCGTTTCGGGGTTGATGCGCCAGGGTAGTAAGTAAGTATATTATGGTTGCATTAAACTTAGTCCATTTCTATAATCACTTACCCGCCTAGCCACTTACACAATCATCGTAAAACAAAAGGTGACAATGTCAATTCTTGCAAGTATTACTGGCCGGCTAAAGAGGATGTTACTAATTTGGGAGTTCGTTCACCTAAGTTTATATGAGGGGAATACGCTAATTGTAACTTTGGTATTATCTAGTTTTTAACTGACTTTAAAAGTAGGAGGAACTCCTCAATTCGCTGCATTTTTTTAACGTATTGTTACGAGCTGAGGGTTCGGGATAAAATAATTAAAATGAATCTAACCAAAATAACACTTTTAATCAACAGTAAAATGCAAAATACACGATCTTAATCAAAACACACTAATTCAAAAAAAAACATGAGTATTAGGTCAAGTGGGGCGTCAAATGAAAGGTCTTCATTAGTACATTTCGACTTCGTTTTTATTGTTAGTAAAGTCTTCGTAGTTTTTGAGTTATTAGCCATAATAAAAACTGAACTTTGACGAAATTCACAGGGTACACCAGTGACCCCACAGTGCTATAATCAAATATAGGGAAAAGTGTGAAATCCAGAATAACTGCAATTACTACCCCAAGACCTAAAAGAGTAACCAAATTACATGAACTCCCGTTATCTGTAATTTGAATGAAACTGCAGGTCAAGTCAGTTGGTTATTCGTTTCGTGGCACTATTTTGATAGTCAAAGATTAGGTACAAATTATATTTTTTGTTTTTATTGGAGACTTACGTGATCTCAGTTCGGGGCGAACCACTAGTTTATTGCAGTAATTAAAACAGCACAAACCAATGACACTAATTATTAATTAAAATAGCTTACAAAAAGATTACAAAATTGACCTACGTAAGCAATTTATTATTATAAAAAAATATTCACATTTGCCTCAAAATGTT
Organism: Philereme vetulata; assembly: GCA_918857605.2. Lineage (NCBI taxonomy): Eukaryota > Metazoa > Arthropoda > Insecta > Lepidoptera > Geometridae > Philereme > Philereme vetulata. Next base: position 4,580,154 of record OU975422.1, on the reverse strand, counting down.
TTGGTGGGTGAGATCGATAAGGTAACCTTTGACTTTGGGGTTTCCCGAATCTTGTACCTATTACTGACATTCCCAATTTTTAGGGTAATAATATTATCTACGTATAATATTTATCTACGTATCTCAGCCAGAAGTAAAGGTCTCTGTATCCAACATCAGATAAACTAATAATGATGAATATTTCACACAGCGCTAATGCCCCAAACTAAGCAGAGCTTGTACTATGGGAACCAGATAACTGATAGAATATTTTTGTTATTGTATGTTCTTATAATATACTAGCTATTTTTCAAACTTTCGCGATCACTGTACATAATTATTGATTAAAACGGGTATTTATCGCGTATGTACCTTTTTTATTTGTTATCCCGACGTTTCGGCTGTGTTGCAAACAGTCATGGTCTCGGGCTGACTGGCCCGAGAGCGTGACTGTTGTTTTAATCAATAATTAATATACTAGCTGCCCGTTCTGGCTCGGAACGGGTGGACATTTATATAAAAAAAAATATGGCTTATATTTTTACACCTCGGGTTAAATAGTGGTTCGCCCCGAACTGAGATCTCGCGAGTCTCCGATTAAAACAAAAAAATAATTTGTTGTAATCTTTGACTATCAAAATATTGCCACGAAATAAATAACCAACTAACTTGACCTACAGTTTCACTAAAATTACAGGTAACGGGAGTTAGTGTATGTGGTTACTCTTTTTTGGGGTACAAATTGCAGTTATTCTGGATTTCAGACTTTCCTATATTTGTGTCACTTAAGCTACACGCATACTAAATTACAGCACTATGGGGTCACTGGTGTACCCTGTGAATTTTAGTTTTTATAATGGCTAATAAAAACTATAAAGAATTAACGAAAAATAAAAACGGAGTCTAAATGTACTAATGAATACCTTTCATTTGATGTCCCACGTGGCCAGTTAGCTTCCTTTTCATTTTTTTTTACCCCTCTTGAACCCCAATATCTCAACAACCCCCCAACATTTTTTGCTCATTTAGTCACATCGGAATTGTGCCATCACTATGTATTAAATTTCATGATGATCGGATCAACGCTTCGAAAGTTATCCTCGGACAAACATACATACATAGATACATACAACGCCGATTTGCCCAAGTTGATTTAGAAATCTCGCTTCGCTCGATCAATTATTGAAGTTTTAGTAGTGATCCCTGATTTTTTCTAGTAATAGAGATAGCCTATGTTACTTAGGGATAATATATCATTCTTATGGTGAAATAATTTTTGAAATGGGACCAGCAGTTTTTGAGTTTCTTCCATAACAAACATATAAAATACAAATCTTTCCTCATTATAATATTATATAGTACTTAAATATAGAAGTATAGATAGAACAATACCCAAACCAGGAACAAATATTTTTTAAACCATGCACACATTTGTTCCGCAAAAGGAAACGAACCCGGCAAGCTCCTGCGTCTCAGCCGGCTATTCCCCACTTCGCCACAGAGGTCGTCAATGGCAGTCACTTTGTCCAATAATTGAATATTAGGCTCTAATTGCACTCTTATTAGTATATATACCTATAGAGCGTGTATTGCATACTAGATTGCTACTAGCATGCGTCACCCAATTTCCACCAGGACCCCAGTTACAGTAGTTAAATGGCAATCGTGATCGTTTACAGCTTCATCAATGCCAAAACTCCTAGAACATCATAACGGACACCATCCGTAAATGATAGCGTCAAAATGATCATCATTATAATTTTGCTATGTAATTGAGAGGCTGGAAGACTAGGCTATACCAATTGGAGCCTATGAAATATAATTCACTAATATCAACCTATTGATCATTTGACAATTACCTAAATAATAGTATTATTTTTGATTCGTTTTTATTGATTATTCTATGGTCATTATCACATTTGTTGTATAATTATTTTCTATTTAATTCATAGAGTTAGTGTTTTTTGTAAAATGTTAATATTAATAATTTGCACGCTGTTTATCGGCGAAGTAGGTATGTGAATCCTACATAACGGAAAATGCTTTACGCCTGTCTTCCAACTCGGGGAGAGCTGAAGGGGTGTGTTGGACTCTCCGTAGGTTAACAACCAACGGTATACCAACTAAAAACCCACCGATTATTCCATCATTCCATATTTGTATGTATTAGTTTATATGTTTATTAGTATAATCAATAGGTATATTTTATTTTGTGGGTTCTGTTTATGTCTGTACTCTTACACCGCCGTTTTTTGATTTTGTTTATTCTGTCCATCCAAAGGTTGTCTGTAAGAGATCGCTTTTAGCGATAAGACCGCCCATTGTACCTTTATTTATTGTTTATTTCCATTAATACTGTATTTTTGTTTGGTGTGCCATAAAGAGTATTTCATTCATTCATATCATTTATTCATTCATTCTTTTCATACATATATTCATTCATTCATTTCATTTATTCATACATTTAATTCATTTATTTATTCGTCATTCATCTCACTGCCACTGCCATCATCAGACCTGTAGCAACTTATGTACTTACCATACTTCTAGCAAATAAATTTAATTTAATTTCAATGCAAATGCTTGAAGTGTTAGCAAATGTATGCGTGGCTCTGAGAAAGTTCACAACCGCAACCACGTGAACATTTTTCCCTCGCTTTGAAATACTCACACGCGGTGTAGACGCACCTAAAAGGCCAAGAATAAAGATCCTGCTTGAAGCAGCCAACTTTATTTGCCTCCCAACATATTTACCAAATTAATCACCAACACAACAGCACTGCCTTTGTTAAATAAATACAAGCTTTGCTACCATTGTTTAAAATGTTTGCACGCAGCAAACTTTACTCGTTTCGAAGAATCAAGTGTGAAAAGGTCTGACAAGTGTTTGGTGGAATGCAAAAATAGCGCTTTATAAATGGCAAAGAGTTTCCGGTTGAAAGAACTAGTAGGAGGTTAGTAAAGAGTTCGGTATACGAAAAAGTTTGTTCGGTATTTTTTATAGATTGTACAAAAGTTTTGTACCTACTTAATTAATTCCCAAAGCTCTTTGTGCACAATAAAACAACAATATGTTGCCAAAAGTCCATGAATATAATCGCTCTCTAATAGGGACGATAACTTCCAGTCTTTGGTGAACTGGGTTCGAATGGCGCCAAAGCATTATTTATTGCTAACTGCATTAATACTTATGTTTCAGGAGAAAACAAACAGGTAGGTGCCAATAACATTGCTTGCTTACTATTTCAAATAAGATACAAAGTTAGTATTTTTTTATTTTAGTATTTAACCTATATTTTCCCACTGCTGGGCAAAGGTCTCCCCCCTGTTCCTCCACATCTCACGATCACTCGCCACGTCCCACCAGCCATCTTGGAATGTATCGAGGTCGTCACGTTAACGCTTCCTCGGCCTGCCCCGGCTTCGACGCCCATCTGCAGGCACCTATTGTTTGACGACTGTTGCCCATTTGTCTGTGACCATACGACTGACGTGACCCGCCCAGTCCCACTTCAGCCTGGCAGTCTTGTCACCAACATCTGCGATGCCGGTCTTCGCTTCCAGTGTGATATTGCGGATCCTGTCGATTCTCTTTACCCCTATCACGCTGCGTTCCATGGCTCTTTGGCAAACCTTGAGTTTGGACATTTGAGTTTCTGTCAATGACCAAGTTTGGGCACCATAGGTAAGGACGGGTAGAATACACATGTCGATGAGTTTACGCTTAAGTGACAATGGAAGGTCTCCCTTCATTAGCGTCTTCATGGACCAGAAGCTCCTCCAGGCATTTTCGACGCGGCGATCGACCTGTTTATCTTGCCTGTTTTCGAAGGAGACAATCTGGCCCAAGTAAATGTACTCATCGACGATAATATACAAAGTACATAATTTATGATACAAAGATTAAAGATGTATTTATTTACCAGAAAATGGGTAGAATTAAGTATACAGATGTTATAAAAATAAATAGTTACACCATATAATTCATAATTGTTTGTATACCTAGCTACATAATTGATAGTTAAGCTTATAGTAATATAGAATATTCTAGGTTCTGCCATTTTAGTGTACAAACATTTACACCTACTAGGTATAACAATTGCATAATACAATATATATCACAATAGTAGGTGCATATTGTTTTCCTTAATAAAATTAACAAAGTACAAAATCAAATATGTCCAGCAAATAGTTATTAAAAATGGAAACAAAATACCAAAAATTTGGATATTTAAGTAATTACCTACTATAATAATTACAATCAGAAATAAATTAATAATTATGTCAAAATGAAAATGTCAAGAAATCATAAGTAATTGCAATAACAATAAATTTATATAAATTACATAATCTTCAATAATATTTTGGCTATTCAGAAATTCTTTTACAGTGTAGTATGCTTTTCTTGCTAGAATATCATTCAACCTGCTATTGAAGTCATTATTGGAGAGCAAGCGAACATACCTACAATCAGTGTGTGTTACCAGTGATGACATATGGAACCGAGACGTGGTCCTTCACTATTGGCCTTATGAATAAGCTAATATGCTCGGGGTTTCTCTACGGGATCGAATCAGAAATGAGGAGATACGTAGAAGAACTCAAGTCACCGACATAGCCCGACGGATTAGCACGTTGAAGTGGCAATGGGCAGGCCATATAGCACGCAGAACAGATGGCCGATGGTGCCGGAAAGTTTTCGAATAAGAGGCCACCTACCGGCAAGCGCAGCGTAGGACGTCCACCTACAAGATGGGCAGACGACTTGGTAAGAACCGCAGGTCGGCGTTGGATGCAGGCCGCTTCCAACTGCAGTTCTTGGAGATCAATGAGGGAGGCCTTTGTCCAGTAGTCGACGTCCTACGGTTGATATGATGATGATGATGAAGCGAACATATTTTGGAATTTTGTTGTAAATGGTGTAAATAGTAGGAGCCATTCTGTTTTACATGGTACATTTCATAAATTTCCTTCTAAGCAGCTTCCAACCAACTGCAAACTCTATTCAGATCTATTATTTATTTCCAAAATAAATTAACTCTTAAACGGTCGAAAATTTTATAGAAACCTGTCATCAATGTAATCTCTTACTTCAATCTTCTCGGCTTGTATAGAACGATTTAACCCACGAAGATTTATATTTAATCAGAGTCTGTTAGCTGTCTGAGGAAGACTCAAGAATGACTCAACAAATACCTCTAAAGAGTTCTGAACGTGGGACGAGCCCGTATATTTTGGACGGAAATCGATACCGTCTGGGGAATATGTGGGCTAGACTAGAATAGTCTTAATAAAGTAGAGCAACTTGGCTGTTTTAATCAATAATGGAGTAGAATATAAAGTCAAGGGGTTGCATGAGTCATCAGCTCAGCCCTTTACTACCTAATATCTATAAGTACTCACACGGTAGGTACACTTTACAGTCGTCTGTTTTTCCTGAAGCCTACAACCCGGGTCCTTTCACTAGATTAGTCATACATACCATACAGGGTCGCTGTCTTGTAATATTCTATATTCAAATTCAAAAGTGCGGACGTTTCCTCGTGTCCTAACTAGGTGCCTAACTGGTTTGGCCACGAGGAATCTAATTTCCTCCGGGCCTAACTAGTTGATCAAACTGTTTAAAGTACTGTCAAGTACGGACATGCACAAATACATGACAAATACCTACCCTGACTAAAAGGAACTTTTTGGTAGAACCGTTTGTTACATAGTTACGAAATACTATGTGTATCTTCTTCCACTACTTAGCCTGGCCTGCACAACGATCCCTAAACATATTAAGCGACTAAACATGTTTAAATTTTACGTATGTGAATGAGTTGACAACACCTTAAATCATATTTAGCCACTTCACACGTTTAAACATCGTTGCGCAGTCGCTTTTAATGACTACTAGTGTTTCCACATTAAATAAAGGTCAAGTGGAAATTGTTTTCTAGCATTAAATTAATTACAAATTTGACGACCACCATAGTGCAGTGGGCGAATAGCCGGCTGAGACACAGGAGGTAGCGGGTTCGATTCCCGCCGCGAAACAAATGTTTGCACGATCTACAGATATTTGTTCCCGGTCTAGTTGTTTCTCTAATATTATAAGTATGTATTGACAAAAAAAAATGTATATATGTATTATATCAGTTATCTGGTTCCCATAGTACAAGCTCTGCTTAGTTTGGGGCTAGATAGCGCTGTGTGAAATGTCCAACAACATTTATTATTTATTCGCTTTACGCCAGATTAGTGTATATTGTGCATTCAATAATTTTCTATCTAAGAGTTAAGATCTGAAGTTATGAGAGAGTTCTTCTTTACTTTGAAACCAAATACTAACTAAAAGGTTATTATAAGTTTTGAAAGATCTTAATTTTGAAAATCATTAAGTACCTACCTACATAAGTAATGCTATATATATATATATATATATATATCTGAAAAAAATACAAATGCGACAAATTGTACGTGTTGACAGCTTTGATATTTTGTTAAGTAGTTGATAGTAGTAACAATTTTTCAATTTGTTTTATTAGCTCTAGAAAAAAATTAGAGGACTTTGATAAAAACTCATCTGCCGGTTTTATCGGCACTCAAGGTTACTTGATCCTTGAACAGAGAATCGTTGATTGTATAATGAAAACTGGAATGTCCTTCATTCTTCCACGTACCTGCAACATATGGAATGACCTTCCTGCGGAGGTTTTTCCGGTGGGCTTCAAAATGAGCGCCTTCAATGCGACTGCGGAACCACGAGTGCTGCAGGAGTTTATAGGCGGCGGTGACCACTTTACATCAGGAGGCCCGTCAGCTTGTGTGTCTACAAGTATAATATATAAAAAAATAAAAAAAAAACGATTTTCCAAATTCGGGTGCCAAGTTCATATATCTCCTGGTGGCCGCTATTTTTTGCGCAGGAGGGTAAACTTTTTATTAACTTGTCACTATCGAAGCTAAATGATATTTAAAGCGACAATGTGCGATGGAATACTGGGACTTTTGTAACAAAATTATTTCTTTCACTTGTCCCATAGGACTACTGGGATAGAATAGTATCAATTATCCCATCACGGGACAACAAGATGGAATTAGTGGTATAGATGGGATGCTTTTGACATCCGATTCATTTATAAGGAGACATTACCCATAATTGGGGTAAATTAGATCACCGTGGAAAAATTCCGACCTTGATCTTGAAATCAGATACAAAATCTTCAAATGTTTTAAGAAATGCGTAGGAGCCACGTTAGCGCCTGACTCAGAGGTAAACAATCGAGAGGTCGCAGGTTCAAGGTCGGCTCCGAACATTTATTTAATAGGTATGGCCTGCGTATGTAATCTCATGTTATAAATGTATGATATTTTAAGAGTTATCAGTTTTTGTTAATATGGAGGTTTTTACGAGTTGTGTTTTGATGTATTTTATAAATGAAATGATGAACTGCGTTGTTTGTACGATTTTGTTATGTGGCTACATAGGATTTTGTAATATGTCTCCTGGTCGAGTAAATCCTACGAGTTTCTTTTAAAATGCTTTTATTGGTGATAGTCAAGCGCTTGGTCTAATCGCAAGTGATGGCATGGCCAAAGATGGAGCACGCTTGCCTAGATTCTTTCTAGGCAAGCGTGCTCCATCTTTGGCCTGTGCACTCTTGTTCTTTTCAACATCATGTTCCCTTTTCATGCACGTGATGTGTGAATACCTTATAATCTATACTAATATTAAAAAGAGGAAATATTTGTTTGTTTGTATTGAATAGGCTCCGAAACTACTGGACCGATTTAAAAATTCTTTCACCGTTGGGAAGCTACACTATCCCCGGGTGACATAGGCTACTTTTTACCCAACTGTGCAGAAGGAGGTTAATATTTTTATTGAAAAAGGTACGCGTGAGAAGCTGCGGATTGGTCAGCTAGTGTTCAATGAAGGTGAGTTTGAAACCAATTTTGATGTGAAACATCTATTGGTGGGTCTTGGGGTTATGACTGACTCGTAAGCCGTCACAGTGACGGCTTGCGTCCAATAAGATTAGAAAGGGGTAAGATGTGTATCAATAATCGACTTTGCCGTCGCTCGTATTTATATTGCGTAGGATAAGAAGCGTTTTTCTTTAATTATTAATTCATTCAATACCTCTCAATTTAGATGTTTCACATTTCCCGGTATATGTGAAACTTCAGGCGAGATCGTGGTCAAACGCAGTGTATTAAACTTCTAAATTACCTAATGGTTATTCCCGTGATGGTACAAACGGCTACACATTAAGCTATACATTTACAATATAAGCTGACCTCACATTATGTAGGCTTTTCGTAGAATGAGAGGTCAGTTTATACTGGAAATGTATAGCGTTATGTGTAGCCGTGTGTACGTCCCGTGACGGACACATTTTTTTTCGACTTTTCTGCACAGTTGCCTTCGTACGTGTAAATTGTGATCAACACACTGGATTTAAATGCATCAACAAGTACATCAAAAGGAACACAATTATTGTTATCGTAAAGGCTGATAATAAAACTCGCCTTTAGTTGGGTCCGCATGTTTTAATGGTAACCAATTTATTTTATACTTTCTTCTGCACTGCGCACCGCTTGCGTCATAAAGCCAAAGAAATGGCAAAGGAACCATGATCATTCATCATGTTGACTGCAATGCACCGCGGAAAATAAATTAATTCCTACCTTGGAGGGAAAATGGGTCGTTTTCCAATTTACAAGCAAAATAAACACGCGAACTGTAACATGGAGAATTTTCCAGCGTGTATTTTCAAGTGCCTCTGAAGCCTTAACCTCAGCATGAAAGACAATTATGTATGTGGTTTACTTCGTTTGAAAATATGCAAAATTAAAAGATGTGAAAATTTGCAGCTTAGCAACTCGGTGGCCAAGTCTACACTAAAACTACGCAAAAATGTCACTGCATCATGATAATGAAACATTTTGCCATTTTTCATTTAACATATGTAGGTATTTTCTGTGTAAAGTATTTAAACATTTTGTTGACTTGGCACTAAATATGAGATTTTTAGGTAGCCCGAGTAACTTTTTTATGAAAACAACTATTCTTTTACCTATATGTTTAAATTACATCTACTTTAGAAACACCTACTGTGACGTCACCAGTCAATACACAGACAGCATTGTTCAATTCATGTGGAAATGTGAAGGTCACGGTCATTATCAAGTCAAATTCTAGCGTGAGGACGACCTTTGTAGCAACCAGCAATACTGTCTCGGTTTACAAATGATTCAACAATAATAATACTTACATCATCATCATCATCATATCAGCCGTAGGACGGAATCACTTCAGAGTTTCTGAAAGCGGGTGGATCACCGGTTCTTAAAGTCCTTCAGAAGCTTTTTAATTCCGCCTTGCTTGAAGGTACAACGCCAAAAGCATGGAACGGGGGCGTGGTGGTTCTGTTCTTCAAGAAAGGTGACAACACCTTGCTTAAGAATTACAGACCCATCTCGCTTTTGAGCCATGTTTATAAGCTGTTTTCGAGGGTCATCGCGAACCGTCTCGAACGCAGGTTTGATGACTTCCAGCCTTCCGAACAAGCCGGGTTCCGTAAAGGCTACAGTACCATAGACCACATACATACGCTGCGGCAAGTCATACAGAAGACCGAAGAGTATAACTTGCCGCTATGTCTCGCGTTTGTGAACTATGAGAAAGCCTTCGATTCGATCGAAACATGGGCAGTGCTTGAGTCTCTCCAACGATGCCGTATTGACTATCGGTACATCGAAGTGTTGAAGTGTTTGTATAAAAACGCCACTATGTCAGTCCGAGTACATGAACAGAGCTCGAAGGCGATTCCCTTAAAAAGAGGCGTAATACAGGGAGATGTCATTTCTCCGAAACTGTTTACGACCGCATTGGAAGATGCCTTCAAGCTTCTGGAATGGAAAGGACTGGGCATCAATATTAACGGCGAATACATCACTCACCTTCGGTTTGCCGACGATATTGTGGTCATGGCAAAGTCGATGGAAGAGCTCAGCACGATGCTCGAAGGCCTCAATCGAGTCTCCCAACGGGTAGGACTTAAAATGAACATGGACAAGACGAAAATCATGTCGAATGTCCATGTCGTCCCTGCCCCAGTTATGGTTGAGAACTCGGCTCTTGAAGTTGTCGACGCGTATGTATACCTAGGACAAACAGTCCAATTAGGTAGGTCCAACTTCGAGAAAGAGGTCAATCGTCGAATCCAACTCGGATGGGCAGCGTTTGGGAAACTTCGCAACGTCTTTTCGTCCAACATACCTCAGTGCCTTAAGACGAAAGTCTACAATCAGTGTGTGTTACCAGTGATGCCATATGGAACCGAGACGTGGTCCTTCACTATTGGCCTTATGAATAAGCTCAGAGTCGCTCAACGAGCTATGGAGAGGGCTATGCTCGGGGTTTCTCTACGGGATCGAATCAGAAATGAGGAGATACGTAGGAGAACTCAAGTCACCGACATAGCCCGACGGATAAGCACGTTGAAGTGGCAATGGGCAGGCCATATAGCGCGCAGAACAGATGGCCGATGGGGCCGAAAGGTTCTCGAGTGGAGGCCACGGACCGGCAAGCGCAGCGTAGGACGTCCACCCACAAGATGGGCAGACGACTTGGCAAGAACCGCAGGTCGGCGTTGGATGCAGACCGCTTTCAACCGCAGTTCCTGGAGATCAATGAGGGAGGCCTTTGTCCAGCAGTGGACGTCCTACGGCTGAATACTTACATACTTAACTACAATTAATAAATATAAAGTATTAATCCTTTTCACTTATTTGAAATGTCAGAAAAGGCGTAATATTATTCATATTAAGTATGTTTTTAATGAATGAAAGTGTGCAATTTTATTGATTTGCCGGCAAACAAGTTCGCCGCACGTAGAATACTATTCCATCTTGGGCACGGAGCTCCAAAAAAGTACCAATTGCTTCGTTTTGAATCCCTTCAGAGAAGAGCCATTAGAATAATCGGCGATCCCAAACTCGCCGACAGGCTGTAACCGCTGAGTCAACGCTGTGACATCAGATCGCTCAGTGTATTCTACTGCCTGTATAATGGGGAATGTTTTGAGAACTCGACAACGTATAAAGCTCATCCACATATCGTCGGACAATTGAGTATCGCGCACCACATGCTTCACGCGATCTTTTCTACCCCATACTTGCAAGATGTGGAATGAGCTACCATCTGAGGTTTTCCCTTTAGACTACGACATGGCACGCTATTTAAATGTAAAAAGGTTTCTGCAGGGTAAGGAACGCATCGACAATACCCCGGTAGCCTTATTACCTAAGCCAAATTGCTGTCGTGTCGCTATTGCTAGTCAGGCCATCCCTTTCACACGTGAGGTACGTACTGTACATGTGAAAACGATGGCCTGACTAGCGATAGCGACACGACAGCAATTTAGCTTAGGTAATAAGGCTACCGGTGTTGCCGGTGTCAATAAGCGACGGTGACCGCTTACCATCAGGTGGGCCGCAAGCCTGTTTCCCCACAAATAACATAAAAAAAATGTCATCAATTCGATACGTACTCTTCGGTGTGAATGTGCACTTAAAGTTTGTATAGTGTTCGAACCACGAGGTTAATTTGAAAACGTCTTGGAACTTACAATAACACAACTGGGCAGGTAGCTATTCATATTTCTTATAGATGTTTACTTTTTGCTGATCCGCCAAGTTGGTGTTTAAATAACCTAGCTCAACTTGTAATTACATCGAAATTAGCCGCACGATTACTGCCTCTAATATTCATAAATTCAAGGCCATTCCCCCCAGCAAATTACTTCCATAATTTTCTTACTTTCCATACAGTTGAATGGCCTGTTTTAAAGTGCGTATATGCGGGCAATTAAACTTGGGCAACATGTGGCAACTGACTTTATAAGAACGTGAACCTATAGTAGTACTCCAGATTCCAACAAATGCGTTCACGAAGATAGAAAGATTACACATATAACCTTAGAGAGTTAAATATGACTGCAATTCAAATTTATTTTATTTATTTGAACACCAACATAGTATACATTAACACATCATAACAAATCAATTAATATTTTAACGAGCTAAATGCTACTACAATTACAGGTGAAGACCACATTGACTAATTTATTGAGCGAGTAACAATAACAAATATAATACAAATAACTAAAAAAAAACACAAAATACACTGAAAGAAATAAAAATTATTTTTGAAATGATTCAAATGAGCCCAAACACTAGTAGCCTACTATAATCCATTCAGAAGTTCCGTTGTCTAGCATCCGTCTCCATCATGAGACCACCTCCATGGTACCATATTATTGCGTTGTCACCGAAGTTACATATTATTCTAAATTTCAGCTCAATCGGTTGAGGGGAACGGGTTTAAAATTCTTGTAACTGAATTTTTTGATGCAACTGATTCCACCCGGACAAACATACATACTCGTACATTGCAAGTTAATAAAAAGCTTGTAATAAATGAGAAAGTTTGAATGTTTGTTTATTTATTTGTTTGTATTGTAACTCAATCACGCCATAACGGCTGAACCGAATTTAATAACATTTAGTATATAAATAGATTACTCCCTGGATTGAAACATAGACATAGATTGACGACCTCCGTGGTACATTGGGTGAATAGCCGGCTGAGACGCAGAAGGTAACGGGTTCGATTCCCGCCGCGGAACAATGTTGTATGATCAACAGATATTTGTTCCGGGTCTGGATGTTTTTCTATATATTATAAAAGTACCTATGTATTTAGAAAAAAAATTATACAAGTATTATATCAGTTATCTGGTTCCCATAGTACAAGCTCTGTTTAATTTGGGGCTAGATAGCACTGTTTGAAAGGTCCAGCCATATTTATTTATTTTATTTATTATAGGCTACTTTTTATTGACAAACAAGGCGTGCGAGGCCGCGGGCGGAAGCTAGTGTTTAATTTTCGGCGTTGACCAGGCAATTAATTGCTCTACAAATTGCTCGTATACAAGCAATATTAGATGCATTCGCAATACTTTCTCCATGAATGGGTCCAATAAACCATTGTTGTATCGTTATAATGAGATGGTAGCAACAACGATGCGTGTAAATGCAGATTAATGTTTACGATGAGAAAATGGAACGGATTTATGGCTAAGGAAAGTTACATCAACAAGAAAAGATGAAGAGATATTGACTGTCCAGCCCCCTATTCAGTATCTTGAAAATCACCTCTAGAGATCACCTCGTTTCCTCTTGCATAATATAGTAGGTAGATACCTATCTCTTTATGTCTACTTTTGCTAACATGCACACAACACTATTTGTACTAAAAACAGGATATTTACCCGTGGTCATCGCGCATGGAACTGCGTCGAAATATCGGGATACTCAAAAAAACTCACAAATCATAGTAAATGTCCCGTTTTAGTACAAATAGTGTTCATAAAACCATGATAGTATCAAAAGTTTGCACACAAATTCGTTTAGATTCGTCTGTTTTTACCCCTCTTGAACCTCAATATCTCAACACCTCCCCAATATCAATATCAATATCCTCAATATCTCCCCAATAGTTTTAACTCATTTAGTCACACCAAAATTGTGCCATCTATACCTACCTATGTATCAACTTTCAATCGGATCAACGCTACGAAAGTTATCCTCGGACAAACAAACATTATATACTCGTACATACAACGCCGATTTGCCCAAGTTGATTTAGAATTTAGACGAATTTGGACACTGCTGCGCGATGCATCGTACTTTTTGAGGATGAGAAACCGAGATATGATAGAGTAAAGTTTTGTGATCACAAAGAGAATGAAAACAAAGTTCTCTATTGTGACGTATGGTAGGTAAACGAGAAATTAGTCGTCACCGATAAAATTTATCGTGAAATGCGTGTTGTTGCTTTGGGGGAAAATAGATAAAAAGCTGTTCCAATTGCACAAAATTAATGTGCAGGCCATAGCCCTTGGTCGCATGCCAATAAAGTACTGCTTCAATAAACTAGGCGTACAGTCGCCAGCTAAATTGACTACACAACTGATACTACCATAATACATAAAAAAATTACGTACAGTTTGCGTGACTTCAAAATGTCTAAGTAGTCCAAAACTGGCAATCATACTAAATAGTCAGGGGTCGGAATCGTCAATTAACTTGCAATTTAAAATTAAAATGCAAATTTTAATTCAATTTTATATAAAAACACCTGGGGTTCACAACTGGAATGCAAATAACCAATATACGTTTTAATTAAACTCTAAAGCCACGCGAAGGGTAATTCTTTTTTAGTTCTCTATTTATCGACAGAGCTTTTCTCTTCTTACTTACTTTTCTGTGCTATTTATTATATACCTAGTAAATTAACTCAATACACAAGCACATAAAGCACTAATAATTATTTATCAGATCTCAATTAATGAGATGAAGTTATTCTGTCTTTGTAGGTAAATTAAACTAAACTTTGTCATCATCATATCAGGTATGGGACGTCCACTGCTGAACATAGGCCTCCCCTATAGATTACCAGAGCCGATCTTGTGCGGCCTTAAACCTAACGCTTCCAAGCCTTAATCAGGTCGTCTCCATCTAGCTCTCAGCTTTCCAGTGTGTGGTCTCCACTCGAGAACCTTTCTGCCCCAACAGCCAGACTTATTAAACTTTCTAACGAAGGTAACGAAGGTTCATATAAATTGGTTTCACTTTTTTAGGGGTAGAAATTGCAGTGATTCTGGATTTCAGACTTTTCCCTATATTTGTGTCACTAAAGCTACACGAATACCAAATTTCAGCGTTGTGGGGTCACTGGTGTATCCTGTGAATTTTGTCAAAATTCAGTTTTTATTATGGCTAAAAACAGGGTCAAAATGTACTCACAAAAAATACCTTTCATTAAACGTGCCAATTGACCGGATAGTTGCATTTTCTTTATTTTTACCCCACTTGAACCCCAATATCTCAACCAACCCCCCACAGTTTTAGCTCATTTAGTCACACCAAAATTGTGCCATCGCTAACACCTATTACCAAATTTCATGATGATGGGATACCTAACGCTTCGAAAGTTATCCTCGGATAAACAAACATACATACATACAACGCCGATTTGCCCAAGTTGATTTGGAGATCTCGCTTCGCTCTATTAATTAGCCAATGTCCAATTGTTGGGCAAAGACCCCATTTCCCACATCCCCGCTACAATTTATTGGTACAAAAATACATAATCGATTATCTTGAACGATGAATGTTCGTTTTAAGTATACTTAAAAGTTAGGTTTTATCTCAAGAGATAAAGTAATATATAGAGTAATATCAAGATATTACAAAGCTTTCTGATGGCAACGATACTAACCTATATAAGCTAGACTGGGTAGGCGTCTGGAGCACTGGCGCCTGAGCCTGTGACGTCAGTCTGCTCATTATCTAGCATGGTAACATGAGGGTTGGATTTCTTACGTAGGTTTTTATAACATACGTCATGCATGCCCATAAATACCCAGCAGAGGGTAGGAGGGAGAATGGAAAATTTGTAAAACCAATGCGTTAGTGCATCAGTTATCTTATCACATAAAAGGTTTTCTTTTTTTATGCTACATGGAGATGGAACAAGTTTATGGCCCACCTGATGTTACGTGGTAACCATCGTCTATAACAGAGAATTACCTCGTAAGACACGCAAGTTAGAAACGTGCCCTACGATACTCACTGTCCTGCGTGCATCAACTTGAGGCATAAAGGAGTAAAGCCATGTGTCTGTAATTTCACCGGCAACCATACCCTTCACACCGAAACACAGTAATGCTGCTTGGCGGCTGAAATACATTAAATATAATACATTTTGACTCTAAAGCCAGTATACTTTAAAATTTCGTTTATATATTTCGTCGTATTTCGTTTAAAGGCCTTTAAGATAGCCATTAGTGATTTTCGTTGTCGATTGAATACCTTAAAAAGTTTAAAAACCCATTGTGCAGCCAGCTTGGGCAGCGATGTTATATCGACCGTGTCTTGTTGTTTTGCTGACCGCCTTTCAAATATTGCAGCATATCGAGTGTCTTTCTCAAAGTAATGCTTTATTATGCATAGAACCTGGTTTCTTTCTTTAGAATTAAGTACGTAATTATTATTATTATACAACGTTTATTTCAGGCAACAATGTGCACATACAAAATATGATTACAAAGGCGCATATCTTAAATACTAACATATATAAAACAATAAACTTCAAACTATCACTTTGATTTATTTGGGGGATTTTGATTGATAGCCGCTTCCCAGCGCCTGTAAACGAGGTAATACAGTCGTGTCATGACTGTTTTTGACCCTTTGAAAGAAAGTTCCTCACTATGAAATTGCAACAACCTCTAGATGAATCGATAAAAGCTGCAAATGTCAACGACGAAGTGAGAATGGTAGGGTAGTTAATACAGGCTAAAACAGGTATGTCTCGCTGAGGGTGCTAACAGTAGGTACATTGTTCTAATCGAGGGTGTTATTGATCGCTTACACCCGTTGTGTATAACACAACTTTTCATTACGAATGCTAGGAAATTAGAAGTCGTTTTATAACAGTTTGTTGCTAAAAAGAAAATTTGCGTTACCGGTATCGATTGTTTTTTAGGGTTCCGTACCCAAAGGGTAAAACGGGACCCTATTACTACGACTCCGCTGTCTGACTTTCCGTCTGTCTGTCTGTCTTTCACCAGGCTGTATCTCATGAACCGTGATAGTTAGATAGTTGAAATTTTCAAAGATGATGTATTTCTGTTGCCGCTATAATGACAAATACTAAAAATAGAATAATATTAATATTAATGGGGGGCTCCCATACAATAAACGTGATTTTTTTCCAATTTTTTTATAGATGGTACGGAACCCTTCGTGCGTGAGTCCGACTCGTACTTGGCCGGTTTTTACTACCTACTAGACTATGGCCAATTTCATTTATTAGAAATACGGTTTTGTCATGAAGATTGTGATACATTTTAGCTTCTTATGACTTCAATGAGCCTCATTCTTTGTTAAAATTTACTAACGGCCCTAGGGCCGTAAATTGCATTTACGGAGCCGATATCGAATTTACAATGACCAACTTTCGGAGCATGAGTGATGAAAAGTAAATTTTCTTTCCGAGTGAACTCGCCACGTAATTTTGCTCATATAAATATGAATATGCCAAAATTACATCTGAGTAGGTATTGTAAAAACTGAAAGTGTGTCTTGATATTACATAGTCTGCTAATTAAAAATTTAATATAATGATGCAATGCTGAAACTATTGAGCACTCTACCGTGATATAACTGCCACTGACTTTCATTTATATTCAAACAAAAACAAGCCTTAAATGTACTGCAATTTATACAGCCTATCGAATCTGTCAATTTGCTAATAAATTGAAACGTACACATACGCAGTTATTGAGGTTTGACACGGAAAAACTGTTTATGTTAACATTTCTGGTATGACATTCTTTATTCGTTCTGTCAGTTTTGACAGTTATTCCACACGATTTCTGTCGATATTAATGACTCGATCAATCCGGGTCGTCTACAGGCTCGATCGCGTAGTAGTGTGTGTGGTGGACGCACAACTATTGCGTTTGAGCTGCAGGTAAGGGCCTCAGGTGAGTAGCCTATCGCCCTGGCGTCAACTCACGCAGACTACTATCTCCGGGTCTCTAGGCTCAGTTCATTGGGCTCTTCTTGTCTTGTGGCAGATGGCGCTTCGAAGCTTTTCGATAGCCATTCTGCGGTGCGTAAGCGGACGCTGGTCTTCGATTTTTTTTACTGAGAACAGCTAATAGATAAATATCAAGTTTGACATTATCTCTAAACTGCATGAGAATTGGATCTCATATCTCACTCATCAATAGTACATTGTTTTATATATGGGGCGTAAGCGATCAATTACACCCTAGATATTTTGTATTCTAATAAAAGGGAAAATGCCTACTATTGTCTACACCCAAGATGTTATTTAAGTACCTACCTAGGTAAGTTACATAATTAATAGTGACCAATTATGACATTTTTCTCTTCTCTACCGTCGAAAAAAACGTTGCCCTGGGTAGTCAGTCATGCTCTGTAAACTGTAAGACAAAGGGTTTTTTTAAGTCGACTGGGTTTCTTAGCTACTTACGTTGAGTTACCAGTACTCGTACTATTTGTATCACCTACTACATGATTGTGAGAACCATTTCACAGTAGGTACACGGACGGTTAGCGTTTTGTTTGTGTAATTAGCGATGCCACCTCCGTGCATTCTGGTCCGTGTAACGGCGAGGAATGTGTTGCTAAAGTATTCAAAGACAAAAAATAACAGTTTGCATGGATTACTATAGGTAGGTACTTGCCTAGGCCACAGAATAATTACTAATTGCCCTGGCGCCATCAAAGGAGCAACACGTACAAACTTTGTACGCGAGTTTGAATCTATACAAATGCTGCAATCTGCCTTTTGGGCCACTCCACTTTGTACTTCAGTGCATCAAATTCAGCATGTTAAATTCGTGTGGCAAACTGGGTATATCTTTAACTATTCTGAATTCAGTCTTTTCTTTTAGACTGTTAGAATTTGCGGGCTTTAGTCTTTGTTAAGTGTCGAATTTCGATCGAGAAGGTCGAACAATTATTTTATCGAAGATGGTGATGGCGGAACGTATTTGAAAAGATTCTGATAGAGTAAGCCGACGTGGCAGAAGATCGTGATTGGAAAGGATGGTAGAAGGCCTTTGCCCAGCAGTGGGGCACAAATGTTAGAAATGAAATAGAAAAAAATTATGCGCGCATTTTATACGTGAAGGAAGGCACTGAAAGCGGCTTTAGTGATCTCCAAAGTGATAAAATCATTAGTGATAAAATTTATATTTGATTAGTCCATATTGACGTTTCAAAGTGATCCTTGTGATTTTAATGAATAAAAACATTTTGATTTAGATTTTTGTGATTATGCTAGAGTTATTGAGTTGTAGATTACCGGGAAACTGCCGAGTTTTTCGGCACAGTGTCATAACTGCTGAAAAAGCCTTTAAAATAAAAATAGACTACAAAACCCTAATTGTACGAACCTGACAAGCTCTTAGCTGGTTTTTTTTAATCCTGGGGGTTATAACTTACTGCATGACTCCACTCCACTAGTCACGGATTTTGATCAAAATAAAATTTGACTTTATAGCACCATAATTTAGCACTCGGAGAAGTGATAAAAGCTAATTTTCCGGATAATGTAGCTTCCTGTTAGTGATAGCGTTTTCTGAATCGGATCAGTACGAAAATTACCCCCTATAAACAAATAAACTCACAAATTTTACTTTTTCAGTTTTACTAATATTATAAATGCGAAAGTAACTTTGTTTGTTTGTTTGTTACCTTTTCACGACTAAACGGCTGAACTGATCGTAATGAAATATGGTAAGGAGATAGATTGTATCCTCGAGAAGGATTTAGGTTATCTTTTGTCTCAAAAAATAATCTTGAAGGGGGGTGAAATAGAGGTTGAAAGTTTGTATGGGCAATCCATAATTCCTCAAGTTTAGGGATCTGAAAATTCATATTTAGGCTTTTGGTAAGAAATACATTATTTACAAATCACGCGTGCGAAGCCGCGGGCGGGTCAGCTAGTATTATTAGCAAAGATAAGTTTGAAGACTGCGTCTGTGAGATATTATGTCATCACACCTACAATAGGTTAGGTATCTCCTTCACATCATCAATTTTAGTTCAGCATATACATTTTTTATCTGATTGAAGACCAGCACAGTTTCCATTCTACTATGATAAATGATTTGTGATCATGTATTTTCTGGAACTATTTATAATCATTGCTATTTTTAGCTGGGTACATCTGATATATTTTTTTAAACTGTATAGTACTTAGGTACTTCGTTTGACCACAATCTCGCCTGATGGGAAGCGATGATGTGGTCTAACATGAAGCACCTTAAAGAGACCCGAATTGTATTCTTAAGGAACAACAGACGCCAGCAAAGTGTCCATACCTTAGCTGTGCGCATCAAGAACGTAGAACCAAAACAGTGTGTGCGAATGGGTGGTATATCAACTAGGTACGGACGGTACTGAGCCGTGCGCCTGCTTGTCCTTTGATGGAAAGGAGATGGCGGAATCATTTTTATTTTTTTTTTTATTTTTAGAATTTTAGGAAAACTTACAGCTAGGTTACAGAAGAGGTATTTGAGTAAAAAATAAACAACAATAAATGCTACTTATTCTAAGAAGGCCAATTAAAAGTTTCCGCAGATAAGGTAAGAGATTAGTAGGTATTATATAAACAGGTAAGGTAGACGACACATAAAATGAGAAAGAAACTAAATAGAAGATATATCAATACACACATACACATACACGTCATCAGTTAAGTGCCTAATCTATAAATTAAAATAATTGTCACTAAGTAAGCGTTTGAGCTTACTTATTTTAGTGTTGAATAGATCAACCTCTTTATTTGGCTTAGCCAATGAATTAAAGGAGTGACAAGCTCTCACCATAAAAGAATTTTGCCTGTAATTGGTTGGAACCCTTGGAACGTAAAGAAGGTTAGGATTTCTCAATGCAGGCTTAATAGTTCGCAGTCCTATTAGCTCCAGAAGCTCTGGGCAATCCACAGTGCAATCCATCAGATCGTAAAGGTCCTGGGCTCATTCCCCGAAATGAATTCTGTAAAAGATCGATAGGCTTGCAACTTTACGGCGGTGTTCGAGACTTTGGGTCTTACTCTACGCCATATACTGCTCACTTATAAGCCTAAAAGCTCTACGTTCTTTCGAGTCTAAGGTAGCGAGCTGGTATTTGGCCGAACCATCCCAGAAGTGGCAGCAGTACTCCATACCAGACCGGACTTGTGCTTTGTAGAGACTAAGGAGCTGTCATGGCGTGAACTCTCCTGACCTTGTTGCCCAGCTTCATGGCAGCTGTTTTAGCCATAGACACGATGTATGGTATGTATGAGCTAAAGTTGAGAGTAGGCGTGAGGAAACCCCTAGAAGCTCGAGGTGACTTTTTACAGCTACCGGTACATCTCGGAAAATGGGAACTTGGAGAAACTGACTCTTTTTCGCTGAGAAGAAACATGCTTGCCTTTTATGGCTTAACCTATATATGAATGGCTGAATACCTACGTACCTACTGACTTTAATTCAAAACAAGTCATTTAAATTTCATTGGTCATGTATATGTATTGAGATAAATGTTTCTTTTTGGTCCTTAGATTCTTATCTATTTGATTTGTAAGGATTTTGCATCGTTTTAATAATAAAATCGTTATATTTGACACATAATAAATTCGTAAAAAGAACGTGTGCAATGTCACGAGTGGATTGACGAGTGGCACAAAATAAAGAAAATACAGAAAGCCAACTTTCATAGGAATGCGTTATTTATTCGTCTAAACTTAGATGCTTGGAATTCTGCATGCGTGCTACCCTTAGTACCCCAACTCTTGTAGGTAATTTAACTCAAAGTCAGTCAAATTCGGTCGCATTGCGATCTTTATATACATTCACAGCAGTAACGAGATGATAAACTTTGAATTTGATTGGCTTGTAATGCGCATTGTGGCAGTACTTACGTCCGTCCGCTTGCGTGGCCAAGTCACTTTATCGTGAAATATTCTGAGTCGGTCTTCTGAACTTTTCTTATTTGGTGACACTGGACCCTGCCCGAGCATTGGTCAGTTTGCAGTCAGTGACCCGCGATTACTGGTTCGATTGGTGGATTACGCACGATTTGAATGTCGGTGATTCAACGTCTGTGATTTGAATTTTAAACTGCGAACGTGACATTGGTTCCGGAACTGCTCTATGTATGTTGGCGCCAAAATATATTGTAAATAAGACGGTGCATAACTGCATAATCGTTCTCCAATTATTCGTTATTGTTCATATTTATGTAAATTCTGTCGAATAGGTCATTTAATGTTTATGATAAGGTGAGGATTTGTGGCCAAGAGACGCGGGCAGACCGGACTGTTTGGTCCGTCCCACGATGGGTTGGACTCCCTCAGGTTAGGATCTAACGAATTGAGTAACAGAGTGGATGAACGCCGACTTCCGATTTGGAGGTTATGGGTTTTCATATTGTCTATGGTTTTCATCCACGTTGTGCACCTATGATTTTTTCTATTCGAAAAAGGTTTGTGTTCTTTACAATTTAATCCCCATCGATGATATCAATGTCAATATAAAAATCCCACGGTTAATAATTTATCCATAATCATTATGAATCTTCCTACCTGTTTACCTAGTACCTTGTGTGTGAAAAACCCCTTGTGTTCTAAAAAGTTACAGACACAAAAAAATATAATTACCTACGGCCATTTTTATATTATTGACATAATATCCTGGTCTACGTCACTGTCAAGGACGACTCGTTAAACATCATTCATCTGACTAGGTGTTAAGTTATAGTAAGATTATACATGTTCCATGAAAAATACATAAACAAGTCACACCATTGTAATTCCAAAGTTCCAACTTCCAAGTACTTCCAACTACCTTGAGGAACTATTTTATTACCGAATTAAAACCGAGATACGCCCAGCCTTGCTTAGTACCTACCTACTTACTGAAATTAACATAACCATAAACCTTAATGTTTATGTTGCTAAAACATTAAAACCATTTAAATTACGCTATGCATATGAAATAAGTCGTATTAGAGTAAACATGAAGAATTAAACCCGCTGTACACTTTACAACAGACAGACTAAATGAAAAAGACTGAATTCAGACAAGTGTTTTATACATTTTTTTCGAATGGACTAATCTCGCTGTTGGCCTCTGAGGCCGTTGCAGCTTAACCGAACTTTTGGCGAGCGCAGATGGCGCTAAGCCCTGTAAGTTTTTTGATAAGGCAACTAGCGCAAGGGCACCACTTAGGTATAAGCCTCGGCTTGGGTCGTTGCCGGGATGGGGATAGGAGAAAAACGCCCGGGTACATGCTTGTACCTCGTATAGGCGGCGACTGAAGGGATTCGTCGACCTCGCCGGCGAGGTCCGTGTATCTATGAAGTGTTTGCTTTGTCTAATGTAGATGACTCAGAAATCTCGTCGTGATTTCGTCATCCGGATCTCCGAGAACGTGTCTCGGATGACGGGGGGTTAGTGTAAAGATACTGAGCCAGTTAGACACAATAATTTCATTCATTCATTCATTCCTCTTTCAGTCTGTTTTGGTGAACCACCCACTAGACAGTCTGGTTGCGGCAGCGAGAGTGCGATAAGGTGAATGTCAGAGTCAGATGTAGAGTTCGTTTCACAAAAAAAGACACACGGTCTTATTTTTAAATTAAGGTGGAAAATGGGTTTCAATAAGGTTGATAAGGTTTGATACATATACTAATTGAAACCATCTACAATTATTCTCTTTGTTTTCTGGTACTTGGTTCCAGTTCATTTCGCACGCTCAATAGAGCTGTCCACAACACGGACGCTAGTGTGGTGCCTGACTAGTGATGTCACCAGCCGCACCTCACTTGTTGACCTGTCATAGTTTATTGCCGTCAGGTGAGCCGTCAGGTGAGCTGGTGTGGTGACGTATAATGCAGACTGGCGACTTTGCGACAAGGGCTCTAGGTAGAAATAGTTTTCTGTAGGTTGCATTCTAATCATAAACTTTCGCTTCGTATGCTACTCTCTTCAAAAATATACTACCTATTTTTATATTAGGCACACATGTTCTTAATAGCACGTTTTTGGCTCTGAGTTCATTTGTAAAGAAAGGTAAGAGGAACCAGTACGAAGCCTCTAAGCTAGAAGGTCCTGGAGTGACCAAGAAAAAATCTATACAACGAAAATAAAACTCGTGGCTTTCATTCATTAAGCAGCGCCAGCGTTCACATCTCACTCATCTCGAGAAGGTATTTGTATTGTTAATTTAAAGTTGTCATTCACACGTATTGTCAACAGCAGTTTTGGCGCGTGCAAGGATGCTTTGAAGGATTGCATGAAAAGTAATCGAATTATTATACCTACCTACAGAGTTATTATGGCTGATGCAACGAGTTTTTTTTTACCTTTAGATTGTTTTCAATAAAAATTACAATCGCGAAATACTGAATCTATTTTAAATTCCTCGGCTTATAGATAATAGGCAAGCGTGTCCGGAACCAAACTTTAATAACTGAACACATTGATCGGCGCGAATTAATCGCTTCGTGAACTTGTTTGAATTCATTCTCTATGGTATCTAAGTAATAAATATTGAATCGTAATATTTATGGTAACTTAATCGATTTTAAAATCGAGTCGAATATATTCGGTTCTAAAAAAGTTACTCTTCTGTCGCTTGTTTACATTGCCGGAAAAATAGACGAATTCTCAACTAGGCCTAAATAAGCGCTCCTATTTTAGCAAAATATGTTTGGTGTCATATTGTCACAGCCTAATAAGGTAAAATATTTGGAATTAGGTTAAACAATGTAGAAGGCTGAATCTCGAGTTAATCTAAATATTATTTCCATTGCCGCTCATCAAAACCAAGGATTTTCTTATACAAATGATCTTATAATAGGCTTGTGGTATTTGAAAATAAAGAAGGTACAGAAGACCTTTTAGTGAGCAGGTTATTTCTTGGCAGGCGTGCTCCATCTTCGATCACACAATCACGTAAGGTCTGATGAGGTTTTCCCAATTATGAGGACTGCATGTCAATTTTATTTCACAGCCTGGATCTATGCCCCCTTTGGCCAAAAACTTATAGTCATACTCATTTATTCAAACCGTAGGGACACAATGGAACACTTGGTTACGTCAATAATAGTACTTACATAATTACATGTCTTTATCTAAGTAGCTCATTGCACCATTATTTTGGAGGTGCCAGAAACAGACAAGCATTTCATATACATTTACATTGAAGTATATAAATACTGATTATTAAGTATGTATGTACTTAAGATTATAGCTGTTCTAGAGGGGCATTGTCAAAGAATTGATTATTAATACCTATTTTGAATTCTAAATTGGTGCGTACGTCGGTAAGTAACATTAATTATAAATATTGAATTGCATTAGTCATTGATTATATTATAACGAATGTCAAGATATGCATTTTATAATGTCAAATCGTAGCTGCTGTAAAAGGGCATTGTCATCTTACCTAAATAAAGAATAACAAAAAAAAATATATACCTAATTCTAATATCACAGAAATAACAATAAAAAAAATAATAGGTACATACCTACTATCAAATATTTTTCCTGTGAAATGGAGTCAGCCTTGAGGGATCCTATAGGATCAGGGCTGTCAACTCTGCTAGCGGAAAAAATAGACAGTAGTTAAACCAGGCGCCAGTCTTGGAAAGTATCTTATCTGGTGCCATGTCAACCATTACCGCTAATGCTATCGAGATCGATGTCCTGATAACCACGCCAATTAGAAGCGTAATTGTGGTCTATTTACGATGGGACAGATGATTAACCAATAAATTCCTATCGTCTTGTGGTGTAATTGCCACTGGATGGTTATAACTTATAAGTTAACAACAAGTTTGCACGTGGACATGGCAAAAAGACTCTTGTCCAGGATTTGAAAAAGATAAAATGAAGGTTTTGGGCGGCTATATTTTAATGTAAGACAATTGTGCCTAAAATAGAGATGTATGTTATTGCATGTTTTCTGATGTGTTTTAAAATTGCAAAAGAAAACTGAAACCTTTTCAATCTGTCGTCGACTAAAGTGATATAGGTAGATAGATAATTTCTTTATTGCACACCATTAAATACAAACATATAAAAGAAAATACACTTTTAAATCATAGGTATAATGGGCGGCCTTATCGCTAAAAGCGATCTCTTACTCTTCCTTCTTCTTCTACCTTTGGATGGACAGGATCTATATGAACAAATATAGACGGCGGCGTAAGATATTATTAGAATCCCTTAAAAACAAAAAAGTATATTACCTAATTAACCTATAGTCTAATGTTCCGACAGACAAAATGGCAAGGCACCCCTAATTTCATAAATTTGAGTGCTGGCTGACCGAGTGCATTTTCGTTTTCTATTCTGCATATTTTAATAAGATCGCTGTAGCTGACGTGCATGCGTGAGCATGTATTGTTAATTATTGTTTTTTTTTTAATTTCGTCTTTTGTCCTCTCGTTGGTTTGTCCTTCTAGCCAGTGCGTCGGGACTAGTCGGTAGTTTCTTGGAAATATGTATAATAAAACCTGTTTGTACGATGGGTTGTGTTTCTTTCGCAGTTCTATGAATAGATTGTTGTCGATCAAAGATTAGGTGTGTAGCTGTTTATGAACTAGAAATATAAACCATATCTGGATGTCTACATATCTCTGAAGCAGGATTTCTAGTTTTTGCTGATTTCCTCCTTGATAAAGCCATGAAAGTTTATTTGAGTTCAAATATAAACTACCTATGTGTTCTGTGCAAAAGCTTAAGGCATAAGCTAATTATTAAAGCATCGACTATCACCGAAATGAGAAATGAAGAATAAATAGTATTTTTATTTTTA
Organism: Philereme vetulata; assembly: GCA_918857605.2. Lineage (NCBI taxonomy): Eukaryota > Metazoa > Arthropoda > Insecta > Lepidoptera > Geometridae > Philereme > Philereme vetulata. Next base: position 4,553,703 of record OU975422.1, on the reverse strand, counting down.
TAGTGTTATCCGAACACATACGGAAAAATTCCAAGATTATTAAACCATCAGAAAAATTTAAAGCCTAGACGGGATTTGAACCCGCAATCTTCCTCTTGATACGAGGACTCACTAACCAATTGTGCCACCGGGCCATGTCACGTCAGGGTCGACAACTAACGGCGCTTTAGTCATAATCTGATTCATCTCACTAATTTCGAACCTGACGTGACATGGCCTGGTAGCACAATTGGATAGTGCGTCCTCGTATCATGAGGAAGGTTGCGGGTTCAAGTCCCGTCTAGGTTTTAAATTTTTGAGATGGTTTAAAAAATCTTGAAACATAAATGTCTAAGTATGCGTGAGAGAGTTGATATTAGCCTCCGACCAAGCACAGAAGTGCTTGGGTCTTCGCAGGCTTGGTGGAGTGACTTAAAAGGATTTAGATACCGGATATCAGGAATGGATAAAATCATAATCGACTATTTAAAAATAAATAAATTATTGGCTAGCGTTTGACTACGATCTCGTCTGATGGTAAGCGATGATGCAGTGTACGATGGAACACGCTGCCTAGAAGAAACCTAAACACTCGCGACTTGAAGACCCCTAGGTTGTAGCCACGATGATAAAACTCAATCGTTACAGATATACATACATGTAAATAGGTTTATAACCTTCAAACGTCAGGTTCCACACCTGAGCCGTTGTTTCTCGCCAGTCATGCATGGATAATGTGCTGTTTTCTAGTGTCACCGAGCTGAAAGTTAATAAGCGGTCAGATTGTCACGAGACTCGTGTCTTGGAGATATAATACACCTTGTTCCCTGCTGCGAATAGTGTTGAAGTTACGTTATAGCATAGAATAGAAAGGGACCTAATTAATTTTATTAAGTTTGTTTTGCTTGCTGTCTACTGCAATAAGGCCGACTTGCGCAATGATGCCTAAACGTATTTAGGGGCTAAATATGATTTAAGGAGCTGTCAAATCATACAAATACTTCAAATTTAATATGTCGCTAGCATGTAGGGCGACACAACCGTGTTAGGTCCAGAAAAGATATACCTGGATGCATTTATACCAGATTGGTTAGAATGGACCGCGATGGATGGATGGGAGATGGGGAGACCTTTGCCCACGCAGTGTGACTACGTAGGTTAATAAAAAAAGTCGCTAAATACGTTAAGGGATCGTGCATTGTTGAATCCGGCCTAAAACGAAATAAGAAAAAGCATTTATTTGTGACAAATTTATTAATTTAATTTGACAGAACACGGTACATCCAAATATAAAAATAATACAAAAGAGAACAAAGGTGCAAACTCAATATCTGTTTGGAAGTTTCTTGACTAATAAAATATAGCCAAACCATGAGAATAAACCGTGCTCTTAAATAACTAGATCTTCTTCCTATCTTTTTCCCACATTACGTGGGGTCGGTACATGTGTTTTTCGTCCATACCTCTCTATCAGCCGTCATCTTCGTTGTCTTTCTTACTCTTATCATTGATCACACACTTCTTCGGCCTTCAACTAGAAGATGAAATGTGTAATTAATATTAGCATTACAACGGACCCGCATGTAACTGGCTGACTGAATATTTCATATGGACTATAAAATTGCTTCGCCTTGCTTTGTTAAACCGTCTCTCGAGTCGGAATTTAGATATTTGAAAATGCAGTATCTTTTCAAGAGCAAAGTACTGTTTCAAATGGGTCCAAGCAACTCAGTATTCTGGACAAAGTAACTCGGTATTCATCAGACAAATCCAGTCAGCAAGTAGCGGACTGCGCACGTGCATCGCATAACCATAGCCTAGATCAGTTATACTCTTCTTATTTGCAGGTAGGCATCAATCCGGTTTCATATACAACCAGCGTTGGTTGGTGAGATTTATGTATCAGAGATAATATATATTGCATTTTAGTGGTTGCGATGTTTTGCTATTGATAGCGCTGCGCATTGTCTGTATTTTATTGGCATAGAAGTATCATTCATCTAGAACTATCACTTTGCTTGGATTTTTTTTAAGTGAAAACTTTTTTAGGCGCGTTGGGCATTTTTCGAGATGGGAATAAACCATTGAACTCGCGACACTGTTACCGTTATCGACACCTCTGTATATAAGTATCTGTAGTGGTAGTCTGCTTTTTTTTGAGTTTCACTTCTGGCGGCACTTCCAGAGTGCCGCTTTTTGTTATCTTATTGCAGTGATAGATACTAGGTAAATATATATTATTATGACTGCCTATAGAGAAAAATACTTTAATTTTAGTATGAGCCTAATTGGAGACTGATAATTTAACATAACCTAACAAAATACGCGACCTCCGTGGCGCAGTAGGCGAACAGCCGACTGAGACGCAGAGTTTGATTCCCGCCGCGGAACAAATGTTTGCATGATCTACAGATATTTGTTCCAGATCTGGTTGTTTTTCTATGTATTATAAGTATGTATTTACAAAAAAAATATATCTATATAAGTATTCTATCAGTTATCTGGTTCCCATAGTACAAGCTCTGCTTAGTTTGGGGCTAGAGAGCGCTGTGTGAAATGTCTAGCAATATTTATTACTCGTAATTACCATTTCTTCTAACAGTAATAGTTTCGATATAAAAACAATAATACCAACACACGTATGTAATAAAAAAGTGATTGTTATACAATCTTACAACATTATCTTTACAGAGTAAACCATAGACAATTGAAATCATTCAATTCACAGACAATAGACTCGCAAACCCGCCATTTCTCAATGAACGCTATCAGGCGTCGAGGCTAACGACCTCTGTGTATAACCTGTCCGTTTATCGGTCAAACGTGAGCAGTTAAGCATAAATCAAACGATTAACGCGAGCAAAAAGCATATAGCAGCATTAGCAGCGCCCACATGCAAGTTCTATGTGTGTCACTGACCTACGACAACGGAGACATGACAGTAATTTCATGGTTTGGATACAGCTCCTTTCGCGCCGACCGATGGCCGTGGTGGAATGGAATGCGTGATCCTTTAGGTATGGTTGTCTTTGTTATTGCCTCTTTGGTTGCCTACCTGTGTTGCCTTAAAACCAAATTCTCTAGGATTTATGTCCACAAAAAGCTATGCAGCAGAGTTCATAAATCATTATATAGATTTATTAACCTAGTGTACTATTCCTTGGCGCAATGTGCGAATAGCCGGCTGAGACGCAGGAGGTATAGCGGGTTCGATTCCCGCTGCGGAACAAATGTTTGCATAATCTACAGATATTTGTTCCGGATCTGGATGTTTTTCTATGTATTATATTTAAGTAGGTATGTACTTATTTAGAAAAAAACATAAACTAGTGGTTCACCCCGAAACAATGCCTCGAAATATAAACCACCTATTTTGGCCTACAGTTTCATTCAAATTACAGGTAACGGGAGTTTATGTTAACTGGTTACTGTTTTTTGTTGTATAAAGTGCAGTTATTCTGGATTTCAGAACACGCATACCAAATTTCACGATGATCGTACAACGCTTCGAAAGTTATCCTCGGACAAACAAACATACATAACATACAACGATTTGCTCAAATTGATCTCGCTTCGCTCAATCAAGATAGTACAAGCTCTTATTAATTTGGGGCTAGATAGCGTCCAGCAATATTTATTCATTTAATTGCAAGAAAACATAAAATATCACAAATGATCACCTATTACTATTGCAAATGACGCGATTGATCTAAAAACTGAAGTATTCGCGATAAGAGTAGGTTTGCATATCGCTTCGTGCCAGTGGCTGGGAAAGTGCTGGTTACGGTACGGTACACAATGTTTTTATGCAATAGCTGGCTCAAGGCGGGAGTGACAGCGAAAGTGGCCTCTTTATTAGGAAAATATAAACTTTCTGTCAGTCCACCGGTGAAATTACAGGCCTCAAGTTGCTGGGCAGTTTGTTTTAGGGCACGTTTCTAAGGTGCGTGACCTACCATGCAACACTTTGTTATAAATAGATGGATAATACTTTATTGCACACCATCTTTACTAATATTATAAAGAGGAAAGATTTATTTGTTTGTTTGTATTGAATAGGCTCCGAAACTACTGGACCGATTTAAAAAAATGATTTCACTGTTGGGAAGCTACACTATCCCCGGGTGGCATAGGCTACTTTTTACCCCGGTAATGTTTTTATTGAAAAACTACGCGTGCGAAGCTGCGGATTGGTCAGTTAGTAAACAATAAAACGATTAACATTATTCAAATGAATGTATACAATTGGCGGTCTTATCGCTAAGTAGCAATCTCTACCAGGACAACCTTTGGATGGAAAGGATCATGTGAGTTTTACCAAGTTTTTTTTTATAGGCGATGGTTACCATTTAACATCAGGTAGGCGATGTGTTTGTTCTATCTGCCGTATAAAAAAACAAGTATTTTACATGCGAGAGAGACGTCCGTCATGTTGTTTACAAATCAGAAAATAGAGATTTTATAATTTTGTATATTAGTCTTTATCATTATCTGCCATGGTTCGACCACTGCTAGACAAAGGTGTCCCCCATAGATGACTAGAGCGGCCGATCTTCTGTGGCCTGTGTACCCAACGACTCCTTTTTTAACAGGCCAAGGATAAAATCCGACAAAAGTTGATTTGTAATTATATCATAATAAAAAAAATATTCGCTTTTATCTCCCCCAGGATGGAAAAACGACCTAATAAATTTAATGTGGAAAAAATACGTATTCAGGGTATGAGATTGAAAAAACCGGAAAATTGCGAGTCTGACTCGCGCACCGAGGCGCGAGGCTTCCGTTTTTTTATTTTTTAATTATACTGATATTATAAAGAGGAAAGATTTGTTTGTCTGTTTGTTTGTATTGTATAGGCTCCGAAATTACTAGACCTAAAATACAAAATATAAATCGGTGATCCTCGTGGAATACAATTAGCTCTTAAAATACGTGCTCTTAAATAGTTGCTTTTCATGGAATGCCTCGTATAATCGCTCAGAGATCATCCCTTATTCCACCTTCTCTTAGATGAGAAACTCTAATAATGATTGATCTCCATACAAAACTGAATTCGATGCTATCTTTTAATTGATTGTGTATTTTGCAGTTTACTTTTTTCTTAGTAAATGATACATCGCTCGCTATTTAGCAGCACAGTCTGCGACTGTTGCTTTCGCCCATTAGCTGGGGGGCCCTATTCTGCTAATTTATAAGAAAAACGATTAACGGAGTCACACCTTTCATCATATCAGCCGTAGGACGTCCACTGCTGGACAAAGGCCTTCCTCATTGATCTCCAGGAACGGCGGTTGGAAGCGGCCTGCATCCAACGCCGACCTGCGGTTCTTACCAAGTCGTCTGCCCATCTTGTAGGTAGCCATCTGTTCTGCGCGCTATATGGCCTGCCCATTGCCACTTCAACGTGCTAATCCGTCGGGCTATGTCGGTGACTTGAGTTCTCCTACGTATCTCCTCATTTCTGATTCGATCCCGTAGAGAAACCCCGAGCATAGCCCTCTCCATAGCTCGTTGAGCGACTCTGAGCTTATTCATAAGGCCAATAGTGAAGGACCACGTCTCGGTTCCATATGTCATCACTGGTAACATACACATCTGCGATTTTGCGACGAAACCATTGCAGCATTGTCGTAGTAAAGCGATTGGTGTAGTGTAAAACTTTTCACCCCTGTGGCCATAAAGAGTCATTTACCTACCATTTACCAAATTATTACTCGTGCGCGATAACTTGGGACCTGCTAGGAATGCGACTTCCCGACCGCTTCCCCTGCACTTCCCCGATGGCGCCCGTATTGTACCGTTCGCATCACTATTTTTTACTAGGGTTTTTAGTCTCGTACTGGCCTACGTCACGTAACGACGCGCTCTGGAATTCTTTTAGTTTTCGTTTGTGTTATTGTTTTGTTGTTGTAGTTTTTGTTGTTATAGTTTGTGTTATTGTTTTGTTGTTGTAGTTTTTGTTGTTATAGTTTGTGTCATTGTTTTGTTGTTGTAGTTTTTGTTGTTATAGTTCTTGTTAAGTGTTTTTGTTATCATTATGAAGGGTAAACCTTTGCATAGCGGAGAAAGAAACCTCGTGCTAAAAGTGTTAGAGTTTTTTGAAAACGAAAAACGAAACAAACAGTTTTGTTTATCTGTTGACCAGGCAGTAAAACGAACATGCATGGCAACGGGAATATCGAAAACCAGTGATTATAGTGAGACTGAAGACGAAGAACAACCTCTAGAAGGCATAAATCCACTAAGTAGTGACGAAGATGAGATAATGTAAATAATAGATAAAATAAATGTATAAACTTAAACATTGTATTTTTATTTTATTCAAATATGTTGTGTAAAAAAGATTAGATAAAAAGCAGCGTCCTCCCTGAGTAACATAATAAATTAGGTTAAAAAAAACAAAGACGAAGCCGCGGGCGGCTGCTTGTTATGTTCGCTTTTTTGCGGGCGGTACAAACACGCCAATATGACGTCACCGCGCTCAGGTCCCAACTTATCGCGCACGGGTAATACAAACCTACCATGGGGTAATGGAACTTTGTTACCATCAGTTTCAATCAGCCGGCAGAAAACCCAAATCATGTTCAAAGTGTTATTGTAGTAGGATCCTTTTATAAACGCCTGAAATTGATTGCAACAAAAGTTACGTAATTGCCCCACTGATCGTCCGATCACAATGTGCCACGGCATAACCCACGAGCTGTATCTATTTGCTTGCAATTTTAAAAGAGGTATTTGGTTCGTCTTGTTATTTGATTTTTGTAATGGCGCTGCTGTTTTCACTTTTACTTTTATTGTGTGTTTTGGATAATCTGCTGTTCCGTCATTTTATCCGTTGACTGTAATAGTTGTCTGAAATTCTGTGAGCGTGATTTGTGACTGAGTTTTTTTTAACAAAAACCGCGTCTGCACGGTCTATCCGTTTGGGTTGTACACACGGCTACACATAAAGCTATACACTTCTAGTATAAGCTGACCTCGCATTGTGTAGGCTTTTTGTAGAATGAGAGGGCGGCTTATACTGGAAATGTGTAGCTTGATGTGTAGCCGTGTGTACGATGCTACAGACAGACAGACACACAGACATCGGCGCTAACTTATAACACCGTTGTTATTGCGTCGGCGGTTAAAAAATCGATTGCGCAGTGAAACGACCAACTTCAGGGTGACCTAGTTGCATCATCTGTACCATCTTCCGGTTATCACAGGATTGTCATAAATCCTTCGAAAACCAGTTGATGTCTTATAATAAGACCTTCTAAAGCTAAGGCCAAGATAAATAATCCGTACGCAACTAAGTCACTATCTAGTTACGCAAAGTCCAAATTCCATAAAATTTTGCCTGTCCTGGCAAAATTTTATGGAATTTGGACGAAGTACTACGCGCACTAGATAAGATAACTCTTTATTGTACACCAAAATATAATACAGAACATAATTTAGAGTGTATACCGAACACAGTGTTCCGGCTTGATGCCGCTGGCTGAAAAGAACTAGGTGTCAGTCCACAGCTGTCACTACGCTTCACGTCAACGTCAGTGTGCATGCTAAAATTACATTTTTCATAACCTAACAATCTTCTCATGATCGGCGCGGTCAATTATTGTAGAACATTCATTACAACTTTATCATCAAAAAATGTTTTTGATGATAATGTCATCAAAAACCTTTTATTTGGAGTCAGATTACCCACCCGTAGATATACTCGTAAGGAAACATTGCAATTCAGCATATTTGTCTTTTTTTTATTGATGATAGTGAAGCGCTTGGCCACTACCTCACCTGATGCTAAGTGAAAGTGTGATCGAAGATGGAACACGCTTGCCTAGAAAGAGCCTTTTCACTCTGGACTTGAATACTCCGAGATTATACTGGTCTCACAAGCAGATATGTAGAGTTGCCTAAATCTAACCAGTACTTCTCTGTCCGATTATTGGTTTGTTACTACCTAAAAATATTTAGGACAGTAACTGATGGTAAAAAAGTTACTGTTAGGCCGTTTGTCCACCACTGCCTTCACCGGGACGTCACCGAGAACGAGATGACGACGCCGATTTAGCGATACATACATTTACTTTAGATAGACCGTGTGTCCACTGCACGCCCGTCACCAGAGGCCTATGGTAAATGTAGTATCGCTCAAATCGGCGCCGTCATCTCGTTCTCGATGACGTCCCGGTGGCGGTGGACAAATGGCCTTACACTAGGGGTAGGTAGATAAACCTTGACTTCTTGATATTAAAATTGCGCGCTATACAAAGTGCTCATATTAAATTTTTACTGAGTACCTACTGTGTTATGTTTGCTATATAAAATTTGTAAAATAGATTTACAAAGTCTATCATCATCCACAGCCTGACTTCACCCATTGTTGGGTATAGGCCTCCCCAAGTTTGTGCCATCCACCACGATCCTGCGCTAGTCTCACCCACTCACGGCCCGCGACCTTTACGATGTCGTCCACCCATCTCGCTGCTGGTCGTCCTACCCTTCTATACCCGCTCCTCGGCCACCATTCAGTCACTGTCCTGCTCCATTTGTCATCACCACGTCTAGCCAAGTGTCCCGCCCAAGACCATTTGAGCTCCATAACTCGAATCCCAACGTCATGAACCTTCGTTCGTCTACGGATCTCGACGTTTGTAACTCGATCTAACAGTCTGATGCCAAGCATGGTACGCTCCATGGCTCTTTGTGCAACTCTTAACCTGTACACAGCCTCCTGCGTGAGCGTCCACGTCTCGGCACCGTAGGTCATGGTGGGCAGAAGACATTGGTTGAATAAGCGGGTCTTCAGACACTGTGGAAATTTAGGCGACCTAAAGATATCGTCTAACTTGCCGAATGCAGCCCATCCCAATTGGATCCATCCAATCTTCGACAGTGTCGAGCATTGGGCCGTGTTTCACGCTTTCCATCGCTGCCACATCGATTCCCGCTGCAAAGTCTAACTAAATTATAAATAGTAATTTTATCAAAAATCTTAAAAAGGTGCTATATCCTGCTGAGTTATTTTAATATAAAAAGTGGCACTCCGAGAGCGCCGACAGAAGTGAAAACTTGAACACTTACGAGATATTTATATACAGAGGTGTCGGTAACGGTAACAGTGTCGCGAATTCAATCGTTTTATTCCCGTCTCAAAAATTGCCCAACGCGTCTAAAGAAGTTTTCACTGTAATAAGATATTGTTGTACTAACCCGTGTTTAGCTATAATACGTTGTAAACATTTAAGTTGAATAAATATCTTTTAAATACAACACTTATCCGAGCTCTGATTGTGAAATGGCTGTCAGCTGAGTTACTTTATAAGAGATTTAGCTGACGTTCTTAGTAACGACTGTTTATCTCGACTTAAGGGCACCTGTACAAACAGGTGATGTCATGACAAAATGTTCTAATAAGATGTTTATCTGTATTGACCCATAACATGACATGTTTGTTGTGCTGCGACCAAGGCTTTATGGTGTTAGAAATGACGGCCTGTATTCTCGAGTGGAAAGATCAGCGTAGGACGGTCCTCTACTAGATGGTAAGACTAGATAGAATACTCTGGAAATTTATAAGGGAGCATATATTCAGCAGTGGACGTCATTTGATATGATGGTTATAGCGTTAAAGTAGGAACTATTTTTTTTTATCTAGCCTACATTTTCCCACTGCTGGGCAAAGGCCTCCCCCAACTCCTTCCACCTATCGCGATCCTTGGCAGATTTCCACCATTCCTTCTCGAATCCGCTGATGTCGTCCCGCCAACGCTTTCGCGGCCGACCCCGACGTCGCTGTCCATTCTCCGTTACCCAAGGTGTTATGATATTGGCCCATTTCTCCGGAACTTAAATATTTTTTGAAAAAGCTCTGACGATACAAAACGCTATATATCTCTCTATTTTATGCCCATCAACGGCGTTAGATAAATATGATCCATAATATTGATACCAAAGCACAACATTTTTTAACAGTAACGCTCATTGTATGACAGTAAAAATATTTAATAAATTACCAAACGAATTAAAAGATTTACCCTTGCCTTTATTTAAACGGCGAATTAATAAATGGTTATCATCCAAATGTTGTTACACTATTGCTGAATATTTTAATTGTAAGCACTAGACATAACATTATTTTATTGACTTTTTTTATATTGTGTAGGAATAGTTAATTTTAATTTTTAATTATTTTATGTAATATTTACCAGGACATTATCTTATGTCATTCATTAGCTTAAATTGTATACATTAAGACTACTCGGTGGTGAGCTTAGCCCACTGATCACCCGACATACGGCATAAATGACCAGCCCAGTCCCACTTGAGTTTGGCGGCTTGAGAAGATATGGAGGGATGAGCTCACTAATTTCCGAGCGGACGGGACCATCTTAACGCTTGAAAGAATGGGGGGAGGCCTTTGCCCAGCAGTGGGACACAGTGGGCTGATAATAATAATAATTGTTATTGTAGAATTTGGCGTTCCCTGAAATTGCCGCCCGGGGCAGGTGGCGCGGTTTTGTTTCCCCCGGACCCGGGGCAGGTCTGGATACTAACAAATACGTCGTGTTTTCATCAGAGATTCCTAAAACGAGTTAAATACAGATTACATTGTTGCGTAAGATGAGCAGGTCACGTGTGTGTCAGTGACGTCATCAAGCCACGCATCGTTACTAGCGTGGCCGTGGGTCGCAGTGGATTGACCCGCCTACATTTTCATACAAAGCGAAGCTAAGGAAGAGCTGAGGGTCGGGCTCAATGGCGTACCCTGAGAGAGACCTACGTCCAGCAGTGGACTGTTATATAGGTAGGTTGATTATGATGAAGCTAAGTACTCGCGCGCATCATGGGCGCGCGCACCAATGGAACCGGAACTTAAAACAGACATGACGAAACTAAAGAGTTCCTAGTGACAAAAAAAAACAATTAATCGATTAATTCACACTCTATCAATATTCTTTGATAATAATGATTCAGGTAAGTAATTCCAGATTATTATTTTTGATATAATTACCTTTATGATACTTCTAAGTAAGTATATTAAACCTTATCTCAAGTACCTGACACATGCATGAGACTATAATTCGGTATCTTATCTGTACCTACATTCCATAGTTATCTGCCACGATTCAACAGGGCCTAAAAAGGGTTACATATTACAACTAGTGGTTCACCCCGAACTGAGATCTCGCGAGTCTCCCATTATAAAAAAAAATATATTATTTGTACCTAATCTTTGACTATCAAAATGCATACCAACTTACTTGACCCCTTCAGTTTCATTCAAATTACAGGTAACGGGAGTTTATGTAAATTGGTTACTCTTTTTTGGGTAGAAATTGCAGTTATTCTGGATGTCAGATTTTTGCCTATATGTATTTGTTCCACTAAAGCTAAACGCATACCAAATTTCAGCATTGTGGGGTCACTGGTGTACATACCATGTGAATTTTGTCAATTTACAAATCAATTTTGTCGCCTGTAGTTAGGGAATGCAATCCCGATCCCGATCTCGTGTAATTTTTCGGGATCAATCCCGACGAATCAAATGACGAGATCCCGTTCGAGATTGACGGGAGTGGGCGGCAGTGGTCAGCGACACTACACACGTCCACTCGGGGCGAAAGCGGCGCGCTGACTGACGGCCGCGAGCTGCAGGAACGCCAAACAGCGTTAGAAAACTATTCCGACTATTTCCGAATATTAGCGACAGGTGACGATAATTATTTAGTTGGTAAGATTAAAGAATAAAGATTTTTATTTTCTTTCGAGTAATATGTTATTTTAGTTAACCTCACTATCACAAACAAGCAGTTATTAGCTTTTTCAGTCATCCGAATTTAACATTTTTTTTAAACTAGACGGGATCCCGAAAATTCCGGGATCCCGCGGGATTGATATTTCTAATCCCGCGGGATCTCGAATTTGCAATCTCGAGTCGGGATTGCATTCCCTACCTGTAGTATGATAACAAATGTGGTGATATCTATGCAAATAAGTTAATACCATTTTATAAACTCAGTCAGTACTTTTATAAATTATCTTTATTTCCTGTTGCAAATATGTAGGTTACATACATTACAATACAATACATAATAATAACATCGTTAGCTTATCGGCTTAATAAGGTTTATATATAATATTAATAAAACAGGTTTCCTATTACTAAGAATATTGTTTATTGAAGACCTCCGTGGCGCAGTGGGCGAATAGCCGGCTGAGACGCGGAGGTAGCCGGTTCGATTCCCGCCGCGGATAAAACATTTGCATTCTCTACAAATGCTTGCATGCTATTTGTTCCTGGTTTGGACATTTTTCTATTAATTTAGAAATATTTTTCTATTAATTTAGAAATATTTTTCTATTAATTATTAATCGGGTTCGATTCCCGCCGCGGAACAAATGTTTGCATGATCTAAAAATATTTGTTCCAGGTCTGATTGTTTCCCTATGTATTATAAGTATGTATTTACAAAAAAAAAATTATATAAGTATTCTATCAGTTATCTGGTTCCCATAATACAAGCTTTGCTTAGTTTGGGGCTAGATAACGCTGTGTGAAATGTCCAGCAATATTTATTTATTTATTTATAATTGTATTCTATCAGTTATCTGGTTCCCATACTGCAAAGCTTTGCTTAGTTTGGGGCTAGATAGCGCTGTGTGAAATGTCCAGCATTATTTATTTATTAAACGTGTTTAGTAGACAGATACTAGCGACGCTGTCAACTGAACAGATAAGATGTGGGACCAAGGATAAGACTGTATTTTTTTTCTTTCAAAGAATTTAATCGTGTATAATTTTGTAATTTGTTTGATTGGGAATTGTCAAAATATTTACTCGGTGTCTCGATGCGTAAAGGCTTGTTTTGAGTTCTAGAATGACTCGCTTTAGATATCTATAACAAAATAGATAGGTGAGGTACAGAAGTAAAGTTCGGGCTGATTTTGATTTTAATTTCCTACGCTCGAGTGTAGGGCTGGCATGGCATTGGCTTGGAATTGGCACCTACAATATTCTACAACCAAATAAACAATAATTTAATAAAGAATGTTTATTTATTATCACATAAACATTTTAACGTAAATTATCACAGTAAATTCTTAACCATGTTGCTGGTTAAGAATTTACTGTGACACAAAACATGATTGACCTATCGCCAAAGCGCGGCACTCGCGGCTGGCGTTCTACCGGCTTGATCCTAACCGTACGCGCGCGTCCACGTGTGCGTGCGCGTTGTACTAAACTTAACTTCTGTACCTATGTATTTTGTGTAGCTGTTCTCACTGCAAGGCTGTCAAGTTCATCAAACCGGGAAGCGGTTATTTCTGTCTCGGCATTACGTTTTATTGCTCGTCACTTTGAACAGAGGGCGTTCCGTCAACACTTTCACTTTGGTTTTAATAGGGAGAAATATCAAGCTTACTGAATTACAATTAGCTTTACAAATATTGGTTTATTCGCCGTTCCAGTATTACAAAAGCAGATTTATTACAATTATTTACCCCCTCCCCCTCCCCTTGTAAGCTAAGCCCCCCCCCCCCTCTCCATGCATTGGATGTTTGCTGCTCAATGTTGTGTGTCTGCTCACTTTCAGAGTTGGGAATGAATATTCGTTTCGTTTTCAAGTATAGACAATGTGTGAGTCGCCACATGTGTAAAAAAGTTAATAATTACTGGTGACGTAATCATCATCTAGATCCCCCATCCCCATGTCATCATAAATAAGCAAAGCATAGACCCTGATTCGATCTCATAACACGCTGAGCGACCTTCAAATATTGCGTTGTGATGACTTGCAAAGAAAAAATTTATAGGTTAAAAGGTGCCTACTTTGTAGCAGTGATTTATCTCAATTAAATTGTAATCCCGTTGGCTGATGAACTTACAATCACAACATAATGACGGATGACATCATTTATGCACAACAGATTGTAGCATAGTCATTGCACTGAGGCCAGAGGTCATAACATAAATGAACACATACTAGCTAGTACACTATAGTAGTCGTAATCTAATCACACTATCACACTTTGGCTAGTGACACTATCTAAAGGGACACAATTTGGATGTTTGTTTGTTATTCAATCACGTCGGAAGTGACTTCCATTCCTTATTGCGGGTTCCTGTATCCGTCGGTAACCAGCTACGACTCGTTTCTCCTTGAAAACGTTCAAAAGTTTTACACTAGTTTGATACTTTTTCAAGGAGATACGAGTCGTAGTCGGTTACCGACGGATATAGGAACCGGCCTTTAGGTTTAATAATCATTTATTCTGAAAATGATAACAATTATCACTTACATGAGAATCAGTACACATAGAAAAGTTAATGTAATTCGTTCGAGTTATGTACACACGGCTACACATCAAGCTATACATTTCCAGTATAAGCTGACCTCTCATTCTACGAAAAGCCTACACAATGCGAGGTCAGCTTAGACTGGAATTGTATGGCTTGATGGGTAGCCGTTTGTACTCAATTAACGCATTCAGGTAGATCGTTCGTTAGTTATTTAATTTCTTTATTTAGTAAACATTATGTAGTTGTAATATGTTGAGCGAGTTTAGTTTTAAATGCGTTAAATGAGCTTACATTTTTTATATCACAGAGTAATGTATTGTAAAGCCTTCGCCTTCGTGAACTATTGTTTTTTTTTAATTCTTATCTTTAATTGTACTAACAATGTTAACAAGTTAAAACAAATCGTTTGGTTCGGCAAGGTGGTATGCCGACCAGGGGCTCAATTCTACTAAACCAATCGCTTCACTATGATAACGGTATCGTCGCAAATTATTTTACTAAGAATTTTTTTTTGCAAATACCGCCGGCGCTGTTGCTATGAAAACACTGTTGTAGGTTAAAACATGTTTATTGTTCTGTTTGTTTATTTATATTTTAATGGTGTGAAATAAAGATATTATCTATATATAATACATAATATTATAAAGTCTACCTATATAAGTTTAAGTTTTAGTGCGCTATTTAAAATGCAATTATAGATTTTGGCACGCCCTAACAGGGTACATGTCATTTAGATTACTACACACTACTTATTCTTAAGATGTTTGTATGTAACTGATTTCGTGTCGCAAATAAATAATATGAATATGAATATCTATCTAACACCATTGACAATTAGGCAGCTCATGACGGGAACAATAATTAAAATTGTTAAATATAAGGGTCTCCATAATCGTTTTGAGGGTTCCGTACCGAAAGGGTAAAACGGGACCCTATTACTAAGACTCCGCTGTTTGTCTGTCCGTCTGTCACCAGGCTGTATCTAATAAACCGTGATAGTTAGACAGTTGAAATTTTCACAGATGATGTAGGTATTTCTGTTGCCGCTATAACAACAAATACTAAAAACAGAATAAAATAAATATTGAAGGGGGGCTCCCATACAACAAACGTAATTTTTTTTGCTCGTTTTACCTAGATATTGATAACGGCAACAGATAGACGCTTGAAGTATTCACATAATTTTTAGTTATATATTCACTTTAGAAATAAATAACTAAATGAAAATAAAACAAATATTTAAGGGGGCTCCCATACAACAAACGTGATTTCTTTGCCGTGTTTATAGGTAATGGTACGGAACCCTTCGTGCGCGAGTCCGACTCGCACTTGGCCGGTTTTCTTATAAATTAGCAGAATTGAACTCCTGCTGTGGCTTTCGTGCCTATAAATTGAGGGTGATTGCAGGTTGTAGCAGTAGGCTGCCTTTCCACCAGAGACTTTTTTTTGAACTGTGTAGATTTTCGTTTGACCATAATTTCACCCTGATGGTAAGCGATGGTGTGGTCTAAGATGAAGCACAAAGATCTAGAAGAAACCTATTTACTCTTACCTTAAAGAAGCCTGGTATGTAGTCTTCAGGAAAAAACAGACGATTAGCTGTACGCATCAAGAACGTAGAACCAAAACGGTCCTACGTTGCTAAGCTAAGCTATTAATTTTATTAAGTCTTTCCATCTAGTGGGGGGCCGTCCTTCTCTAGCTTTCCAATGCCTCCTCTCTCTTCCACTCAAGAACTGTCTGTCCATTCTCCTGACACTGTCACCACAAATGTCAGTCAACGTTAGTGATCTTATTACCACCAATTACAGTGAAACATGACCGTCTCCGAAATCGGTTAGGCTTACCGCAGTCGGCTAATTAGTGCCCCATTTCGGCTGATTTTACTCTGTGTCCAACCAACACACACGTTCTACACCGTTATGCACAGCCTTCGCAAGCATTTTTATCAAGATAAAATTTTACTTATAGCACACTCAGGGATAGTGTAGCTTTCTATCAGTGAAACAATTTTCAAAATTGGTTCAGTAGTTTCTGAGATTAACGACTACAAACTTTTTCTTTTTTGTTTAAACTATATATATCTTTGTTTGAACACTATCTCACCTGATGGTAAGCGATGATGTGGTCTAAGATGAAGCACGAAGATCTAGAAGAAACCTATTCACTCTTACCTTAAAGGGGCCCAGATTGTATTCTTTAGGAAAAACACACGACGGTAAAGCGTTCCATACCTTAGCCGTGCGCATCAAGAACGTAGAACCAAAACGGTGTGTGCGAATGGGTGGTATATCAACTAGGTACGGATGGTACTGAGCCGTGCGCGTGCTAGCCCTTTGATGGAAAGGAGATGGCGGAGTCAGATCGTAAAGTTCCTGGGCACATTCCCCGAAATGTATTGTGTAAAAGATCGATAGGCTTGCAACTTAACGGCGGTGTTCGAGACTTTGGGTGTTAGCCTCCGCCATATATTGCTCACCTATAAGCCTAAAAGCTCTACGTTCTATCTTTACCTAGAGTCTAAAATAGTGAGCTGATATTTGGCCGAACCATCCCAAAGGTGGCAGCAGTACTCCATACCAGACCGGACTTGTGCTTTGTAAAGACTAAGAAGCTGTCTTGACTAAGAAGCTACTTTTACCTCTTATTGATCTCCGAATCAACTTGGACAAATCGGCGTTGTATGTATGTATGTTTGTCCGAAGATAACTTTCGAAGCGTTGATCCGATATATGTGAAATTTGGTATAACTATAGGTAGGTAGTGATGGCACAATCCTGGTGTAAATGAACTAAAAATGTTGTCGAGATATTGAGGTTCAAGAAGGGTAAAATAAGATCTTTCAGAATATTTAGACCACGTTTTTTTTTTTATTTTAAGCATTGTAATTTTTAAGATATTAGCCATATTAAAAACTTTATTTTGACGAAATTCACAGGGTACACCAGTGACTCCACAGTGCTGAAATTTGGTATGCGTGTAGCTTTAGTGACACAAATATAGGAAAAAGTCAGTAATCCTTTAAAACTGCAATTTCTACCCCAAAGAAGTGTAACCAATTAACATGAACTTCCGTTACCTCTATCCTACCTAAACTGACTTACAATATAGGTACCCATTCATCACAATCATGCGTACTTACGAAGCCGTACTACCAGTACCAGTAACGGTAATGGTAATTTACGGTATCCGCAGCTATTGTCACCATCCTTCCTCGTTATCCGGTAAGGTGAGGTACTCAGGAACAGTTTTTGCGGCTTTGATTGATATCGATCACAAAAATAGTGAGCATCCATTAATTACGTGAGACATTTTTGACGATATTTGACCCCCCTCCCCTGGCGAGAGGTCGCGAGATTTGATTCGACCCCTCTTTCACCCCCCCCCCCCCCTATCTACCCTATCTACCCCCCGTTATCTCACGTGAAATTTTCCAAATTTGTTTTTTTTTAGGTAAATGCGTTGGAATTATTAAAAAAAACAATTAGCTGCATTATTTCTATGTAATTAAGATTGCTTCTCTCGTAAACAAGATAAAAAAATACGCTTTAAAAAAAACTTACTGACAAAACACGCGTAAGAAACCGCGGGCGGAAACTAGTAATATTATAATTTCGAAAGTAACTCTGTCTTTTTTTTTGTTTTTTTGCTGCTGGACTGATTTCGATGCAATTACTTTTTACCCGACTGCTAAGAAGGGTAATGTTTTTATTGACAAACCACGGCCGCGAAGCCGCGCGCGGAAGCTGGTAATAAAAAGAATCGTTAACCGCGACTTAGTTTAATATCCTGCAGGATTGACTGAGTATATTTCCTGCGGATTCAGGTTGATTGCGATGAGTATATAAGTGCTGTGAAGGGCAAGTCTTCTCCAGCTTTTATAGAACAAAATAAATAAATAGTACATTGTTAATACAAGGGTTGTAAGCGATCTATTGTAAACCCAAGATATTGTTACGAGCTGAGGGTTCGGGATAAAATAATGAAAATCAATCTAACCAAAATAACACTTTTATTCACCACATAAATACACGATCTTAATCACTAGTAATCACAACACACTAAATCACACCACTGTTGCACAATAAACCACTAAAAGTCTCCGAAATATTCGCACGTATCGTCAAATTAAGACTGACTCTGCGGGCGTCTCTACGCACTATTATACCGCGCACAGTAGGTATTTAACTCGCGAACGTTCTCGATTGTTCCACTGGTAACTAGAAAAGTGTAGGTATTTCGACCAAGTACTGTTTCTTATTCTGTGCAACTGTAGGTAAAAACCTAATACGTAAGTATATTCCATGGCAAGTATTACCTATTCTGTGACACAGTAGGTATAACTTCGAGATGCCGACTATTACTTATTCTGTAATACGCCTCGGCTTAACATTATTATGGCGTACGAGCGAGCTAATGCTAGCGAGGAATCTTGTCGAGGGTGCTATTGATCTCTTACACCCGAGTATAAACATAACTTTACACCACGAATACGAGGAAATTAGAAAAAAGTATACCTGTTGGTAAGCGGTCATCGTCACCTATTGACACCGGCAACACCCGGGGTATTGTCGATGCGTTCCCTACACTGTAGAAACCTCTTTACATTTCTCTTGAAGCGTGCCATGTCGTAGCTTAATGGGAAAACCTCAGATGGTAGCTCATTCCACATCTTGCAAGTATGGGGTAGAAATGATCGCGTGAAGCGTGTGGTGCGTGATACCCAATTGTCGATGATATGTGGATGAGCTTTATTACGTTGTTGAGAAGTGCGGTGGTAAAATCTCGAGGTCGGGATGAGATCAAATAGCTCCTCAGAATATTCCCCATTACACAGGCGGTATAATACACTGATCGATCCGATGTCACTGCGTTGACTCAGCGGTTCCAGCCTGTCGGCGAGTTTGGGATCACCGATGATTCTAATGGCTCTTCTCTGAAGGGAGTCAAAACGAAGCAATTGGTACTTTGGAGCTCCGTGCCAAAGATGGGAACAGTATTCTACGTGTGACCGAACTTGCGCTTTGTACAGCAATAGCCGTTGTTGTGCCGTAAAATACTGTTTGGCACGGTTAAGGACTCCCAAGTTTTTAGAGGTTAGCTCAGCTTTTGCTTCTAGGTGACTCCCATACTGGACCTCATTAGAAATTTCGACTCCCAGAATCCCTATAATTGCCGAGACTGGGAGAGGAATGCCCTGGAACCGTGGAGCTATTGTGAAAGTGGCCTTCTTTGTGGTGAACGCACCGACTTGCGTCTTGGTTGGGATAAAGGTGACCAGATTAAGGTTACCACAATCTGACACGCGCTCCAAAGAGCCTTCAATCTCAGACACAAGCCTTTGTCTGTTGTCTTCCACTTCAGACCGAGAGACATTAGGGCGGCCAGTGTAGAAAGTATCACCCGTACTGTCATCCGCATAACAATGAAGGCCGCTTATGTGCAGCATATCATTGATGTGAAGAATAAACAATGTGGGCGATAGCACTGATCCTTGGGGTACACCAGAGTTAATGGGCATTGAGTCCGAGCAAGAACCATCTACAACGGCTCTTATGCTCCGCCCGGATAAGAAACTGGCGACCCAACTGCAAAAGTCCCCCGGGGAGGCCGTATGAGAGAAGCTTCGAGAGAAGCGCCTTGTGCCACACCCGATCGAACGCCTTCGCGATGTCTAAACTAGCAGCTAGACCCTCCCCTTTACTCTCAACGGCTTGCCCCAGCATTTGTTTGTACTCAATCACGTCGTAACGGCTTAACCGATTTCGATGAATTTTGGTATATACGTAGATTGTAATCTAGATTACCACAAAGGCTACCTTTTATCCCATAAATCAGTTCCCATGGGGTAAAAATGGGGTGTCATGTCAAGATGCAACAGCGAGTTTAGCTTTATTTCTAGGTTACCTACACATTTAGTAGTGTAACGCGTACGAAGTCGCGGGCAACAGCTAGTTTAATCGCTAAAAATAATATCTTCCAGGCAACCTTTGGATGGACAGGATGTGAACAAATGAGGTCGGCGGTGTTTGTAAAATATTTCTAGTTTATCATTATCATAGGTAAATAGAGATAGATTGTTATCTGTCGAAGTTTGCCTGGTTATAAAATAGTTTTATCATTTTACTTATGTATTTATTTTCCTGTTGTAAAATTTATAGGCACACGGTAATATTTGTAGTATTTTGTAAAGAAAAAATGTTTTGCCGATATAAAGGAAAAACGTACCTTTATAAACTCATTCTTACTTCTAAATCTTCTATTCCATCTTTATTAAGCGCAACGCCAAGTGGAACGCCTTGCCTGAGTCTGTTTCCTGATAATTAAATAAATATTGCAGGATATTTCACACAACGTTATCTAGCCCCAAACTAAGCAGAGCTTGTACTATTGGAACCAGATAACTGAATATATTTTTTTTTGGTAATACTTACATAAGTACATACTTATAATATATATATAGAATAACATCATGTAAACATTTCTTTAAATCCTCACAATACAGGCTCGCTAGAGACCTAGAGTGAGAAACAGAGCTATGTCAGTTACTCTGCTCAAATGTAAAATAGCCTTACATGCCACATCAAATTGTCATCTGGACATTGTATTTTTTTTATTTAAGCTAACATTTCATGTAACCTATATAACAGTACCAAACAATTTTAAGAACTCAATACCGAGAATGCGAGAATCAAACCCTCCTGCGTCTCAGCCGGCTATTCGCCCACTGCGCCACGGAGTTCGTCTATAATTACAACCTGGGTGTCTTCAGGTCACGAGTGAACCGGTTTCTTCTAGGCAAGCGTGATCTGCCGTAGGCTACATCATCGCGCGCCATCGAGAAGTAAGCGGTGATGCAGGCGAGATATCGTAATCAAACGCCAGACTATGAAATACACAAGAAACAGTTGACTCATTTAAAGTTGCAAACGATCTATAGATAGCTCTACTGCTCCAGATACCAGGCGGAAGGGTCCCCAAAACTGGCTGAATTGCCCCGCTGAGTTTCAATGGTTATCTCACGGATCACACGTCGCTTCGAATAGACGCCCAGAAAGAATTATGCAACGGCGTTGGGCTAAAAAATACTACTCAAAATAATATCTTATTTTGACCATTAAAGCTGTTATTTGAACAGGTTTTTCATAATGTATGATGTGTAAATAATACGCAAACAGTTTCTGGGTAGGGTTTAATTTAGTAGAGTTGGCCATGACACTAGCGATTTTATAGAGGTGGTATTGCATATAATATATGACTTACGGGACAAAATAAGGTTAGGTTTTTTTTTATTTGACCTGTTCGAGCGCCAGAAACTTCTGGGAATTAACACATGCCACGGTCATTATCATCATCATCCGTCTATGTATAATATATATAAAAAAAATATTGGTGGACATTTCACATAGCGCTTTCTAGCCTCAAACTAAGCAGAGCTTATACTATGGGAACCAGATTACTGTTAGAATATTATATACTTACTTTTTTTGTAAATATATACAATACATAGAAAAACATCCAAGCCCGGAACAAATATCTGTAGATCATGCAAACATTTGTTCCGCGGCGGGAATTGAAGCCACTACCTCCTGCGTCTCAGCCGGCTATACGCCCACTGCGCCACGGAAGTCGTCAAAGTATGTTACTATATGTATACGGAGGTAACACATAGCATTAGCAAGCTAGCTAGGTCGTGCCCAGGTCTCCCAAGATTTGAAAACGAGCCAGATTTTCGATTCTCCATCTCCATGTTACTGTTAGAGATAATAATAAAAATAACTGTCATGAAAAATGAACTACAGATTGTTGATCAGATTGGGCTATCAAAATCCTAGTTAAAAATTTCCAAAGCTCATTTTCATTAGTCTATACTCTTTTCGTTCTTTTCTTAAAGCTAAATCATCATATCAGCCATATGTCGTCCAGATTTCCGGAGATCTTGTGCGGTATTCAATTCACCCAATGACTCCCAGCAACCCAGTTTAATTAAATTTTAATTTATGTGTTAATAAAAATTAAAAATATAAAAAACATTTCACAATTTATTATACCAATGAACACAAAAAAAATAATTAAACGAATTCACGCAAATACTAAAATAATAATAATAAATTGTCATTATAAAGTTATATAAGTTTTTGTTTTTCTAGATTAGCTAAATAAATGACTTGTGTTTCAGAGTTGATTATAATAGTCGTCGGCCACTTGAAGTAATTGAGTTTTTATGAATGGTAATTAGATAAATAGCTTTCATAGTTATAATGGTTTGGTATTTATATATGGAAAGAATATTTACTGTAGAAAAGAGACCGAGTTTACGAGAGCGGTTTATTGGCCACTGAAAACTTAATGGTGGTTAATTCCCAGTAAGTAGTGGGTTGTTGTTGGCAATGAGATTTGCCTACAAATTAAAGATATAACCTCTGTTGTTTCTTCAAGTAGTTTTTTAGAGTTCCGTACCCAAAGGGTAAAACTGGACCCTATTACTAAGACTCCGCTGTCTGTCCGTCTGTCACCAGACTGTATGTATCTCATGAACCGTGATAGTTAGACAGTTGAAATTTTCACACATGATGTATTTCTGTTGCCGCTATAACAATAAATACTAAAAACAGAATAAAATAAATATTTAAGGGGGCTCCCATACAACAAACGTGATTTTTTTGCTCGTTTTTGCTCGATATAGATAACGGCAACAGGTAGACGCTTGAAATATTCACAGAATATTTAGTTAAAGGTATATTCACTTTAAAACAAATAATTAAATTAAAATAAAACAAATATTTAATTGGGGCTCCCATACAACAAACGTGATTATTTTTGCTCGTTTTTGCTCGATATAGATAACGGCAACAGGTAGACGCTTGAAATATTCACAGAATATTTAGTTAAAGGTATATTCACTTTAAAAAACAAATAATTAAATTAAAATAAAACAAATATTAAATTGGGGCTCCCATACAACAAACGTGATTATTTTTGCTCGTTTTTATAGATAATGGTACGGACCCTTCATGCGCGAGTCCGACTCGCACTTGGCCGGTTTTTATTTGTGTTCTGTGTGGGTGTTTCGTCTCAAATTAACGTATTTTATTTTATTTATTAAACATCCATTTTCGGAATTATCGCGAGTTTTGTGGCCAAAAACCAACCTGCTTGGAATCTCAAATTTCCTCCAAAAATTTAGCAGGTATAAATGCATTTCACACGGTTTTGTATGCCTTGTGAATTTCAATAGTCGCATTTAGTATGTGGGTCAGTGGCAATGTGGTTTTCCAAGTTAACTTACCATGGTAGTAACTTACCATCATAAATAGCGGTTAGTATAATAAAAATGGTAATTACCATTTTTATTAGAGCTCGTGTTACTAAAACGTGGGTACTGTTATATTTTATATTATATTTGGGAAGATAAAGAGTCATACATTATGAAGTAGAACATAGTGCTAACAGTTACATGAATAATTGCATGACCCACGACATCATCCACAGATTAATTGAAGAAGCGAACAATATCATAAAATTTTACAAACAGTACGTATATGATTAAACAGTAAAAAAACAGAATAAATGTGTAGTGGGTACCAACAATATACCCACTATCAGCTGCTCGAATGCCAGTAAATAAAACAAATACTTCTCGGTACTTATTCACTATGTATTTACACAAAAGTCAAATAATCTTTATTCATCATCATTATCTACCTATAAATACCAAAATCCGCAATGAGGAAATCCGCAGAAGAACTAAAGTGGCCGACATAGCTCTCAAAATTAGCTAGTTGAAGTGGCAATGGGCAGGCCACATCGCTCGTAGTACCGATAACCGTTGGGGAAGAAAGGTTCTCGAGTGGAGACCACAGACTGGAAGACGCAGCGTAGGCCGGCCCCCCACAAGGTGGACCGACGATCTAGAAAGAATCGCGGGGAGCCGTTGGGCGCAAATGGCTACCAACCGCTCGTTGTGGCGATCTAAGGGGGAGGCCTATGTTCAGTAGTGGACGTCTACCCGGCTGATGATGACGGTGATGATGATCAACCTATAACAGTCCACAGAGTCCGGTGCTGGACGTAGGTCTCTCCCAGGGTGCGCCATTGAGATGGATCCTCAGCTCTTCTCATACAATCCTTGCCAGCCACAGCGCGCAAATCGTCACTCCATCTAGCCGGAGGGCGACCTACTTTATTCATTGCGATGTAAAGATTGTTTGGGATACCTTAGAGTTCATATTTTTTTTTTTTTATTTAGCTTTTTGGGGATTTACTATCACTGCGGCCATGAGGCCTAATTGAGATCACCACTAGTGTTTATTTATTTTTTTATTATCTAGCTTTATGCTAGATAATTAAAAGTAACACACACATAATTATAAAATAAATAAAATAAAAAAATATTTGCAACATGACAGTACTTACTTAAACGACACGACTGACGTGAAACTTCTTTTTCAGAATATTAATTTATAAAATTGTTCAAGAACGAAATGAAATTACGTAAAATAATCTAGATATCTCCGTTCGCGTAACGCTAGCAAAATTCGCAAACGAACTACTGACTGAGATTTATATATATTTCATGCACTGGCTATGAGAGGAAGAGAGAAAGAAAATGTGCGCGCGCAACTCTCTCTTGCTCCTACAGTGTGATACAGACAATAGGCCTGATCTGCCTTATATATACGAAACGTAACTGGCTATGAGAGTAAGATAGAAAGAAAAGTGTGCTCGCGCCTCTCTCTCTCTTGCCCCTACAGTAACATACGAAACGTAACTCTCTCTCTCTATCTATCTTCACTAACTTATATCTCCCTCTCAACTGCCGTTCGCCTCACCCGATCACACTTTTCGTAACGCTCTCACGCATTCACCCGCTTACTCCCCAAGTGCGTAAAGAAGTTTTACTTCAAAAATAAAGATAAAGGTTCAAAAGATAACTTCAAACTAAACAATCTACTGTCTTTTTTTAGGTAGCAAAAAGGCTTCGATCAACAATACAAATTTGATCGAAGCAAAAAAAAAACTGCATAATGCGGGTTGCAACACGAGTATAACAACTCACGCTGGTCTTGCGTATAAAACACTTTTTGAAGTAAAACTTCTTTACGCACGCTTGACTTGGGGAGTAAGCTAATGAATGCGTTACGAAAAGTGCGAACGGTAGTTGAGAGGGAGATATAAGTTAGTGAAGATAGAAAGAGAGAGTTATTTTCGTATATTTTTAAACGTTAATGTGCAAGTGCGAGTTGCGTCTGTCCAGAATAAACATAGACTGATCGACCTACAGACGTGTGGACAATTTTGTAATTGAACAATTTGATAAATTAATATTTTGTAAAAGAAGTTTTACTTCAGTCGTGTGCTCTAAAGCACACTCGTTTTTTTTTATTAATCACTTAATTTTTTTATCAACATTAATGTTTAAAAAAACAAGGTAAGTTAAAGTTTTGCAGGGATATAATCACACTAATAATTGACGACCTCCTTGGCGCAGTGGGCAAACAGCCGGCTGAGACGCCGGAGGTGTTCGATTCGAGTGGGTTCGATGCCCGCCGTGGAACAAATGTTTGCATGATCTACAGATATTTGTTCCGGGTCTGGTTGTTTTTCGATATATTATAAGTATGATTTACAAAAAATATATATATAAATATTCTATCAGTTATATGGTTCCCATAGTACAAGCTCTGCTTAGTTTCGGGCTAAATAGCGCTGTGTGAAATGTCCAGCAATATATAATATTATAAATGCGAAAGTTTGGATGTTTGTTTGTTACTCAATCACGTTGTAAAGGCTAAACCGATTACGATGAAATTTGGTGTGTTGATAGATAATAACCTGGATTCAAACATATGCTACTTTTTGTTGACATACAACGCGTGCGAAGCCGGTAGCGGAAGCTAGTTCTATCATAAAAATTCGTAAAAAAAACCGTAAAAAAACTAAAGCTCTGAAGCGCTCAGTGAACAAATAATGTCACTACTAAGTATTTTTGTAGGTAAATAAGTAACTTAACCTAGACTACCTTAGATGGTTTGTGCTAAGGCTCGGACTATATGGCATCCGGGCTTGTCAGGGACCGTTTTTTAACGGGCCCTGACCAATCCGTCGAACAACCAAACATTTGAATTTTTCCTGCATCGACTATACACGGTCCAAAGCCATCCGACTCCGATTTTTACCTGGAAGCAACTGGGGCATGCCCCGGATTCGCAGGATCGGGGAGACCCGGATGCCATATAGTCCGAACCTAAGTGTAACAAGTTTATATCGCCTCCAGTTCATGGGAGTGTTCAAAGTTCATGACTTTAGGACCTATAGTTAGAAACTGAAGGATTTTCTTAGAATTGATAACTTTTAGCTCCTCCGGGCTGAGGGAAATGTTCTGGGAGTAAACTTTATGTAGACGCGCGTAATTTTAGCTTGGAATATACGAAGTGATATCATCTTTATAATATATAAAAATCTCGTGTTACGGTTTTCGTGGTCGCTCTCCTCCGAAACGGGTAGACCGATTTTAATGTTTTTTTTTTAAGTAAAACTTCTTTACGCACGCTTGACTTGGGAAGTAAAGCTGGTGAATGCGTTACAAAAGTGCGAACGGAAGTTGAGAGGGAGATATAAGTTAGTGAAGATAGAAAGAGAGCGTTACGTTTCGTATATTTTTAAACGTTAATGTGCGAGTTCGAGCTGTGTCTGTCCAGAATGAACATACACTGATCGACCTAAGACGTGTGGACAATTTTGTAATTGAACAATTTTATAAATTAATATTTTGAAAAAGAAGTTTTACTTCAGTCGTGTGGTCTCGTTTTTTTTGTATATTTTAATTATTTTTTGGTTTCTTTACCGAAATTAAAGCGCATAAAAACAAAACGATTGATCGTTTAAAAAAAAAACAAAACTAACGTTTAAGACAATTTTATATCAATTAATCCTCTATTTCCTGTGAGATATTAGATGTCTGAGCGGAACTCAAAGCCTTGTTCAGAAATACTCACAGCCAAAACAAAGTTATCGATCAATTTAAAATACAAGTAGTGCGCCCTATTGGCGTTGCCCCACAACTTTCGGGTTCACGAAGCGTTTGAACTATTTGCCTGCACCAAAAGCTTCAAGTTGGTTTAAATAGATGGCGCTGTAACAAATAAAATTAATATTGACTTTTATATTTATTTTAAATGTTTTTGTATTTTTTGTTTCAGGTAATTAAGAAGCATTGACGTAACTAATGCAAGATTCGTGAGCAAGGTTTCCAAGTACCTATCATAATTATAGTAAATTATACTGTCATCAATGCTAATTAATCAATTAAGTATCGATTTGTCACGAACTTTGAAGATTGTTACAAAGTAGAGTTTTTTTGTATTTATTATCTCTCAAATAACATTACAATGAACTAGCTACCTAATAATGTCGCAAAATACATCTTAAAACTAGCAATTTATTTAGTATAACTAATTACTAGACATTTAATGTCCTTATTTTTTTAAATATGATTTTTTTTTAAAATGTATAATAATGTGTATACTTACAATAAACAAACTTCGAAGCTTGCTTCACGCGCGTTTTGTCAATTTAATTCATAATAATAAATCTTATCAAAATCGGTTCAGCTGTTACGACGACGGTTACCGAAGAAACATAAACTATCACAGGTTTCATTGTAGATTAGTGTGATAAAAACGGAGAACCAGTTATAAAACATATGCGTCCTACTCCCCGCTAGATGGCGTAGTTGCAAACTTCACTGCTGCATAGAAATCGCGTGGTAGCAAATAGTTATAAGTCCAATGTAATTCGGGCCATGCCGGTCGGTTTCGTCTGTTTCGCCTAAAATATCCAAGGGTCAATGACTGGTCTAGCTAGACAATACCTATCTTAGTTTAACCTAGATAATGATATTTTATTGTTCGCAAATATACCTACAAGCTAGCTCAACAACAAAATATACTTACCTATTCTAGAAATTCTAATGGTAACGAACATCTCAATATACTAATATACATATAAATAAAAATTGAGTTCTTCCAGTCCTTTTTACCATTTTTTATTTAATTTCTTTAAATATAAATCAAAGTCGGGTTAGTTACGCCATATATAACTCGAGAACGGCTGGACCGATTTTGATGATCTTTGATTTGTTGGATTTGTCTCCGCTCCGAATAGCTATTAAAATATCGGAAAAATTCACGAAAAAAGAAATTATGAAGAATATTCCTTTTCTCATACATAGATGCATCTTATGATGGCCGATTGACAATTCAACCGGCGACATTGGCAGCCCGTGTCATATGCATGTCAAGGCGGTACGAAATACGGCGTAGTTTATTATAAAAAAGTGGCACTCTGGGAATGCCGACAGAAGTGAAAACATGAACAATTACGAGATACTTATATACAGAGGTGTCGGTAACGGTAATGGTAACAGTTTTTAAGACGAAACGGGTCCTTTCGCGCACAGATTTATATCAAAATTACAATTTTGACTAACCTCGACGTTTCGGCCAAGTTACATCGGCCGTGGTCACGAGAGACATGAGTTAAAAACATGAGTATAGTTCGCGAAAATTTAAAAAGTTCTAATGGTAACAGTGTTGCGAGTTCAATGGTTTTTCCCCATCTCAAAAAATGACCAACGTGCCTAAAGAAGTTTTCACTACTTATATACAGAGGTGTCGGTAACGGTAACAGTGTCGCGAGTTCACTGGTTTTTCCCATCTCAAAAAAAGCCGAACGCGCCTAAAGAAGTTTTCACTTCAAAAAGTTAATAGTGAAATATAAGCCCATAAGTACCCACTGCTGGGTGTGCGGGTAGGCCTCCCTTTGTAAACGCCCTTCCCGGTCCTGTGCTGCACCCATCCAGGAGATGCCCGCGACTTTCTTTATGTCGTCGACCCACCGCGCCAACGGATGTCCTGGACTTTTAGGTCTGTTCTTGGCCACCATTCGGTCAAAGATGCTTACGGTGCTTACCTCACTACGTCCAAACCAAATAGTTTTTATTTATTGCTATCATAAGGATCATTTCAAGTGCAGTGTATGACATCCTCTCGATGGAGCGATTTGCGCGCTGTAGCTGGCAGAGGTTAGATGAGAAGAGCTGAAGATTGGCCTGAGAGAGACCTACGTCCAGCAGTGGTTGATGATGGTGATAACTGATAAGGATCAATATGCAACGTATTACTGTGATAAACTTCAAGTAGATGCGGTGGACGGACTGATAAGACCACCATTCACTGCACGAGCGTTGAGCCGCGCCATACAAATCAGTGGGCAAATCCTTCATCGCCTACACACTACACGACCGCAAAGTAGATTTCTCTGCGGATTCGTCGCGTGAATAGCAACCTTAGGACTTCTGAAAAAATCTAGAGCAACTTTTTTACATCCACAAAAATTGACTTCCGTTTCGCATCCGTCATTGCCAAAATGGCTGTCACCAAGCAAACGTTGGCGCCTAAACGCAAAAACCCAAGGCGAATGAACTATTAATAACTTAAAACTAGTTTTGTAGAATTGTACTTATTCAGACTAGAATGTTTCTACTGGTTTGGTCCTCGTCCTTGATATTATGTGCCTCTAACGACATCGTAATACTAGTTTGGGGCTATGAAATAGAAATGGTTGCTAGATGATTGGAATTATTAAAATTGGGTGGTACGGTGGCTCTATTAAACTATATATTGGTTATATTTTAGGGCCAAAGAGTACGCTTTATTGTTCGTTGAGCATATGGCCCACCTGATGGTAAGTGGTAACCATCGCCTATAACAAAGTATTGCCTCGTAGGTCACGCACCTTAGAAACGTGCTCTACTATGCACTGCCCTGCGTTCATCAACTTGAAGCATACATGTGTAAAGCCTCATGTGCCTGTAATATCACAGGCAACCATACCCTTCAAACCGAAACAGCAATGCTGCTTGGCGGCCTGGCTGCTATGCATGTAACAATGAATAAACGTTCTTATCAAAATTATTGTGACCACCGCCCGTGACCACGGCTGTTGCAATCCAGCCGAAACGTCGGGATGGCAAATAAAAAAAGGTACATACGAGATAAATATCCAATATAATCATTAATTATGTACAGTGATCGCGAAAGTTCGAAAAATACTAAAATTATTGTATATTTGTTCAATAATCTAAACGTACCTCAGGCACCAATGTTAATATTTTTTTTAAATATAATATCTAAATTAACTACCTAAAGCTATTGATTAACCATTGCGTTCTATCTGCTGACATCTCCCTATTGACATCTTGTAAAAATGACATGAACTTGAATAAAAATCTTACCACAAAATATAACTAATTGGATGACCGATCATAATCTTGACATAAACTATTCTAAAACTAAAATCATGCAATTTAGACCCTAACAAAAATCCCATTAAAATTTTACATTTAATAATATTAAATGAGAATGCGTAGATAAATTATTAGGATTAAATATAGATTCAAATATAAACTGGAAAAATCATGTTCAAAAAATTAAAACATACATTATACTAATGGAAAAGAGTTACTACACACTAGACGACTTTTTTAACTACAAGACATGTAAATAATTTTCTTCTACAATAATAATTTATTTCACTAACCAATAAAATTCAAAACATATATTGTTCTACTTCGATTCCACTAGACCTGCCTAGTTATCTTAATATTGCTACACCCTACTTGCAGGGTACATATGAAGTTCTGGGGCCTAATTCTACTAAACCTATCGCTTCACTATGACAATGGTATCGTCGCAAAATGGCCACTACCTTTTGGTATTTTACTATCTTTGTCAAAATAATGACAAATAATCATTGATTATTGTTCCTGTCATAAGCTGCCAAATTTTCAATGGTATTGTAATAACTACGGGCGGCGATTTTTGACAAACATGTGCTGGATTGTGTTAGTAGAATACCAAAAGGTATCTATAGTGGCCATTTTGCGACGATACCATTGTCATAGTGAAGCGATTGGTTTAGTAGAATTGGGCCCCTGGACTGTTGACTAGTTAATAAGATCTGACATGTAACATTTTAATCCACTTTGCATGAACGCAATAAAATACTAAATACCACCAGTCTCTCACAAAACAGGTTAAGAACTGAGTATGTTTAACCTAAACCCTAGTAATCTTTCATTTTTATTTAATTTATTCTTATAATTTTACATTGTATTATCTTTAAGAATACCTAGTTCATAAGTGCATTTTCTGAGAGACCTACGGTGCGCAGACATGGTCGCTGACCGAGCCACAGAGGTCCAATCTCAAGATTGCAATGGAACGCAGCGTTCTCGGATTCAAACGGATTGATCGAGTGAGAAACACCACGCTGCGTTCGTTGACAGGCATTGCCGATGTTGGAGAAAAGACAGCCAGGCTCAAATGGGATTGGGCGGGACACATTAGCAGAATGCACGCCGATAGGTGGGCTAATCTAGCTTACAACCTGGACGCCTGATGGAAGACGCGGTCGGGGTCGGCCAAGAAAGCGTTGGCGAGACGATCTTGCTGCCTTCGAGGAGGAGTGGTGGAGTGTCGCACAGGATAGAGACAGCTGGAAAGACTTGGGGGATACCTTTGCCCAGCAGTTGCAACACCATAGGTTGATAAAAATATATATATGTATACCCGCCGATCTTCGTACCGCCTTGACATGCATATAACGCGGGCTGTCAATATACGTCACCCTGGTAGAATTGTCAATTGTTGTCCCCGGCCATCATTACTAACCCAATTTTTTATATATAGGTACATATATATATATATATTTACAACCTTACGTATAATAATAATAATAAAGCCTTTGTTAACAATCTTAAATACACATTACATATTTCTACTTAGTACTACAAAATTTGTTTATGTATAGATATAAAATATAATAGGTTCAGATTAGAGGCCGGTTTTTTGATTGTCTTGCTTTTCAGCATAGGCCTCCCCGAGTGTTCTCCACAAAGATCTATCTCTTGCTTTTCTCGCGCAAGTCGTTCCCGCCACTTTTTTAAGATCATCTTTCCATCTACGATATTGTCTACCTTTACTTCTTGTACCTTTTCTTGTAAACCTTACTTAACCATAGATAAAATTACGTTTAGCTATCATTTGCGTTTTGTTATTCCATGTCAGATGCGTTTTTATTATGCCACGTTTTATAATGACTTGTATTCTCTTTGACGTTTTATGTCACGTCACACGGGAACGCGGTCGAACGGGATAAAATGTATCCTATGTCCGTCTCCTGGTTCTAAGCTACCTCCCCACTAATTTTCAGCCAAATCGGTTCAGACGTTTTTGAGTTATAAATAGACTAACACGACTTTCTTTTTTTTTCTTTTTTTTATTGATGATACCCAAGCGCTTGACCACTACCTCACCTGATGGTAAGTGAAGGTGTGATCGAAGATGGAGCACGCTTGCCTAGAAAGAACCTATTCACTCTGGACTTGAAGACTCCAAGATTATACTGGTTTGGAAAAACATACCTATATATTTTTTTATATATATAGAAGATTAATTTATTACAGATTAGTGCCCAGGTTAATCGTTACTGTTCGTACTGTACCGTCTGATCGTAGCGATTTATCATATTATGGTGCGTGCTAAGTATAACGCCGGGAAACAGTGAGACGTCTATGGTAGGTACTTTCATCACTAACCTTGGAAGGATTTAAGTTACTGTTTACCATTCGTAGGTGTTGCGGAGGCGCAATCCAAATACAGAGGGTGACATCAGCGATGACATTATCGATTTTACGACGATATAGTTCCGTATCTTCAAAGAACCACAAATAGATTGAAGTTAGAACGTTTAGAGCAGTTATTGGTTATGAAAAAAACAATTCGAGCGTTGGCCAGTTCTACAAAGGATTTATTTTAGTATTTACAAGTTCAGTGGCTGTAAGGATATGTTAGAAGCTATCTGAACGATGAAATAAACTAGTCTAGCTAACACAATGGGCTGGTACTTAAGGTCATAAGTGATTAACATGAAGACTCGTAAACTAGTGGTTCGCCCCGAAAATATTCATAATCTTTGGGAAATAAAATAGTGCCACGAAATGACAACCAAACAGTTCGACCTACAGTTTAATCCAAATTACAAGTAACAGGAGTTCATGTTAATTGGTTACTATTTTTAGGGGAAGAAATTGCAGTTATTCTGGATTTCAGACTTTTCCCTATAGGTATTTGTGTTACTAAAGCTACACGCATTCCAAATTTCAGCACTGAAACCCACTTTTCGGTTGGGTATGGTTGCCAGTGAAATTACATGAAGTTCCTCAAGTTGATGGACGTAGGGCAGTGCATCGTAGGACACGTTCTAAGGTGACCTACGAGGCAATACTTTGCTATACACGATGGTTACCACTTAACATCAGATGGGCCATATGCTTGTTCCATATCCAGGTAGCATAAAAAAATAATCTTAGAAGCTACCATATTTTTATTGATACGATGTTTTATCTTGGCCTTCACCAGTTCTTGTGACTACTATGGTAGCATTCAGTTCTTAGAGAACGCGACGCGCGATCTCGAGCTGCGACCTCGTCCGGGTCGCGCGACCCACTGTTTAGTATGGATTTATATGAAACACTAAACAAACCCGGCGACCGCGTCGCGCGACCTGTGGGCGTGGCTAGAGAGCGGCATGGCGACCGTGACCGGGTCGCATCGGAGGCAGTGCAGTCACGCGACGCAGGCGAGAAATATATCGAAATGGCGGCGTTTTCACCGAACGAGGACGAGAAGTTGATAAAATACGTAAATAAAACCCACCTTTATATGATGTAAGGCTCGCATCTTATAAAGACAACATTGTGAGAGACAATATATTTTGGGAAATAATAATTGGCAAGGCAAGAAATAATTCCGGAGGCATAGATAATCATCATCATCCACAGCCTGACTTCACCCATTGTTGGGTATAGGCCTCCCCAAGTTTGTACCATCCATCACGATCCTGCGCTAGTCTCACCCACTGACGGCCCGCGACCTTTATGATGTCGTCCACCCATCTCGCTGCCGGTCGTCCTACCCTTCTATACCCGCTCCTCGGCCTCAGATAATAACATAATCATAATATCATCATCTTCTTCATCCTCCAATACCGGCAGAATAAGTTTATTCCTAGCTGCGGATAAATTGTCCGACGTATTGTACAGATATAAAACACAACCGTCACCCATAAAAACAGCGGGAAGAGTGGCGATGTCGCCGTCGCGGTCGCTGACATCGGAAGGCTAGGGGTCGCCCCGCGACAGCCGTCCATGGTCGCGTCTTTCAATGGTTGCAGTCGCGCGTCACAGTCGCTAAGAACCGAATGCTACCTTTACCGTTTAAAAAATACCGTTAGGTACTACTTCATGATCAATCGGTAAGTACATACTTAGTTTTTGCAAACAAATTGTCCCACCATTTAAGGACACAGCTTTGGTCGGAATATTATTTGTTTTTATCTCAAGTGACCCAGTCTATCGATTAACTGTACTTGATGGGTTGACGTGCTTGTCAGTTTTTTGTCAGGATTAGGTGAGCAACTTTTGCTTTTACTATGCAAGTTTTTTTACTGTTTCTATATGGATGAGTTAGTCCCATAATTAATCTTAGGAATGCCCCTCAAGGTGGATTTTGATACTTTTCGTCTCATATTCCACCTTGCAGCCGAAAATCTGGTGTAAGGGGATTGTGAACCGAAAAATCGCATAATACCGCTTTATTTTCAATATTTAAAACTATTTATTGAATTATAACATAAATAGGTAGGTATTTATTGTAACACCGCCTCCTCACGCGTTTTTCAATCCAGTCCTTCCAAAGGTTGCCTGGAAGAGATAGCTTTGAGCGATAAGGCCGCCCATTGTACCACCATGTCTTTAAGTTTTCTAGGTTATGTTATTGTAATTTGGTGGTACAATAAAGAATTACCTATCTACTCGTATCTATCTATAATCACATAGTTTTTTGATGAAAAATTAGTTTCAAAAGAAGCTTTTATAAGATTCATAATCGGAACCGCAAGCCGATTCTAATGAGCCCAAACACTAGTAGCCTACTATAATCCATTCAGAAATTGCGTTGTCTAGCAACGTCGTCTCCATCGTGAGACCACCTCCATGGTACCATATTATTGCATTGTCACTGAAGTTACACAATTTTCCAAAATTTCAGCTCAATCGGTTGGGGGGAACTGATTTAAATTCAGTTGCAAGATTTGGCTTTTAAACAAACAAACATTGCAAGTTAAAAAAAAGCTTCTAAAAATATCGTCGCTGTTCTGACTAAGTGACGTAATTAAAATTTAGAAAATATTACTAAAAGTCGTAAGTGTTCTTAGGACACTTCGAATGATTTAGAATTTTAAGATATACGATTATTTAGAATTTTTAGATACGTCAAACATACATCTAGACATAGGTAGAAGATACAGATACGCCGATTAGACAGATCGGTTCGTCTTCAAAAGTAGATAAAAGTAACATTACAAAATGTCAGTTACGCCAAAATGTCGGTTACGTCACTTAGACAGAACAGCGACGATATAGAGTGCAATAGAGTGAATCATCATCATATCAGCCCTAAGGTTGCTTTGCTTATTCAAATCTGGAAATTTAATGCGTGTGCGTGACGTGAGCGTGCGCGATAAATACCCGCTTTAATCAGTAATTATCTAAAGTGATCGCGAAAGTATGAAATATACTAAAATCTAATCCCACTATCCCACTAATATTATAAACGCGAATGTTTGTATGTATGTATGTTTGACATCCACTGCTGATCATATAGGCCTCTCTAAAGATTTCCAGAGCGACCGATCATGTACACACGGCTACACATCACGCTATGCATTTCCAGTATAAGCTGACCTCTCATTCTACGAAAAGCCAACACAATGCGAGGTCAGTATATACTGGACGTATAGCTTGATGTGTAGCCGTGTGCACGGCCTGCAACCAACGGCTCCCAGCAACCTTCATCAGGAAGCCTTTTCATAGTGGTAGTAATATTTTTAATACTTTCACACAAAACAGAATAGTGCTAGGAGGACTTAATGCTAATAGCATTATCTATCACTCATCTTGGCCAGGAAAAAAAGGTATTTCAAAGCTACAAAAAATACAAACATACAATATAATACAGACCTATAAATACATAAATACAGACTACAGAGAATCTATAAATACAGACCCTAAATGACTAAATAAGGACAATAATATGTATTAATATGAATGTCTGATATGAATGCGGTCCTGAAAACTTTTTCTAGAAATAAAGTCAAAATAAAGCATTATTTTTACCTGTTTTTAATGTGTAAGGTGTAAGTTTGTAGTCTAGTGGTTCTACTAGCGACTACTAGGACTTCTTAATAGCACCATTAATATTCATTATAACAATGGGTATTATTAATCGTTGAGATAAGAAGTCAAGATTAAGGTATATTGGGAAACTATCAAAATATCTTAAGGGGACACCGGAGGGACAATCGCCCATACAACACGTACTACCAAGATCATTTCTAATTGGAGCATATTTCTA
Organism: Philereme vetulata; assembly: GCA_918857605.2. Lineage (NCBI taxonomy): Eukaryota > Metazoa > Arthropoda > Insecta > Lepidoptera > Geometridae > Philereme > Philereme vetulata. The sequence goes on along the minus strand of OU975422.1, from coordinate 4,516,893 downwards.
CCTTAATAAGGTATTATTATAATTTGAATAGTATTTATCTAGGTTCCCAACCATATATTAGATTAAAATACTTGCCTAAAATGAAATAGAAGCGTATCGCATTCTGCATGTATTTACGTCATAAAAGACCTGTTTTCAACCTAATTGTTTCGTATTAAAAACAACAACATCTTACGTATCCTAGTCATGGGAACATAGATTATATCGTCTAGTTACAGAATAACAACACAATGAGACACAACAAGTTTTCAGTCATCATTTTTTTTAGATTTAAATTTAGAATCGTTCTATTGCTATCACTGTCGCTCTGCGTGGCTAAACTTTGTCACTAAACAGGGATAGCGATATTCAGGCCGAAGTTTTTGACGCGGCCGAATTGAAGTTGCGCTCAGGGTTCGCCGGCGCGTGAAGGTATATTGGGAAACTTTATCGAAATATCGTAATAATAAATATCTTCTTATCTCAACGATTAATAATACCCATTGTTATAATGAATATTAATGGTGCTAATGAGAACTAAATAATTATAATTAATGCCTTAGATTAATTACAAGCTGAATGCATCAGACATAATTACCTATATTCTAATCACGAAGAAGGATATCCTCTGATAAATGCATCAGCTTTTATGCACATATTTTATTTCAATAATCATTATAATTGTAACTGTTTGGTCAATAAAGTCAGTTGTAGCTATTTCTTTATGAATTAGACACATTTTATGAATACTAATGAGGGGTTTTCACGGACATGCTTTTTGCTAACTGCTAACAGATGGCGTTGCTCTGTCATACACTGATTTATTAAAGGAAAGTAAATTGTCAATGTCAAGTACCGTGTTATCATTACTTTCCGAGGAATCTGGAATTAAAAAAAAATTGTACCAATTGTTTTCGACCAATTTTTAATGGGATCAAAAAAGTTGCAATTTAACTGTGGAGCCCTCTTATTAAATTTCAAGTAGTACCTACCTATATTATGCTGCCAATGTGTGCTGCCCATACTGACGTACAGATCCGAAACATGGCCTCTCATCGAAGCATATATACACCATCAGAGTGGCTGAAAGAGCAATGGAACGGGCCAAGTTAGGAATCCACCTCGTCTATCGTATACCAAAAATCGAGATTCGACCTCGAGCTAAAGTCGAAGATGTAGGTATACGAATCACGAGGCTTAAGTGGAGATGGACAGGATACCTGGCTAGGCGGAGTGGTGCCCAAGAGATGGACGTCGACCGCAGGGCAGACCACCGGCCCGATGGTCTGACGATCTCGTAACGGAAGTTGGACAGCAATGATTGACACTTGCTCAAGACCGATTGGACTGCCGACATAGAGAGGAGGTTTAGACCCAACAGTGGGTGCTGGAGGCTGGAAAGATAGATATTATGTAGTGATCTGTGATAGGAGCAGTTGAGCTATCTTTAGGCTGTTTTTTCAAAGTTTTTGTTAGGGTTCCGTACTTCAAAAGGAAAAAAAGAACCCTTATAGGATCACTTCTTTGTCCGTCGATCCCCAGAGAATCATTACGCAATAAGTTTAAAGAAATAAATCATAAATCAATACATCTAGTATTGACAAGGGAATATCATAATATTGATAATGAAAATCTGATGTATGTTCACAAAAATATTAATTTGTTTAAGAAAAATAGCGTTAATCATAATTTTAATACTAGAAATAAAGATAAACTCGCTGTTGCCACTTGTAGACTCCAAAAAGTTAGTAAATCGTTTAAAGGGCAAGTTGTTCGCTTTTATAACAAACTCCCAAGTGATGTACAAAAATTTACAATTATCAAATTTAAAAACGAAATTAAACAAAATCTTTATAAAAAAGCTTACTATAAAATATAGGATTATATAGATAGATGATAGAGAAGCTTGTGATTGAAATTGCGCCAACTCGTTCAAAATGTTACAATTTAAACGTAATTTATATCCTGTATTGTTATGTATTCTAAAAGGATCATTAAAAAGAACAAGCAGCCTTGTTTCTTGCCTTTCTTTCCTGGCTTGGTCGCGAAGGAACAGGCAGTAAAATTGACGTTTCAAAGTGATCCTTGTGATTTTAATGAATAAAATATTTTGACTTTGACTTTTCTGCTTGTCTGTGAAGACCCTTTTTCTCAGGAACGCGTGGAGGTATCATGTGGAAATTAATATTAAATACGTAGGTCTACGGTCCCTTGGAGCTGTAAAAAATCAAGCTTTTAGGCCGAAGGAATATAAAAATACAACCTTTTTCCCGTTTATTTTGTTTGCAAATACATACATCAAACCCTTTAGGGTTTTTCTGTTGACCTAGAGTCATTAAATTTGGCATAAAGCAAGGTCTTACAGCACAAGTAAAGAAAAAAATCCGAAATTTTTTAATTTGTAGTTGTATCATCTCATATAATCTCCGTGGTGCAGTGGGAGAATAGCCGGCTGAGACGCAGGAGGTAGCGGGTTCGATTCCCGCCGCGTAACAAATGTTTGCATGATCTACATTTGTTACGTGTCTGGTTGTTTCTCTATATGTAAGTACTTATGTATTTAAAAAAAGTACCTAGTCAGGTCATAAATTCTGTCACATGTTTAATATAAAATAATTGAAACAAGTTTATTCATTATGTAACCATTTATATACCAAAACTTAACAAAACAGATTCTTATGACACTAAAGTTTATTCAAAATGACCTCCGTGATTTTGAATACAGGCCTTCAATCTGCGCGGCCAGTCGTCTATCGCAGCACGAACGAGGTCCATGTCAATATCGGCGGCTGCCTTAATCAAGGATGTCTTGAGTGACTCCAAATTGGGATGAGCACGCCTTTTCCTCCAAGTGTTGCCATATCTTGTAATCTAACGGATTCAAATCTGGACTGGAGGAGGGCCAGTCTTCGTGCCGGATGAAGTCGATTTCACGCGCCGCCCTCCAGTCTTGTGTGCTCTTCGCTCTATGAGCTGGCGCCGAATCTTGTTGGAATACCCAGTGCCTGTTATTTAACATGGTATGAGAAACAGGTTCCACAAGGTTCATCAGGACTGTATTTTGATACACAACTGCATTCGTTTTTACACCTTTCTCACAAAAATGTACCTCTGTTAAGCCCCAATAAGAAACTCCCAACCGTACCATGAGCGAGGATGGAAAATGACCTCGTTGGACACGCGGAATACGGTTGCTCGCTTCTTCACTACTGTGTGCGTACACCTTATCATTTTGTTTGTTGTAGCTCTCTTCTACGGTAAAAATTTTTTCATCCAAAAAAAGAATTTCCCGATATTTTTTTCCCGCGTACCGCTTCAACAAAGCGCGGCATCTCTTCAGTCTCAGGTCCATTAGACGAGCATTCAAACTATGTCCTGTTTTTCTTAGATATGCCCGAAGCCCTAAGTCTTCATTTAACACCCTTTTCACCGTGGTTCTACTTAACCCCATCTGAAGGGCCAACAGTTTCTGCTTACGTTTGGGATTTCTTTGAATTCGCGCCTTCACAGCTTTTATCACTGCTGGAGTCCTAACAGACCGAGGGCGACCACTTCTTGACCTGTCATCTACACTAGAGTCTTCATTGTATCGTTTGATGGTGCGATAAACGAATCTTTTGGTTATATTCAAATTTTTCAGTATGTCAAAAATTTGAATTGGCGCGTAACCGCAACGATGCAACGCAATAACTGCAACACGGTCTTCTTTAAGCGTCCACTCCATATTTAAAAATGAGTAAAATTCTAAAAAGTAGTACATTTTTATTTTCATGAACAATTCGAAATTCGAATTCTATTAACTTTTTTGTGGCCAGCATTCTAAAAGAAAAGTTTTTACTGTGTGACTATACTTATGACCTGACTAGGTATATAAGTATTCTATCAGTTATCAAGTTCCCATAGTACAAGCTCTGCTTAGTTTGTAGCTAGATAACGCTGTGTGAAATGTCCAGCAATATTTATTATTATTTATTTACTAGTGGTCCCGCCGAACTTCGTATCAGCTTGACATACATAGGTATAACGCGGGCTGTCAATATAAGTCACCCTGGTAGAATTGTCAATTGTTGTCCCTGGCCATCATTATGTATGAGAAAATGAATGATTTCCACAAATAATTCAGTACCAAAATTAGCCAAATCGCTCCACCCGTTCTCGAGTTTTAGCGAGAATAACGAACAGCAATTAATTTTTATATATATAGACAATATATCTCGGCATAACTCCTACCGAAGCATCTGTTTCAAACGATATTAATTTTTTTTTACATCCTCTTTGACGATATTTGCAGCACGCATTCTGTCAATTCTATGTCAAACGTCATAAGGTTACATTATAAAAGCGCTAAAGTTAGATTATATAGTAGATTATTAACTAAGGGGATAAAGCAGTGTCTTCTGTCGCGGGTGACGATTTAAATCGCGAGCGTAACGAAGGACTCGAGGTTTACTCCCGAGCGTAGCGAGGGTGTTAAAAACTTAAATCATGATCGAAGCGAGGGATTTAAGACGAGTCCTGAGTGTAGCGAGGGATTTAAGTTCACCCAAGACTAAGACAGCTTTATCACCGAGGAAAATACTTTACTTTTCGTATCATTTGCGAAAAAATTAACACAATAATAATATGTCACTGTCGCTTTGATTTAATATCGTAACGTATTTTTAGAACATTATCTTATTTATAAAAATAAATTAAAATAAACTTAACGTTTATGTATTTGAAGAAAACAAAAACGCGGCAAATTCCTAGACTAATATTTTTTTGTCGGAAAAGCAAAGGCATCAAGCTCATACGGCCTCGTCGGTTTTCGTAATTTTATTTAATCATCATAACTGCATAATAAATGCGTATTCCTTTTTCAAAAAGATGTATAATGCTTTATATACAAACTCAATGGTGTAAACACAGATGTAGTTCAGTATAAATTTCGGTAAGTATTCCAAAGGAGAACGGGCATCCTGGTCTACAGTCCAATAAAAATGAGCAGCACATTTTCGAATTGGCATACAATAGTACATCAAAATATACTATTGGAACTTTCCCCAAAAGTCTGTCCGTTTTGAGTTACAGCCATGCAAACACCAGCATTTTTTGTTTTAAAGAACATAAAATAACGGTTTCACGATTACTATATCCATACATAAAGGCTCCTATACAATGCAGTAGCAAGAGCGAGAAGGGAGAAGAGCGATGTAAGGGCCGTGGGGAGAGGGATGCGTACGCGGGGGAGGGGAACGGTTGTGTACGCGCCGCGCCGGACGGCTACAATAATCAGTCGCATCTTATCAAGTGAGTGGCTACGTCACGTCTTGTTACGATAGTGCTGTGTTTGAACTTCTTTCTCTGTTTTTACTGACCCTGGCTTGCTTTTGGACCCTGTTTCTTTCCCTAATGTGTTAACTTTGGCTCGACTTAATGACTTTTGAACTGCCTACCGATAATGGAAGTTTTTCGAAACTGTGTGATGTGTCGTCGAGGACTTTACCGCGGACGGTACCAGCAGCATATCTTGGCTGATAACCTGCAAAGGGAACGACCAGAATTCGCCGCGTTTATACAACAACATGCTGTGTTGGAGGTTAGTTACCTTTTATTTTTATTATATTGAGTAGTTAGGCATAGGATTTATTTATTTTAAGTATTAATTGTTATTATTTTCAGGTGGTGTTCGACAGTACTCGAAGCTTGTGTCACCGATGTTGGCAGAGGACTGAGCGTGATCATAGACCTGCACAGCAAGCGGCGCGAGCGCCTGGTACATTGCACTCTCAAAAATACACGAGGGCACCGAACACTTCGGTGCATTGTATTTACAACAACTGTGCTAATATTACCCGTAATCATATACCAAACGCGATAAGAATTAATGTATTTTGTGAGAGCAAGCTTTTTATTCCTGATAGCGCTAGGGTGTGTACAGAACACTTACAAAATAATGAATGGAGCAACCTGCCGCAAATGTGTAATGTGACACATGATTTTAATGACGCTCAGTTTACATCGCTCTGTGACTTGATGAGAATGGCTGCTAACAACCAGCCCAGAATCGACTTCGAAAACAGAGGCACCTTGTCTAATGAAGAGATGCACTTATGGACTGGGCGCACTTACGATCAGTTCGAAGCTATATTAGAACAAACTCCGTCACTAAGTGAACGTTGTAACCAGCCTAGAACTGCATTAGGCATCTATTTAACAAAACTTAGAACTGGAGACTCTGATGAGAGACTGGCAACGTTATTTCATATGTCTCGTCGAAAACTAGAACGTTTTTTGCCTATAGTTCGAGAATGTCTGAGCAACGATTACGTTGTGCTGCATCTAGGTGTGGACCACATTACCAGAAATGATATCCTTCAAAGAAACTTAACAATTCCAAGGGCTTTATTTGGAAACGATGAAAACATCAAAGCCATAATTATATGTGACGGTACATATATATATATATATTAACAAAAGCTCCAACTTTTTGTTTCAACGGCTGTCATACAGCTTACACAAATATCAAAACTTGTTGAAGCCGTTTTTAATGGTATTCACGGACGGCTATATATTAGATGTTAAAGGGCCATTTGCCGCTACCAGAACCGATGCCCAGATCATGAGTGAAATAATGAATAACGAAGATGAGCCGCTGCATTGGTTACTCGAACGTAATGATGCGTTTATCCTAGACAGAGGATTTAGAGATAGTTTGCAGGATATAGAAGCTTGTGGCTACGAACATCATGTGCCACCAACTAAAGACAGAAGAGAAAATCAACTCACTACAGAACAAGCTAATCAGTCTCGTTTGGTCACCATGTGCCGATGGGTGGTGGAAGTAGTAAATGGGAGATTTAAGCGAGATTTTAAACTTTTGCGTCAAAACTATTTTAATAAAACGTTGCCAAAAATGTTTGTTGACTTCAAAATAGCTGCAGCCATTCTAAACCACTTCCACGCCCCCATCGAAGATAGTTCACACGCAGCAGTCTTTTTGAATTCAATAAGAGCTAAAATACACATACCAAACACATTGCACAATTATGTGGAAGCAAAGAGAATGAATTATAGGAGAGCAGACTTCATGCGAATCGAAGCAAATGAAATAGAAAACTTCCCAAGGCTTAGTGAAGAACAAGTCATACATTTTGCCTTGGGAACTTACCAGTTAAAGCTCGCTCGATCATATTGTAGCGAGCACTTACAAAATGGTCTTTATATAATCGAGACGTATAGAGATAACGCTCTAGAAGACTTGGCACAATATGATATCAACGAAGAGGCTTGGCTATTACGTGGACGTATACAGTCTCGACATGTCCGAGCCAGGAAATATTTTTGTTATATATTAATCAATAATATTAATAACAATATTACACAATATTATTGTACCTGCTTGACAGGGCGACGTACTATAGGTACTTGTGCCCATGTACTGTCAATTATATGGTACGTAGGTTATGCCCGTCATGAAGGGTTCAATGAACCTGCATTGTTCCTTAACAGTATTCTCATCGATGATGATGATGATGATAATGTTTAATAACATATTGTTTTGATTTTTTAAGAAGATGTTGTTTTTATTTGTATTACTACTTACCTAACTTAAATAAAATCATTACATTACACAAAATGTTTTTTTAATTACCACGATATTCAATGTTTGGCACTAAATATTATCAGATTCAATTTTTAGTAGAACTCAGATCGGACAATACTTAGAGAAATGCGACTTTCTACATATGAAAATATATAGAATTACCTTTATATTGACATATGACTCATTTTTATTGCAAGGTAGACCAGCTTCCATACACTTATGCCCGTTCTCCTTTAAATCACATTCTCCCCCTAGAGGATGAATGAAATTCATTGCAATTTTCTTTCCCTGTTTTTAACAGATTAAAAATGTTATGTTCGCCTTTTGTGGCATAGAATGTCATTTTTTTGAGCAAGTGGTACGAAAAATAATTTTATATGGTGGTTAAGTATTCTTAAATTTTCTAATTTTGCGCGCAATTTTCTTTATTTTTTCTTTCATAAAAATCTTCTCCTGACAATAAGAAATACAACAAAAAAAAATTGGCCAAATTGGTCCAGGCGTTGTTGAGTTATGCGATATATATAGATATAAATATAATATTATTACGGAATGCTCGGTGCGCGAGCCAGACTCGCATGTTCATGACATGTCCGGTTTTTTATAGTTATTTCAATAATTGTGTATTCTTCCTGTTAATAAATGTATTGTTTTTTTATGTAGGTAAGTATACCAATTCTACTTAATTTATTAGTATGAATTGTAGAATTGCAAATTAATACTAGTTATTATGAATTAATCTGAATACATTGTAAAACCCTTTGTCTCAGTGAAGTAGCGAGTAGGTGGGCCGCCATTTATCTTACTTGATTTACAAATTCTCAAGTTATTCTTAAGATGCCTGACGGCAAGGCTCTAGTACCTTGGGAGAAGGGTAGGCCTTTGGTGTGGGACGTGTGATGTGAACCCTTGCGCCATGTCATCTGTATGGTACAGAAGTTATGGGCCGGCAAATTCAGCAGAAGATCTCAAGCGGCGCAAATATGGAAGTCTCGACAGAGCCGTTTGTGGTCGTGACCCTGGGTCCAAGGAGTACCAGGGCCCATTGCGTTTCAAAATTCTTTCGGGGCGTTTGGCTGAAGTGACGTGTGATCCGAGAGCTGGCGATTATTTGTTAACGCATAAGCATTGCAATTCAGCGGGGCAATGCAGCTAGTGTCTTGGGGACACTTCCGCCTGGTAGAAGTCTGGAGCAGTTGAGCTATCTATAGATCGTTTGCAACGGTCTTTAGATGATTCAACTGTTTCTTATGTGTTTTATAGTCATGTAAATAATTGTACCTGTATTAATTATGCATTATCAAATGCACTAATTCTCAAGTTGTCAGACATTCGGAATGCAGATAGTAATGCTGGAGCAGCAAGGTTCTTGAGTGGAGACCAGGCACAGGAAAGCGCATCCTACGACCCTCCTAGATGGAAAGATGCCCTGATAAATGTTGCTGGGAGCCGTTGGGTGCAAGCCGCACAAAATCGGTCGCTCTGGAAACCTATGGAAGAGACCTATGTTCAGCAGTGGACGTCCTGCGGCGGGTACAATGATGATGATGAAGGCATGAGGCACGATTACACCTATTTATAAAAATTATAACGCTCTTTTTGAAGGACATGTACATGTCTCTGGTACCATAAGACTAAGTGCTAATATGGTAATGTCACAGATAATAAAATAGCTTGTTTATACGTGGGCCCAACGGTGGGCGAGGTGATCTAACGCTTAACTAATTATGGTGAGGTTTTCCTCGATTACCATTCAACGATATTGAATAGTAGCTCTTCGACTTGTATTGGCGACTTTTATGTTGATTTATATAGGATTTTTTTTAAATCTCAGTTTGAGTTATCTAGTTCGGTGAACTTAGGCCGCTCAAGGTTAAGGAAGAACTGTCAAGTAGGTATTATATTAGTACTAAAGAATATTTACCCTGACTTGCACACCGATCCCTAAACGTATTTGGGCGACTGGCGCAACGATGCCTAAAAGTATTTAGTGGCTAAATATGATTTAGAGAGTTGTCAAATCATTGAAATACGTCAAATTTAAACATGTTTAGTCGCTAAATGCGTTTTGGAATCTTTGTGCAAGCCGGGCAAAACGGCAAATATTATCTACATAAAATTCACTTGGTGGGGGACCCTCACTAAATTAAATTATTCTATCATTATTACCTAAAGAATAACTCATAATTTTAACCCCTTAACTTGCCCCCTTTAGGGATGATTTTGAAAAAAGTGGGAAAACATACATATTTCGTTATTTCTTACCAAAAGCCTAAATTTGAATATTTAGATCCCTAATTTGAGGAATTATGGATTGCCCATACAAACGTTCAGCCCCTATTTCACCCATTTCAAGATAATTTTTTGAGACATAAAATAACCTGTCCTTCCCCACGATATATTCTATCTCCTTGTCAAATTTCATTACTATCCGTTTAGTCGTTAAAAGGTAACAAACAAACAGAGTTGCTTTCGCATTTATAATATTAGTATGAAGTACGGATGTCATTTACGTAGAAATGAACTTGCTTACTTTACTTTCGGGCGCATCAACTACAAAGCGGGTTTTGGCCTCCGACACTAACAGACGCCACTGGCCAAATTTTGCGCCCCTTGCTAGTCGGAAACTTGAAAAACGCGCCAGGCTTTTCTCCATCTCATCCTGATGGTGAAAGGCCGCCCCTAGAAGTACTACCGCCATGCCTATTTCTGTCGCCAAGCAGCATTGCTGTGTTTTGGTTTGAAAGGTATGGTTGCCGGTGAAATCACAGGCGCATGAGGCTTTACAGTATGCCTCACGTTGCTGGACGCAGAGCAGACAATACGATGCAATACTTTGTTATAGGCGATGGTTACCACTTGATATTAGGTGGGCCATAACACCTTATGCTTGTATCATCTACAGGTGGTGTAAAAAAACCCTTATATATCTGGGTCGCCCGACTGGTCTGGTGATGGAAAGGACGTAGTATAATAACGGCAAAATACTTGCTTGGCATTGCGTGCCTGTGAAAGTACGCCATTTACCATCTAGTACTAGAATGCAAATGTTTAGATTTATAACCCTGTGATTTGTAGGTGTCTGATGGCTTCTAGATTTATCTAGCTATTTAATGGTAATAACAGAATTGCTTTGAGTTAGCCTGCGTGGTGTCCTAATTGGCAATTAGGCAAGGAGGTTCTGAATACGCACCACATTAATTTCTATCTCTATTAGTATGTTAATGTGTTTAATGTTCAAACTTTGGAAATTCGTCGCACATACTTCGATTTGATATATCTGTTTATACTAAAAACGGGATATTTACCATGATTTGTGAGTATTTGAGTATCCCGATATTTCGGCGCAGTTGCATGCGCCATGATCACGGGTAAACTGTGAGTTTACCCGTTTTTAGTATAAATAGTGTTCATAACCATGATAGTTTCAAAAGTTGATATATCTGTATAAAATATTACACTCCCTAATCGATTCCCCAGCATTATTGTCGCAAATCTCCTTCAATACTAAGTTTAGTGCTCGTAAATGTAGTCGAACTAATATTTGCTTTACTTACTTGTAAAAACAATATTTCTTATTATAATCCATTAACAAGAATGTCTCGGCAGTACAATGAGTTAGCAAATGCGAATATAGAGCTGGATATCTTTAACCCTAAGCTATATAAATTTGTCACACAATTCAAAGACATCCTCCATTTTAACCGGGATACAGACGGTCATATAATAGCGTCGTGGGCTTTCAAGTCGGTTGATAGTATATTTAGGTATTTTGTTTATATTACGTGTTTTTTTTTGTTTTAATTATTGTTTATTAGTTTGTTCTTCTGATTCTCAGTTTTGTGTGTATCCATTTTAATTATTTAGTAGTAGTTATGTTCTTAAAGATGCTTTTCCTTTTGTTTTCTCGATGAGTATATTTCTGTTTTTCTGTGCGCACATAAGTTACGTTTCAAGCCAGATAAAATTGTTATTTTAGTTAAGTTATATTTTTTTGCTTGTAATGTGTGCTTTATAAAATAAAATAAAAGTATGTTACTGCGAAGCTCTTCCGTGCTTCAATGGCACTATGTCGGCTATAAAAAGCATGTCAAAGTCCTTCGGTGTTAGTTTTCTCTTCCGAGTATTGATAAAGCTTTTGTTATAAGTACAGCTTGACGTCAAATTTTGCTCTAACCGTATGTTGTATTAATCTTGTTTATCGACGAAAGCCTTTGTGTATGTCACTCTTTATCCCGTGTTATACTAAACCGGCAGTATGCACCTATGTATGTATAACGTTTATTTCAGGCAATAATGTGCACTTAATTATGATTACAAGATCCATACATACATAGATACCTCAAAGACTTTAGCATACATAAAACAATATAATTAACTTAAAAACCAACACTTATTTATTTAGGGGATTTTGCTTCGTAGCCGTTTCCCTGTAGTGCCTGCAAACGATGCCGTCTGGCCAGAAATCCGGATCAAGTAGCACATCCTTATTAGTCGCCAGAATCTGGAGAGTCTAGGACTAGAAGCTAGTAGTCCTACTGGGCTCCAGTCGCTGGAGAGACATTCAGAACTAATGCTTTATTATATAATACTAGCTGCCGCCAGCGAATTCTTTCGTTTGTTAATACCTCCTACGTAGTAAGGTATAAAGTAATCCTATCCCGGTCATAATTATCTGTATACCAAATTTCATCGAAATCGGTCCAGCCGTTTAGTCGTGAAAAAGTAACAGACAGAGTATCTTTCGAATTTATAATATTAGTATGGGTTATATAATGCCACATGTAATGCTTTATTATAGGTACCTAGTATAGTTAATAAATATGTCAGGTTGTCCGTGAGGTCAACACTGGCCTCGACAGAAGACCAGCGCTACAGTATGGCAACATGCTGAGCTGAGGACTTGTTCGCCACCACACTTAGCAATTATTTGTATTTTAGTTAATAAGTTTTTACCTTATAGTGTTTTTTTGTCTCTATAGAAGAAATAAAAGCTATTTGTTTCCCATTGCAGGGCAAAAGCCTCCCTTAGTACATGTTTAGCATAAGCGAAATGTGTTGGACCTAAACTAAACTGGACATCTTGTAATTTACCCATATTTCATGCAAATAAATAGATATTATTTCATTTCATTTTTGATCGATCGAAGCGAGATTTCTAAATCAACTTGGGCAAATCGGCGTTGTATGTATCTATGTATGTATGTTTGTCCGAGGATAACTTTCGAAGCGTTGATCCGATCATCGTGAAATTTAATACATAGTGATGGCACAATTTCGGTGTGACTAAATGAGCTAAAAATGTTGGGGGGTTGTTGAGATATTGGGGTTCAAGAGGGGTAAAACAAAATTAAAATGAGGCTAGTAGGTCAAAAGGGACGTCAAATGAAAGGTATTCATTAGTACATTTAGACTCCGTTTTTATTTTTCGTAAATTCTTTATAGTTTTTGAGTTATTAGCCATAATAAAAACTAAACTTGACAAAATTCACAGGGTACACCAGTGACCTCAAAGTGCTGTAATTTAGTATGCGTGTAGCTTAAGTGACACAAATATAGGCAAAACTCTGAAATCCAGAATAACTGCAATTTGTACCCCAAAAAAGTGTAACCACATCACATGAACTCTCGTTACCTGTAATTTAAATGAAACTGTAGGTTAAGTGATTTGGTTATTATTTCGTGACACTATTATGATAGTCTGATTACAAATAATATTTTTTTGTTTTAATCGGATACTCGCGAGATCTCAGTCTAGGGCGAACCACTAGTTATTTCATTTAATATCTCTTTCCAAAGGTCCCTATTTTGATCCTTATCGAAGTCTAACTATCACGCCATCTCCGCCTAGCTCAAATAATATAGATCAAATTGTCGCTAGGCTAATAAACATTCTAAAATGTTTCAGTTCCCATAAATTAGGCTGCCAGCTGATAGGCCAACAGCTAGTTGATTGCAGCAGTTTACCTCGGATAGCGCCTACGCGATATTGTGACAATATTATTTGGGATAGGGTTGCCAGTTTCCAATATCAGATCGTCTAATCCTACCAATATTATAAACACGAAAGTTTGTATGTATGGATGTTTGTTACTCTTTCACGCCGGAACGGCAGAAACGATTGCGATGAAATTTGGTATTTACGTAGATCATAACCTGGATTAACACATTATGCTACTTTTTATTGGCAAACCACGCGAGCGAAGCCGCTGGCAACAGCTAGACTTTCTATATACCAAATTTCATCGAATCGATCCAGCCGTTCAGTTAATTTCGAATTTATATTATTAAAAAGTAGTCTGTCTCAATCCAGGTGCACTTCCTTTTTCAGCGCTTTTACTGTCCAGGTTGTTCGGCTGTGGAATGCTCAGCCCGTATAAATAAGACGGTCATCCTCCTTACACACCTTCAAGTTGAACGTGAAACAACATTACCTGACAATGTCATCTTCCTAGCGTTATTGTATTTTATCTGTTAGTATAGTTTGCTATACGTATATACCGATATATTAGTCTATTTTATAAGTACATCGCACTCCATATCTTCGTAAATTTCGCTTCATCCAAAGGTTGCCTGGAAGAGTTCGCTTTCAACGATAAGGCCACCCAATGTATTGACTTATTTATACTAGCCTAGTACTTATTTTTGTATTATTTCTGTTTGTGTGGTAATTCAATAAAGAGTTATCTATCTATACCTTTTCGAAATTGGTTCAGCCATTTCGCCGTGAAAACGCTCCAATTAGATTAGAGAGACAGTTTACTTACAATTTCAGAGTCTTTAATCATAATTTTCATTCGTCAACCCTACTCCTAGGTCCTACCTATTGCTAAACCAAAGAGAAAGATGTCAGACAGTGCCTACACTGTACCTAAACTTCCTGCCTGACTAAACAGACTCCTACGTGCTAATACTCCATGGATTAGTCAGGTGTTTTCGCAAGCAATGATCGGATATATCAATCGGGGTTTAAAAAACCGACATAGCCAAGAACCAACCCCAGTTATTTTTCTTAAATTAGGTATTGGATTTTTTTTACCACCTGGAGAACAAGCATATGACCCACCTGATGGTAAATGGTATCCAGCGCCTAAACAAAGTATTGCCTCGTAGGCATGGACAGTCACAAAGGTCACCCATTCTAGAAAGACGCCCTACGATGCACTGCTCTGCGTCCATCAATTAGAGGCATACATGTGTGAAGACTCATGTTCCTGTAATATCACCGGCAACCGTGTCCTTCAAATTGAAACACAGCAATGCTGCTTGGCGACAGAAATAGGTATGGTGGTAGTTCTTCCCGGGGCGTGCCTTTTCTCAAGGAACTCTACTACTCTTATCATGTTAAAGTATAAATAATTATTATGTGGAAAAAGCATACATAATGCTTATTGTATTTTGTTTACGCCACTGAATAAGAGGGGACTCTTCTAGGACAGGTTTTTTAACTTAAAATAACTCCCAAACCCTAGATTTTTTAAAATAAGTTTTAATTAAAAATTTACTTGCAAAAAACATTTTTTTTAATTTGATTCATGTTTTTATAGTGCTTCTGCGTTCCCTTGAACATGACTTCTGATTGTTGGTATTCTGATTAGTTTTTCCTGCCATTCATACAAAAAAGGTCTTTGATGAAGTGATTAATATCTGCTCAGGTATGGTGTTTCCTTGGCAGATATGGACTGCTGTTTGACCTAGAGTAGTCTAAAGGGCAATGTCGACCAAACATTTTTTTATATATTTTTTATCCCGTGTCTTCGGGTACTTCCCATCAATCAAAATACTTGTATAGGTATTGATATAAAGTTTATATACATTTACAGAAATAATATACAATTATTTAGAATATTATAAAATACAGAAGAAACCGTTGAATCATCTAAAGAACGTTGCAAACGATCTATAGATAGCTCAACTGCTCCAGATATTTACCAGGCGGAAGTGTCCCCAAGACACTCGCTGCATTGCAATGCTTATGCGTTGCCCCAGATAAGCGGCAGCTCTCGGATCGCACGTCGCATAGACCAGATGCCCAGAAATAATTTTGAAAACGCGATGTGCTCCGGTACCCCATGGACCCAGGGTCTCGACCCCTATTGATATTATATGTATTAAATCTCTTTACTTTGGTGAAAACCAGCCCTTATGGTCAATACTTTACCATTTGATATGGAAATTATTGATTGTCTGCTTTGTATTCAACAGATGTACAAAGGCCTACTCGGATAGAATTTAATGCTGTCTATCGATAGGACATGTCATTATGGTCTTAATTTGCAAAAGAACATATATGTAATTGATAATATAAACAGTCTTGACACGTTTTCATCGTATGAATAACTAACGCTTTTTTACCAGGGGGTAAGAAATATGTAAAACTTATATTGTACAATTTAAACCTGTAACAAGTTTAAATAAAAAAAAGTTTTGTTGTAAAATTACTTTTTCAAAAGATGATTTTCTAAAATCCTTATCCAGAACCGTAAGCAGATTCAAATGAGCCCAAACACTAGCAGGCTGCTATAATCCATTCAGAAGTTCCGTTGTCTAACAACGACTCCATGAGACCACCTAAGTATTCATAAGTCCATGGGCAAATTTTACAGGAGCAACAAAAAAATTATTTTCTCGCAAAGTTTGAGAGATTTTTATTGAGTCACTCTTACTTTAGGTATAAAACATACCCTCATTTTATTAAAATAAAATTTGCCCAAATGGACTTACGAATTCTGATAATAAGGCCGACGATATGTATTCTAAATTTCAGCTCAATCGGTTGGAGAAACTGTTTTAATATTTAGTTGCAAGATTTGACCTAAAAAAAATACTAACAAACATTGTAAGTTAAATTAAAGCTACTAAATATTAAAAACCACGACCCCCTCTTTTTGCACTGGGGATTTAAACAGACATAGCTAACAACTATCCCAGTTATACAAGCTTTCTATTTAAAAAAGCGCGTCCGTATCGGTTCATTCGTTTGGGCATTACGCCACAGACAGACAGATATAGGCCTGAAACATGTCGGGATTGTTATTGTTTCGGCCTACGTATACTTTTGAATAACTAAAACGATAAAAATCACCATTTAGATAAAAACAAAGTAATAAATTAAAACTAATAAAAATATTAGCAAAATCCTAATTGGAATTAAACTATAAAATTACTAATTTGGGTTATCAGCTAAAAGAAAAATAAACCTGTCGAGCAATAAATCAAACAAACCATTTTAATAAAAATACAATCTATTACAAAAGCGTCAAAATTATATCAATGTTAAGATCAATGTAATAAAATGGGACGAACAACATATACCCGTGGAAATCTACATAGTATCTAGTAAAATGTTGACGTAATGATTTCACAAAATTTCTATAATACTCGTAATATGATTGCGAGAAAATGCATCACAGCAAAGCGGGGAATTTCGGGAAATCGAGCAAACTTTTGCTGGGAATCAAGAAATTTACATTGACAGCATTGTTGAAGCCCCATAATCATAGATGAACTTTCCAATGAGAGGTTTTTACGGCCGTCTGTCTCTAATCAAGCTTTCTGTGTTTAAAATATTTGACGTTGCGCTCCGTGGTAAACTGACAAAAAAGTTAAATACATTTTGAAATTGCGGCTCAAAAAACAAATAACCACTTACATTTTTTGGCAATCAATGTTAGGCATGAACAACGTGATTGTTTCACACGGAAATAGCGGTACAAATTGACAAATTCCTGAAAGACTGGGCCAATATAGCACAGGATCGATACATATCGATCCAGACATCTGGAGAAGCTTTTTCCCAGCAGTGGGACAGACAGAACTCGCTAGTATTCATAATAATAATAATTGTTTTGTCACCCCACAGGAACAGTTACTACCCGGGCACGATCTGCCGTGGCCGGTCTGGAAATCCTTAAACAGGCTCCGCACCCAGGTTGACCGCTGCAGACTGAATATGTGCAAATGGGGATTCAGGAACCCTAACTTAACGCAGTGCGACTGCGGTGATCCCCCGCAGTCAATGCAGCACTTGCTAATGTGCCCTTTGTGTCCGAACAAGGCATGGTGGCAGCATTCGACACCCAACTATTAGGTTAGCTAAACTTTCAAA
Source organism: Philereme vetulata (assembly GCA_918857605.2). Lineage (NCBI taxonomy): Eukaryota > Metazoa > Arthropoda > Insecta > Lepidoptera > Geometridae > Philereme > Philereme vetulata. The sequence continues at coordinate 4,499,221 of OU975422.1, read as the reverse complement.
GAGTTTTCTTTGTAATGGAGTCACATTATTTAATAAATTAGATAAAGATTTGCGTGAAATGGACTATGCCATATACAAAATAAAATTAAAATTAGTATTAATTAGGAAAAGCTACTATAGCATGATTGAAGCTCTCAAGGATGACTCCATTTCACAGGAAATTACTTGATAGTAGGTATGTATTATGTATTTTTTTTTATATATAAATTGTTATTTCTGTGATATTAGGATTAGGTATATACATTTTTTTTAGTTAACATTTATTTAGGTAAGATGATAATGCCCTTTTACAGCAGCTACGATTTGACATTTTTTATTGCTTAACTTGACATTCCTTATATTTTATTAAATGACTAATGCAATTCAATGTTTTTAATAAAATTAATGTTACTGACATAAGCACCAGTTTAGAACTCAAAATAGGTAAACAATTCTTTGACAATGCCCCTCTACAGCAGCTATAATCTTATGCACCTACATAGCTAATAGTCAGTATTTTTAAGCTTAAATGTAAATAGGATATATGAAATGCTTGTCTGTTTCTGGCACCTTTACTTAGATAAAGACATGTAATTAAGTAAGTACTATTATTGACGTAACCAAGTGTTCCATTGTGTCCCTACGGTTTGAATAAATGAGTATGAGTATGAACACCTGCACGATGGAGGATCTAATAACCGCCTCACCTAATGCTGTTGTGGCCAAACACCTGGCCAACATAGTATAAATGGAAACGTAGAACTCTTGACACGCTAAGAAGAAGAAGAAGATAATAATAATTAATAACACCTGCAGAATTGTAAGAAAATTCTTACAAACAGACCTTTTTAGTGAAAGTCCACCCAATCTGTACTGATGTGTTTCTTTTGGAAACACAACCCGTGAAGTGAAATGCCCAAGTATGGGCCGGGATTAGTCCGTGCACTAAATTTTAAATGAAAATCCCTTTTTGCAAGAAATAAATTTTCAAAAGTCCTCTTTTGAATACGATTGTTTAAATTCAAAGTTCTTGGTAACGTAGGCGTCATACCTCTTATTGGTAACGATAAAAGACTTATTTGTCGATCCTGAGTCATTAGGCCCAATAACTGACATCTGGCGTTCTTGTGAACTAGTGACATCATCTGACAGTAGTGACAGCTCATTTCTAGGTTCAAAAATAATGTATTTTTAATGCCCTCGATTTAAATGGGTCAATAACAGTTTTGCGAATCGTAATTCTGTCAAGAGCAATGATAAGTACGTTATGTACGTATAAGGAAAAATTTATTGACAATGGACAATACAGTACGCAAATTGTTATTAATATTGAATTATTTGTGTACTGTTCTCCTTTCTGTGACCTTCCCTATGCAATGTGTCAGTTTGTTGGATAAAAAAATTTACTAAGAACACATTCTTAGTATGATCAACCTGTTTTTTGTTAGATAGAACGGCCGTGCGTTGTATTATACTAATTACAGTAGGTATAAGGATAAAAATAGGTAGGTACTGATAAAAAAATACACTTGCGCTTCCTTGGATAATACTCTTCTTCTTCCTGCCCTTTTCTCACATGACGTGGGGTCGGCACAACATATATTTTTCTTCCATACCTCTCTATCAGCCCTTATCTCCGATGTCACCTCTTTCTTACCCATATCATTCTTCAGACAGTCCATCCATCTCTTCTTCGGCCTTCCTCTACTTCTATATCTTGGATAATACTAATAATGCAATATTTTATTGTTACAGGTAAAACATCTTTGTTTCATTTGGCAACAATGTATTTGGGCAATATGGTAAGTATATTTCGTACCCAGCAGAGGAATGAAGCAAAAATACATAGTTTTTTGACTTGTTATCTGTCAAAGTCAAACATAAGGTTAATTTTTAGTGAACCTGTGTAGTAGGTAGAGTCTGGCTAACGAAAGTAGATACTGGATTTTTTTGCAAACATTTTATGTGACAACACTAAAGTGTTCCTACCATCGGATATTTACCCTACTAATTGGGGTATTTTAAGCAGAAAGTACTTAGGAACAATTAATTCCAAAAAGGCATTTTAAAACAAACTTATTTTAAACATTTTATAAAATGAGTTTTAAAAATACGTACGTGTGCTAAAATTGTATTCATCGAAAATAAGTATTGTATGTACGTGTTGGATCATTTCAAGAGCAACACTAAGCCTTAAGTTAGTCTAATATATAGCTTAATTAATTAGGTACACTATTTACTAGTGAAAAACTTGGCAATTTTATTTTAAAGAAATTAATTTTCGGCTGTTTTCCGAAAGATTTGGTAAAATCAGAATCAGTGTATGGTATCCCTATCTCTGACGCAACAAGATGGCGTGTTGTTGATGTTTCGTTGTGGTTGACTTGCGTATAGTTTTGTTGTGATATATCCGTGTTAATGCTATAAAAATGAATAAAACTATAAAGAGAGTGAAGTGCGAAAACTATTGTTTTGTATGATTTCGAAATATGAAGAGAAAAAACTTGTGAAACAAGCCGTATTGCGAGAAAAACAGGATTGTTTACGTATTGTGACTGATTTTTTAGATTAGTACGGTCAAAATGTCTTGATATTTTTTTATTTTAAATAAGTACATATTAGTTTTAGTTACTTTATATAATGTTATTGTTCTTTTACAGATAGTCTTGAGGATAATGCACGAACTGCTGAAGTAAAACAAGCAATTGAAAAGATCACAGATTTAGATAGCTGCATGGAGACATCGCTTTTTGCGTACCATTGCATCGAAACGTGCAGAAGGCAAGCCAATAATCTACTTACATGAAACTTATGTCCACAAAACCTATAAGCCTAAAAAATGTTGGCAAGGTCCATCAACAAGTGGAATAATTGAAAATATATCGTGAGGAAAACGATATATTATTGTGCATGCAGGATCAGAGAAAGGCCCTGTTCCAAACTCATTGTTAGTATTTAGCACCAAATCGAAAATGGCCGACTACCACCATGACATGAATTCCACAAACTTCAACAAATGGCTTCAAGAAAAGCTTATGCCCAATTTGAATGAACCAAGTGTAATTGTAATGGACAATGCATCATACCATTCTGTCATAATAAATAAAGCGCCCACATCTCAAAATCGAAAGTTAGAGATACAGAATTGGCTTACATTGAATGGTATTTCATTTGAAACATACAATTCAAAAGCAGAGTTGCTCTGCTTAGTAAAACAGAACACACCAGAACCTATTTATGAAGCTCATGAACTTTTAAGCCAAAACGGACATGAAGTGCTAAGACTTCCTCCATATCATTGTGACCTAAATGCTATAGAACTCATATGGAGTCTAGCAAAAAGAAATGTGGGAAGCAAAAACGTAAGCCGAACTCCAAAAGAGTTCGAGGATCTCATAAAACAATCTTTTGAGTGTATTACAGCAGATGATTGGAAAAAAATGACAGACCATGTCATTCATGTGGAAGACAAGTACAAAAGAAGAGACCATATAACTGAAAATAATTTACAAAGCTTCATCATCAATTTAAGAGACAGCAGCGACTCCAGTGATTCTGATGATTCACTCCATGTTGAATTTTTAGATTCAGATTTTGATTATAGTGATTAAAAAACAGTATAAAAATATATGGTGTTGTTTTCTTTGATACATACTTACATAGATTTACAAATATTTAAACTCATGATAATATTGATACTCATGATAGTGTTTGATAGCCTGTTTGTTCCTTTAATACGCCACAATGGAGTGACGTTTCCGTGTGATGTTTGGTATGGAGTTAATAAAGAGTTAACAAGTGATATAAGCTACTTTTAATCTCGTCATAACGCGGACAAAATTGCAAGCATCCACTAGTAAAATAAAAATAAATGTCAAAGTATCAAAGTAAGTTGTTCCAACTTTCCTTTTTACTTTAGGGCTGCCATGCTGATATTTTTTAAATTTGCCGCGCTTTTTCAGTATCAACTTTCATTAGCCAGACTCTACTCAGTCTTTTAAAATAAAGATAAATATTCATTTATTTGCGATACATGGATTACAGTAGTTGGTAATCAAATAATCTAGGTGCAGCCATGATCAGCATCCAAAATTAAATATTAAAATTATACCTAAGTTAATTATCAATTCCTTATAAATAAAGTTTTAATTTAAAATTATGAATTTGGTCAATTTCTAAACTATATTTGGGTACGTGATTGAATATCCTAGATGCCATACAGAAGATCATTATAATGCAGTACTGCTTTTTGCAGCGGGAAAAACAATACACAAATGTGACGTGTAAATTGGACAGTATCTGATTCTAAAGCAGTACGTATAAGCTCATAAACATAAATAACTCATTAACTAAAACAATGGAATCAGTGAGCACTGAGCTGACGTTGCTCACCTGCTAGAACCGTGTACCTGTCAAATCTGACACACTCCAATGGACAGGGATAGAAGGTGCTAGGTATCTGATGAACGACATAACTAACTTAGCGACTTAGCGGCTTTAGCTAAACGTAAAGTTATGATATAGGTACTTATCAAATAAGTTGAACGACGAATGTGTTAAAGTTTGAAGATGCAAGAATGTCTTTGGAAAAATGGATGAAGGCATGATTTTGATTATAAATATTCTTGTTCTGTTTATTCCGATGATAATTATTTATTCGCTAAATGGCAATGGATGGATTGAACGAAATGGAATAATGCTAGAACAATTGTTGTCTCGACAAAAATATCTTATTTTGAGATTAGATTTTTTTTTTTTTTTTAAGTTTTACACAATTAAAATGTGATGTCCATTCTTAATGACATACCTACAGTTTCAAAGATGACAGTTTATATTGGGTACTATACTAACCCGTTTTGGTAAATACCAGTTTTAAGTTCCTTTTTTGGGATTTAAATTAGCAACTCCGCAAGGATCCCTTGTTTACCTGTTAGAGCAGGTAATTTGGGCAAGGTCTTACAATGTCAGATTCCTTCGTTTCTTTTATTTTGATGTCTAGATGATTTGATAAATCCGCTTTTGCTCCACCTTTTATTCTATAATCATTCATTCAGATGCTCATAAAACTTAGGTCTATAACAGTGGTTCCACTTGTTATTTTGCTGTATATTTTCTATTGTGTTATTTAATCTTCATAATATGAAACCCGGTAGAACAATAGGATCTACTTTCTTCTGTCAGTAAGGAACTTAACAAGCCTTAGTAATAATTACTGTTATAATAAAACTTTATAAGTCATAAAACACATAAATGAATTTGAATTTTGTTCTCATTTAATTATGAAATAACTAAATGAATTTGAGCTTTGTTGTCATTTAACCAGTCAAGGATCACGCCAATACATGTCTGTATTGCCTGACCGATTAAATTACTTATCAGTGGGTATTTTTTTGTTAGTTCTAATAAAACTGGCACTTTTATGATTAACTGTCACTCATTATGGTCTGAAATATCTTGCACGGTGGTGTGAAATCAGCTCCATAACCACCTTTATTTCATATATTTCATATCGTATATCTATCTCATCCATAAGATTGTGGGTCGTACGTGGTTCAGACTGGCACAGGATCGGGCAGAATGGCAGAAACAATGAGAGGCCTATGCCCAGCAGCGGGTCGATACGGGCTGAGTATGATGATGATGATGACATCTTATTAATACCGATAATTATTTAAGTTTTTATTCAACTATTATGACACGTGAGGTACGTGCAAAGATATGTCAATTTTTCTAATTCAATTTGAAATACTAACTATACATTCATTTATAGTCCAAACAGAGCGACTCTTTAATGTCAATCTAAATTCTAAAAAATGACAATTCAATCATCGTCTTTCTTGTTACCACATAGCTACTAAGAATCTTCATAAGATCAAAGAATGTGATGAATAAGCCACTAAAATTCCAACGCCGCGCCGATTAGTCAATGGGAAAGCAAGAGAATGTCGCAATCACAGTACAATCCCAAAATGTGGGTTAAATGGTCTACGCCAAAATAACTGTCAACCTTGACATTTGACAGCTCTCGAACCGCAAAACTGATAGCGTCGTTGCAAATAGCACCGATAATTACGTATTTTTTTTTACCGTCCTACGTATTCTGAGTCACATAGTCACAAGTGTGCATGGATCGGCCACCATTGCCTTTACGAGGCTTTATCCATTCAATTGAAGCCTCCGTTCACCGACACGCGGCTACAGCACACAGGTGCAAACACCGCACACAGATAAGCCAAGCCAGTTTGACAGTTCGCCGCGTGAGCTTCAGTTGGCCGACGGATACTTGGCGTCGCGGTTCCCTCCCGCCATCTTGAATTTTACGAAATTCACCGGGCAGTAAAAAATAAATACGTGTCAGCTAGTGTATGTGTGTGTTTTTAACGTTTTTTCTCTGATTATTCAATGGAACGCTGAGGATTTTGGTAAAGAGGTTACGAGGAACGTATTGAGATGTTTTTTCGTGTCGCCGTAATCTTTACCGGTGATGTAAATTGCAAAATAATTATCGGAACTCGCATTGATCGTGCTAATGTGTCTTCAAGGCGAGTCCGGTCAGGTGTTTGTCTATGCCATGAACTTTTTTAAATACGATAAAGTAGGTTACGGTTAACGTCCTAACCGGAATTAGGTGGAGTTCAGCGCGTGAAGTAAACTTCGATTATAAGAAGTTCTCATTCAATATAAATATGTACTTATGTTACGTATATAAAAACGTTACAAATGCATATGGACACGGTACGGATAAATATTGATTCCAAGGTGCTTTATTATTAAAACAATAGGTAGGTAGCTCTTGTTATCATTCAACATGACGTTATTATCACTGAGCACTACCATTTTATGGTTTTAAAACATTTATTCGAAGGAAAACGTTGAAATTCAATTCAAATTAATAAAAACCTGACTCACTGATAACGTCATACCTTACCTACCTGTGACACTGCTCACCAAATTCTCAATTTAAAATATTTTGGTATTTTAAATAATTTTGAATCATACGACCTTGTGATAAAGGTATTTTTAATTTATTACGAGTGCTAGGTATAAACTTGTTAAAGATAACTTTGTTGATGTCTTGCATGCTCTAGATGATCATATAACTACATATGTCATGATTGACAGATAACTGTCAAAATGTCTTGTTTAACTGCTTTGAAAAACTGACCCCATTAAATAGGAATCGTTTGCAAAAGAAAGAAAATACATAAAAGGCAATAATTACCTAACCGCAAAAAGCAAAATCGATAGCTTCTTTTTCACCTAAACGCATTTCCATAAAACTTTGAATATAAATATCATAATATTTTGATGTCGCGAATTGCCGATAAAATTAGATTACCTATTTGACGTAATATCAACGAGATATGATGAGATAGTATTTATAATCATTCAGTCAATATAAAGTGATGTCAAATTGTTGGAATGCTGTTTGCATTGAGTATTGACATATTTGACAGATGACATTTCAGATACAAATTCCCTTAGACTACGGTCAATCATTTAAAATGTTTCAGGCATAATTAATAGGACTAAAGAAATTTAAGAAAAAAAAATTGTAAGGAAACTAAAATGAACACCACAAAAAGGAAACGGATTTAATGAAAGAAATGTCATTTGACGGTCGTCAGAGCACATGACAGCCGTGACAGGACAAACAATAGAATAAATTAACAATTTTACGCTTTAAACATCCTTTAGAGTTTTTTGGCTGTCACTAGGCTTTGAAAATATCTCAAAATATCTTCTACTAGAAACGCAAAATATTTACCTCTAAATGTCACTTTTTGACTTTATGATATATATGTATATTTAATTTTATTTCGGAACAACAAACTGTTACAATATAAACTTTAGGTAAGATACAGTAGGTATTCATGTGATAGAAGTATTAATAATGTAACCCACTACGTTATCCACATATAAGTAAGTAAGACAGAGTCAAAAAGTAGATGCAACTGGAGGGCCAGAAGGGCCTTGTATCTATTTAAGACAAAATTATAATCATATAATCTAATTTAGTGTTGATAATATAGCAACAATGTATTACAAACTAAATTAAACATTTAATAGGAAAAAGAAAAGAAACTTAAAAGAAAAACACAGAACGGAATTAAGCTAAGACAGAAGCTGAAGGTCGTGTTTTGAAAGTATTACAGACACTAACTTCTTAAGGCAAGTTTTTTCGGCAATTTCGGCAATTGTATAAACCATATGATACTAAAAAAGAAGCACGAGTATATTTAATCTATACCTATAGAATTGTATAGTGTCTGCTAAATTTAAGCTGGATTTAGGCTAACTAATTGACAGCTAAAAATGTGTCATGCATGTTGTATCTGTCACAGCTTTATACAGACATTTCTGTCAATGCTCAATAAATACAGACAAAGAAAATAAAAAAAAATCGATCGGTATACTTAAGGTCGGATAACTAGATATTCACTAATGACGGGTTCCTATATCCGTTGGTAACCAGCTACGACTCGTTTCTCCTTGTAAACGTGTCAAAAGATTGACAATAGTTTGACACTTTTTCAAGGAGATACGAGGCGTAGTCGGTTACCGACGGATATAGGAACCCGCTATAAGTGACGGAGATTAGTTACTAATTACTGTTAAGTAAATTTAGTTTATTACGTAAATTAGAAATGTATTGTCTAGCTTAGCTCTACACATTAGGATCATAACTACTCGAAGTGTCTGAGATAATTAGGATATTACCTAACATTAGCTTCTAACTTTACCTATTAGGTAATATTATTATGCTATGTTTGTGTTTTACTTTCGCAAAATATTATTATGACCTACGAACCTACAACGCTTTTATGAACACTATTTTCACTAAAAACTTTTAAACGCTCAAAAACTCACAAATCATGATACATTATTGTATGTCTGTGATTTTTTCTATGGCTATCAAATGAACCGATATTAATAGGTTTTTAAGCTGGTGTTTTCGATGTATTTTTTTAAACTTGTTATAGACAATCTATTGCCCAACCTCACCTGATTTAATACCTATTCCTAGATTTGAAGACGTTTCTTCTGTTACCTATATTTTGGGATTAACATTGTATACAGTATTTTTAATTGGTTTCGACATAACAGAAGGTATATCTTGTTATCATAATGAACCTATTTCTATGCGAGTTTGTGTAAACGCTTGATAATTCAGAATAATTTTTCATTAATAGCACTAACCAAGTGAACCAACTTTTCTTGAATTCGATCTAATTACCTACTTAAATCCAGTATCGTATCGACGCGAGTTGGGTAATGGAATTCTGCCCTCAGAATAAAGTCTGATTTACTTTGAATCAATCTCACTTAGTTATTATCTAGAGATATAATGAAATCGCATGTAATCATTGCCAAGACCTAGTAAATAAGGCAATGATAAATTTGTTAGTGAACCTAATAAATAAATTAATCAATGGAAGAATCCTTCTTATTGCTTGTGGCCAATAAGGATTCTAATAAAGAACATTATCAAACGTTTGGACCATTGTGGAATCCAATAAAAGACCTCACAATCACTTAGGTACCAACAAGAGAGGTAGTCAAACGATTGTTTATCTATATATACATATCTTCTATACTTCTCTAACTATACTTCTAAACTAATATTATAAAGAGGAAAGATTTGTATTTTTGTGTGTATGGTGTAATAAATAAACTCAAAACTCATTATTATAAATACGGGATTTATCACGTACCGTCTTATCGGTGTTTCGACCGACAATGTTTCGGTTCAATTCGTGAACCTTCATCAGGGTGAGTGCGATCCGCTCCGAATAACGTCTCGCCTCGCACACCGATAAGACGGTACGTGATAAATCTCGTATTTATAATAATGATTGAAATCAATCACGAAAGTTTTCTAAGTAAAACTCAAAACTACTATGCCGATTACAAAAATTATTTCACCATTGGAAAGCTGCATTCACCCTGAGTGACATAGGTTATATTTATTGCTAGAAAAGATTATGGATCCTTACTAAAACTTAAGTAACGTAACTGAAGGTGTAAAAAAGTGTCCTAAAACGTCTTTCGTCGCATGCGCTGCGGAAACTATTGATAGAACAAAAGTATGTTCTACAATATTAAATAACATTACAAGAACAAAAGTATGTTCTACAATATTAAATAACATTTCAATACCTACAAAAAACTTCGTAATATTATAAAGAGGAAAGATTTGTTGTTTGTTTGTGTTGAATAGGCTCCGAAACTACTGGACCGATTTAAAAAAATCTTTCACTGTTGGGAAGCTACATTATCTCCGGGTGACACAGGCTACTTTTTAACTAACTGCGGAGAAGGAAGGTAAAGTTTTTATTTAAAAACTACGCGTGCGAAGCTGCGAATTGGTCTGCTAGTAACAAATAAAAAATACAATATCGATTTACGTGACTGTCATTGTATTGAAAAAGTTATCGCAAAATCGACAATATCGATAAGATTAAAGATTCAATGAGGAACTGAAAATACAATTCAACCTAAATTGTTACCACGGTAAACATTTCCGTGAAAATAAACGTTTTTGACAATAAAATAACGTTTAATGATGTATTTGCAAAAAAAATATGATTGTCTTTAGATGTATAGTCAGCGTAAATAACGATGCTCGATTCTAGTCTACGATAATATCGGTAAACAAAGCAACTATCACTGGTTTAGTGCAGCACTTTCTTATCCCGAGGCTATCGAGGCAGCAATGGAGATTGAAAAGGTGAAAGGTGCGGGTTCGTTGTAATTTACCGGGAATTAAGAAGAATAAAGCTGCATATAATAGGTGTGCTAAATTGTTTTGTTGGCCCTGAAATTATCTTTTGAATTTAATGAGGATCCGTTTTTAATAGTTCAGTGGGACTTCGTGAATTCGCATCATTTCTCTCTTCCACATTGCATTATGATAGTGACAGAGTGGATTCTTATTTATTGTCAGATTGTGGTGTCAAAATAATAACTAGTAGAAATCCATCAATTTTAAACTGGTATTATTGGATTTTTATTGATTTAATTAATAAACGACAAAATGTGATAAGGAGTTCAGAAACATAAGGGTATTTTAACTTGTACTATGCGAATTACTGTTTAGGCCCATAATTGATAGAAGTAGTGAAAGGACTCGCCTAAGGAAGTGCTACCACCATACCTATTTCTGCCGCCAAACAGCATTGCTGTTTCGGTTTGAAGGGTATTGTTGCCGGTGAAATTACAAGCACATGAGGCTATACACCTGTATGCCTCAAGTTGATTGGCGCGAGGCAGATCATCATAGGGCACGTTTTTAAGGTGCGTGTCCTACGAAGCAATACTTTGTTATAGGTGGTAAGATGGAGCCACATGGGCCACCTGATTTTCCATCCAGGTGGTTATAATTACTACCTTACCTTACCGAAGACATCCGTGGTGCAGTGCGCGAATAGCCGGCTGAGACGCAGGAGGTAGCGGATTCGATTCCCGCCGCGGAACAAATATTTGCATGATTTACAGATATTTGTTCCGGGTCTAGTTGTTTCTCTATATATTATAAGTATTTATTTACCAAAAAAAAGTATATAAGTATTCTATCAGTTATCTGGTTCCCATAGTACAAGCTCTGCTTAGTTTGGGGTTAGATAGCGCTATGTGAAATGTCCAGCAATATTTATTTATTTATATTTATCGAATCTAAACTATTTAATGATGCCACTTGTGCGAACACTGCATACAAATGTAGGTTTGTCTTGCTTGCGGTTTTAATCGCTTGGTTTTGGATAAAAGTTAAATAATTATGCTATTCTAATCATCCATGTAATGGCTAATTACATATATCTCAATTCGTTCAGAAATCTTCCGATGTAAAAGTGAAGGTAACCAACATTCCTCTATCTAAAATTTCGTTTATATAATTCTAATCTAATCTAACTAGTAGCCACTGCAGGGCAAAGGCCTCCCTTTCCTTTTTACATTTTATCTTGAGATTCCGCTGGGCAGGATACCGAAAAGGCGTCAAGTTCGTCGCGCCATCCCCTATGTAATTATTGTCATAATTTTCTATGACCTTTTCTCAAATACCATATCCAATAGGTATCTCATTTCTATATCTGTGGTACTTAGCCGGATACCGTTAGGACCGGTGCTGGCTGCAAGTGGCCAGTACTCTTGGCATTGTTGTGATACTTGTTTACACTGGACAACATTGTTGATCCGATCAATGGCTTTCAGAAACTGTATTATAGTGTAGGTTTGCAACAATGCCAGATAATTGTAGTATTAAAGGCTTTGTCTTGAAGTACCAATGACCTAGTCTATGTTTCAGAACAAGGTATTCAATTATTCAAGCGTATATGACGAGGATTCGATTTCACGAAATATCTAGACCGGCTTGCACAACGATATCTAAACGTAATAAGCGACTAAACATGTTTAAATATGACGTATTTTTACGATTTGACAACTCTCTAAATCATTATTTTAGGCACTAAATAAGATTAGGAATCATTGCGCAAGTCGCCCTTATGGAACGATTAAAAATAAGGGTCTTTTTAATAAGAATTGTCAAATTATCATCTCAATTTTTTATTGTTACTGTCATGGTATAAACAATCTTCAATCTAATAATATTGACATTAATAATTCAATTTATAAGTATGGCTTTTGCGGCGAGGGGCCGCAATTCGCCAATGTCAAGTTTGAAAGATGTAATGTACCTACCTGATAAAGGTAAGACCGCGTTAGAGCGGCGCTGCACGCTGCGCCACAAACCGTCAAAATATTGTTTTAATGATTTTGAATGGCGCGTGTCGCACTAGAGCGGCGCTGCAGCAGGCGTAGCTGCGCGTCGCGGCATAGTTGCCTCCAAAAGAATATTGTGACGTGCAGCGACGCGCCGCGCGGTACAGCGACGCTCAATGCGACATAGCAAGTGGCGCGTCGCGTCAGTCTGCGTACTACGCTCGGTGGAGAGGCAAAAAAGTTGACGTGACGTGACGTGCAGTGCTGCGCCGCTCTTAAACCTGTAGTGCGATAGGTGACGTGCGGCGCTGCGCAGCGCCGCTCTAATGCGGTCTTACATTTAATCGTAGAAAAAATCGTCAGACGTTCTCCCTGATACAAATTGCAACAACAAAGACATTTCATAGACACTTGCTAATAAGTGACGTTGGATAGATTCCAAGGTATCGTTGCTACTGTAGAAAAGTAAATCAGATTTTAATCGTCCTCAATATTCTGATCGAAACTAAAAGGTTATAATGTTGTAACCTTTGAATACTTTCGTGTTGTTAACCGTAGTGACTGTTGGTTTGCCTATGCTCAAGGGCCCTTCTCAGCTTCATTTCATTAGAGATTTCACGGCGATGTCATCTAACGGTGCCTCGGTCGTTGGTCATGGAGTATGATATACTCTGAATGTAGTTGTATCACGCACAATGAATTCGTCTTGAGATATTAAAATTTGTTCGCACGAGAGCTGAGATCATTTTAGGGTACACAACGTTTATTTCAATTTCGAAAACGTACAGTTTAACAAGTTAAAAAATGTATATCTATACTAATATTATAAAGAGGAAAGATTTGTTTGTTTGAACTACTGGACCGATTTAAAAAATTCTTTCAATGTTGGGAAGTTACACTATACCCGGGTGACATAGGCTACTTTTTACCCAACCGCGCAGAAGGAGGGTAATGTTTTTATTGAAAAACTACGCGTGCGAAGCTGCGGATTTGTCACCTAGTAGAATACTCGTATATTATGCGCTCACAGTGATAGTTGAGTCAAAGTATAACCCCCGGTTTTCAAAAGTAGTCTTTGTGCACTCTGTATCTCAAAATGTACACTTACATTATATGCTAATATTGTATGTTAAATCAAAAGTGACATGAAGTTGCTGCAAAAATGTCAAAAGTGAAATTGACATTTGAATAGAGAAAGAGATTCTAATGGACCGAGCGAGCGAAGCGTTTCTGCTTCAAGTCTGGAAAAATTTGCTTTCCTCTGTCAGTTTGTTGGTACCCTTCTACAGGTCGTATGTATTAGTATAATCTGGACGAAACTTGTTTTACGACTTGATAGATATTTTTTGGCGTTGGGGTGTTTTGATTGTAGGGGGTATTTCCTCCAAAAAGAGGCAAAAGGGGGCTACTGGATATCTCCGCATTATGAGATCCGATTTTGATGGTTTTTTTATTTGAAAGTTAGTAGTTTTTTATAGGTATCAAAAAAGTATGTGCTCGCGAGGTCTACTATTCCCAGAGCTACTAGTTTTATATTTTTGAAGCTATACTTCTTTTGGCACGTTTTGGAAAAAATATGAGAGTAAAATTTTTACGATGCGCGCGCACACCGACTACCAAAAAGCGACATGATGAAGTTAGCTGGTAACTGTCTCTCAAGTTTCCGTGAAAACTCGGAATTTATTTGTTTACATTATAAATTATTTTATTAATTTATCATTTCATTTACATACAAAGAGTTGTGGCTTACGTGATGAAATCTTTAGCTATTTTTGTTCTGTTACGCCAAAGAAGTATAACTTCTTACGTGCGTATATAAGTACACACACACGTTTTTTTTAAACACAAGTCCATTGGTCTGTTGTAAATATGTAGGCTTTCTTCAAACGTTTCTCCTTCCGTCTACATAATATACAAACAAACCAATCGACCCCATGTTGACAATCTACCTATAGATATGCATTTCGCTGTTTCTAATGCGCGCTGCAAAGGAATGGAATGTGCTACCATCGCTTACCGTCCTCTATTTTGCCTCGGCGCTTTAACCTAGGTCTCCTCAAGGCTAGAATTAATGGACTTACATACTCTAGCACCCTAGCATCACATTCCGACTTGTCAACGTCAGTTTGACAGGATGGACTTACTTTGGTTTGCAGCATCGCACTGTTTGCATTCTTTTTTTTACGACTTGGACATGGAACAAGCTTATGGCCGCCCTGATGTTAAGTGGTAACCATCACCTATATCAAAGTATTGCCTCGTAGGGCACACACCTTAAAAAACGTGCCCTAGTTCCTTCTACATTCACTGTCGAAGCAGTGCGCCTGTGAAATGCTTTGCCAGTAGTCATTAGCTCTATCACAGCAATCTTGTAAGCTGAGAATAAAGCAGTATTACCTTTCTTGTCATTTGAGTTACCTATTTATATATTACTAGCTGACCAATCCGCAGCTTCGCACGCGTTGTTTTTCAATAAAAACATTACCCTCCTGCGCAGTTGGGTAAATAGTAGCCTATGTCACCCGGGGATAGTGTAGCTTCCCAACAGTGAAATACTTTTTTAAATCGGTCCAGTAGTTTCGGAGCCTATTCAATACAAACAAACAAATCTTTCATCTTCATCTTTATAATAATAATATAGGTTTACTTTAAATATGTGCCCTGCGTTCATCTACTTGAGACATACATATGTAAATCCTCCTGTGCCTGTAATTTCATCGGCAGCCATACACTTCAAACCGAAACACAGCAATGCTGCTTGGCGGCAAAAATAGGTATGGTGGTAGGTAGCACTTTCCCAGGCGACCCCTTTCTTAAGGAGCCTTTCTTTTTCCATCGTGTTTATTGAATTCTAAAATGGGTTTATGGTTTTGCTGTTGTTTTAGTAAAGGCTCAGGCTTGCTTAAGTACTTGCATTTTGAGCTGGATTTAATAATAGCTCGTTTTAACAATAAAATCCTCAAATAGCACTTCTTTATGTACACAAATTGATAACTGAATCAAAGCTCAAGTTCAAAGAAGAGCTTAGAACCCTAACTAAAGTGTTTGCATCCATCAAATGGGGATTTTAATTTTATTTTATTTGGGAAACAAACAGTATTTATAATCTAGGAGTCTTCAAGTCCTGAGTGAACAGGTTATTTTTAGGCAAGCGTGCTCCATGTTCGATCTCACCATCACTTACCATCAGGTGAGGTTTGTCACCTAACCAAATGGTCAAGCGCTTGACTCAATAAAAAAAAAGTTCTAGAATACAGTAATATAACAGCTGAAAATCACACTAATATTATAAATGTGAAAGGTTGGATGTTTGTTACTCAATCACGTCATAACGCCGGAACCGATTTCGATGAAATTTGGTACATACGTAGATTATAACCTGGATTACCACATAGACTACGGTTTATCCCATAAATCAGTTACCATGGGATAAAAATGGGGTGTCAAGTTGCAACCGCGAGTTTAGCTTTAATTTCTAGGTTACCTACACATTTTGGAGTGTAGCGCGTACGAAGTCGCGGGCAACAGCTAGTATTACATAAACGTGCAAAGTTTCCTCCATTACAGATATATTAATAACGGATAAATTGATAAATCAAGTGTTTCCAGATGTACGGAACTCAATCTTATATCGCAGTCTCACTCTTGACATTATTTCGAATAACTCTTTTCTTACAATTCGTTATATTTTTTCAACTGCCTTATTTATCTTTTCGTAATATGATCTCTTGATTCAGTTTTGAGGTTATTGATCTTTGATTTTATTGCTAGCAATCAAGTTTGTGTCAAAATATTATGATTAGAATCAGTCTCATTTTGCCAATCATTACATTTTTGTTAATAATAATTAGTTATGAAACAAGTGAGACTTCAGCTACGTATTTTTATTTCTACTAGACAGCTGTCAGTGTATTCTGTCAATGTCATTGTCAGTTTAATTTTAGTAAAAATCCATATAATACTAATATTATAAATTTGAATGTAACTCTGTCTTTCTGTCTGTTTGTTAAATTTTTACGACTAAACGGCTGGACCGATTTTGATGAAATTTAGTACACAGACAAATTATGAGTTATGACCGGGATTGGGTCATAGGCTACTTTTGACTCGACTGCGCAAAAAGAAAGTAACGTTTTTATTGAAAAACCACGCGCGTGAAGCCGCGGCCGAGTCAGCTATAAATGTTAGAGTGAGAAGGACCTCTATGTTTTTCAATATTTGTCATGTTGAGTATTTGGTAATTCACACCATTGATATTTACTAGCTCACATTATTATAGGCAAAGTAGGTAGGATCCTCGAAACATTTCGGTGCAGGCCTTATGTTTACAGTTATAAGGTTCAAAATTGTATAAATTCAACAAATAACATAAAACCTTAGCTTAGTTAAATATTTGAACTAAACATCCATTAGAATTTACGCAAAACAAACATTTTCAAGTAGTTGGTGCTACTAAATAAATTTGCCAACTTCGAACAAAATCAGGTCAGTCAAATAAGTTTGAGAACTGACGTTTTTCAACTGTCAAAATCATTTATTGTGAGTATTCTGTCAGATTTGCCGCAGAGTGCCGCGCGGAGGAAGCTCGTCTGCAGCGCTGCGGCCGCGCTGCCGTCGCTAGGCTCGAGAAACGTAGTGTTGTACATTTGGTTTCACTATGGACTCTGACGAAGAAATACTGCTCTTAGGCCCGTAAGATCAATGGCAGTTTAAACTAAAATTCAAAGCTTAAACTAAAACTTTTCTTTGTCAGTGATGGTAGAGAATCTTAGTTTAAACTTCTATTGATCTTACGCCTAAGTGTTACTATTAAAACGAAAAAGGATTTTGGAGTCACTAGTCGATCGATGAACTAATGCGCGCCCGCCGGGCGCGGGTGTAGCGCTGCAGTCGCGCGTTTTTTATTTTATAAATAAATAAATATTGCTGGACATTTCACACAGCGCTATCTAGCCCCAAACTAAGCAGAGCTTGTACTATCGGAACCAGATAACTGATAGAATACATATAAACATTTTTTTTATCGGAGGTTGTCGTATAATGTATTTACGAAGCCGCGCGGAGGCAGCGCTGCGGACGCGCTGCATCCGCGCGGCACTCAGCGGCAAATTTGAAGGCGCCCTAATTCATGTATCGTGGTAGGTATAGATATAAGCGAGCATAGACGAGTTAGTTTAAAAAATAAAATTTTAACTATTATAACAAAATTACATGAGGCTTTTCACCTGTATGCCTCAAGTTAATGGACGCAGGGCAGTGCGTCGTAGGACACGTTTTTAAGTTGCGTCACCTACGTGGCCAATAGGCGATGGGTACCACTTAACATCATGAGGACCATATGCTTGTTCCATCACCCATAATAAAAACAACACAGATTTTTTTTACAAAATTTAATAATCTTTGGAATGGCTACACCAAATTAAGAGCTTGTGTGCATAAAAAATACACTTTAAAACAGAAAATGAATTATTAAAATCTGTTTAGGAGCTGCGATATGACACAGATACACATCATACTTCTCATCTTCTTGCTGCCCTTTTCCCATATTACGTGGGGTCGGCACAACATGTATACCTCCTCCACGTCTTTCTGCCAGCCGTCATCTCCGTTGTCACTTCCCTCCTACCCATATCATTCTTCACACAGTCCATCTCTTCGGCCTTCCTCTACTTGTATCTTGTACATCCACACTCATATCTAACACTCGTTTAGTCACATGATTTTCTTCCCTCCGCATGACATGCCCATACCACGTTAGCCTCTTACTCCTCAATTTTTCTATCACTCTACAGATACAGAACTTACATTACATAAAAGATAAAACACATTATACAATGAAAGTTAAACAATAACATCCGTTTTTTGAGTTTAATGTAATTTTTATTACCAAAAATAAAAAAAATCGCAAATAAAATCATTACTGCAAGCTTCACGCAAGTTAATGACCGCGTTTATGTTAAAAAGTGGGTAAACGTGCAATTTTGCAATTAACTCCTCGACAATGACATTTATTGATAAGTTAATCGGCTGAATGGCACCATTTCAAGTAAAATTATTATGTCAATAACATAATTCCTATATCAGTTTCTTTGAAGAGCCGACATTACATCCATACTGTATAAATTCGAAAGTAACTGTCTGGCTGTCTGTTTGTTATGTTTTCACGATTAAACGGCTGAACCGATTTCCTATATTACATCCATACTGTATAAATTCGAAAGTAACTGTCTGGCTGTCTGTTTGTTATGTTTTCACGATTAAACGGCTGAACCGATTTCGATGAGACTGGGTATACAGTGTTTTTTTTAACTGTAACAGTACGGCAGCACCCATAACCAGAGGAGATACAGGTGCAGTTTCTTTTAATACATCAGCTCGTTTTCAAAGAAAAACAAAATGCCATGATAGGACAAATAAGATGATGCAATGACTGATATAAAAGCCCGACAGATGCAAGAACCATGTTCGAAATTAAAAATTGATCTGAAATATGAAATGTTTTTGAATTGCTCATGAGAGCATGGAGTTCCTAAATTTCTTAATCGCTACAGTATTAATACTTCTTTAATGTGCAATTAGAATCTAATAAAATGTTTGTAGAAGGAATTTTGTTTGTCCTGTTGTATGAGAAAACTTTTTTCAAATTTGACTAACTTCCGCTGTTCAGATTTTTTTCATCCGATACAATAAAATTATACTTACACAGGACTGTATCGATCGGCATCAAAAAAAAATTTTACTAACTTGATTCATTTTAAGGCGCTACTTACACTTGACCAAAAAAAATTTAATGCCAAAATGTTTTTCTTTGAAAACGAGCTGATGTTTTAAAAGAAACTGCACCTGTATCTCCTCCAGTTATGGGTGCTGCCGTACTGTTACAGTTAAAAAAACACTCTGTATAAGTCAAAGTAAAAAGCTTTTATTCATTAAAATCAGAAGGATCACTTTGAAACGTCAATTTTACTGCCTGTTCCTTCGCGACCAAGCCAAGAAAGAAAGGCAAGAAACAAGGCTGGTTGTTATGATCCTTTTAGAATACATAACAATACAGAAAATAAATTACGTCTAATTTGTACCTAACATTTAGAAAGAGTTGGAGCAATTTCAATTCCAAGTAGGGAATGCAATCCCGATCTCGCGAGATCTCGTTTAATTTTTCGGGATCAATCCCGACGCATCATATGACGAGATCCCGTTCGAGATTGGACGGCAGTGGTCAGCGACGCTACACACGTCCACTCGGGGCGCGCTGACTGACGGCCGCGAGCGGCAGGAACGCCAAACAGCGTTAGAAAACTATTCCGACTATTTCCGAATATTAGCGACAGGTAACGATAATTATTTAGTTGGTAAGATTAAAGAATAAAATTTTTTATTTTCTTTCGAGTAATATGTTATTTTAGTTAACCTCACTATCACAAACAAGCAGTTATTAGCTTTTTCAGTCATCCGAATTTAACATTTTTTTTAAACTAGACGGGATCCCGAAAATTCCGGGATTAGAAATATCAATCCCGCGGGATCTCGAATTTGCAATCTCGAGTCGGGATTGCATTCCCTAATTCCAAGGTTCTCTATCATCTAAATAATCTTTTTTAGCTTTTTTATAAAGAATTTGTTTAATTACGTTTTTAAATTTGTTAATTGTCAATTTTTGTAAAAAAATTTTGTCAATATAGATAATAATGACCTGGATTAAGACATAATTAGGTTACTTTTTATTGACAAACACGAGTGCGAGTCCGCTGGCGGAAGCTAGTAAAACATACATACTGAGTCTACCTATATATCCTTACCGGTGTCCTTTAAATCACTGTTTTCCCAGAACAAACGTTGTTCAGACCATGGTCTACTAACTATTTATAACATCAAATTAAAAAACAAAACGAAATCGGTCTTTAAAAAATATAAAAAGATGCGAACTTAAAACGTCTATTTTAACGTTACGCCCTACAACATAGTCAGCGCGCTGACCGATACCTACTAGGTACTTAAGGAGTAGGTAATACGCTACGGCTAGCGTACCCATGAACTTTATGTTATGATTAGTTTTTGAACAAAGTTAGACTTATTTGAGAAGGTCTAGATTTTATTTTTTTATTCTCTTATTAGATGCTATAAACAGTTATTAGACCGTGGTCTGAGCAACGTTTGTTTTGGGAAAACAGTGATTTAAAGGACACCGTGTATATTATAAATTCGAAAGTAACTCTCTTTCTCTGTCTGTTTGTTACGTATTTACGACTAAAGGATTATACCGATTTTAATGACATTTGGTATACAGATAGATTAAGCCCGGAATTGGGACATAGGCTACTTTTTACCCGACTGCGTAGGAGGGTAATGTTTTTATTGGCAAACCACGCGTGCGAAGCCGAGGATTGGTCAGCTAGTTATTCAATAATTCATACAAGCTACAACGTATCTTTTACCATACCTAAGAGTTTAGGTGTTATACCACAACAAAAAATAAAACACGGTTTAGCGCGTATTTAAGAAATTCTTATACAAAGATTGGTAAGGATTTTTGAAGTAAAACTTCTTTACGCACGCTTGACTTGGGGAGTAAGCTGGTGAATGCGTGACGAGAGCGTTACGAAAATTGTGATCGGGCGAGGCGAACGGAAGTTGAGAGGGAGATATAAGTTAGTGAAGATAGAAAGAGAGAGAGTTACGTTTCGTATATTACTGTAGGAGCAGGGCTGGGCGCCTTCTGCGCTCGCCAAAAGCTCGGTTAAGCTGCAACGGCCTCAGAGGCCAACAGCGAGATAAGTCCATTCGAAAAAAAAAAGAAAAAAAAGCCTATTGTCTGTATCACACTGTAGGAGCAAGAGAAAGCAGTGCACGCGCACATTTTCTTTCTTTATTCCTCTCATAGCTAGTGCATGCATATATATTATCTCAGCCAGTAGTTCGTTTGCGAGTTTGCTCGCGTGTGATTTCTTGATTAGTTTACGTAATTTCATTTCGTTCTTGAACAATTTTATAAATTAATATTTTGAAAAAGAGGTTTTTTTTTCAGTCGTGTGGTCTAAAGCACATTCTTTTTTATTTTAAATACGCGTTAAACAGTTGTTTATCTTTTTTGTGGTAACAAGGTAGGTGCTTAGACAAGTGTTAGCTTACTGAAGAAATTCAGTGTTCATAGGGCTATTTCCAGTGGGTAAAGTTACTCGATAGATTAAGCGTTATCGCTCGAATAACAAAGTATTTAGTCGGGTCGTTATTTTAAAATGCCGTAACGTTATGAACGTTACGGCATTTTAAAATAACGAGTATACTCAAATAGCTTTTCAACCGAAAGCATACGATACGCGTTCTCGAAAACTTTCAAGTTGATTTATTTAATCGAATTCTATTACAGGATATATTTGGTGTTTTCATCCTATTTTTAAAATGATGATCATGATGATAAATCCATTTTAAGAAATAACAAACCCAACGTGATAATCCCGTTTATTTCCCGTGACACAACTGCTTGGCTCAACCAGTAGTGCCATAGAAATTTTCTTTCCCGTGACACTATTCGCCTGCTTCGTAATTATTGGGGTTAATGGAAAAATCGAGACATTTTTTAGTCTGATCTTCGCGGTTACTACTTGGATGAACAACTACAACGGTCTAGACTCGTTTCAGTTTTCTCTATATTTTTATACCCATAACTGCATATCCCTGTACTGCACAGTGGATGTATGTGGGCGTGTTCTTGGACAAAATTAGTCGCCGTCTCGCCATTACTAAATCGAACTCAATTTTTCAATTTCACTCCCCGCCGTCGCGTCGACGAGACTGTAACCTAATTTGTTGATTGATTTACTGTTCAATCGGTAAACTATTACGCAATATTTTCTCTAACATGCTCCGAAATTTGAGCATTATTCTTCTTCGAGATAGGTAAATCGAAATTGTTTTACTGACGAAATACATGCGAGCAGCGGCCGGCAAAAGCTGTATGAAAAATCATATCTGTCGTGGTTTACTAGCCAAATGAATTACATAGTAAACTCATATCTGTCGTGTAATTTAAAAATGGAACGATCTTTTACTTCGAAACATGGCAATCAAAGAGGTAACTTATCAAAGGTTTTATTTAAATTACGAACTGGCTTGCAAATAGAAAGCTGTTTATTGAAAAAAAAAAAAACAAATGAACACTTAAAATGAACGCGGGAAAAATAATCTTGTTCGTTATTGATTTAAAAAAGTAAGTAATTGTATTTGACAAAATGAGTTCAAGTGAAGACAATGAGTGTGATGAACTTACTGAAATTCAACAACTGTATTTTTAAATAAAAAGTTCTGCCTAGGTACTACTTAGTTTTAATTTCCGCGCCATTATTTGAGAAAAGTAGGTACTATACAAGCCTTGGCCATAACAAACAATGCCTCTTGCTGGCCGCTGCAGTAATTTACTATTATATAAATTACTAGCTGTTGCCAGCGGCTTCGCACGCGTGCTTTGCCAATAAAAAGTATTCTATGTGTTAATCCAGGTTATGATCTACGTACATACCAAATTTCATCGCAATCGGTTCAGCCGTTCCGGCGTGAAAGAGTAACAAACATCCATACATACAAACTTTCGCGTTTATAATATTAGTAGGATCAGTCATATTCAAATTAGAAATATCACTATATAGGTAATATCTTTACATAGTAGGTATAAAATGAAGTCGCTTCCACTGTCTGTTGCCTTAGATCTTTTAAACTACTCAACGGATTTTAATGTAGTTTTCAGCAATAGATAGTGATTCAAGAGGAAGGTTTATATGTATAATACATACATATCTGTGTTTGTTTGTTACCTTTACACGATTAAACGGCTGAACGGATAGGAATGAACTTTTGCAAAGAGATTAAATCCTGGGAAAGGACATAGGCTACTTTTTAGCCAACTGTGCAAAATGAGGATAATGTTTTATTGAAAAACCAACCATGCGAAGCCGCGGTCGGGTCAGCTAGTTTATTAAAAATAAGTTTCTCCATTCTATTATTATAAATACGGTATTTATCACGTACGCTTTTATGGACTTTCTTTTTTTATACGATCTGTAGATGGTACAAGCATATGGCCCACCTGATTTTAAGTGGTAACCATCGCCTATAACAAAGCAATGGTTCATAGGTCACACAACTTAGAAACGTGCCCTACGATGCACTCCGTGCGTCCAAGAAATATTTCATGTTTATAATCAAACTTGCTAAGAAATAACTAGTGATAGATACGTTATCTTTCCTTCAGTTAAGATCTTATAAAATTACATTTGAAGGTTTAATTTTAGCATCATAGTTATTATTATGTTCTTGTAAGGCAAGAAAGACGTTCCAAGGTTTTTGGTATACAAAAACCCATACCTAGCTGCAGGGCATGCTGATACAAGGGTACCATTTAATTTTGCGAAATCGTTTATGGTACATCTCGGTAAAAGTGAGAATTTCTGAATTAAGTGGGGCAGTATGTGTAAATAACGGTGTTTCAATGTTAATTATTTCAATAATTATTATAAGTAAATACGGGATTGTCGGTCGAACCACCGATAAGACGGTACGTGATAAATCCCGTATTTATAATAGTGAATACTTCAATGGTTAAAATAAATCACAAAAGTGTTAGTTAAGGGCCGAAACACATAACCGCGTTGCGGCGCCGCGCCGCTGAAATCGGCAGTTTGCGTTGCTGCGTTGCGGCGTCACGAAAAAAAGCGTTTTACTATCGCATGGTAGGGTGACCAGTTCCTCGTGATTTTTTATTGTGAATGGACGAATGGAGAGTGATAGAAACCATCTGAATCATTGTCAACAAGCATAATGCTGGAATTTGAGCCGCGTTGCGGCGCCGCGGCTCTAAAATCGGCAATGGCGCCACTGCCGATTTCAGCGGCGCGGTGCCGCAACGCGGTTATGTGTTTCGGCCCTTACTAACTGTTAGTTTATATCTTAAAAAGTTAGTGTTGTTTGTGTAACCGCTACTTATTATAATGTGTTATATTTAGAGTTTAACTGTAATTTTTTTGAATGGTGACGAAAAATAGTAGTAGCCTTACTTTTTGTTAACATTTGTCGCACAATTGAAACCGTTATGGCAGCCCTGACACATTTCAATACCACCTCATTTCACGGCAATGATAAATGCGAATACTTTATTTTATAGAATGCATTACTCAATTGTGAATGCGGAGTTTATTAAAACAAATGGTAATGATATCATGCGATGTGAATTCAATTCGTCTCTGAGATATATGCCCCTGTTAACCTTTAAATGAAACGTTTCTTATTAAAGTGTGCGAGCGCATCTTTTTTATCTACATCGAATCGATTCTTGATAGTGTTCATCTCATACCTACACAACATGACACCAGCTCAAATACAATGCTAATCTTTGTATAGTGTGGCCCTGTTTAACGCGTATTTAAAAAATCCTTACCAATTTTTGTGTAGGATTTTTAAACACGCGCTAAACAGTGTTTAACTTTTATTTTGTGGTTAGACTCAGTATGAAAAACCGCGTTCTTAAATCTTAAACATTGTTTATCATTTAATCGAGGTATTTCGTTCCAATAGGTACCAGATGAGTTTGCTGTCATTAAAATATTGCAATGAGATCGAATTAACAGAATCATCATCATCACCCAATGCTAGGTATAGGCCTCCTCGTATCACGCCATTCTCTTCGGTCCTGTGCCAAGCGCATCCATTGCCTTCCCGCAACTCTCGCGATGTCGTCCGACCGTCTGGCTGGTGGTCTGCCAACTGGTCTGCACCCTTCTTGCGGCCACCACTCGGTTGCTGCCCTCGTCCATCTTCCGTCTTTCCTCCTTGCCAAGTGTCCAGCCCATCTCCGCTTCAGCTGGTTGATCCTTCTACCGACATCCACGACTTTGAAATTAACAGACACAAAAAAACAAATGTAAGATTAACGCCTTATTCAAAGTAACTTACTATGAGAATGTATGTTTTTTTAATACTACCTGGAGATGGAATAAGCATATGGTCCACCTGATGTGAAATGGTAACCGTCGCCTATATAACACACTATTGCCTCGTAGGTCACGCACCTTAGGAACGTGCCCTACGATGCACTCATCATATCAATCATCACTAATATTATAAAGAGGAAAGATTTGTTTGTTTGTATTGAATAGGCTCCGAAACTACTGGACCGATTTAAAAAATTCTTTCACTGTTGGGAAGCTACACTATCCCCGGGTGACGTAGGCTACTTTTTACCCAACTGCGCAGAAGGAGGGTAATGTTTTTATTGAAAAACAACGCGTGCGAAGCTGCGGATTGGTCAGCTAGTCGATCATAAAGCCTCATGTGTCTGTAATTTCACCGGCAACTGTACCCTTCAAACCGAAACACAGCAATGCTGCTTGGCGGCAGAAATGAGTATGGTGGTAGTACGGGCGAGCCCTTTCACACGAAACTACTACAAGTAGGTATTGCTATTTTAAAGAACGAAGGCAATACACGGTCGTAGTACTCAGCGTTATCACAAAAACTAAGCCCTACTCTTACACAAGAGCTCTTTCATGTCGAAACCGTGCGTGTACTTTTTTTAATTTCTGTGTCACGTCTAAAGTAACAAATGGCAGATGACATTACAAAACCTAATCTATTTCGAATTATGTTACTTTTAGTCTGTCGAAATTTTTCCCACTGGTCAAGTTTGTTCTCGGCTAACAATGGTAGATATCCGGACCGGTAACTTTTGGTAGAGGTAGGGAGATATTGAAAGCGGGTTCTCAAGGGCAAAAGTTTGCGAACTAAGTTTTTGAAAAGATAATTATTGAAACGGAACATCAAAAGTTCCTTTGTATATTACTTTCTATAGGACACACGAAGGGAAACTGATGTGATTGTGATACGTGCAAGAATTTCTGTCGAATTTATTTTAGTAATATAGCAGCTGCTGCCAAAACAAAGTTGCAATACTTTAATCCTTTTTAAGCTGCTTTTTTTTGTACTCAAATATATCAGCTAAGGACTCTTCCATGATAATTACGGTAATTTAACTGTCCAACACTCAAGGCTTTTTTTATGTTATTTGTGGGGAAACAGGCTTACGGCCCACCTGATGGTAAGCGGTTACCGTTCCCTATTGACACCGGCAACACCCGGGGTATTGTCGATGCGTTCCCTACCCTGTAGAAACGTCTACATTTCTCTTGAAGCGTGCCATGTCGTAGCCTAATGGGAAAACCTCAGATGGTAGCTCATTCCACATCTTGCAAGTATGGGGTAGAAAAGATCGCGTGAACCGTGTGTTTCGAACGCTTCTTCAATTAGGAGCCAGATATCGTGTGTTAGTCTGGGTTCTTCAAATCAATTGGTTCTATCTCGTAAGCATGTATCATTCCTATCATAAAGCTATGCATGTATATTCATACTGTTTACATTATGTATATACAAGACAAGGGGGAGTGTCAGGTCGAGTGAAACTACCGTCATTAAAGACTCTACATAAATACCTAACTATAATTGATTTATAATTTGACAAAGCAATCAATCATCGATTTCAAATAACTTTTTTAATAGGTCTACGATAAACGCAATAAATAATTTGATTATAAACTAGATGTTATCCGCGAGTTCGTTCGCGTTGACTTTTATCCTTATAATTCCTGGGCATAACTGATATAATCTATATGTTACAAAAGGTGTCCAAAAATCACAGAGTCGAGAAATTAGGAAAAATAACCCACCGCCACATTTACGCCTGCGAGGTATTGATGCCAAAAACGTGTAGGTAAATATCTATCTACCTACATCGGCAGGCTGTACCGCCTTTTATAGCTTCCAAGCAGATTTATTTACATCACTATTTCACAAGTAAATTTTACTACTTTTGAGTGAGTACTGTTTATTGTCCCCGCCGATGTATATGTTATACATAGACGCTGTCTTTTTTATATGACAAGGAAATAGAACAAGCGTATGGCCCACATGATGATAAATGGTAACCATCGCCTATAACAATGTACTGCCTCGCACGTCACGCAACCCTGAAACGTGCCCTACGTTGCACTGCCCTGCGTCAGTAGATAGCAGAGTCAATGTGTAAAGTATCATATGCCTATTTCACCGGCAACATTACCCTCAAACTGAAACACAGCAATGTTGTTAGTACTTTCCCGGGCGAGCTCTTTCACAAGTAACTCTACTTCTCTTAGAAACTTCATACTCTCATACTGTGCCACATGCCTGCTCATACTGTAAGTACTAACAGCTGCCTACTGGTCAAACCCGCTTACACACCGGCCCCAAATCTTTTATTGTCCTCTTTTTCCCACGGTGGAATAGTATCACGAAGGTCGCAAGACCTTGGAGTTTTGTCTGCGAATTGGGATACCATTGCATTTGGGGGCACCCGTATTGTCGTAAAACCTGTTTTAGCGAAGATTTTTTATTCGACCTTTTAGTATCAAGTTTTAGTAATTGGAGCGGCCGGCGGCTCTTTGTTCTAATGACGACTGTCAGTGTAAATAGTAAAAAATATTGTAGAAAAACTAAGAGTTGATTACGATATTTGTTGATATGCTGTGATTAATAGTTGAAGATACATTTTTTATAACATTTAATTTTAGGTTATTAACTCGTAGAAATATTATCATCATCACTATTATTTTTTCTACCCACATCCACCCACTGCTAGGTTTATGCCTCCTCCTTATCACGCCATTCTCTCCGGCCCTGTGCCAAGCGCATCCATTGCCTTCCCGCAACTCTCGCGATGTCGTCCGACCATCTGGCTGGTGGTCTGCCAACTGGTCTGCGCTCTTCTTGCGGCCACCACTCGGTTGCTGCCCTCGTCCATCTTCCGTCTTTCCTCCTTGCCAAGTGTCCAGCCCATCTCCACTTCAGCTGGTCGATCCTTCTACCCACATCCACGACTTTCGTCGTATTTCGATGTTGGGTATATGGTCCAACAGCGAGATGCCTAACATGGCATGCTCCATTGCTCTTTCAGCAACTCTAATTTTGTGAACAAGTTTGTTCGTGAGTGACCATGTTTCAGCACCGTATGTGAGGATAGGCAAGGACACATTGGTTGAAAACCTTCTGAAGATGGAATCAAGATTGCCAAAGGCAGCCCATCCTAACTGAACTCGCCTTGTTATTTCTATCACCTGAGATCCTGGGCCAAATGATAAACAATGTCCAAGATAAACGTAGTCTTTAACCAGTTGTAGTTGTTAATTACCTACATTTACTACATACCTAAATTATGTATTCTCCTAGAGACGTTTGTCATTGTTTTGCGTAGAAATATAATCAAAAAAAATGTTATTATTTTTTTATCTAGCCTATGCTATCCCACTGCTGGGCAAAGGCCTCCCCCTCATCTCTCCACTTATCTCGATCCTGTATCATATCCCGCCAATCCCTATAAAAAGCGTCCAAATCATCGCGCCACCGCTTCTTAGGCGGTGAAAAAATGTTATTAGGATAGAATTATTTTTCCATCTGTACGAAAGTCGTAAATTTAATGAATTTGCTATATAACTTATTAAAAAAGTCTTTTGGGGCGATTCAGCCCGCCGAGCTAGAAGAATTTCCAGGAAATTGTTGACAAGGTCAATCTAACAGTCGGTCGATAACCTCGCGTACTAGCAAAAAGCACATTTGCTGCAGAGAAATTACATAATGATGAAGTGATAACTTTTTATAGGCTTGCATTTCAAATAAATTATTCCGATATATTTTGTTAAGTGCTTATACTGTTTATTAGGATACCAATTTACTGGTACATTAGCTATAATAGTTTTAAAATGAATTTAAGGTATGATCAGCGTGTGTAACAAAGAAGATGCATAATTTTATGTCTACGATTTTGAAGTCTCATCTTACTTTTGTAAAATAAATTACCAACAAAAATGTCTCGCGTAATATTTTTAACAAGTCATACATTAAAAATAATCAATGACTTGTTTTTAATTTATGAATGTAACCAAGGAAAGCCGGCTTTATATTTGGTGTCAGTAAAAGACAAATTGCAATTATTTTTCGGCCATCGATGGCGTGCCAAGGCCAGTGTTGCTAGTATATGGCAATTAATCGGCTTATGTGAAGTCCTCTTAAGGTATTATCGACGTGTTTGTACGAGTAATTAATCAATAAAGTTGACGTCATGGCTGGCTATAAACAATTTTAAGTTTAACCGTTTTAGTTTTAATGAAAAAACTTGTCTCATAAAATATCAAACATAAAAAAGCCAAGATTGGTCCAGTCATTCTTTCTAAGAACAAGAATAGTTAAAATTTTAATATAAAAACGACTTCGTTTAATATTTTTACTAGTAATAAATTTGTATTTTCTGAGTCATAAACTCATAAGTCATACATAACATAACATCATCGTACCGACAGACAGTAGTGGCATAGACAAAACGATTTATATCATTAAAACAAGGTTACCAAAGTCCTCGGTAAGACAATAGCCTTTCTTTAAGCTAGTTCTCATCTCATACTGTTGAAATACGCGAAAATCTTTAGACTTTATAGTCCATAATGCTGATAACATTGATAATGTTAAAATTCTTCCTGTTGTAGTTACCACGATTTACGTATTTTTTGAGTATGAATAAAGGTGTCTGTGTTCAAATAATGAGTCATCATTAGTAAGGCAATTCGTTCCTAAATAATGTTCGAAAATTAAAATTTTTCCTTTGTTTCCACAGGCAGTGTTTCCAACGTTTATTTGCACAAATGTCAACGAAACATTGCGTGAAAACCCAAAGACGACCGAGTGAATTGTGAAACGAAAAACGACTCTAAATTTAAAACAAAACATTCCATTTTTAAACTAACGCTTAATGTTGCCATATTAACAACTTTTTTTATAAGTAACCGACGATAAATAAGAGTAAAAAATTGTGTCAAGATCAATAAGTGTGTGTCAAGGGGGTTTTCAACTTTCCTTTTGTAGAACAGTGGACTGGATGACATCGATCGTGATAAAGTTGTGGTGAATCGTTTAAATACGACCTTCTGCCATACACGGGCTTATTGTGGAAGGATTTTGGCGGATCCCTCCATAATCAAACGTGCAGTGGTAATAGTGATGAAAAGTGTTTAAAATGTCTACGCAAGCGTACTACAAGGAGCGCCTCGGGTTCGACCCGCAGGAGGCGGAAGGCGTCAACGGGAACACATACTACGAGGGCCCTCATCAGCCCAAACGGCATCGAGGGGAACTCACAGAGACCCATGACCAGGTTTACGAGGAAAACTTGACTAAATTCAAAGGTACAACATGTTGGGACTTCTTTATTCGACAGTCAGGTTCGTGGTGATGGATATTGAGAATGCGTGTGTCTTTGTTTGGATGAGTGTCGTGTTAACACGTTCGGGTATTTATTTACTAACTCTGATTGAGTCAGGTTTACGTGTTGGCTGCCAGTTTGTATTTGCAACATTTCTAACTGTCAATAGACTAATAAAACATCTTTTTGCCCATTATTTTCGCCAATTTTGGGGTAACGAAACCAGTTTTTTTAGTACATATCAAATGATATCTAAAGCTAATCTTATAAAACTCTTGACATAACTAATGCCATATACTGGTTCATATCTATATCAGCAAACAATATGACTTACTGTCTTTAACAATACGTTTTTTCCCAGGCAAGGCTTGATAAAAGTATCCTTAGTATTTTTTTTTGTATTAAGTATCAGACGAATTTTATTTCAGACAACACAAATAAAGTTTATATCTAAAATAGCATATACAGAAATAAAATAAAAAAAGATCAATTAAAAATAAACAAGAATAAAATAGGGTGAAAACAGAAGCCACCATTTTGTGCCAAAGATGATTAATTGAGGAAATTATTTCCTTCATTAATCACCCTTCGCACGCGGTACTTCCAGAGCAGAGAGGTCCAACACTCCACCATTCTCATTTTTCATTCTTCATTTTATGGTGACTCCTTTACAGTACAAGCTGTGCGACTGTGGAATGCCTTACCTTTGTCTGTAAGGTCGTCCCAATCTCTTCCTATTTTCAAAGTCAAGGTATACAACCATTTCCTTTCGTTGTCTCGTAACTGCTAGTTAGTGTTTATGTTATTTATCCTCTTTATGTAGTGTAGTTTATTTATTCTTATATTATTTGTATGTATTTAAGTTTATGTTTATTAGTATAATTAATAGTTATATTTTATTTTGTGGGTTCTGTTTATGTCTGTAGGTACTCTTACACCGCCGTCTTTTGATTTTGTTTATCCTGTCCATCCAAAGGTTGTCTGGAAGAGATCGCTTTTAGCGATAAGACCGCCCATTGTACCTTTATTTATTGTTTATTTCCATTATTGTATTTTTATTTGGTGTGCAATAAAGAGTATTTCATTCATTCATTCATTCATTCTCATCATGCTGTTGCGACTGTCCTGAACTCTGTTCATCAGTGGTGCAATTTTATTGCGCATGATGCCGTGAAAGCCATCTTTGTGATAATGGGCAAACATCCCTGATGCAATTGGTAATATGTTGAATGATGATGTAGGACATCCAAGGATCTTTTGGTATGTCGGACCCACATACTTCTCCTGTAAAAGCTCTGACAGTACTCTTTTAAAAAGCGTAACTTTAACTTAATATTTAATCTTATTATTATTTTCTTTCATGTTGATCTCAAGATGACGATAACCTACCTTCTTTAAATCAGAAAAAAACGTGTTCTGTGTGAATACTATTAACAGATTTTGCGTGTGGTTTTTGTGTGATAGTTTGGTCTGATAAATTAGTGTTTTATAATATTTTTTGACGTTACTGATAAGAGTTTTTATTAACATTTGATCGCTGCTGGTTGAAGGTATGTCGTCTAATGGTGCTACTCATCTTGATCGTAACCTACAAGGAAAACGGATGTTAGAATTATTTATTTTTCATTATTATCCGTGTCAGACTCGTTAATTAAAACTTCAATCATAAGGTCAATAGTCAATATTTAATTATTCATTAAAATCACAAGGATCGCCTTGCCTACAATTTTGTTTACTGTCTTTTTGTTCCTACAAAAATTCAACATTTCTTTTTCAGAGAAACAAATATATTAAATCACCTCAGTTAAACATGTTTTATATTAAAAAAAACCGCGTCGGAATGGTTTCATCCGTTTGGGAACTACGATGCCACAGACAGACACACAGGTGACAAACCTATAATACCCTTTATTTTGGACCGGGGGTTAAAAATAGAGGTAAACTTCAAAGAGACGTATGATTTTATTGACCCTGTGGCCATCGGAACGAATCGGTTAATTAGTGCAATCAACTCAAATTGAAATCGCTTCAATTAATAACCCGAGTAACTACTCTACGATTGTCTAGTGGAAAAAAATGTATAGATAAATTGAAGAAACAACTATATCTTATCTTGGGCTGTCTATGGATGAGACTGGTTTAGGAATCACTTTGGGTGATATTAACTATGGAATATTGTGAGTCTTTTTCCCTGTACTGAATCACACCCTGATTATGACACCGGGCGAGTTGACCATACAATTTTTCTTTAAATCGCTATCACGCCTGACCTCGCAGTCTGCGAGTTTTAAGCAGGCGACTTGAAGATTGACCTCAGGAGGACATGCCCTCCTTTGGGATACCATCTGGCAAATTTACCTGTGAGTGAAGTTAAGCGGTGTGTGGATGATGATGACGTTGATATCTCATTTGTTATTTTCAGTCCATCCAAAGATTATCTGGAACAGATCGCTTTTATTGATAAGATCG
Source organism: Philereme vetulata (assembly GCA_918857605.2). Classification (NCBI taxonomy): domain Eukaryota; kingdom Metazoa; phylum Arthropoda; class Insecta; order Lepidoptera; family Geometridae; genus Philereme; species Philereme vetulata. The sequence goes on along the minus strand of OU975422.1, from coordinate 4,465,782 downwards.
CCGTTCGTATTTCGACGAGTTTAGTTTTTGTTTTTTAAAAATAATATTTGTTGTTATTTTTACAACATTTTTACAACATTTTTTTGTGGTTAACAATGAAGTGATCTGATCTTACTCCCACGTACCGAAAAGTATTAGGTAATAAAAAATATATGCCACCAGATAGATAATCAAAATAAATGTTTTGTCCAATTTTAGGTATTGTTACAAACTGAACTAGACTACATATGACACGCTAAAACAGTATTATTTGTTAACCTTATTCAATTACTAAAACTAGATTCAATTGAGAGAAGAGCTAAGAAGCTTATTTGCAATGACGAGTTACGAGCACATACAAGGCTCCACAGCCTTGAGCATCGTTGAAAGGTTGCAAGCCTCTCGGTTTTTTATCGGATGCATTTCGGATAGTGCGCTGCGGAGCTTTTCAATCTGATCCCACCATCCCCCACCTTCTATCATCGGACAACCAGACGCTTCGCGGTGCGCCACCGCTACATGGTAGACATACCTCCAATACGCACAAGGCGGTCTCTTCCACCTTTATTATGCGCACCGCCAAGGAGTCGAACGCCTTGCCTGAGTCTGTGTTTCCTGATAACTACGACCAACAGGGGTCTTCAAGTCGTGAGTGAATAGGTTTCTTCTAGACAAGCGTGTACCATCGTAGACTGCAGGCGAGATCGTGATCAAACGCTAGCCTATAATAATAAAAAATAACTGCCCATACACCATAAGATTGAAATAAAAAATATATTATAGTTTGATCTTTGAGATGAAAAAAATTCAATTATTTATTAGAATTATGATACATTAATTTCTTTAACAGTTAGTGAGATAGTACTCGGAATAATAGTAAGAGTTTCTGTGTGTCCTTTCGCAAAAATGTAACTATTCCGCATCTATTTGCACAATTGGCTCGGTTGCCATCTTTCGATCTATGCAGTATTTCCTTGCCAAATCAGGAACAGTAGATAGCACGCCATGTTAGGAAGCCAAGATACGTGGAATCAGATATACAGGCTGTGACACCGCCATGCATATTCAGATATTGGAAGACTTATAACTTATTTAAAGTCTAAAAGACTTTAGTGTAAATAATTTAGTCGCACAGAGCAAATCAGCCTGGCTAAGCGATATTCCGCGCAATCGTTTTTTTAACTTCCGTCGCAAAAAGAGGTGGTTATAAATTCGATGACTTTGGTCTGTATGCCTGTCTGTGTGTCTGTGGTAGGAGCTCCCAAATTGATAGACTGATTCGGACGCAGTTTTTTGAAGTGAAAACTTCTTTAAACGCGTTGGGTAATTTTTGAGATGGAAAAAACCATTGAACTCGTGACATTGTTACCGACACCTCTATATATGTATAAGTGTATCTGTAGTTTAGTCTGCTTTTATTCAAGTTTTCACTTCTATCGGCACTCCCGGAGTTCCACCTTTTTTAAAACAAGCTTGATTATCTGGGGTGGTTTTTAGCTAGGTTAGTTTTTAACCAAAAGCAAGAGGAGTCGGTAACTTGTACATTACTAAGTAGGTACTTTTAAAGTTTGCTCATAACATGCAGACTTTTGCTTATCCAATCCACATCAGAATCGGTCTACCGTATTGCAAGATAAAGCTTCTAACTAGGTCAATGCAGCAAAATTTGCATTCTTCAAGGCGCCTGATAAGTTTTTGCTATGTATCATTGTCTGTACGCCTACAGCAGAATACTAGGCGATATATTATGTTGCAAAAGAGGTGAGCAAGATACCATTGTTGATTTGAATAATGTTTACTAGAACTGCCTAATGGACTTTAGAAATTAAGGCCAGATTACGACCCACGAGGAACCAGATCGAGTTTTGAGATATCATGCCTTTGCGAGTATACTGTACAGACCACTTTACGAGTATGAATTAACTTACTGTTATGGTAAAGGTACACAATCATACAAAACAAAGGTCAGCCGCCTATTCTTTACCTTTAAAATCATTCGGTGACAGCCACCAACATGAAGTTTTTCTTATTAGCCCGTATTCTCCCACTGGTGTGTAAAGGTTTCAAAGATTTTTAAGAATTACTAGTTTTTTTATGTATTACCTCTTAATCTTAAGATGTTTCAACAGCTGTCAGTTCTTCGAGCTATGTGACCAGCCCACTGCCACTTTTCCTGCCATCCTTTGTGCTGTCAGTGATTTTGTTTTGTCTACGACTCTTCACATGCCAAAGGGTGAATGCAGCTGCTAAATTAAAGATAAGCAGTATAAATCATCTCCAATTGATACTGTAAAAGCCTCAGCTAATTCAGTACAATTTAAATAGTAGGCCGTCATTTGAAGCACTCCTAACAATTTGTATGCAGCGAGAAACGCGTTGTATTCAATCAGCACTATGCTATTCAGGACGTTGCACCCGTATCATTATCTAGGGCGTGCTTCTCTTATCAGATACGGTCGATTCTATTGCACATTCATAAAAACATCATTTTTAGGTCATCGATAAAAAGAAAGAAATAGTTTATGCGCGTGATCTGATCACGCGCAGTACCTACAGGGTTCCGGAGTCAGTATAGCTGCATCGTGTTCTTTTTAAACGATTTCAAAAAAGGAAGAGGTTTTCAATTCGTCGGTTTTTAGGGTTCCGTACCCAATAGGTAAAACGGCACCCTATTACTAAGGCTCCGCTGTCTCTGTATGTCCGTCTGTCTGTCTGTCCGTCTGTCTGTCTGTCCGTCCGTCTGTTACCAGGCTGTATCCTGTTCCACTGTTTAAATACGGTTTATTAAAAAAACGGTCTTTAGAACATGTCTCCTTTCTTTTGTTTATTGCGAGAAAAATAAGATCGCGCAGAAAGAACAAAACTTGCATTAATTTAACTAAACACATAATGCTATACAATAAATGTTCGTTATTTAATTATTTTTATTAGAGTTCCGTACCCAAAGGGTCCAACGGGATCCTATTACCCACTCCGCTATGTCTGTCTGTCCGTCTGTCACCAGGCTGTATCTCATGAACCGTGATAGTTAGACAGTTGAAATTTTCACAGATGATGTATTTCTGTTGCCGCTATAACAACAAATAAAATTTGCTCGTCAGGTAGACGCTTGAAATATTCACAGAATATTTAGTCATAAAAATATTAGTCATTAAAAATAAATAATCAAATTAAAATAAAAAAAAATATTAAAGGGGGGCTCCCATACAACACATGTAATTTTTTTGCCGATTTTATAGATAATGGTGCGGAACCCTTCGTGTGCGAGTCCGACTCGCACTTGGCCGGTTTTTTTATCTATGTTCGTTCAGCGATAATTATTTACCACGTCGTCGTCCGATTTCAATGATTCTTTTTTTAGAAAAGGCGTACCTCAGGGTTCGTCTCGTATTTGGTCACGAATCAAGATCTGATGATGGGATCCATAAGAAAATAATCAAACTCCTCAATTTCCAGAGGCATCTGCACGATTATATGTGGGAATAATTCTTTATCACATCAATCCATATCAATGTTAATCTTAATCCGGTTATTTTTTGTTAAAAAATTACTTGTACACAAAGTAAATTTTGCAGCTGATGTATAAACAAATTGAACTAAACCACACTAATATTATAAATGCGAAAGTTAGGATGCTTGTTTATATGTTTGTTTATTTCCCAATCCCATCGTAACCCCTGAACTGATTGCGATAAAATTTGGTACATAGATAGATTATGATCTGGATTGAAGCGTAGGCTATTTTTTTATAACAAACCATGCGTGCGATGCCGTTGGCGGAAGATAATATTCAATGCATTTATTGTAGGTTAGTTTCACTTAAGAACCCTGGCGGCAGGAAAGCAGTCTAATTACAAGTAAAAGTTGGTCGACTTCTGGTTCCAAACAGCTAAAATAAACGATTAAGAGTAAAACAACTGTAACGACAGACAGCCAGACGGACATGCCGAAATTATAAGGGTTCCTAGACTTCCTATTTCGAGTAAGGAACCCTAAAAACGACCTAATAATGGTTGGAGGCCTGATGGGGTAGACCTAGGTTCAGCAGTGGACGTCATATGGCTGTTATATTAATGAACTTAGATTCATGCAAAACTAAACTTCCTCATCTTATCTGAACACTTCCATATAATAAGCATCTACAAGATATGCCAATTAGCTGTTAGCGCTTTAATACGTACTTGTATGGAAACATGAGTGGATGCGCAGGCGCAGGGCGAGCGCAATGATAGCTTGTAAACATACGGAGCTATTTGCATAGCTTTTAAGACCACCCGGAATGTTAATTTAGTATCTAATAAATACAACCACCGTTAGGTGTATATAAATGCAATTTTCTGAGGTATTTGATTGCTAAACTCCACTTATTACATCAAAAAGATTTCTGGAAGAGATCATTTTTAGCGATCGCTCACTATTGAATCTCATTTTGCAGGTAATAATTTAGTTCAGTGATACAGTTTAATCTGTCTTATTATCTTAATGCAAACGAGGCATGGGGTTTTAATAGTAGATTATTAAACGAGGGGATAAAGCAGTGTCTTGCTTGCGTCACGGGCGCTTTATTGAATCCCAAATGTAACGAAAGATTCTAGAGTTAACTCACAAGTGGAGCGAGGGAGTTACTAGAATTTTGAGTGCAGAGAGGGATATACGCACGCCCAAGATGCAGACAGCTTTATCCACGAGGAGAATACTCTACTTTTCACACATTCTGCGAGACAATAAAAACCAAATCTAGGTTGGTGCATTCTGTGCAGAGGTTAGTTCGAATAGGTTCTTATTGTGTGGGTCTCTTTGGTTTAAATTGTAATACAGATGAGATTTCAAATTCAAATCACATTGTGCCCCCGAGGGCATAGTGAAATTCAGTACAACTTTACTCCCGGCTCAACCGTAGGGATTTAATCACCTGCTTTCGGCGAGATTTTCATGACATATAATTTAATATTGTCGAGCAGGTAGTGTGAAAAATCATTTTATGCAAATACCTACCATATTATTTTACTGCCTTGATTGACTGACAGACGCACACATGACCAAGTTTTAGGGCAAATTCGTATACATATTTTGAGTCATTACATTTATCAACACCTAACTTCACCCACTGCTGTGGATAAATAGATATGCTCTTTATTGCACACAAAATAAAATTACAATGGCAAAGATATACACATTTATAAAGGTAAGTACAAAGCAAAAGAGATGAACAGAGCCATCCTCTATGACAATCCTGAGTTATAAGATTTATAAAACCATCTCTAAAATCTCCGATCTTCCCAATCGCTGGCGATAGCGGGCAATCGAGCAATGCTGCTATTTTTGACAGCTCTTCCAATCCAATATTTTAATCTTTAATTATGAAAGTAACAACTCTTCATCGTTAAACTATGGTAAATGGTTTTCTTTTAAAATAGCAGAATCGGGCCTCGATCTTTTGATCGTTTAGTTAATTAGCTGCTAAAACCCTTTACTATTTTAATGCAAACAAGGCCTTAGTTTACTGATAATTTTGTGGAAACACCGAGCATGACTGCACTTGATCTTGTTATTTATTAATTGAGGTATTTTAATGAACCAAAGCAATCTTAATTAAGACATTCGCATTTTCCGTCTCGCTTCAATGGAGTTGATTCGTTGTCTGTCTTCCTCTTTGTGGTATGTAGATAAATTACTGTCTACTCCGTGTCTACTGACAACTTCCTTGATTTAGGTTTAGCTTTATGTGTTATTATTAGCTGCCACCTTTGATTATTTACTTGTCTAGATTCCGCGTCGCGTTATTAAGAGGCCTTTAACCTTTGTCAATTGAAGGTTATTTATACAATATACAGTGCCTCGTGGCAAGCTACAGTAGGTAAGGTACTAGCTAGGTAAAAGGACTATTTTAAATAGGCGCTGCGCTGGGCAAACCTAATTAGGTTTGCCCAGCGCAGCGCCCATACCATTGCTTTAGCTTACTCAGGGCCCCTCATTAAGGCTTGATTCAAGGGAGTCAATAGCTTAGTCAGGGGTGTCAGTTGTCAATTGAAGGTTATTTATTATGTTTGAGTGGTGTATCAAGTTCTTTGGACTCGAAGGACAAAATATTATACCTACTCAATAAATAAATAAATATTGCTGGATATTTCATACAGCGCTATCTAGTCCCAAACTAAGCAGAGCTTGTACTATGGGAACCAGATAACTGATAGAATACTTATATATATTTTTTTGTATATATGTACTTACTTATAATATATAGAAAAACAACCAGGCCCGGAACAAATATATGTAGATCATGCAAACATTTGTTCCGCGGCGGGAATCGAACCAACTACCTCCTGCGTCTCAGCCTATATAGAGCCTCGTGACAAGTTACAGTACTGGGTAAAGAACTCAGCCGTCTGTAGTGCCTGGGACAAGATTTTAAATAGACGCTGCGCTGGGCAAACCTAGTCCGCTTTGCCCAGCGCAGCGCCTATACCATTACTTTACCTTAGTTTGGGCCCCCGACTAAACCCTGACTCAGGGGTGTCAATAGCTTAGTCAGGGCTGTTAGTTGTCTATAGAATGTTATTTATAAAGCGCCTCGTGGCAAGTTACAGTACTAGCTGTGTAAAGGACTCAGCCGCCTGTAAGTGCCTGGGACAAGATTTTAAAAAGGCGCTGCGCTGGGCTAACCAAATATGGTTTGACCAGCGCAGCGCCTATACCATTATGTTAACTTAGTGAGCCTTAATCTGCAAGAGGCATAGTGTGAGAACGTTTACGACGATTATAAATTAAAAAATAAGAATACCCCCGTCATAAAAACTCCATTCCAGCTGAGATCCTTTCACCAAAAAGGAAAAGTGCCGATAATCTTCGGATCGGCTGACTTGATCTGCATCACACAGCTAAGAACCACCAAATAGCGCCCGTAAAGAAGTTTTCTATTAAATAAACCACATCAGATCAACAACAGAGGGTTAAAAACAGCCAAAGTCATTTGGATACCTAGTGTGCGTCGCTACATTACCTTGCATTCGCACTAACTGTGTTAGTGCGTGTAGGGTTGTAAACAATTAAGGATTCTTCCCAGTGTCTTTTTCATCCTTTGATTCAGATTTCTGTATAATCAAAGGCTGTCTTTGTGATTCTACTAAGGCTCGTTAAAGGTATGAAGTGTGTATGGAAATGTGATAATGGAAATTGTATTGTGTAGGTTTGTGAGCATGGAGTGGAGATAATGGAATGTATGAAAGAAATGTATGTTTAAGAAAAGATAAGTTACACAAGTCGTTGGGGCAAGTGTTACGTTAAATAAAATAATTAAAATGTTATTAATGTGTCTAAAATTGTATTTATTAAGAGGACGGACCACAAAATATGCCAACCATATAGGTACAAACGGACAGAAAGGATAATATTTAGAAATGATAAAACTTTATGCCTTTTTGTACGGAAACGTGTTTGGTAGACCCTCCTCTCAAGGATATTTAAGCTGTAATATTTGTCCTTATTATAATCTAAGTGCGTAGTACTTCCGACATGCAAATATTTTGGCAACGACTTGTGTCAAAAATAGCTGAACGTAAATAGATCATTACAATATTTATCGATCAAGTTCGTTCAACTCCACAGATGTTTCTAACGGTTCATGGTTCCTAATTTGAAATGTTTGAAGGTCTAGTTCTAACAATAGACACGTGACAGATAATAGACAACTATTTGTGTTTCAACACAGAAAGCAATTCTGTTACGAATAAAATAATTTAGGTTTTTACATAACTGAAATTAAATTTAGTAATATTTAAAAATTAGGTACAGATTTGAAAAACGTTCAAACCTTAACATTTCTAGAGATTTTGATCTAGATAATTTTGATTCGTGTCTATGAATTTGATCAACACATTTTGACACTTCTAGTAAATATTTTTTGACGTTACTTACAAGGAACCGAATCGGTTCCTTGTAAGTAGTGTAAGTAGTAACTAGTGTAAGTGTCATCATCATAATATTTGTATCGGTTCAACCGATACAAATATTATGATGATGACACTTTACCTAAATATTAGGGTTCCTTTAGGTGATATTGGTTCAGCTTTTAAAATTAAAAATAAACTTATTTTGACAATATTTTTTATAAATTTCAGATGAACGGGACGCCATCCAGAAAAAGACGTTCACAAAATGGGTCAACAAACACTTAAAAAAGGTAAAAAACAATGTTTTATTTTACTTTACTATTTCTAACGTTGCTGTCACAATTTGCGTAAAAATTATTAAAATAAATAACACGTTATTACATAGTATAAAAAATATTAAACAAATTTAACATGGAAACATTTTTTTTAAATGTCTATAAATAAAGTATCTTGGGAAAAAATATTCTAATGTCAGCTGTCAAAATTGACGTCAAACGCCAGACGTAAGGTAGAGTGCACACGATAATTTCCCCAGCCTTGGCTCGCTCGTCTAGGTCAGCCGTGAAAATCGACCTTGTCATTGAGTACTGTTATTCAATCGCGTCAAAATTACATCAATTCCCATTTTATTGTTAGCTTTAAATAGATTCCGCATAAATACGGAAATCCTTTCATGATTTTAATTAAATTGAATAGGTAAATAGGACAGTTACGATAGTAGGTAGAGTTGCTTTGAAATCAAAATCTTTTTATCAAAATCAATATTTTGATATCTTTGGATGTGAACGTATTTTTATACATTCATGTTTACTATTTAAATGGTTTTGATTTAGCAATCATTTAACCAAATTAAAAATTATCTTAAGCGTCTGTTTCACAATGTGTTACGCTATCTGACAGACAAATTATTTTTTTATATTGACATGAAAACCGTAATTCATATTTATTTATGCATAAATTCTGCATAAGTAAATACATTCTGCATAACTTCTGTTTGATCTAGTATTTTTCAAACGTTCGCGATCACTGTACCTGTTTGGTCCTGTATTCTGTTTAGACTTTCAAAAGATCTTTAAAAAAATACTTGTTTTTACAAAACTTGTAAAAAAAACTTTTCCAAAAGTTCTCACACGTAGTGGTTGTTCTGGGCCTGGTTTCTAGCATTTTTTTTATAATTCAACGCTCTTAATTACGCCTGTTAACTGTATTATTTTATTATTTTTTTAATTGTTTAATTTTCAAAGCTATTTTAATTATGTTATATTTTTTGTATTTTCATGTTATGTGTATGTTTTAATAATTCGTAAGTAGGTACATCAACGAGTCCAAAAGTGTATATATAGTAATATGTTAAGTGTTTAGAATCGACAATTGCAAACACAGTTGGTGCCCTGCACACACGGCAATGGCACCACGGAAGACCAGCGCTATAGTGGTATAAATATGCTACTATAGCACAGCTGCTGAGTGGCGACCGTTTTGGCTCACATAATTTCCTGTATAATTCATACTCATTTGTCTAAGCTGTAATGTACACTTGTGATGCAAAATAAACGTTTTTCTATTCTATTCTATTTAAACTGAAAGATCAACCAGAGATTTTAACGACCAATCACATAACTAGAGTTATGACACTTTGAAACATGTTTTTAAGACAAAACGGGTCTTTTCGCGCACATATTTATATCAAAATTATAATTTTGACTAACTTCGACGTTTCGGCCAAGTTACATCGGCCGTGGTCACGAGAGACATTACTTTGAAACATTACAGAAAATAATAGTCTGATTTGACGTCTAACATTTTACAAGCAAGGATAACTTTGTACGACTGTCTACACAAGAAATTTGTTTACTAACCTATGTTGTCCCACTGCTGGGCAAAGGTCTCCTCTTCTCCCCTCCATACATCACGGTCCACAGCCAGATCTGACAAACCTAATAATGCCAAATAATTGTTACGTTAACCATACACACACACATACGCACCAAGTTACACTTTTATTAGAAAAAATACACCCGGAAATACTTATTAATACTGTATCAGTATATTTCGACAGGACAATATTTGAATGCTATCGACACTTACGGAAAACTCGAAGATTTTTATTAAGTTTAAATATCAAAATATCAAGTTTTTTAGATGGTTTGAAAAAAAGGTTAGTACACACGGCTACACATCAAGCTATAAGGTTCCAGTATAAGCTGACCTCGCATTGTGTAGGCTTTTCGTAGAATGAGAGGTCAGCTTATACTGGAAATGTATAGGTTGATGTTTATCCGTGTGTACAAAAAAAAGTTTAAATTCTCAATTAAATATGGATGCTTGAGGGTCACATTCAGATAACAATGTTTTCCGTAATCTAATACTAGAAAGTTGAAACGGAACACCTTTCGACTCATCAATTCCTACAAATACAATGTATCAGATATTGCAAGACCTGATATAATTTATGTAAATAAACAGAACGTAAACATATTGCGTTTAAATAGCATTTTTAGTACACTTATTGTACAGACAGCGTCGCTAAATGGATGTTTATAGATGGAATAAAAAACTTCTAGAAGGATGATTACAAAAAAGTTTGTTTAATAAAATATAGTTTTTATTAAAACATTCCACCAGTAATAAAAACCTTTTTGAAATCATCCCTCTACAAGTTCTTATTTCAATCTTTAAACATGCTGGGGGTTACCAGTTAGCGACGCTGTCTAAATACATCTTATGATTCAGTTTTGTTACATGAGGTGAGAAAATATATGTAAAAAACCGGCCAAGTGCGAGTCTGACTCGCGCACGAAGGGTTCCGTACAATCTATAAAAAAACCAAAAAAATCATGTTTGTGGTATGAGAGCCCCCCCCCCCCCCCCTTTAAATATTAATTTTATTTTAATTTAATTATTTATTTTTAAAGTGAATAATATAACTCAATATTCTGTGAATATTTCAAGCGTTTACCTGTTGCCGTTATCAATATCGAGCAAAAACGACTAAAATAAATCACGTTTGTTGTATGGGAGCCCCCTTTAAATATTTGTTTTATTCTGTTTTTAGTATTTGTTATTATATCGGCAACAGAAATACATCATCTGTGAAAATCTCAACTCTCTAACTATCACGGTTCATGAGATACAGCCTGGTGACAGACGGACAGACAGACAGATAGCGGAGTCTTAATAATAGGGTCCCGTTGGACCCTTTGGGTACGGAACTCTAAGAAAAATAATTATATAACGAAGTTTTGTTGTTTAGCATAATGTGTGTAGGTAAATTAATGCAAGTTTTGTCGTTTCTGCGCGATCTTATTTTTCTCCTAATAAACAAAAGAAAGGAGACACCGTATTTAAACAATGGGCTTACCACAAAAAATAATTAAACACTGGTTAGCGCGTCTTTAAAAACTTCCGATACAAAAATTGGTAAGTATTTTTTTACACGCACATTTGTTTACCTTTTTTGTGGTAACAAGGCAGGTTCTTAATTATTTTCAAAGATCTATCTGCAATCAATTTATAAAGAACTAGCTGGCCAATCCGTAGCTTCGCACGTGTAGTTTTTCTATAAAAACATTACCCTCCTTCTGCGCAGTTGGGTAAAAAGTAGCCTATAGATGTCACCCGGGGATGGTGTAGCTTCCCAACCCAACAGAGAAATATATTTTTAAATCGGTCCAGTAATTTCAGAGCCTATTCAATACAAACAAACAAATCTTTCCTCTTTATAATATTAGTACAGATTAAAATAGATTATAGATATTGCAGATAAATGTAATAATTGTGTTTAAATGTTTTAGCCTGAAAATTTGACAGTGGAAAAGGAGGAAAGAGATTTATTTACATGATAAAAAATACGAGCCTTAAAGTAGTCGTTGCTCAGATCAAATAGCGCGCGTTTCCCCGGTTTCCTGTTACACATTTCCGTCCCTTTTGCCAAAATCACTCACACAAACCGAGAGGAAAGATAGTACACATCAAAAAATCTCTGCGCACAGTCATCTTTTAGTACAAAACCCACTACTTGTACTTTGGAATATACTTGCGTGTGTGTAATAGTGTCGGTAATTATGAATGTTTGACGCCAGCCGTCAATATTCCGCGGTCGATCGTGGTGAGGCTATAAAGTCGAGGTGCATAGAATAATGATGATAACACGCGTCATCTGTCATAACCTATGCTTTATTATTAACGGGATAAAGTTCACAAATGCAGGATTATTTAATTTTAAATGCACGCGGTACATAAATGATGTCAAAACAATACTGTATTAATAAGTAAATAGAGTTCATAGTATTACGTTCTTGAAGTTTGCAATTTTTGATTGAGCGAAGCGAGATATCCAAACCAACTTGGGCAAATCGGCGTTGTATGTATGTTTGTCAGAGGATAACTTTCGAAGCGTTGATCCGATCGTTGTGAAATTTGGTGTATAGGTAGGTAGAAGGTAGTACAATTTTGGTGTGAATAAATGAGCTAAAAATTGGGGGGGGAGGTGTTGAGATATTGGGGTTAAAGTAAAAAAAATGAGACTATTAGGTCAAGTGGGACGTCAAATGAAAGGTCTTCATTAGTAAATGTCAACCCTGTTTTTATTTTTAGTTTAATTCTTATACTTTTTGAGTTATTAGCCATAATAAAAACAAAACTTTGACAAAATTCACAGGGTACACCAGTGACCCCACAATGCTGAAACTTGGTATTCGTGTAGCGACACAAATATAGGCAAAAGTCTGAAATCTAGAATAACTGCATTTTGTACCCCAAAAAAGTATAACCAATTACATGAAATCCCGCAACCTGTAATTTGAATGAAACTGTACGTCAAGTTATGTGATTGTTTATTTCGTGGAACTATTTTGATAGTCAAAGATTACGAATAATAATATTATTGTTTATAAGGAAGACTCGCGAGATCTCAGTTCGGGTCGAACCACTAGTTACCGAAATGTACGTCTTATTGTGAAGGACATAAGAAACATAATAAGGATAAATATTGGCTAAAGTGCAGGAAGGTGCATCCGTTGCAGAGTGCAGCACAGTTCCGTTCTTAGAAGCTGTCACTTTTAAAGGAGTTCGTTTTAGGTCAAGTTTGTTGGTTATCCTTTTATGTCAGTGTCAGAAAGGTTTCCTCATGTATGCATATCACAATTTATTAAAAAAAGATATGTTTGAGCTATGTATACACACATACACGTTACTAAGTATGGATATGTATAAATGAACAGAGTGACTTTCTTTTATCCAAATAATTAACCTCCGTGGCGTAAATTTGACGACCCCCGCGGCGCAGTGGGCGAATAGCCGGTTGAGACGCAGGAGGTAGCGGGTTCGATTCCCACCGCAGAACAAATGTTTGCATGATCTACAGATATTTGTTCCAGGTTTGGATGTTTTTCTATATATATTTACAAAAAAAGGTATACAAGTATTCTATCAGTTATCTGGTTCCCATACAAGCTCTGCTTAGTTTGGGGCTAGATAGCGCTGTGTGAAATATCCAGCAATATTTATTTATTAACCATTAAATTCGGTCTTGTCTAACAAATATTTTTAAAAATGTAATTTTTAACAATACTTTCCATTCTACAACGAATACTACCATCAACCCGAAGTCCTTCTACGCTACTTCAAGGAGTGGTGGGGATGGGAGTCAGGTTAGAAGCTCTACCGGTACCCACTACCCGTAAGTGGGACGTCAGTGCAGAACCCAATTCCTCCCACCCTGTTTTTAGAATTGGCCATTATTATTTTATATCCACAGCCTGGAGTATCGTCGAAAGGTTGCAAGCCTCTCGGTTTTTTATCGGATACATTTCGGAGTGTGTGCTGCGGAGCTTTTCAAACTGATCCCACCATCCCCATTCTATCATCGGACAACCAGACGCTCCGCGATGTGCCACCGCTACATGGTAGACAAACCTCCCATACGCACAAAGCGGTACTCTTTCATCTTTATTAAGCGCACCGCCAGTGGATCGCCTTGCCTGAGTCTGTGTTTCCTGATAACTACAACCTAGGGGTCTTCAAGTCGCGAGGTTTCTTCTAGGCAAGCGTCAAAAGCTGACCTATAATAAAAAAAATCTTGTACAGACCTTAGTTAGGTACCGTATACCGTCATACCGTTTGGTTTCGGGTTTCACGTGGTCCAAACGAAACATTTCGGTTACCAACGACAAAAAATAAACTTAGTACGATTTTCTCAAAAACTTTAATTTATCATAAATAAGTAGGGTCCTTCGGGTAGCACAGGAAGCCCTTTTCTTTGTAATCAGTACGAAATCCGCCATGATTAATCATGTGAAATACTTCTTTTGAAAACAAATTGCAGTGTGCATTCCTTTGTCTGCAGACATTTGTAATAAGCAGAGGACGGACCGCCTTCCTTTGTGTATTTGTTTGAATTAAACCACATTTGTGTATTTACGGGTTCATTGCATTTCACGCTCACAAAAAGGCATACTGCACCAATATTTTTTTTGCATCGCATACTGACCCCAGTCGTCAATCGTCGGTGTATTCATTACCCCCTTATTAACCTGCCCCATTAATTTACAACGCTCCGATTAAAGAATTCTTATGATTATAGATTCGAACACATTTTTTGGGAAAAATATATTAGCTTATCGAGACATTTTCTAAGTAAACATCACGATACAAACGCATCACTTCACACACACAGTATTCGATAATCTCCGTTGCTTAAAGAAGTTGGGATGGATGTCCGCTGGGGCTATTGTCCAATATTGAAGAAAACGAGATTCAGTAACCGATGATCGTCTTTTCAGCTTCCTTTCTTACAGTATTGTATCATTATTATCATATCAGGGGTATTGTATAATGAATATTATCTATACTAATATTATAAAGAGGAAAGATTTGCTTGTTTGTATTGAATAGGCTCCGAAACTACTGGACCGATTTAAAAAATTCTTTCACTGTTGGGAAGCTACACTATCCCCGGGTGACATAGGCTACTTTTTACCCAACTGCGCAGAAGGAGGGTAATGTTTTTATTGAAAAACAACGCGTGCGAAGTTGCGGATTGGTCAGCTAGTTATGAATATGAATTTTACTTGTCTTCAGTAAGTACCTTCTGTAAGATTTGTACTTTTTGTCTGTAATCCTTATAATTATAGACCAAGGAAAGATCCATCGATTCCAATATCTCGTATTCTTCCTCAAAATATCACATCACACTAATATTGTAAATTTGAAAGTTTGGATGTTTGTTTGTTTGTTACTCAGTCACATCGTAATGGCCTAACCGATTTCAATGAAATTTGGTGTGTTGATAGATTATGACATAGATTCAAACATAGTATATTTTTTTATGTCAATAAAACCGTACGAAGCAGCTGGCGGAAGCTAGTTCTTCATAATTCTCAATCTCAAAATAATTTAATTTTAGTTAATTAATAAATAAAATATCTACCTGAGCCATTTGGGGTTGAGATGAGACCCTGGGTCCATGAGGTACCGGGGCCCATCGCGTTTACAAAATTCTTTCTGGGTTTTCTGGTTGAAGCGACGTGTGATCCGAGAGCTGGCGCTTATCTGGGTCAGCGCATAAGCATTGCAATTCGGCGGGGCAATGCAGCCAGTGTCTTGGGGACACGGGGGTATGAGCTGCAAAAAATAATGGTTATTATTGTAAATTAATAACCCTGTAATTGTGCTTAGATGCAAAAACGTTATAATAAAATGAATGACACGTGTAACTTTAACATTGGACGCGTTAAACGCTGAAAATGGCTGTGCCTACACAAAAACTGTACAACACCTTGTTATTACCCATATTACGGAATAAATACAATTTGATTTGAATTTTGTTTTGACACTTCCGCCTGGTAGTGATCTGGAGCAGTTGAGCTATCTACAGATCGTTTGCAACGGCCTTTAGATGATTCAACTGTTTCTTCTGTATTTTATTGTAAATAATTGTATATTCTTTCTGTTATTAAAGATATGTATATACCTATCTATTAATTCTGATATCGGAGAGTACAACATAGGTACCTACTTAATTGTAGTTTAATGAGTGGTAATAAAAATAAAATCAGAGAGCTTCCCGCCACAAGTCCATCTATAACCCCAATTAAAATCAAAGAAACCATTACCGACATTAAAAAAATAAATGCACACCCTACTTTCATCAATCATACTCTCTGATCGCTTCTTTTAAACATTCGCTCATACTTAAAAACATTCCGAGTTTTTGCACATGTAAGACTTTCTCAAATAAAAGAGCTCTTTAATAAATAAAGAAGGATTGTCTGTCTGTGTGACTCAGGTTCAGTTTTGGACAGTGTTTATTGTAATTGCCTGCCATTTTGGGTTAACTCGATAAGCGTTCTTTCATTGATGACGTCAATTATCTCAATAAGGTTGCTATGCCAATTTTATTGACACTGTTTTGCAAGTTTCGTTGTGTATAAGTATAAACGACGGAAAGATGCAGCTAACAAATAATGCTGGACATTTCACACGGCAATATCTAGCCCCAAACATAGCAAAGCTTGTACTATGGGAACCAGATAGCTGATAGAATACCCTACTTTATGTGTAAGTACATGTTTTTTTGTAAATGGAAAAAGTGGTTGAATAAAATATATCTCTAAACAGACCAACTTCTTGTCCGAATTATCTTTAACGCCCACGGATTGGGGAAATTATATACAAATATTGTATATATGTATAACCAATCCTTTATCAGCATCTTAGCGGAATTAATCCAAAAATTGGACGCGTATTTGCTTGTTCACGGGTATTTTGAGTTTAAACTGATTCCAAAAGGCGTACCGACGGTTTTGTCTTTTTTTTTGACGACTAGGCGGAGATATCGTTCGTTTACATTGGATGGAACTTTGAAGCATGGATTTCAATCCTTTTGGAAATTCATTTGGAATGTTGGACGTTGAGTCAGTAGGTAGCCTGGGAAGTTGAATTGAATTAGAAATTCCTTGGAATTTGTGATAACTCTTCATGAAGTTTGAAATGTGTTATGTTTGTTTCTTTATGGCAAAATACCTTTCGCGCATTCCGTCAACTTGCAATTTCGCAGCTGCGTTCGGAATCTATTTTCGAAACTTCCTCTTCAGGTTTAATGACTATTGTTTTCCGAAAGCTTAGCATAACTACCTTGTTATTAAAATATGCATGCGCAACGTATTAGGTTCCAACAAAGGATGTTATCATAGGCTCAAGTGACGCATGTTCTAACTATTGAGTTGACCCAGTGACTTGACTTGAGTCATTCAGTTATGCCACACACAGTTCAGTTAGGTATACCTCTAATGCAGTTTGGCGGTTTTTTGTTGTGTTTTTTCCAGTTTTTTTTTAACGTGGCATAAGCAAAGGAACAAGCTATCGTAGCTAATACATTGTCGCGATTTAGAGAGCGCGCTTTGTATGGGACCGTTAATTTTGAACTAAAATATTGTTCTAACGAGCAGATTGTTTATTTTACACAAGAAAATATATAACAAAATACAAAATATATGACATGCACAAATTGTACAAAGGCGAGCCTTAAGAAGAGTTTATAGGAAATATTTATTCTCCCTCCTGAAATATTCAAATGTTGTTTCCAAAAAAATCATTGTACGTACCTCTTTTCAGTGGTTCATGGTTATATGGCCTTGATTGTCATGTTTTTTTTTGATCAAGTATTAATTCTGTATCTTGGAAATAACCAGGGACCATTTTTCTATATATTATAAGTATGTATTTACAAAAAAAAACAAATTATACAAGTATTCTATCAGTTATCTGGTTCCCATAGTACAAGCTCTGCTTAGTTTGGGGCTAGATAGCGCTGTGTGAAATGTCCTGCAATATTTCTTTATTTATTCAAAAGTGAAGCTACCCAAAATTAGTTTAAAATTGTTATCGACAATTGCCAAATAATATCAAAAATCGTCTTTTCAAGAATTGTCAAATGGGTAGACCACGCTGATTTAAGATGAGGCAGAAGGCCATTCCCTGTAAATAAATCCAGACAAATTCAAGTTTCTCGATATAATAGAATTAGACTAAACTTGCTCCAAATTCTCCAAAACAAACTATTGACTTTTGCTCGCCGGCCAAATCCCACCAATCTGTCTCGAAGACATCGAGATTGTCACGCCAGCCAGTGTCTTCTAGGCTTTCCTCGGTACCGTCGCCCGTCTTCAGGCGAGCGAAAGTACTGGAAGACAATAGGGGAGACCTTTGCCCAGCAATGACACAGGTTGAATAAAAACTATTGACATTGATTTCAAAAATACCAATCTCGTTCAATGTTTATCGTCAGCTTTAGCATTCGCGACTTCATCGTTAACACCTCACTTCTGAGTCCTGATTACGTCATCGAATCATATTATACCACTCACAGTCATTATTATTGTATTTTTGTGGTTTTCTCGCCTTGTCGTGACATCATATCGTGATGTGGCTTAACTGAGTTAGTAACTGCTGAACATACCTAGCTGGTTATACCAAATAATTTTTAAACAGGGAAAACAAAAACAAAATACTATCGGCCACAAATAGAGTTGTTAAATTTTTTTATATAAAATTTACACATTTTTTGTGCTCGTTCACCGTGTGTATGTAGGTAAATAATCAATACTATAATACATACTAGTCTTTATTACTTCGTAGCACCCAAACGACTAGGGGTAGATTTGGATAAATGGGATATAAACTAAATAGTTAAGTTCTCGAGATTTTCTGAAGTTGCAATAAGTGATAAAAATGGCAGCCAACAGCAAATTGTCCAATGAAGTTGATTTTCAACTTAAAGGGTTCGCGTATCTAACAAAACTATTGTATAAATGAATTATTTATTCGCAGAAAAATATAATATTTTTGTGGTTTTCCCGCCTTGTCGTGACATCATATCGTGATGTGGCTTATCTGAGTTAGTAACTGCTGAACATATGTACCTAGCTGGTTATACCAAATAATTTTTAAACAGGGAAAACAAAAAAAAAATAGTATCGGCCACAACCAGAGTTGTTTACAGTTTTTTTTAAAGTTCACACATTTTTTGTGCTCGATTACCGTGTGTATGTACGTAAATAATCAATAGTATAAAAGTAGACATACTAAAAAGTTCTAGTAAACTTTATTAGTCCTTATTACTTCGTAGCACCCAAACGACTAGGGGTAAATTTAGATAAATGGGCTAAAAACTAAATATGTAGTTAAGTTCTCGAGAGTTTCTGAAGTTGCAATAAGTGACAAAAATGGCAGCCAACAGTAAATTATCCATTGAAGCTGATTTTCAACTTAAATGTGTTCGCGTATCTAACAAAACTATTGAATTAATGAATTATTTATTCGCAGAAAAAGGGTGCACAATAATTGTTATTAAAATTAAGTTCTAATACCTACAACCAATAGGTGTGCAAATATTGAAGGCATTAATGTATATTCTGTTAAGGTCTGCAATTGAATCGCAATACAACCAGTACAATTTTGTCTTGCGTTTGATAAGACAATACAATTTATTTTGAAATTACAATTTAGTTTGGCACAACGGTCTCATTAGCAAGCTTTCCTCGTACGGATTGCCGTCTTACCTGCTAATGTGGATAACTGATTTCTTGAGGGAACGATCAATTCGAGTAGTCATTGGTGGATGCTCGTCTGATCTATTGGCTATCAATGCCGGGGTACCTCAAGGGTCTGTCCTTTCAGCAACTCTATTTCTTCTGCACATCAATGATCTGTTGAAACCCGGTATCTATGGGTATGCGGATGACAGTAAAGTTGTTGAAAGGTATTTCTCTAGTCCACGTGCAAGTGCTGACGAAATCTGCAATCTACGTACAGATATGGTGGAACGTTTGAACCTTGACCTGAAGTTTGTGTCTGACTGGGGTGACACAAATCTGGTCAAGTTCAACGCCTCCAAAACTCAGGCGTGTGTGTTTTCCGCAAATCGGTCTCCTTTTCATCCCGTTCCCACCTTTTGTGATATCCCACTCGTAATTTCTGAAAATCTGAGATTGTTAGGCGTTGAGCTCACGTTCAACCTGAACTTCGGCTCGCACATTGAATCTAGGGCCAAAATTGCTGCTATGAAGCTGGGCATCCTAGCTAAGGTTCGGCGGTACTTCTCACCGAGACAGCTGCTCAGTCTTTACAAAGCACAAGTCTGCTCATGTATGGAGTACTGCTGCCATCTCTGGGATGGCTCAGCCAAGTACCAGCTTGAAGCCCTTGATTCGATTGAGCGACGTGCTGCTAGACTCATTGGTGATGACTCACTAGTGGAAGCCAATTTACAAAGTCTGGAGCACAGACACCGAGTAGCCAGACTTTCAGTTTTTTACAAGATACATTTTGGTGAATGTGCGCAAGATCTTCATGATCTTATCCCCCCTTCCCCCTTCCACCACCGGACAAGCAGATGAACCGAGAAGTACCATCCATACCTGGTTGGCATACCACCTTGCCGTACCAAACGATTTGCTTCAACTTTTCTTGTTAGCACAAGTGAGGAGTGGAACTCACTTCCGGCGTATTGTTTTTCCAAACCAGTATAATCTTGGAGTCTTCAAGTCCAGAGTGAACAGGTTCTTTCTAGGCAAGCGTGCTTCATCTTCGATCACACCTTCACTTACCATCAGGTGAGGTAGTGGTCAAGCGCTTGGATATCTAAAAAAAATCTCATACCCCGATAAGGCTTTTTAATGTAATTACGCTTTTTATTTATATTACGGTGATTTATAGGTGTTTATGCCAAAAACACCGCCTACAACTTTCTACAAACACCACACTCTAAAATCAACTCGTTACCTCCAAAATTGGCCATCTTGGAAATTCCAGAACTGATGACATAATCAGATAACGAGGTGGGTGAAAAGTTCTATTTATTTTTAATGGTCCAGTTTCCAGTGTTCTAACTTAATCCATATTGGGGTTCTCTCGGGACCTATTTACTTATATTAATGTTTATACAAAATGACCAGAATCAACTGCAAAATTAACTTTGTATTTCATAATGACTAAGATACATCCTGACTACGGACCCCTTCACTGTGGTCCGACACGCACTTGACCAACTATTTTAAGATTTTGTAGACCCGTTGGATTGCCATCATAATAAATCTTTGGTTGGTATCCTTCCAAGGACGACAAGACCTCGAAATTGCAAGACGAACCGAGAACGCTTGAAAGGGAAATTGGTCAATGAAACAGCTAATGAAAGGTACATTTCCTTTATCTCTGAAACGGAAGCTCATGGACGTGTGCATTCTCCCCATCATCACCTACGGCGCGCAGACCTGGTCTTTGACTGATCTGCAAAAGTCCAGACTCGGGGTTTGTCAGCGAGCCATGGAGCGCAGTATTCTGGGAGTCAGACTGACAGACCGCGTTCGTAACAGTATATACTGCGCTCTAAAACGTAAATCGCGGTTGCCGGGCAACAAGCGGGTAAACTGAAGTGGGATTGGGCGGGCCACGTCTGCATGTCGGATGCGTTATGGGCTAAAGCCACCACAGAGTGGACGCCTCTAAACGGGAAACGACCTCGCGGCAGACCGCGGCGATGATGGAGTGACGAAATTGATGCCCATTTATAGGATTGGTCCACAATAGAGAAGACTGGAGAGAAGAAGGGAGACTTTTGCCCTGCAGTGGGACGCTACAGGCTCTTAATAAAATAAATAATAAATCATATTTCAGAACAATAAAGCTCATTTCACATTGACAGCCTCGGATTACACCCACACAATGTCGATCTACCCACATTATCGTAAGATAATATGAAATTACGAAAGATCCATAAAAGGAGATTGTTAAGCATTTCGCAAAACTCTGTCGTTATATGTCACGATAAAATGCATAATGCATAATTATTACTTATTTTAATTATTCTTTTTAATAATAACGTGCATTTTGTCAACAATTAGGGATTAAGCAATGGAAAATACACGAGCCGTGTGACGCAAAAAAATCAATCTAAGTTACTTCAGACACACGCATATATTGGTTTCTTTCCGTGGGCTTAAAATCATGGCGGAATAATGAAATTTACTAATGCATACATGAAAATTTAAACACGTACACTCTGAAGTTATTTGAACTACGAACGAAAATACCAATGACTTCAGAATAACACGTGTTACACACACAAAGCACAAAAAATCTTTCAACTCAAATCTCCCTGAAAATGTAAGTGACTTTATCTCGTTAAATCATTGGTAGAATAGCCTTATCTCAAATAGCCATCAAATACATAACAACATTTAATCAAATTCAATAAACAGCCAAACTGTACTTAGCTGTAGCCATACAATAAACAAACGAAACGAACGGTTAACGTCCTAATAGCATCCATCATTTTAATGACTCAAGTATGAGCCAGTCGGATGATTCAGGATATTGACGTATCTCGCTTTATTTGAACTTATGTCATGTTCATGAGTTGCGCACTCGCCCGTCACATTTGCAGAGTTCGTTCCAGAAATCCGCATTCTTCTTATGAGCTAACGTTTATCAGGCGACAGGTGGAAAGTTAGTGTTTTTGCATAAAGCTTTTAAACGTTATAAGGCACTAATGTCTGTGAAATTAGCGCCCGAACGTTCTTTCGTAGAAACGGCTCTGAAGTTAGGCATGCGACATTAAAATTGACTGCAGACTAATGGATTGACTGACATACCAATAAAATCAAGAGACACCAGACTTTACTGAACGCAAAGGTACGTAACGCAACTGATAACTTGATGACATACGGTTACGTGAATCAATTCAAGGTATTTCCTGAATCGCAAGGCTGGTATGAAGAGTCGTTGGTCCGTAATCACCAATCAGTCAAAGGCAGGGCTTGTGATCTTAATATAGCTTATCAGGAAAGCTATGATGATGATCTGGATTGAAATATGGCTGTAAGTTTGATTGATGTTCATTGAACGGAGAGAATGGCTCACCCCACTACTGGTTAATTCTTGGTTCATTTAATACAAGGTAAAGGTATGAGACGTAGACGTACCCTCCGTCGTCCGAGACACGTTCTCGGAGACCCGGATGACGAAATCACTTCCGCTAATGCGGGTGAGTCATCCACATTAGACAGAGCAAACACTCCACAAATACACCGACCTCGCCGGCGAGGTCGACGAGTCCCTTTAGTCGCCGCCTACACGAGGTACAAGCACGTACCCGGGCGTTTCTCTCCTATCCCCGTCCCGGCAACAGTTCAAGCCGAGGTTCGTACCTAAGTGGTGCCCTTGCGCTAGTTGCCTAATCAAAAATAAAATTATAGGGCTGAGCGCCTTCTGCGCTCGCCAAAAGCTCGGTTAAGCTGCAACGGCCTCAGAGGCCAACAGCAAGATCAGTCCATTCGAAAAAAAAAAAGAGACGTAGACGTAGTTTTCAATGCGTAGTCTACAACTCTACACTCGAGAACCTTTCTGCCCCAACGACCGTTAGTTCGTCGTGCTTTGTGCCCTGCCCACTGCCACTTCAGCGGGCTTATCCTCTAGGCTTATTTTTTATATAATGTAGTAAAATTTTATTCTGTTGTGAAAAATACGCAAATTGTGACAGCTTATTACACATAACTTAAATAAGTATAAGGCATATAAGCACAACAACGACTATTTTAACTATTTAAAAGTGAAATTTTAGCCATCAAGCTAAATATCAAATTCATGATTGTTTCTGTGATATAAAAAATTAAGATAATAGTCCCTAATATCTTACCTTGGAGCACCCTTGGTTAAAATTTCACACTTTACACATGTAATGTATTTCACGATTCCAAAGGTAATGTTTATATTTATTTTCCATCGCTTTTCATTGGATTTGGAGCAGCACTGGAAGTACCTAAAGGTCTGTAGTATACACAGCTGGTTTGGTTTCTACACTTGCTTTGTCATCAATGTCATCATACCTACTTTAGTTTGTTGTTTACTATGAGTTTCATTTTAGGGCTTTCCGTTGTTCTAAATTCCATTGGTAAAGTTTTTTTCCTAGTTTTCTAAATAAAGTTCTAGTTTTTACTGTATTTTAATATTTTTAACATCTTTTTAAGTAGAATCTTCTTAATATGTTTTTCAACGTTATTGAAACTTCGCTTTTAACTTCTACTTCATCATCATTATCATTCCCAACCCGTGTCGATCCACTGCTGGGCATAGGCCTTTCTTCGTTTCTGCCATTCTTCCCGATCTTGTGCCGGTCTGAACCACGTACTTACTGATGTCGTCGATCCATCTCGCTGGCGGCCGTCCCCTATTTCGAAGCCCAGTTCTCGGCCTCCACTCTGTTAGTGCCTTAGTCCACCTGTCGTTAGCCCCAATATTCGCTTGCTGACGTCTTGTACTTTAGTCTGCTTGTGAATTTCCGTATTGGGAACTTTTACTTATCAATTATTAAATGTTAAAATGTATTATCTAAATAAAGTTTAATTTCATTTCATTGGTGCTGCTAATTGAATTTTCTCGTTACGTCTTTCACCTTTATTCAAGTTTTGTTTAGCTCGTATAACTTTTCCTTTCTCGTAAATCATCAGCACCATTGACTTATTCATGTAAATTGCGTAATTAACCAAACGTGATTTTAATATCTTAAACTAGGTATGTTACTTTGTCATACCCATTGAACATAAGTTCATCAATCATACTTTTTGTTGAATTTTTGGCTTCTTCGTTTTTATTAGCATGTTTTGATTTGAACTCGTGTTTATTTAGTGATCAAGAGTTTATATAATTTTTTTTTTATTTTAGCTCATTTTCGTCTATTAGTCAGTTTTTTTCCATAATTCGGTTGTATAGTGACCATGATAAACTTGTACACCACTTTGTAACAAAAACATGTAAATATGAAGTAGTTATCTCTACCATCATTTGTTAGTTCACTTTTGTGAATATTTAATTAATTATTAACAATTAAAATCACAGCTTTATCAAAAGATCTGATATTATCCATATTATCAGAATCATTGATATCATCAACTTCGTTGAATTAAGTTCGCCGAATTTTCTGTAATTAATCTAATAGATAAGTTGATTATCTGTGTGTATTCTTGTTAGACTACTTCCTTTAATTTATTGGTAGTTTCCTTCACGTCATTTGTATATCGTGAATTTAATCATTTATATTTGATATCAGCAATGTTCAAATATCGGCACATACATTTTAGAGCTTCAACTATACATATAGTTTAGTGATTATCTTTAGCGTCCTTGTATTGTTATTTAATCTGTATCGTGACTAAATCCAGGTGTTAACGTATTTTTGCCCCACGCTGCTCGGACAGACATACACCCGGTTACACGTGTGTGAAGTTATCAACAACCAGCCATGTTGTCCGCCACAGCAAGTAAGTTATGTAGCATTTGTGGAAACTTTAGTTGCTTCGTTGTTTTAGTTGTTTTTCAAGAAACATTTCGTGATTTATGTCCACTATTATTGTAAAATACGGGATTTCTCACGTACCGTTAATCGTTGTTACAACCGATAAAATTATCGTCTAGAAGAGCGTGGCTAAAAGCAGCGCGGAAAGGATCGCACTGATAAATGTTATCAAATGCATTGATCCAAATAAATCCCCGTCTCATATCTATGGTACGTGATAATTTCCATATGCATAATAATGGTGCAGTTTATTTGTTTTTCCTGCTTATATAATTATTTTGTTGTTTTAGCTAGATTCAGAAGTATTTTGTCTTTGATTTTAATAGCAGTCTGTAATTACTGAGATGAAAGTTTATAGTTTTGAGTTGAATGCATGGTTGTTTAAACTTTCACTTTGTTTACTTTTGTTGACATTTTTTCTTCACTATTGATTTCATTTTTGTTTATTTGAAGCTTTTTAACATTCCGCTGTTTTGATGTTATTTTGTAATTGTCTATGCAATATTGTATAGCTTTTTGAGTCTTAAGTAGTGTATTGATCATTAAGTGGTCTTTTCGTCAGAACCGACTGTATTCATTTTTACTGTGTATTTTTAGGTGATTTCAGCCAAAGAATTGTTTATCGTAAGTTGTTCTGAAGGGGCTCAGGCTAGGTCAGTTATAAAATTACTTTCAATCTATAAAATAGGGATTTCAAAGCTGTGATTGAACCAAAATACTGAACTTATAGGTACGTGTTACTATAGAAACTATGCTGTATTGTTATTTATAGTGTTATACGAAACATACGGGAAATCTAAAGATTTCTAAAATCATCGCAAAAATAACAAGCCGTAGGTATGGGCTTTGAATCCGCAACCTTCTACTTGATAAAAGGGTGCGATACAAATTTTGGGTTTTGAATCAACCTTCCGCTTGATACAAGGGTGCGATACAAATTTTCGAGGGAGGTTACGAATCCCATCCGGCTTGTATTTTTTTGCAATGTTTTTAATAACTTCATGATGTATCGTTCTATTTTCGCTTTCCGAGATATATATTAGCAATGTCTGTAAAAGTTTTATCCAGTACGTAATAACGTAAGCCAATTAACGTATTCCAATAACGCAAACAGCGCAAGGAACGTAAGAACAGGATGAAGAAGGTGCGTGGAACCAAAAAATCTAAAGCAGGCGCGGCTGCCAAGAAGTGATGTGGTTAGGAACGTAAGTTGATTGCTGTCGCTGTAAAATAGTGTTCATGATCATGATATCACAAAATAGGTAGGTACAGAAGTTAAGTTAAGTACAATTAACATTCGACCGATTTGATCCAAGATCCTCGTACGCGCGCGTCTATGACTTCTGTAACTATCTATTAGGTATATTTTTTAATGTGAATTCTAATGTGGTTTTATTTGCAGGTGAACCGTCACGTGAACGATCTCTTCGAGGATCTGCGCGATGGCCTCAACCTCATCTCGCTGCTGGAGGTGCTTTCTGGCGAACACCTCGTAAGTATACCATTACCTGTCACCACCCAGCTGCCTTTTTTACCGACTCCAATAAAAGGAGGAGTTTATCAATGTACTTTCAGCAATAATTCATAGCTGTTCACATCATTTCAAGGGGGTACCTCAGGGGTGGTTCTATATAAATTTGGCCAAGATACGATGATGCTATTTATTGGAAAATCATCAAACTCTTAAAATTGCAAAGTCATCTTAAACATTCAATACTTATTCGATTTTCTTTCTGAACACGGTTAGATTTTTGTTAAAAAGTTACTTGTACCATTGATTAAAAGACCCTATATGGGGATTGCCTATTAGTGAGATGGTATTTTAGGAACACTATCGCACTAGATCGCAGGCTTCTAAATCGATTAGGATTGTTGCCGTGTCCTGATGTGATATTGTCAGTTTAGTCGCGAATGGCCACTGAGTGGGTAATCCATAAAGCATTTCAGTGAGAATAGAGTACTTTACTTACGCCATACAAGCCCGCAAAAGGATTAGATAAAAACGTAGTAGGTCTGATGCCATGAATATCACCAAGCCAAAATTTTGTTTGGTGCTGTTCGTAAAATAACATTGGTGCTATTAAGATAAGTGTTAATCAAATCGGTGCTGTTCGTGGAATACTTCGTATGATCTGTTTACAAAGCTTTTGATAAAAAGGATTATGATACGCTTATAGTATTTTTCAAACTTTCGCGATCACTATACATAATTACTGGTTTAATTATATTAAATATTAAAAAAGGTACGATAAATACCCGTTCAAATCAGTGAATAAATATACTTGTAGATGCTACTTTAGACCTCTGGTTAAAATCAATGGGCTCGTATTTCGCCCAGATCCTGGTCACTGATCCTCTGGTCACCAATGTAGTTTAACATTAAACACGATAACCTGAAAAAAACCACTAATCAACAAAGCAACCCTTATCCATTGCACACCTAGGGATCTACTAATTAAAAGTATAAATTGTATACCATAGCGTTATGTTGTTTTCGCGTGTTCAGACCATACTACTGGCTTTAATATTGCTCGTAAATGTAGAACTGGTTCCCTCAGTTCCCCCATTAACACGTAGTATGTAAACAAATATGGTAATAGGTTATAAAAGTCGATGGATTTTAAATTAATTAATAACAAGACTAGCTGACCAGCTCGCAACTTCGTCAACTCCAAGCAGCTACATTTTGTACAATACTTCCAAGCCAAACTACATATATTGTTTTTTATTGATGGCAAAGCACTGCCGTAGACCAGAGGATTAGCCAGCTGATGTGGCGATGGACGGGGCACATAGTTCGAAGAACTGACGACGGTCGTTGATGCAGTAAGGTTCTCACCTGAAGACTACTAGATGGAAAGAAAGTTAGAGACAGGAGTTAGTCTCAAAATCCATCTTAGGAATTACCCTCAATGATTACCCTTAATGGATTAAAGAAGACCAGTATCGGCCTATAAATAAATAAATATTGCTGGACATTTCACACAGCGCTATCTAGCCCCAAACTAAGCAGAGCTTGTACTATTGGAACCAGATAACAGATAGAATACTTCTTATATACTTTTTTTTTTTGTAAATACATACTTGTAATATATAGAAAATCATCCAGAACCGGAACGAATATCTGTAGATCATGCAAACATTTGTTCCGCGGCGAGAATCGAACCCGCTACCTTCTGCATCTCAGCCGGCTATTCGCCCACTGCACCATGGAGGTCGTCACAACGCTAACCTTTAGGAACGAATAAGCAGAGAAAAAATCAGGATACGGTAAAAAATATTTCTCCCTTCAGAGCTCTTGCTATCAAAAGCTTTCAAATTATACAACAACCCATTTCAATTAATCCGACCTCGATAGCTTCCGTTAGTCTATCAAAAGTTAGCTATCGGGGGTTTCAATCAGACCAATACAAGGGGTGCGGATATACCACACCTTTCTAACCACGGCACACCTTTCGACTATTTACGCTCATAGAGGTCATGTTGGGGAAATTAGATATGAATGGCTTTGAGCTGTTTTCCTTATTCTTTGTTTATCTTCTTAAAATTCAGTATTTAATAAAATCACAAATCATTTTGAATATTAATTTTTACATCTTAATAAGATGAGCATTCTTCTTAATAAAGGAATTATAAGAAGGGTCTTTTTTTATCTTCTTAAAATTCAGTATTTAATAAAATCACAAATCATTTTAAATATTAATTTTTACAGCTTAATAAGACGAGCATTCTTCTTAATAAAGCAATTATAAGAAGGTTCTTTTTTTATCTTCTTAAAATTCAGTATTTAATAAAATCACAAATCATTTTAAATATTAATTTTTACAGCTTAATAAGACGAGCATTCTTCTTAATAAAGGAATTATAAGAAGGTTCTTTTTTATCTTCTTAAAATTCAGTATTTAATTAAATCACAAATCATTTTAAATATTAATTTTTACATCTTAATAAGATGAGCATTCTTCTTAATAAAGGAATTATAAGAAGGGTCTTTTTTATCTTCTTAAAATTCAGTATTTAATAAAATCACAAATCATTTTAAATATTAATTTTTACAGCTTAATAAGACGAGCATTCTTCTTAATAAAGCAATTATAAGAATTCTTAAAATTCAGTATTTAATAAAATCACAAATCATTTTAAATATTAATTTTTACAGCTTAATAAGACGAGCATTCTTCTTAATAAAGGAATTATAAGAAGGTTCTTTTTTATCTTCTTAAAATTCAGTATTTAATAAAATCACAAATCATTTTAAATATTAATTTTTACATCTTAATAAGATGAGCATTCTTCTTAATAAAGGAATTATAAGAAGGGTCTTTTTTTATCTTCTTAAAATTCAGTATTTATAAAATCACAAATCATTTTAAATATTAATTTTTACAGCTTAATAAGACGAGCATTCTTCTTAATAAAGCAATTATAAGAAGGTTCTTTTTTTATCTTCTTAAAATTTAGTATTTAATAAAATCACAAATCATTTTAAATATTAATTTTTACAGCTTAATAAGACGAGCATTCTTCTTAATAAAGGAATTATAAGAAGGTTCTTTTTTATCTTCTTAAAATTCAGTATTTAATTAAATCACAAATCATTTCAAATATTAATTTTTACAGCTTAATAAGACGAGCATTCTTCTTAATAAAGCAATTATAAGAAGGTTCTTTTTTTTTCTGGGAAAAGTCTACATTTGAATGAGCAACGAATATTATGTGAAGTGAGGGTAATGAAGGGTAGAGTGAACAAACTCTGTTTTAGCTTATAATGCGTTTTAAGTGGTTTACTGGCGAGGGAGCGAAGGACGAACGCTTTATGAGAGAACAAAGCGAGCTAAGCAATAAAGTGCTGTTAATGCATATGCTTTGATGATGAGCGAAACGAGTTATGATGATTATTATAATAGTTTTGAAAGAGGAGAGGGCCAGTGGCACAGTTGTTGTCACAACTTTTTTTGAAGGGAAATATAGTAGGCTCAATAACCTTCTAGCTGTAATGTTTACCCGACTGTGCGGAAGGAGGGTAATATTTTTAAACATTATATAAGAGTTAGAGTTTCTTGTGAAAGGGCTCGCGCGGAGAAGTAGCACACCTATTTCTGCTGCCAACCGAAACACAGGATAGCTGTTTCGGTTTCCAAAGTGCGTGACGTATAAGACAGTTCTTTGTTACAGGCGATGGTTACCACTTAACATCAGGTGGGCCTTATGCTTGCTCCATCATCAAGACTTCGAGAAATCAAGATTTAGAATCGTTTTAAAGCGATAAGACCGCCTATTGTACTATTTGCTTTGTGTCTCTATTTTGTGTGTTTGTTATGTTATACAACAATGTGTTTTCATTCATTCATTCAAGACGTATAAAAAAAACTAAAGAATTTTTTGTTTGACTTTTCCAGCCGCGCGAACGAGGCCGAATGCGGTTCCACATGCTGCAGAACGTTCAGATGGCGCTGGACTTCCTCCGGTACAAGAAGATCAAGTTGGTCAACATCCGTGCGGAGGATATAGTGGATGGCAACCCTAAGCTGACGTTAGGACTCATATGGACCATCATCCTGCACTTCCAGGTTAGTTTAGATAATAAGAAACATAGTACTTCTATGATACGAAGGCTTTTACGTTTATTGAATTTCTTCCAGGTTTTTAAGTACGTTTTATTAACTTCTACCGTCGACGCCGTGTCAATAGTTTACAAATTAAATTAAAAGTACATATTAAGATAATAAGGAAAAACTGTGTTTGATAAATAAAATCGCGATCAGGCACGCACACATAGAAATGCGCGTACGAGGATTTCGGTGGTATCGGCGATATCGGTTGAACTTCCGACCGACTTGATCCGAATATTAAACCGTCAATTAAAACTTACAGCCTTTATGTACAACAATAACGTAGTTATTCTTAAAGTAAAAAATACTAGCTGCGCCGTGTTTTTATCAACTAAAATATAGGCCATTTCACTCTGGCGGGGAATAGAGATAGTGTAGCTTTGTCACGGAGGACACTATCGATAGTGTCATTTCCTATGGCACTACTGGTTGAGCCAAGCAGTTATGTCATGAGGAATAAACGTAGCTTTCTATCAAGGAAATAATTTTCAGAATCCGTTCAGAAGTTTCCGAGATTACCACTCTACAAACATACGAACTTACAAACAACAAACCTCTTTATAAATTAGTATAGGTATCATCATCATCCACAGCCCCACTTCACCCACTGCTGGGTATAGGCCTCCTCAAGTTTGTGCCATCCACCAATAGGTATTAGGTACTAGCGGCCCGTCCTGCGGCCTTATTTTATTATCTAAGCCAAATTGTTGTCGTGTCGCTATCGCTAGTCAGACCATCCCTTTCGCACGTGAGGTACGTACTGTACGTGTGAAAGGGATGGCCTGACTAGCGATAGCGACACGAAAGCAATTTGGCTTAGGTAATAAGGCTACGTAAAGGTGGACATTTATTTTTTAAACATTTGCTATTTTTTACACCTTGGGTTACATTACTGAAGTTTTAGTAGAGATACCCAATTTTTTCTAGTAATAAATATAGCTTATGTTACTCAAGGATAATGTAGCATTCTAATGGGGAAGTAATGTTTAAAATCGGACTCGTAGTTTTTGAGTATATTCGTTAAAACACAAAAATATACAAATCTTTCCACTTAAAATATTATTAGTTTAGAAATATTTATTAATCTCAGATACCAATTATTATAAAACTTGATTGTTTGAACTTATACCCGTTCTTTTCTTTGTGCAAATCAAATCTGTTAATTCTAGATTTTGATCTAAACTTTATAATTGGATCTAGTCTAGTTCTCTTGACTATTTAAACCTTTTTCTCTCTAGAATTATCATCGTGAAATTTATTTGTACAAAATTATCATTAAAAATCTTTTCAAAGTCACCTTTATATTATACTTGCACGAACGTAGGTACTTTATTAGAAGTTCTTGGAAGAGATATTTTGTACTCACTGAACTGCTCGCAACTTCGTCAGCAATAGTCTTCGACTTGATTTACTAATATTGAGGTTACGTACTGTAAACTATTACTTAATGAAATAAAATATAGCCTATAGAACTCGGGGAGAGTAAAGCTCTCTATCAGTGAAAAAAAAATCTAAATCAGTAATAGTTTTCTTATTAATATACACTGCCGGCCAAAAGTTTGAGACCACTGTAAAAATCTTTGTCACCAACAAAATATTTCAAAGTACACATATGATAATGAGCTAATTTGAACACCTGCGTATTCTATTATTATTAAAGAATTTCTAAGAGTCATTATTTATGTTGTTGTTTAAGTTATCATCCTAAAAAGGTCTATTGTTTCAAAACATCAATGAGCGCCGCGCAAGGACCAGGTGGTAGAGTCATTGTAATATTTTTATGATCTGCTCATTACTTATTGTTTTGGGTTTGTTTCGCGTTAACCGATATCAGGGATTATGTTAGCTTCCTAAAACATATTTAGTACCTAAGTTTTTATGGAGTAAATTATTTTCTACCTTATTAGTCTGAGCTCGTCGTTGTTACAGTGAAGACATCTTAAAATGGGAAAAGTTCGCGAAATTAGCAGTGAAACTCGCTCTGCCATAGTTGTTTTATACGGCGAAGGCAGATCTGAACGTGCGATTGCCTCTCAACTTAAGTTGTCGAAGACTTGTGTTCATAACACAATAACCCGATACAAGGAGACTGGCAGTAATCAAGATCGTTCGCGTTCGGGAAGGCCGAGAACTACCACTTCTCGCGAGGATCACTTCATCGTCACTACCAGCAAGCGGAATAGACGCCTAACAGCACCAGAAATCCGCGTAGAAGTGAACAAATCCCGATCAGAACCTGTATCATTGACTACAGTAAAAAGACGTTTGAGAGATGCTAAGTTATTTGGTCGCGTCGCCGTTCGAAAACCACTACTAAGGCCACAAAACAAAAAGAAACGGATGCAGTGGGCCCTTACCCATCGAGACTGGACTGAAGAAGACTTTAAACAAGTTCTTTGGTCAGATGAATCCAAATTTGAAATATTTGGTTCAAAACGACGAATTTTTGTTCGACGTAACGTCGAGGAAAAGATGATGCCAGACTGTGTGGTGCCAACAGTCAAGCATGGTGGTGGTTCCATTATGGTCTGGGGATGCTTCTCGGGCCATGGAACCGGAGATTTGGTACGAGTCGAAGGAATCATGAAAAAGGAGCAATATAAACGAATACTACAGCAAAATGCCATTCCGTCTGGTTCAAGAATAATTGGAGATGGATTTTTTTTTCCAACAAGATAATGACCCAAAACATAGTTCAAAATTATGCAGGGGTTATTTAGAACACAAAGAAACAGAAGGGGTTTTAAAAAACATGGTGTGGCCCCCTCAGAGTCCGGATCTCAACCCGATTGAGCTTTTGTGGGAAGAGCTTGATAGAAATGTGCGCAGTTGTTGTCCCACTTCGCAAGAAGACATGTGGAAGGCTTTACAAGAAAGCTGGAACAATATATCACAAGATACAATCGACAAATTGATTGCTCGTATGCCAAGAATAGTGAAAGTAGTAATAAAATGCAAGGGAGGGTTTTTCGACGAAAAATCTGTATAAAATATGAGCGACATTTTTAAAGTAAATGGTTGATTTTTCTTGATTTTTTTGTTTTCTTCATAATGTATGTGTATTAGGAAATAAGTATTTTAATTCATAATTAAACCTCTTGCTTTGTATTTTGAGTTTTATTTCATTTTCCTACTTTGATGTAGGTGGTCTCAAACTTTTGGCCGGCAGTGTAGATTTATAAATACCTCATCTTTTCAGCTTCTAAGAAGACCAAAGTATCAATTTCATCTCTTATTAATTCCACAGACAAGCAAAAAAGCAGTCTACATCGCTTGATAGATTTATATGCAATGATAGACACGTCCTTGGCCGTTTTCAAAGTAATCCAATTTAGTTCCTTACGGTTATCGGCTTAAGGTTGCATAAGTTGTGGTTCATTTTCCTTGTTGAAATCTACAGATATTTTAGCTCGGCGTATTCTCACCTTTAGAACTTTTTAAATTTTCGCGAACTATACTCATGTTTTTAAGCAGTCTCTCAGTGACCGCGGCCGATGTAACTTGGCCGAAACGTCGAGGTTAGTCAAAATTATAATTTTGATATAAATCTGTTCTCACCTTTACTTTTAGTCTCAGATAATATTACTTAAAACATGCCCAGGGTTTTGTATGCCCCAAACAGAGGGGTGTTATTTTGACGCTTATGTAAGTCTATGTGTTTGTTTGTTTGTGGCATCGTAGCTCCAAACGGATGGACGTCATAGAGCCTCCCCCGTAGATTTCTAGAGCGATCCTGTGCGGCCTGCACCTAACCCCGTCCGACGGTTCACAACAGCCTTTGTCTAGGGGGAAATTCACGTAATACAATTTTAAAAACTTAACAAAAGTTGCCTTAAACTCGAGATTTGCCAACGTGCGATGGAACGCAGCATTCTCGGATTCAAGCGTATTGACCGCATACGCAACACCGAGCTGCGCTCGCGAACTCAAATCGTAGATGTAGCTAAGAAAGCCGCCAAACTGAAGTGGGACTGGGCTGGTCATTTATGCCGTATGTCGGGTGATCAGTGGGCTAAGCTCACCACTGAGTGGAACCCCGACACAGCCCGAAGACATCGTGGCAGACCAAAGAAGAGATGGAGGGATGAGCACACTAATTTCCGAGCAGACTGGACCACCTCAGCGCTTGAAAGAAGTGTCTGGAAAGAATGGGGGGAGCCCTTTGCCCAGCAGTGGGGTGCATTGGGCTGATAATAATACGCATGTCAGTCAACTCATACCATTGTATTGTCAGTTACGTGAATACCGTTTATGACATTTAACATAACGAGACTAGATCGATACTCGAACTTTACTGTTTTACGTTACGGGAATTGGCTCCCAGGTCGTCTTTCCATCTAGTCTCCGCTCTAGAACCTTTCCGCCCCAACGGCTGTCAGCTCTTTGCTACGTGACCCGCCCGCTGCCACTTCAGCTTGCTAATACTCTTGGCTATGTAGGAGTTATTTACGATGTATTAATAGTTTTATTAGTTACCTTACGTTATTAAAACTGGATATGAACTTATTAAATTAGCTATAACTTAACCTATCATGGTTAAGGTCACTCTAAGTTGATGTTTCCTACACCTACTATCATTAATTAGTCTGTCTATATATATAAAAATCAATGCCGTGCGTTAGTCTGGTAAAAACTCGAAAATGGCTCGACCAATTTGTATATTTATTTTGTTTGTAATCTTCAGGAAAAGGTTTTGGTGAACATGTGTAAAAAAGTGTGCTATAGTTGCCCGCATCGTTTTAAAATTGATTAATCGATTGAAAATACTTTATTTCACTTATAAAAACACAGGCAAACTAAGACGAACTTAATGCTAAAGAGCACTCTCTTCCAGATAACCTTTGTGTATAATGGATAAAAGTCCTGGAAAAAAGTGGCACTCCGGGAGTGCCGACAGAAGTGAAAACTTGAACAATTACGAGATAATTATATACAGATGTGTCGGTAACGGTAACAGTGTTGCGAGTTCAATGGTTTTTTCCCATCTCTATAAAACTAGTGTGTTTTAGACCACACAACTGAAGTAAAACTTCTTTTTCAAAATATTAATTTATAAAATTGTTCAATTACAAAATTGACCGTCTGTAAGTCGATCAGTCTATCTTCATTCTGGACAGACGCAACTCGCACTCGCACATTAACGTTTATAAATATACGAAACGTAACTCTCTCTCTTTCTATCTTCACTAACTTATATCTCCCTCTCAACTTCCGTTCGCACTTTTCGTAACGCATACGTTCGTACGCGCCTAAAGAAGTTTTCACTTCATATACAGAGGTGTCAGTAACAGTGTCGCGAGTTTTCACTTCAAAAATTGCTTTATTCGGGGGTTTTGTATGAACTCAATACCTAGTCTTTATCTTATTTTTAAATCCGTGCAATACAAACAAACGAACCGTAAATACAAACGTGTATTGTAACCTGGCCTGAATACACGATTTCTGTGTCACGGACTATGCTCTATAAGGATATTTTTGATCTTGCTTCATGTTGACCTCCGTGGCGCAATGGGCGAATAGCTGGCTGAGACGCAGGCGGGTTCGATTTCCACCTAGGAATAATTGTTTGCATGATCTGACAACCTTAGTTAAACTAGCTTTCTATTCAACACCGAATCAGAATCGGTACATTCGCTTGGAAACTACGATGCCACAGACAGACACTCAGGGACATAGGCGTAAACTTATAACAACCCTTTTGCGTCAGGAGTTGAAAAGTAAGAAGACTGCAGTCTTTTACTTCTTCTTTCGTGTCAATGGCTGTTTGATATTTTAATTTTATTAGCCTAATAGAATGTTAGATAGATGTGTGGGGTAACGAGAATGGGTATATTAGAGGAAGCTTAAAAGTAGCGTCAGTGATAGAAAAGTTGAGTAGTAAAAGGCTAGCGTGGTATGGGCATATCACGCGGAGGGACGAAAATCATGTGACTAAAAGAGTGTTAGATATGAGTGTGGATGGATATAGAAGTAGAGGAAGGTCGAAGACTGTGTGAAGAATGATATGGGTAAGAAAGAAGTGAGAACGGAGCTGACGGCTGATAGAGAGGTATGGAAGAAAAATACATGTTGTGCCGACCCCACGGGTCGTGGGAAAAGGGCAGGAAGAAGAAGATTAGCCCAACAATGAAGAACTTCCACATCCCTCTTTGTTACCTGGTACAAGTCCGTATGCAGGTGTTTGGGCAGAGAGGACATGAGAGCATATGGGCCATTGTTTGTAAAGAGGCCACGCATTGGAGGCCCTGCTCCGGGATGCGTAGCTTGGCTAGATTGTCCCGGCAGCGGCTTACTTGAGTTCGTAACCAGTTTAGGGACTTCCAAATATGACCACTTCTTGTAGTCTTTTACTGAAAACAAAGCTGCCATTGCTGCTGCTGAATTTGAAACGACCCAAATATCATGTCCGGTCGTTTACAAGTCTTGTATAATTCAAGATGCAGCCTTGTAGAGTATAAAATATTAGCGAAAGTGAATTCAGTTGGCAGCCGAACAATACATTACATCATGTACATCATTGAATGAGTCATGCAGGTTACTTGAATTGCAAATTCTATAGAACAACGCTCTTTATTCAGTTAATGCGACTAAAATTGTGACCTTCACTTGAATAAGATATTTTCTTGTTCATCTCAGGGTTGTCAAGTGAAGTTCTTTCTAGACGTGCTTCATCTTCGACAACACCTACTACGTTTTTCTTGAAAATATATGTAAGTATTTACTTAAACTAAAACTAGCTGAATAGCTCGCGGCTTCGCACGCGTGGTTTTTAAATAAAAACATTACCCTCCTTCAGCGCCGTCCGGTAAAAAGTAGCCTATGTGTAACGTGACCATTTTTTTTTGTCAGAGCGGGACGCTTGCGGAATTGAACATTAACAACAATTTAACTTATTTTACTAGGTATTTATTATGAAAGAAAATGAAAAACTATATATTAGGTATATTAATATGAAATTTTAACATTACATTGCGGTTGAAGACGCATCTGTTTTGTATTTGTCGGTGGAGCAAATTCGTTTTAAAATGTAGGGTCTAGTTTATAAGTAGGAATAGATCTTATCACATGATATGTCGATGTTAGTCTTTGTAATTAAAATGGCTTACAGAACTGGGACACTTGGTCCCATTGTAAAAGCGGGACAACGGGACAGACAGCCTGAAAGCGGGACTGTCCCGCCCAAAGCGGGACGAATGGTCACGTTACCTATGTGTCAAACCTGGTCATAATATATCTGTATACCAGATTTCATCCAGAGTGGTTCAGTCGTTTAGTCGTTAAAACGCAACAAAAAGACAGGCAGAGAGATAGATTTACTTTCCAATTTATAATATTAGCATGGGATAGAGAAACATCCAGACAAACACACAAATATCTGTAGAACATGTAAATATTTATTCGGAATTTGGGAATTGAAACCGCAACTTCCTGCGTCTTCTTTTTCTCATGCGTTCTACTATTTACTACTTTGGCACCGAGCTCTATTTGTGTATCTTAATTTGATAGATATAAAAGGCCTAAGTTTTTTTTATTATACCAAATAGTATTATAATATTTATCTTCTCTGTCGACAAATGTTAAATAAAACCAGGATGTTTTTGTAACAATTAGACATGCTCTTTGACAATGCTACAAAATGTCAAGTGCTTACGTCATAATTGACATCTTGACAGAGGGTTACGAGTACATCGAGTATGAATGTAGTTCGCTTTCTCGCATGCATTTTGCAATCTACTGAGATAAGTTAAAGAATATGAATAGCTTAGTTGTTTTTTTATTGTTGCTTTTAGGGTTCCGGTACAAAAAATTGAACATTTATGGTGCGACTTTGTCCGTCCGTCTGTCACATACAGCTGATTGTCTAAGCGACTACCTAAGCTTCTTAGACCTCTCTTCTCAGATCTTCGTGATTCATCTTAGACCACATCAACGCTTACCTACCATCAGGTGAGATTGCGGTCAAACGAACATCAATCCAATTAAAAAAAACCCGAGGCTGTTGACATATAATTTGGAATAGTTATAAATTATACTTACCTCTACGTACGTACTGAAAGTAAAAAAAAAATTGATTGTCTCTAAAGTCGGTTAACGGACGATAATTTTACGTGATAACGAGTGAAAGAGAGATAGATGCGTCACAAGCCGAACGCTTAGGCCGATCGTGCCTCTCTATCGCTTCTTCCGCGCTCTCGCTTGCACGCTCGGCTCAGGCGGAACGTGACACATTTTCGTGCGTGCAGCGGCCGTTCGTCGATTTATAAGA
Organism: Philereme vetulata; assembly: GCA_918857605.2. Lineage (NCBI taxonomy): Eukaryota > Metazoa > Arthropoda > Insecta > Lepidoptera > Geometridae > Philereme > Philereme vetulata. Next base: position 4,426,686 of record OU975422.1, on the reverse strand, counting down.
CTTTATCACGTCAAAAGCAAATACATTTTCGTTTTGATAGCCAAAATCAGGAATCAAAATTACAAAATCAAGTGGGGCACAAAAGCTCAGTTTACACATTTCAAATTTTATTTTTCTGAAGTTTGCAAATCAAACAAAACAAACAATACATTTTCGTTTTGATAGCCAAAGGGGCCAAAATATAAGGAATCAAAATTACAAAATCAAATGGGATACAAAAGCTCAGTTTACACATTTCAAATTTTGTTTTTCCGAAGTTTGCAAATCAAACAAAACAAACAATACATTTTCGTTTTGATAGCCAAAGGGGCCAAAATATAAGGAATCATAATTACAAAATCAAATGGGATACAAAAGCTCAGTTTATACATTTCAAATTTTGTTTTTCCGAATTTTGCAAAGCGAGTTTGCAAAGTTTGCTAAATGTAATCTAATCTAAATTAAATTAATATGATTAATAGACATGCAAATGTTACAGGAAAAATAAAACGAAGTCTCTAACTAGAATAACTTGTAATAAATTTGGTAGATTAACAGAAATGTAGGTAGGTAAGGTACGGAACGCTCGGCGCTAGAATCTCACTCGTACCGTACATAACTGGTCTTCTTATCTTATTCCACTTTTCCACATAAGGCAGTTATTGCAAAATACAGAGTTGCAAAAAGTTTACAAATAATATTTAATAACTTCATTACTTTATCCCAACAAGGACAAAAAGCATTGCAAGTGACGATAACCCACTGACACTGACCTACACTTATTTATAAAATTATACATGATGCTTCCCAATATCTATAATATTCTACTAATATTAATAAAGAGATACATTCAGTTTGTTTTATACTACGTGTTTTGTTATGTACGACATTAAATGAAAACACGGGTAGGGATAATGGCTAGTAATGTTGTAAAATAGGTTTTTATCAAATTAAACCATAGAAAATTTTAAGTTTCAAATAACCTTAATAAGTCCTAAAATATTAATGAATGAAATAGGTAAACAAATCATATTCATTCCTCATGTAAGTGAAGAACCTGTTATACTGACTAAGCGGCATCGTCTCAAAGGCGCCGCCGATTTACGTTAAAAATTGTTTATCGGAAATGTATCGATTACTGGATAAATAATCAAGCTTAAACTTAAACTCACTAAAATCATTTAATACGATTCCGGATGTGTGTTTTAAATTAATGTCGTAACATCGTCCCAGTAAATAAAACACTCTGTATACCTAAATACACAAATATTTTATTAATACATAAATAATATGACGTGTGGGTGGACTCTTAGGGCACCACACTTACTGGCAGCCCTTATATGGAGTGGCGCCCATGATACAGGATGTCTAGAAAAGACTTATGCCTAGTTTTTCTAAATAAGTTAATCGTGATTGAACCAGAAAAAAATCTCATTATAAGTAGTTGGATAAATCACATTATAGCTAGGTAAAACTCGCGGCTTCACCTGTGTTTTCAGTATCCAAATCATATCATCATCAGATCGGTCTTAGGACGTCCCGTGCTGAAAAGTTCACGGAATAGACTTCCAGAGCGATATTATTGCAGCTCGCACCCAACGGCTCCAAGCAACCTTTACTAGGTCGTCTTTCTATCTACTCTTTCCAGCTCTTTCCAGTGCGTACTCATGTCTACTACAAGCAAAACTTAAATACAACAATCATCAAAATAAGTTAAGTCGTCAAATACCTAAAATAATGAATGAAAACACTTTATTGTACACTTAAATAAATAAAAAACAAACAAAATAGAAGACACAAAGCACATAGTACAATGGGCGGTCTTATCGCTTTAAAGCGATTTCTTCCAGACAACCTTTGGATGGAGAGGATTTAGTAATGTCAAATATATGGTCGGGGGTGCACATAAGATATGGATGAAGGGAGTGCAACTAATGCCTAATTAAAATACAAATAGATATAACTAAATTATTAAATTGCATGTCTAAATATAATATATAAAATTATGATATATGTATAATACATACATTAGTTAAAAACAATAAATATATGTACATTAATTTATGTGCGATACTATACCGTTTCTGATAGATATAAGCTTTTTACCATAGATTTAAATATAGCTGAGGATGAGGCTAAGAATAAATAAATAATGTTGTCCTGTCCATCCAAAGGCTGCCTAGAAGCGATTGCTTTTAGCGATAAGGTCATTGTTGTTTAAAAAGTTTATTTTCTTTCGTTTGTTTATTTTTAATGGGTGTGTCTAATCTAATCGAAACTATTTTGCCGTTCTCTTTGTAACAATTTAATCTCATTTTCGTATGAAATATATATTTCCATCAACCTGTATATGTGTATTGTTATGACTCTCGCTCCTTAGGGTGATGTCATTTTAAATAATAATCATTGAGTATACACTTCATATGTACTTACCTACCTACTTTTTAATAAAAAGGTACTAAACTAACGTATTTGTTTACGACTACTTACTTACCCACTTATACATAGTTGCAGAGATCTTGTGATGTTCTATAAGTGAAACTAGCGGCGTCGCCATGATTTCGCACGGATTTTTATCTACATAAAATAGCCTCCGGGATAGTGTAGCTTTCTATCAGTGAAATAACTTTCAGTAGTTTTTAGGGTTCCGTACCCAAAGGGTAAAACGGCACCCTATTACTGAGGCTCCGCTGTCTGTCTGTCTGTCCGTCTGTCACCAGGCGGTATCTCATGAACTGTGATAGTTAGACAGTTGAAATTTTCACTGATGATGTATTTTTGTTGCCGCTATAACAACAAATACTAAAATCAGAATAAAATAAATAATTAAACGGGGCTCCCATACAACAAACGTGATTTTTTGCTCGTTTTAGCTCGATATTGATAACGGAAACAGGTAGACGCTTGAAATGTTCACAGAATATTTAGTTATATATTCACTTTAAAAATAAATAAATAAATTAAATTAAAACAAAAGGGGCTCCCATACAACAAACGTGATTTTTTTGAAGTTTTTATAGATAATGGTACGGAACCCATCGTGCGCGAGTCTGACTCGCGCTTGACCGGTTTATTTAAGATTTACTTTACAAACTTATAATCAACTAGCTGACTTATATTAATGTGGATGAATGGATAAATCATGCCTATAAATTAACTACGTAATAAAGCAAAAATAAACTTTCTCATTGTGAGCGCAGCGCGATAGCCCTATTCTCGTACGCACGAGAAAAATGTCGCACGTGAGAGTTTTCAATCTCTATAATTGCATGTTGGATGTAAAGTACTTGGCGGGCGCGAGACTTTTCATCACACTAATATTATAAATACGAAAGTTTGGATGTTTGTTTGTTACTCAATCACGTCGAAACGGCTAAACCGATTTCAATGCAATTTGGTATGTACATAGATTATAACTTGGATTAACCGTACTATATTAACACATTATGCCACTTTTTATCCCATAAATCTGTTCCCATGAGATAAAAATGGGATGTCAGTTTCTATAAGTATGTATTGCGAGTCGGACTCGCGCACGAAGGGTTCCGTACCATTATCTATAAAAACGGCAAAAAAATCACGTTTGTTGTATGGGAGCCCCCCTTAAATATTTATTTTATTCTGTTTTTAGTTATTGTTGTTATAGCGGCAACAGAAACACATAATCCGTGAAAATTTCAACTGTCTAACTATCAGGGTTCATGAGAAACAGCCTGGTGACAGACGGACAGACAGACAGACAGCGGAGCCTCAGTATAGGGTGTCGTTTTACCCTTTAAGTTCCGAACCCTAAAAAAACACGTACTTACAAAATAATAAGGCTTTAAAAACTAGTGTTACTTCGTTTTACACCGCATCATGTAAAATAAATAGAAATATAATCAATTCCGTGTACTGGGTAAATGGAAAAACATACAGTAATACGACATTTAATTTATTTCGCGGTATAGACTCAGGCAGGCTGAAATAATGTTGTTCTCGTAATAACCAAGCCACATGCGACGTTTAACTGACGTCTTCAGTTCAGAATAGGGTTCCAGAGTTTAGGCAGGCCGCCTGAAATAATGGTGTTGTCACATTCGTATTAATAAAGTCACATGCGACGTTTAACTGACGTCTTCAGTTCAGAATAGGGTTCCAGATTTTAGGCAGGCCGCCTGAAATAATGGTGTTGTCACATTCGTAATAACCAAGTCACATGCGACGTTTAACTGACGTCTTCGTTTCAACATAGGGTTCCAGAGTTTAGGCAGGCCGCTTGAAATAATGATGTTGTATTCATTCGTAACAACCAAGTCACATGCGACGTTTAACTGACGTCTTCGTTTCAACATAGGGTTCCAGAGTTTAGGCAGGCCGCTTGAAATAATGATGTTGTATTCATTCGTAACAACCAAGTCACATGCGACGTTTAACTGACGTCTTCAGATCAGAATAGGGTTCCAGATTTTAGGCAGGCCGCCTGAAATAATGGTGTTGTCACATTCGTAACAACCAAGTCTAATGCGACATTTATCTGCGTCTTCAGAATAGAGCCCCAGGATACAGGCACTGGCTGGACTGGTATATTGAAAGTGACCACACCCGTCTGGGCTCATTAATGAAGTGTCGCAAGTGATACCAACTTAAAAGGGCTAAATAAAACGATATAGTTGTAATTGTTTGCCTGCTATTATTATTATTATTTTATTTGTATTTGTTTCATGGTGTGCAATAAAGAATTATCTAATCTAATCAATTTCTGTAATTGCCCTCAACTTATTCTAAAGTCTGTATATTTTGTTGTTTGTGAGTTTGTAGGGGATAATCTCGATCTCTAAGGAATCAATTCTGAAGATTATATTACTAATAGAAGATGCACTATCCCTGAGTGATATAGACTATTTTTTTTTTATTAAATATTTTTGATAAAAATTCCAGCGAGGACGGGGTGAGTTTGTTACATTTTCACGACTGAACGGTTTGACCGATCTTGGATTGAGACATAATTTTTGTTTGACAAACCACGCGTGCGAAAACACGAGCGGAAGTAAGTACACAAAAGACAAACAAACAAGGATATAAACTACTCTTCGCTTCTAAGCTTATAAATGGAATTCACTTCTCAATTACCGTAAAAGAAACGTTAGAATGTAGGTAGTTACCTTGTAGTAGACTAAGGGTGACTTGCGCAACAATGCCTAGACGTATTTAGTGGCTAAATATGATTTAAGAAGTTGTAACATGCAGTAAAATTGACGTTTCAAATCCTTGTGATTTTAATGAATAAACACATTTTGTTTTAATTTTTGTTAAATCATACAAATTCGACAAATTTGAACACGTTTAGTCGTTAAATTTGCTTAAAGCCCTTGCACAACGATTCCATAACGTATTTAGCGACTAAACATGTTTAAATTTGACGTATATGTATGATTTGACAACTCTAATTTAGACACTAAATATGAAGCATTGTTAAATACACACATAGTCTCATTTTATGGTTATATTCTTGCCATTTACACATTTTGAATAATACCTAATCGTCATTTTATACTTTGAAACATTATGTTATCTAAACTTCATAATTAATTTAAAACTTTATTAAAAAAGAACTACTTTAATGGGTCAACATTTATTTTTATTTTCTTATTTTAATATATTTTATTTAATAATTTTTTGGGTCTTTTTCCTTATATTTTCACAAGAACTAGTCATTATTGTGTCAAGATCAAGACAAGAGTGAATGATTTTTTGTTAATCATTCACTCAACCACGTTCACTAATCTTATTCCGATCGGTAATTACAGGTTCTGAGTATCTGTATTTCAGTAATTTTTAGTAGAGTTTCAGTATAGCCCGTGGTCACAAAGAGTTAAAAACCCGGAACTAAGTAGGTATTTGGAGAGCGTGGAGGCTTCACAGTTACCCAGGTCGGGGGTCAACGGCCGGTGCCTTTGTCGGCATAACATTGCTTATTGCTTACCGGGTTATGATGATCAGATGCTGAGAAAACTAATACAAATGCAAAGCAAGGTAAATGAGCTCACTTCAAGCATGGCAGATCATCTCCAATATCTTATTTGTGAGGAACAAATGTTAACAATTAACAGTTCTCTTTTTTGTCGTAATTGTCGCATACTCGTTACTCAATTGTTATATAAAATATTGTACCTATTTAAGATTGATTTTAACCGTCATACATTACATGTGGTTCATAAAAAGTTAACCAAAAAATTTTGCGAAAAGTAGATACCAAATTGTTCGAATTAGTTAAAAAAGTACGAAATTCTATGAAATAAAATCAATAGCTGAATACGTGTATCGGTATTATTATTAGGTATCAAATGAAATAAAGATAACAATTGATTCACTCAGATCAATTGATTCCTAATCGATTGATTTAATCAATTTATGTGTTAACTTGCAAATGGACAAGCTTTTGGCATGTGAATTGATAAAATTAAACGTAGCCTTACTTTTGAATACAGAAAAGTTATTAACATACTCCGTCTAGCAGCGCCATCTATGGGCGAGTAGCAAAACTACAAATATTTTTTTGTGATTTGTTCTTTAACGCTCAAATACTGAAAACTGAAACTAAACAAAACATGAAATACCTGTAACATAATTATTTATTTTGAACTCTTAAAAAAATTAAACTTGTTTCTTTCTCACAATGCACAAATCTGCACAATGCAATGGTCTCATTCCAAAAGGAGTGGTATCAAAACGGTTACAAAAATGACTATTAATGTACATTACCTCATCTACAGATGGTCAATTGCAACTGGTTAAATGAATCACTTTCGAATCGGTTAATCAATGACGTCATCGTGAGTCACTCCGAGAGGTCTGCAGCCCTGTATCCATATGAGGAGAACATTGTTGCACAGATTTATGAAGATCGATCTTGCCCCTCATTTGCAAACGCTGGGAAAAGATATTGTTTTGTTCGGGGTCAGAAATAACTTTCGAGTAGCATGTTCACCAACTGAGGTAACTGTTGAATATTGTAAATAATTTCATCTCATAGTTTAATTTTTCTGTAATAGAACGCTTATTGAAATTGCATGCATTAAACGCTAATTATGAGCGAAACTGTATCACTAACCACCTGGTACTATAGTTATTGATTAAAACGGGTATTTATCGCGTATATGCCTTTTTTATTTGTTATCCCGACGTTTCGGCTGTGTTGCAACAGTCGTGGTCTCGGGTTGACTCACTCGTCACAGCCAACCCGAGACCACGACTGTTTCGAGTACTAAATTGTTGAGTAACAAATAAATATACTTATTTAAAGTAGAGTGTATACGCACCTCCTTTTTTGTTGAGTATAAGAAAGAGTAAAACTTAAAAATAAAAAAAAGTTAGGTTCTTCGGTAATAGATAGATAGATAGATAGATAATTTCTTTATTGCACACCATTAAAAATAAAACAAACAAAAGAGAATACAAAATTAAATCAAAGGTACAATGGGCGGCCTTATCGCTAAAAGCGATCTCTTCCAGGCAACCTTTGGATGTAATATTAACTTGTAATATTTAACTTTATATATTATTGTAATATTTAACTTACTTGCCTTAATTTTGGCAAAAATGGACGCGATCGCCTATAAATCAACTGCTTCAGCCGTGGCTTTAGCTATATCTTGCTCTATAGATATAATTATCCCTTCAGACAAACCAGAGAAAAATATTTTGGTAGAAAAGTGGCTAAAAAATGGGGAGTATTTTCAAGTTTTAGGTAAAAAAAAATTTTGTATTATTTTTCAATTTCGTTGCCGCCGAATGCCGCCCCCCTAATATGAGCGCCTAGGTAGGCCGTCGGTCGCCTAGTTCGCCTATATGGACGGGCCGGCACTGATTGGGACGCGGTTTTTTTTAATAGAAGCTCGTTTAACTGGGGCGGTTCTTAGCTATGTCAGTGTTTAACACCCGACTCAAAAAGAACCGACCTCCTCAATTAACTTGTAGCGTTTACGAACGAAACGCGCGGCAGAAATGACACTGACAGTTCGGAGAAGGGGATTTACCGGGAAGAAGAAAATGAGCCAAGAAACTTTTCTCTCGGTATCCACTGCTGGTTCCGGCGCTGAATCTCTGGTTCTATCAGGCTACTCCATCCTGAATTATCAAGTGCGGCTTCGTAGTCACTGTTATAAGATTTTAGTTAGTGTGGACTTACACTACCAACGGCGATAATTAATCGTGTATAGAATTTTTTTGTTCAACCTGTATTGTCCCACTGCTGGGAAAAGGTCTCCCCCAAGTCTTTCCATTTATCTTTGTCCTGTGCGACACTCCACCACTCCTGCTCGAAGGCAACAAGATCGTCTCGCCAACGCTTTCTTGGCCGACCCCGACCGCATCTTCCATCAGGCGTCCAGGTTGTGGCTAAATTAGCCCACCTATCGGGGTACATTCTACGAATGTGTCCCGCCCAATCCCATTTGAGCCTAGCTGTTTTTTCTCCAACATCGGCAATGCCTGTCAACGAACGCAGCGTGGTGTTTCTCACTCGATCAATCCGTTTGAATCCGAGAATGCTGCGTTCCATTGCCCTCTGGAAAATCTTGAGTTTGGACTTCTGTGACTCGGTCAGCGACCATGACTTCGCACCGTAGGTTAGGACGGGCAGGATACACATGTCGAAGCGCCAGCTTAAGTGTAAGAGGAAGCTCACCCTTCATGGACCAGTAGTTTTTCCAGGCGTTTTCGATGCGACGATCGATCTCCCTGTCCTGCCTGTTTTTGAAGCTTGCTAACTGGCCCAAGTAGATATATTCATCGACATAGTGTATTTCTTGCCCATCTACCTCGACCCTACGTTTTTTGCTATTAGACATAATCTGCGTCTTAGTCCAGTTCATTCGAGGTTCAATCTTAAGACTTAGAATAGAATATAATATTATTTATTTAAAAAGAAGCAAAAAAGAACATTCATTAAATTAACAAAGTAGGTGTAACATCAGTCTCTCGTCAGATATAGCATTGTGAAATTTTGTAATTACTGGTAAGAGCGCTTTGGAATAAACATTTATTGGAACGGATCTAATATCCTCCTCACGTGTACTCCCAAAAAACTTGTACCTTTATGAATGAGTGTCGAAACCTAAGGACCTCGGAAGTAGAAAGTGAAGTAGGCGGGCGTAGGCGGCGCCATCTGTCGCAGCCTTCAGGCCCACGCGGTCAGCTGGGCCGCGGTGATGTCATTCATTCATCATTTGTTTGCTACAAAAATATAGGTGTTTGTTTCCGATTAATGATTATGCCGGAAATTTGTAGCATTTTTGGCAACCTACATTGCCAGCAGTTGTTAGCACAAGTAAGGAGTGGGACTCACTTCCGTATGTTTTTCCGAAAAACATACGTCTGAGTCTTTAACACCAGAGTGAATAGGTTCTTTCTAGGCAAGCGTGCTCCATTTTCGATCACACCATCACTTATATACCACCAGGTGAGGAGCTTGACTATCATCAATAAAAAAAAATATATTTTAGACTTTTTAGCCGGACTAAAATGTAAATATACTCTAATAAATAAAAAAAATACCGGTGTCCATTGTAAGAATATTTTCGTAGCAATAGTGGACATAAATTAAACAAATTTTTATTTCTTAATTCTGAAATCGTTACTCCAATGGTAATTTCCACTAACACTTTGGAAGCTAATATGCCACGCTGTCCGTGGCATATTAGCTTCCAAAGTGTTAGTTAATTCTGAAATCGTTACTCCAATGGTAATTTCCACTAACACTTTGGAAGCTAATATGCCACGGACAGATAATGAGAGACAAACATGTTTTAAAATTATAACACCTTCTTATTAAGACTGGGGTTAAAAATTAACTAGGAATCTATATAACACGCTTTTTTACAATACAAGTTGAGTTATTTCTAGCCACTGTGCGTCTTCTCTGGGAGTTTAAAAGGACCGGTAAATTATCTACCAGTGAAATACTTCCCGCGAATTCTAAACTTGATAACGATCAAAAGTGAATTCGATTGTAAATATTTTTCTTCGCACAAATAATGTATTTAAAATGCACTGTATTTTAACTGCGATATATCTCACATGTTTTATTTGCACATGCGAACCTCTGGCAGACCATAATGGTAAGATACGAAAAAAAAGTATTTATCGCAAGCGCAAACTTGCTTGTGCTTTTACTACTCGATACTAGATGGCGCCACTCGCCGAGACTGCGGAGGTTCGTATCCGAGTTAATGCGCTTAGTTAAGCTTTACAAGCGCGTTCGATAGATGGCGTTACTTGTAGCGTACAGCAATGTAAAGAAAAATAAAAAAGTTGCTTAAAAATACCTATATTATTGAAAATATTTACCTCTATGTATCCTTTATTATATTTTATGCATATATACATATTTCATAAGCTTTTATACATAATTATGCGTATAAACAAGATAATTGTTATGTATTTGCAATACGCTATGGGTTGGTCTAGTTTATTATTTTGCATATTATTATAGTCTAATTAGCCAGTGATTAGCTCAAAGGACAAGTAGGACAGGTGTGAAACATCACCCACACGATTCCATTGGCATTACTTTTGAATGGCGAAGGTGATATCAACAAAGGATAAATAATATATCTACGAGTATGTAGGGCACGTAATTATAATGCCTTTCACTGTGACGTTATTAATAAAAACAACACTTATTTTGACGATTGACCTAGATTTCAGGAGATTTTAATGAAAACAGATATTTTTCTTGTAACCACTATGCGTGTAAGTTTTTAATATCGTGCCTATGTAAGCGAGCGACTCTTTAGTTAACACACTAATTGTAAACGCCTTTACGTGAATAAGTACCAAAACTCGAATATTGTTGTACACACGGCTACACATCAAGCTATACATTTCCAGTATAAGCTGACCTCGCATTTTGTAGGCTTTTCGTAGAATGAGAGGTTAGCTTATACTGGATACTTATATGTAGTTTGATGTGTAGTCGTGTGTACCTATTCAACAGCAATTCCCTTGCAACAGAAGTTATTGTGACTGCTGGGCAAAGGTCTCTCCAAAATCCAACTGTCTCTTTCCTGCGCGATGTTTCTATCATTCCATTCATGTAATTTATATGGTAGTTGTCTCCGCTCACGGCTTCGCACGAGTTGTTTGTCAAATCTATACTAATATTATAAAGAGGAAAGATTTGTATTTTTGTGTGTGTGTGTATGTATGTATTGAATAAACTCAAAAACTACGGGTCCGATTTCCAAAATTCTTTCACCATTAGAATGCTACATTATCCCTGAGTAACATAGGCTACTTTTTATCCAACTGCGCAGAAGGAGGGTAATGTTTTTATTGAAAAACTACGCGTGCGAAGCTGCGGAATGGTCAGCTAGTAATATTATAAAGGGGAAAGATTTGTTTGTTTGTATTGAATAGGCTCCTAAACTACTGGACCGATTTAAAAAAATATTTCACTGTTGGGAAGCTACACTATCCCCGGGTGACATAGGCTACTTTTACCCAACTGCGCAGAAGTGAGCTAGTGTTTTAATCTAAAGCATAATCTATTTATATACTTACCAAATTTCATTTAGTTTTTTCCGTTATTTTTTTAATCGTGACAAAGCAAGTTCAGCAGTTTTAATTTTTGCCAATCAGACAGTTTTTCTTTAGTTCTGTAATTATGCTACCTTATTGGTACAAATTAACAAAGTTTTGAGACCTTGAACTTCAGTTCAACAAACAATGCGTTATTAACAGGTGACTGTCGCTTAGGGTTGCCAACTTTTTTCTGATGTATTGAACAAATGTTTAAAAAACAAGTAAAGATTAATAATACCTTTATATATATCACTATAATCTTAGGAGGTTTTTAAGTGTTTTATCCTTTATTGCGCAAAATTCACGTAAAATCTACAAAAGGTGGGCTTAATGATAAAATAATTTTCTACCTCGTCAGAGTAACATGCGCTTACCATCAGGAGAGGTAAAGTACTTGAATATTCCAAAAAAAACGTGGACGGGAAAATACTGAACGGCTGTCAACCCTAATGACATACATGTTACTTATGAAGTGGGCATACCCTCCTATTGTGAGGACGTGATCGGAATGAGATAGTGATCTCTGTGGTTTTGGCGCCTTTTGATTTATTCTCTAACATTATTGATTTATTTTATTTCTATATCAACAAGTAAGTTTAAACTATAGAATATAATAGTACATCACATTAAAACAAAAATATTAGCAATAAAAGAAATACATACTAGTATCGCGAAGCACAATCGCCGGTCTTATATGAGCGATCTCTTCCAGACATCATCATCTTATAAATCGTATTTTGGCTGATATGATGATGATGATACCTACTAAAGAGGTGAAGTTTGTATGTTTGTAGGGGTAATCTCAGAATCCGGAGATTACCCGGAACCGATGCGAAAAATTATTTTAGAATGCTACACTTAACCCTGAGTCCTCAAAACTCCGACACTCGTGTTGGCCACTAAATCAAACGAACTGCATTACCACGGCAATAAGTAAAAGTAAGTTCGGTTGGGCTAGAGGATCAAAGATCTCTGACATGCCCTGGGATATCATAACGTGCCCTTCGAAGGACTGCGCGGAATATTACCTAGTCCTAGGTATTTCAACGGCAGTATATTAAACCGTTAAAATCTACAGTAGAGCCACTTATTCTGACCGTGAAAAACTCCTGAAAATGTTGTAACATATATCTAGAGAAAATTTGTGAGATTCTAGAGAATAGAGCAGTTCTTTCTCAAGGCTCTTAATTCCTCAGCCCCGTTAGCCTTTTGCAGATTAAAACAATTATCACATGACGGAAACGGTGCAGTGCAAAACTATGGTCCCACGTACAAAATAACTTATTTTTTCACCGTCACGGCGTCACAGGCACGAACTAGCTGGCTGGTTTTACGCGCCAGTCACCTGCAAACTGCCAGCGACAGCGCGCGCGTCGCGTTCTAAATAAACCCTCGAACTACGAAAACGAACTTATTTTAAAAATAACAAACTAACCAGTGTTAAAAAAAACAAATTGGTGGTGTATGTGTTTGAAATTGGAATGTTTAGTGTTGTGCATTCAGGATTCGATGCGCGAATTCGGCTTAGATTTACCGGTGACAACGTAACGGTTTAGAACAATACTGTTTTGTTGACGGATTTTTATTTGCGATTTATTTATTTACTGAAATTCCATGACTTAAACTGCGTTACCTTAATGCTGAATGTGTGCAGGAATGCAATAGTTAGCTGTTCAACTAAAACTGCTAATTGGTGCTAAATTTATTTCTCAACGCGTAACAAGTGAGCATTGTTTGCAAAAACTTGCTTAATCAGTTATGGTATTTATACGGTAGGAAGTGATCATGAGAATCCGATTTGAAGGTATGATAGCGTGATGTCATCCATCAACAATGTCCACGACCAATCTTGATCTTGACTGACATAAAAATGTATATTTTATTCATGAAATCAGCACAGCGCTATAACTGTTGATAAAAACTTTTTTGACACAAAGTATGTACCGCAATTCTTTGACCTTTTTATAAATAAACCTACAGTAAAAATGTCAAAGCCTGATTTCTCATTTTAGAGTGGGGAAATAAATAAATAAATAAATATTGCTGGACATTTCACACAGCGCTATCTAGGCCCAAACTAACTGTACTTTGGGAACCAGATAACTGAGTACTTAAATATTTTTTTTGTAAATATAAAAACATCGACTCGGAAGAAATATCTGTAGATCATGCAAACATTTGTTCCGCGGCGAGAATCAAACCCGCTACTTTCTGCGTCTCAGCCGGCTATTCGTCCACTGCGCCACGGAGGTCGTCAATGTACAAAAATAGTCGCAAGAGTTTAGAAATATAATCCTATAGATACATAAATCTCATCCTGTATGACCCGGGGACTTAAACCAACGGATATCCAGTTGGCTTCACATAATATCCCCTTTTCCAGCTGATTGAGCGAGGGTTGGTAATCGGTGTGTAAACAAAAACCTGATGTTTTGCATCAACAGCTTTCCAAACCACATTCGGTTATGCGTTTTATCGATAAATATATTGCAATCACTAATTTTATAAAGTCATAGAGAATTTAGCTCTACATTTTATTTCTAATTTTTAATCGAATGCGTCTAAATATTTTTATTCATATGTAGTAACTTCCTAATAAATCAAGACAAAGATATTTATATAATTAACCTCCACACTGCACCATGAATATCAAACGGCTATTAAAATCATAGCGACAATTACATTCTAAATGTCCTCCCCATACTTGGAATCACAAGGTCCGAATCGAACGTAGGCGTCACCATTGAATTCCTAACCACCCTCGCAAAAATACATAAAATTATACTCCACCTACACATGTTGTACAATTGATCACCATTAAAATGATGTGTGAGTTAAAACAACAAATTATAAAAAGTGCAGGTTTTTATGTCAAATTATGTCATCGAGTTACTAGGCCATTTTGAAATTTTGTCTATGCGCCACCCACAGAAAATCGCTGGTTCGATGTTCAAAATTAAAATATATGTTATTGATGAACAAGTAAGCTACAAAGTCTACAAAGTAATTTACAAAGTCTAGAGCACAGGCGCCGAGTAGCCAGACTTTCAGTTTTTTACAAGGTACATTTTGGTGATTGTGCGCAGGATCTTCATGACCTTGTCCCTCCTTCCCCCTTCCACCACCGGACAAGCAGACGTACCGAGAAGTACCACCCATACCTGGTCGGCGTACCACCTTGCCGTACCAAACGATTTGCTTCAACTTTTCTTGTTAGCACAAGTAAGGAGTGGAACTCACTTCCGGCGTATGTTTTTCCAAACCAGTATAATCTTGGAGTCTTCATGTCCAGAGTGAATAGGTTCTTTCTAGGCAAGCGTGCTCCATCTTCGATCACACCTTCACTTACCATCAGGTGAGGTAGTGGTCAAAGCGCTTGGCTATCAATAAAAAAAAGCTTTTTTCGCTTTTTTTATGGTATCCGGTCAATTTATAATTTCTGGCGGATAAAATACAAAAAACTATTAATGAACAAACAAGACTAATTAATGTTGTAGCTACATACATCCAATTAATATCACATAAAAAAATCTAGGTACCTATATAGTGTCACATAAAACAATATCAAATGACTCTGATCATATTATATCAATGATTCTCGATGTTTTTCATTCAAGAGTAAAACCAGTTGTTATGTAAGTCGTATTTGCTCAGCATTCGGGTCAAGTTTAACCACATTTTGTTTCGGTGATGCATTATTATGACTGTTTTCCTGGTTAGTGACTTATTTAACTTCCAGTAGCTTATGATAATGTTCATATTTTACCTAAATATACAGCTGATTTACGTATTTAAGTTTACATTTGTCCTTTGAAGTAAAGCGTGTGTTTAAATAAACATTTTTTTAACTTGGGTTCCAATTAATAATTAAGTAATAAACAGTACCAACAGTAAAAAAATCTGTTGGTATCTATAACTTCAGAAAGTTCTCAGTTAGTAGAAGTATAAGTTCAGAAGTTCAAGTTCTCTTTGAACACACACAAAACTAGATAAATTGTTTTTGATGAAGAAAAAAGTATGGACATTTTGACCCTGGCCAAGTCTCTAAGGCCCATAAGATCAATAGCAGTTTAAACTAAAATACTAAGCTTAAACCATCACTCAAATGGAATTTTTAGTTTAAACTTAGAATTTTCATGATTTAACGTTCAAAATGTGACAATTTAGACGTAATTTAGTTCCTGTATTGTTATGTATTCTAAAAGGATCATTAAAAAACAACCAGCCTTGTTTCTTGCCTTTCTTTTCTGGCTTGGTCGCGAAGGAACAGGCAATAAAATTGACGTTTCAAAGTGATCCTTGTGATTTTAATGAATAAAAGATTTTGACTAGTTTAAACTGCTATTGATCTTACGGGCCTAAGTGACCAAGCATGCTAAGAGATTGTCATAGAAAATACCTGCGCATTGTATGCCTGTCCTTATGTTAAGCCTGCGTCCGCCGGAAGGTTTGCCCATATAGGTACGTCTATGCTGACCAAATATGGACACATGCCTTTAACGCTGTTACCACACGACTTTTAGTTTCCATTGAAGCCTTCATCACTTTCTTAAATCTTATATTCAAAGGTGTTAATAAGCGAAAGTACTGGGCTTTGATGTCAAAAATGTAGATACCTACTTTTGAAAAAGCTGATTCAAAACGAGCAACTGAAAAAAAAAGTCTCGTATCTAGCGGAAAACTGATATATTATGTCTTCTTTCTCGGGAAACCCCACTACGTTCGTGCGAGTATCGTATTCGCAACAAAAACTATCGTTTATCTATACCTACTTCTTATCAACGTAAACAAGTAGGCAAGCGTTGTCACCTGTACATTATCTGGTACGCGCATCGAATCCATAATAACCTAATCGTACAGCCATCTAGCATGCATCACCGCAGCCTATAAGGCTACACCATGTCCATGTACCGATTCGTCAAAGAGGGAGGCAGCAAGCGCCTCTTCGTACAAGGAACAATAGAGGGAGATGACGCGAAACCTCTTAAGTCCAGCCTCAAAAAGCCCAGCCCGTCCCCAGTCGGTTCCCCCATCACGACGAGTCTCAACCTCGCGTCCGTCCCCAGAAGCTTACGAGATGGACTGACGAGAAACGAAACAGTCTACGATGGGAACTATCCAGGAGTAGAAAGGACTTCCAGCTATCGATCTCGCTCTGGCTCATACCGCGAAGAGTACAATGGAAGGATAGTTCACGATGGGAACCAAACTCACTTTGAGTACGATGGGGAAAGCGCATTGGCAGTGCCGACGTCGGCTGGTGGTCGAGGAGTGTCGGAGATGCAGGCGATTCACACGAACAAACGGCTGTCGACCGAGGTCCTCGGCTCTTCGCTGGAGTCGACGAAGATCTCGAAGAAAGACGAACAGGGGCAGAGGAGGATCACCACTAGGATTGTGAGGAAGGTGACTACACTGACCCGTGGGGAGGAGAAGGCTTCAGCTGAGGATATGAGAGGGAGAGAGTCTCATCGCTCGGAACACTACAGACACGTTGAGATGGAATCTTCTACACTACCCAGACGAGTCAAGGTAAATATTTTCTAGGTTTCAAAATACAAATTAGCCGCTCGTATACCAACTTAAAATAACGTATGGGCCCTGGAAGGAACGTACCTTAAATATGTAGGTAACAAAGCTCAAAAACCAACATTTTTTTTAATAAGTAAAGCACCATTTATTTATTTTGAAAAAATCGTTTACCTAAAATCGAAATGACACAAATGCGAATAAATAACACCTTAAATAGTATAGGTTCAATCATAAGGCAAAAATCTCTAGAATAAACATTCCATCTATAATTAAGATCATGAAGCCTTTAAATAAAGTGAAAAATCTATACGTAGAAGTAAACATTAATTCGTCTTTAGTCAAAAAAAGTTTAAGTAATAGCACTGTCAGATTAATACACTACAAACGTAGGAATTACCGTATCAAGCACTGTTGGGGTAATTACGGTAGACACTTGAATAATTGCAATGGTATCACGACTGTAATTTAGAGATGCAGGTCATCTGGTGTACTTACCGGATTTATAAACCTCTCTCTCTTGAGGAACGGTTTCGTGACCAAATGGTAGGCGGGCGAATAAGTCTTAACTTTATAATCGGTATATTACTATACATTTCAGTCACGTTTTATTAAAAGATGAAAAAAGAGGACGATGTGTTTATGCGATACAATTTCTTGTGTGATTTGTACTTCAATCATTCTTACGTTTTCCTTGATAACAAAATGTATACACTTTGGAATATCATCTAAGTATTCATGATGTTCTTAGTTTATAGACTAAAACTTCCGTAAATTAAAAGGTAGACCTAACCTATACTGATTAGAAAGAAAAATAAAAAAGAAGAATCCCCAAAATATATTTGCAGCAAGCACAAAAAGACGATCTATTCCAAACAGGTACACCGTCTAATAGCAGGGTTTAAATCTCCATTACGGACAGTAAAGATTAATGTTGTTCAAACGAGGTCGGGTACAATGCCATATGTTACTGTACTGAAATCACGATCTGAGACCACTCTCTCTGAAGACGGATTGTCAATCGATCGCCATGTTAGGTTGCATTTAAATTCAAGGTTGTTGGAGAATAAAAATTTGGCTCTTGGCACGAAAGTAAATAAAAACTCGCATACTCGTATGTATAGAATGATAGTTGCCGTTCTTATCACACTAATATTATAAATGTGAAAGTTTGGATGTTTGTTTATTTGTTTGTTACTCAATCAAGTCGTAATGGTTGAACCGATTTAGATTAAATTACGTGCGTTGATAGATTATGATCTAAATTCAAACATAAGCTACTTTTTGTTGACAAACAAAGCGTGCGAAGCTGCTGGCGGAAGCTAGTATGATATAAATAAAAGCTTTATAACTAACTAGCTGACCCATCCGCAGCTTCGCGCGCGTTGTTTTTTAATAATAAAACATTACCCTTCTTCTCCGCAGTTGGGTAAAAAGTAGCCTGTGTCACCCGGAGATAGTGTAGCTTCCCAACAGTGAAAGAATTTTTAAATCGGTCCTGTAGTTTCGAAGCCTATTCAGTACAAACAAACAAACAAATCTTTCCTCTTTATAATATTACGAAGTTTTTTGTAGATATTGATATGTTCTTTATTATTGTAGAACATACTTGTGTTCTATCATCAACAGTTTCCGCAGCGCATGCGACGAAATACGGTTTAGGGCACTTTTTACACCTTGAGTTACGTTACTTAAGTTTTAGTAAGGATCCCCAATCTTTTCTAGCAATAAATATAGCCTATGTCACTCAGGGGGAATGTAGCTTTCCAATGGAGAAATAATTTTTGAAATCGACACACACACAAAAATACAAATCTTTCATCTTTATTATTATTTATATTATTAGTATAGATAATCTGGTTTATCTGATTACCGTAGTGCATTTTTTTATATGTATATTTATTTTGTACACCTATACTATATTCTCACAATGGGACCCTTATACACATATACAGGAAAGACAAGTTTAAAGCTAAATAAGCCGTGGGTTAAAATGATTTGAACGTCCGAACCTATAGCTTCTCTAATTCTACACAAAAAGTTAGTGCAATATATCTTCTGGCATATTGTTTGTAGAATTATCAATATGTTTGACTCTGCCATATCAGTATTGTGTTTTTTCCCTGCACCAAAAATAGCCTGACTCTATTCTTATCCATCTCTATACTTGTATGCAAATAGCAAGTAACGAATTGCGCACGAGTGTATGACCTGTACAGCCTTGATGACGTCATCATTTTAATGATTACTATGTACGTATAGTTTTTCTATGTAATAGGTTAATCTTGTCACAAATGCTTTTATAAATAAGAACCAGTTTCAATTTTAGATTTCGTCATTATAAAGAGACAAAATATCATTGTAAAAAATTTTGACAAGTCAAATTTAAGACTAAAATGTTAAAAATAATTGTCATTACCTGACCCTGTACTTTCAAACTGATTAATTGCTTCCATGTTTTGGTTTTGTATTTGCATTTTAAAATCCATTTACTCTGTGCTAATGTTATAATTCCGTGGTCACAAGGTTACCTAATGGTTACGGATTACTGATGACGTTATAATGGGAAGGTTAAAATTGCACTTGAAGTTGGAATCAATGTCATGTATGCTATGACACAAAAACTTATATCATTGAGAACTTACGATCGCTTGATCGATTCGTTGTTCCTCAATAAATGCTTTTTATTATTAAAAAAACGACTATAAGTCTAAAGTCCCAACTTAACTTCACTTACACACATACTCGTATGCTACACTTGCATGGACAGAGATTATACGAAAAACAAATCTATTCTGATTTAAAAAGCTCCTCCAAAACAATTCCACCAGCAATTTGCTATTAATCTGTATAATTGTATATAATAGATCGAAAGTATCAGATAGAACAACAATAGATGCATTCTAAAGTTCAGCTCTTCAAATAACTTCAGTAATGTCAGGGTGTGCTGTCTGAACAAAATTTGTATCTGCAATAACATTTATTACTCTAGACATATGGTTTATTTTTGTCTGTATCTCTTCTACTAGTAAAGGTTATCCTCTCTTTGGTTTCTTTATGGATGGATACTCACATTTGGTGCCTCTTTCTTAAGCTTAATTATAGGTTTGTTGTTTATCTTGTTCGGAAATGTCACTATAACTTCAACAGTAAGATTTATATTGGTTTGCGAAATTTTGTCGTGTTAGTCTTAAATGTCAGCTAGACTTGTCCTAGATTTCCTAAGATCCATTGTTATAAAGTCTATCAGTATAATACCTGTACATTTCGTTAGCATATGTATTTATCGCAGCTGTTGAACATTCCTCACATAAAACAAAATTGCACCACCTGTTTGAGTTCCAGAAAAAGGAGATATGTTCTTATATGTACATATTATCTGCTTATTCTTTGATCCTTCGTTATTAAAATATATTTAAGTGTAGAATTTCTTTACCAAGTTGCCTAACTCTTTAGAGTAGAACTCGACTATAACAAAAAAAAATTACAAATTTAAAAAAAAACCCTCTTTTTGTGTCGGGGTTTTAAAACTGACATAGCTAAAAACCACCTGAGTTAAATTAGTTTTCGATTAAAGACGTCCGTTTCGGCCTATCCGTTTGGGAGCTACGATGTCATAAACAGACAGGACTGACGTTGACTAGGGCGACTTGCGCAACGATACCTAATCGTATTTAGTGCCTAAATATGATAAATAGAGTTGTTAAACCATTTAAATACGCCAAATTTAAACATGTTTAATCACTAATCACGTTTAGGGGTTGTTGTGCAAGCCAGGCTCAGGAGTTAAACTTAACAGCCATCTTGTTGCGTCGTTAAAAATCTAAACTTTCAGTTTATTTCAGCACGCAATTGAACAAAAACACTAATAGAAGACGATAGCAATTCATGTTTAGCTACACATCTCTACGCCTTTAGACTGATTTCATACAATAATCTTTGAATTAGATAATGCTAAGTTTTCTCCAATTAAAGCAAGGAAGCAAGGCGGGGTATTGCATGTGTCTGTATGTGGTAAATTGACCGTGAGATTTGAGTTATGTGCTGGGAATCGCGCGTAGTTTTTGCATGGCCGTGCATAAATTGACGCAGTGGATGCTGAATACTAAATACTTTGCAAATATTTATCATTCTACGCCAGAGATTGTAGTATTGTTATATGGTTTTTTTAAGTAATCTTGTATTTTTGTCGGATAACAGAGATAAATTAACTTTTTGAAGCAAAAGAAAGTTGTTAGTCCGCTAGTTGCCAACATTGGTGTCGGAGTTGTTAGGCCGCTCAAGTGCCTTCCACAAGCAGAGGCTAACAAAATAGCAGCAGTCGTAACCACTGTCGGTCACCCATCCAGATTTTAACTTTGCTATACGTTGTTTAACCTAAAATAATACGCAATCGAAGCAACGAAACAATTGGGAAGAAAAATTATGATAAAAAAAAATCTTCTGTCTGTGTTGTCATTATTAATATCTAGGTTATCGCACAAGAAAATGTAGTCATTTGACAAGTAACTTGTTAACAAAAACTACAACGGATTCCAGAAAACAGAATAAGCAAAAAATCGAAAAAGCAGATTTTCAAATTGATGTTTGTTTTTTTTCTATATATATATATATACCCTGAGATACCCCGTTTCTAACAAACAAGAATCATTGAAATCGGTAACGTGGTGAAGAATTATCGCTTGTCTATCATACATAACGATTTATGTAATTGTTGATTCTGTCTCCTTCGCAATCGTAACGCTCTTGACAGAGCGGTCATGCTCGCCATCTTGTATCATTATTCTTGATTCTGTTATGAATGAATTAAAAAAATCATATGAATTGAGAACCTCCTCCTTTTTAATATAAGATAAGGTCGGTTTAAAATGAGTGAACACTCAATGTGACACCATTAGGCACCTGCAAATATTCTCTGAAGCCCTGCAAATTGCGATGCACGAGATCTTGATAAAGAATGCAATGCAATTTGCATGGGAAGTGATAGAAAAAAGATGAACATTATATAAATTATTTCTTTAGAAATCAAATAATCGGATAGATAGGTTAAACAAAGGATTGTACGATTAGGAGGTACTAAGAGTATAGATGAATGCGAATTAACTAATGTTAAACATTCAAAAGTAACCGAGTCGCTCTGTCTGTTTATTACGTTTGAATCAATGAAATTTGGTATATAGATAGATTATGTCCTGAATTGATAATTGAAAGGGCTCGCCAGGGAAAGTAGTAACACCATATCCATTTTTGCTGCCAAACAGCATTGCTGTTTCGGTATGAAGGGTATGGTTGCCGGTGAAATTACACTTTTTACACCTGTATGCCTCAATTTGATGGACGCCGTGCATCGTAGAGCACGTTTTAAGATGCATGACCTACGAGGCAATACTTTGCTATAGGCTATGGTTACCACTTAACGTCAAGTGGGCGATATGCTTCTTCCATATCCCTTTCACAAGGAACTCTGCCACTCATAAATATAAACGGTATAAAACTTATCTCCAGAAGTTGCTCGTTCCAGATATTTTGCACAGTTTTCATTTAAATAATAAATATTAATGCTGGACATTTCACACAGCGCCATCTAGGCCCAAACTAAGCAAAGCTTGTGCTATGGGAATCGGGAAACATATAGGTAACTTATATAATACTTATACGTTTTTTGATATCCTTTGATTTTAATAATAAAACTCTTCAAAAAAAAACAAAACGAACCAAAATGTTCCTGCTTCTGTGAATCTTGAAAACTAGCAATATTTCAAAACATATTTGATCAAACCTCAGGTGACACGATGTCACTGACTCATATATTACACCGCTACTGGGATCTTGCAAAATGTAACGCGCAGTCGCGAGGAATTCCACTCGCAAAACCAGAACGAGTATCTAGATTTCTAGAATTAGTCATATCTGATATCACACGAGTGATGATTATTGCGCTGTGTGTGGCTGGCAAAGATTGGATGAGAAGAGCTGAGGATCGTGTTCAATAGCGCGCCCTGGGAGAGATCTACGTCCAGCAGTGGACTGCTATAGGTTGATGATGATGATGATATCACACACGTAAACCAGCAGAAAACAGATGTAGAGATATGAGGTACAGTTGCCAAATCTTCTAACCGTAGTTGATATAATGAAATAAGAATATCCGTTAGCAGTTATGAATTAAAATTGGACAGTAGGATTAAGATGTATTTATACTTTCACACAAAACAGAATAGTGCTAGGAGGTCTTAATGCTAAAAGTCATCAGTGGTCGTTCTAACTAAAAGAAGGTAAGGCATGCCACAGGATTAAAAGCTCAGCACAGGATCTGTGTGTTTTGTAAGGCACGGTTTTAGATTAAATGTAATTAATTGTCTTCTTTTTGCTTCTTACCTTAATATATTCTTTCGGTTATTTTAACTTTGGAATCATTCAAAGACAAATATTTAATAACTTTTAGTTTTGAATCCGTAATTTAAAACTGTCAATTTACACCTAGTCGAGATTTCAATTTTTAATTTGTTATCGCACCTTTATCAATTTTCAAGAAACTTTAAATATTTTTATTCTACTGCTTCAACAATTGTTTACTTTATTCTATTCGCTATCTGATTCATTAATCTCTTATACTATATGTGTTCGTACTTACACGTAATTTCATAGTTAAACAAAGAAACAGCACATGTGTACATACATCACTTGCCGGAGATTCGCCTCGTTGCGTTTGTCGAAACGACTATCTTAAAGAATTCTACAGCTGTGAATTATTTGTACATGGCTTTATTCGCGTGGTAAAGTTAGGGATATATGCTAATACTCAATCCCAATCATTTATTGAATTCCACATGAAATAATACGGAATAGATGGCGGTTCCTTCGCGTCCACGCAGTCAAACTGTGAAACTCTCTACCTCATTCTATCCGCGCAAGTCCATCACTAAGCATTTTTAAGCTTAGAGTCAAAGTACATTACCTTTCCTTGTAAACTTTTAGTTTATGATGTATATTTTATATACCTAATGTATTATGTTTATGTCTATTATGTAGGTATTTATCGTTTATAGATATTATTTTTAATATGTATAAACATTGTATTTATTATGGTAAATATTACGTATTAGTTACTTGTTAGTTTTTATTTCAATGTTCCTTTTCTGTGCACGTAATCACCACCATAATCTCTCTCTATCTTCAAAAGTTTGCTGGAAGAAAACACTTATTAGGGTTAAGCTCGCCATCGTGCACACGGCTACACATCAAGCTATACTATTCCAGTTTAAGCTGACCTCTCATTCTACGAAAAGCTCACACAATGCGAGGTCAGTTTATGCTGGAAATGTATAGCTTGATGTGTAGCCGTGTGTACATGTCGATTTTGTAAGCTTTTTTGTTTGTAATCTATTTGTTTCCAATAAAGAATAATTAATAATGATTTAATAACCGTTATTTATGTCAGTCACGAGCTATATATATTCCAAACTTTATTCAAATCGGTTTAGCTGTTGCGAAGTTTATCTGCCCTAAACAATTTGGCTTTCGTAAAGGAAAAAGCACTGAAGATGCTGTCACGCTCCTTACAAACACGGTGTCGTCGTATCTAGACAATGGAAAAAGCTGCGTTGGTATCTTTTTGGACCTGGCGAAGGCCTTTGATACTGTCTCCGTTCCAATACTTCTTCAAAAGCTGGAAGGTGTGGGAATTAGGGGAGTCGCCTTAGACTGGTTCAAAAGCTATTTAACGGATCGGAGTCAGTGTGTAAGGATCGGCCAGACTAATAGCAGCCCACAACCAATTCGATTTGGAGTACCGCAGGGCAGTATTCTCGGACCAACTCTATTCCTTTTATGATGTCCCGATACAAAACGCAGACATTTTCTGTTATGCCGATGATACTGTCATAATTTTTAATGAACCGACATGGCCTGAGGTATGTTCTTCGGCTGAACGTGGCATGGCGCTTGTCTCTCACTGGCTACAGCAGAATCTTCTTACGCTTAACACCAAGAAAACGACATATCTATGTTTCCATAAGACCTCAGCCTCGGCTCCCTTTAGAAACCTTAACATCAAAATTCATAGTAAGACGTGCAGTGATAACTTATGCCAATGTGAATCCCTGACTCGTGCAAAGGTTCTCAAATATCTTGGCGTCCATATTGACGAGAACATGACATTTGAAACTCATACTGTGCTTCTCTCGGCCCGAATTAGAAAGGTTATAAATGTTATGAGGAATCTGCGATATGCTGCATCTACTGAAACTCTTATATCAGTTTACTACGCGTTATGTCAATCTCTGATTGCGTACTGTATAACGTGTTGGGGTAGTGCTGCCAAATCATTCATCATTCGGGTGGAAAGAGCGCAGCGTTCGGTTATTAAGGTAATGCTATGTAAGCCTTACAGGTATCCAACCACTAGTGTTTATAAGGATGCTGGTGTGTTAAGTGTACGACAACTATTTATCCTAAAAACATCTCTTTCAGTGCACAGGTCAGTCCTTTCTTCTCCTGAGTGTGATTTGCTGTCGAATCGTAGGATTTACAGACTTATCACACCATCCACTAACACTGGGTTCGCGCAGCGGCTTGGAAATTTTATGAGACTACATGTCTATAATATAGTAGCCAAAAATTGCGACATCAAACGCAAGTCAATTTATGAGGCAAAACGTATGATTTTTAAATGGCTTGCATAACTAAGCTACGACCAAACTGAGGCAAAACTAAAAATAATTCATTAAAAAAACCCCTAATTTTATCATATTTTTAAATTTTTTACATTAACTTATTTATACTTAATTTTATCTTATTTATACTTATTGTTATTTTATTTATACTTAATATTATTTTATTTTTACCTCTAACTAATTATAATATTTATCACCTAACATATAATAAATAACCTAATTGAATCTGTCAGTCGACCAACTTGTACGCTTTAAGTTCCGACTTTCTGAGCTTTGGTTTCCTCGATACAGGCTACGCCTAGTGAGGAAACCGATTATAAATAGATACTCGTATAAATGTTGTCTGCAAAATTCATGCATCTATTACTTGTATATACCTAGTTATAATTTAGCTTGTTAATCATATTTTAAATTGTTTAGATACTGTGTTTTTTGTAGTAATAATAAAATATTTTCATTTTCATTTTTCATTAGACATATCATTTTGCATTTTTTTAGTAGGATTGTCAAGTTCTTTAAGTTTGCTTGGTTTTGTAACTTAACTAAACTAGCGGCTGTTAATTGTTAGCTTTTTAGTTACATCGTTTTTTTTGTCAAGATATCAATATAATAAAATTGCAATAGTTAACGAATTGCGCCCTAGTGGTCTCACCCATTTCATCGTCAATTACAATGTTTTCCGTATCAATGACTTCAAGTACATCTACATCTTGTTTGAAAGCGATAACGTCAGTATCGTTTGCTGTCACTTTCACAGTAGCCCTTTCTAGAACCGGCAGGTTATTAGCGCGGAACGGACACTTTCGATGCTTTGTCTCAGGGCAGGTTTCAAGTTTTGTTTGCTTAATTAATGTTTGCATAAAATCTTTACGTACAGGCTGTATTTTTTCTAGCCAGTTGAAATTATATTCTTTCTGAATCTGTTTTAAGAGAAGATTATAGAAATTTCATGTCAGGTCATGTTAACTAATTAATAATTAATACTTTGACGACCTCCGTGGTGCAGTGGGCGAATAGCCGGCTGAGACGCAGGAGGTATCGGGTTCGATTCCCACCGCAGAACAAATGTTTGCATGACCTAGAGATATTTGTTCCCGGTCTGGTTGTTTCTCTATATATATTAAAAATATGTTTTTACAAAAAAAAACTATATAAGTATCCTATCAGTTATCTGGTTCCCATAGTACAAGCTCTGCAATTTATTTATTAATATTTGTTTGATTAGCACTTTAGTTTAGTGTCGCTCTAGTTTGATTAAATCGAGAAATCTGTAGAAT
Organism: Philereme vetulata; assembly: GCA_918857605.2. Classification (NCBI taxonomy): domain Eukaryota; kingdom Metazoa; phylum Arthropoda; class Insecta; order Lepidoptera; family Geometridae; genus Philereme; species Philereme vetulata. Next base: position 4,399,661 of record OU975422.1, on the reverse strand, counting down.
TAGTAAATAATCAACATTAGTACGAAATTATTCTTAACTGTAATAAATTTCATCATCATCATTTTCCTTCCCTTTTCGACATTAATGTGGGGTCGGCACAACATGACTTTATCTTCCATACATTATCTCTAGTAGCCGACCTCTCAGTAGTCCCTTCTTTCTTACCCATATCAATTCGTAATGTTTTGATTATGAATCCCATTAAAGAACCCAATATGACCTCTGATTACACCTATCCAATTCCCCCGAGATTACTTATTACCACAGCGCCACTGAACCATATTGCACCGGCAAGTTCACGTTAACGCACGGCTGCGCGCGCGGACTGTAATGTCATGTGCGGGCGCACCTGCCGGCTTCCGGCCGCCATCTTGGAACTTATTATAAGTTGAAAAGCTAATTGGGAAATGTTTTTTATTTTCTTTTATTGTTTTGCTTCGCATTCTTCATAATTTTGCCAGCCTTAGGCAGTGAATCTAAAACATTTAGGGTAAATAAAAACTGAACACCCATATACTACTTGGTAAGGATTTCTTTATAAACTCGCTAAACGGTGTTTAATTTTATTTGTGGTATGACCTTTCTTTGATCATCATTATATTGTCAACAACAGATTTAAACAGATTTTGAATATTTTGCGAATGGGATTTTAGTCTTGTTCTTGTCTGAAAGTGTCACATAAAGCTTCTTTTTATCTCAATTGAGCTCTTAAAATTCTCTGAATTGCGATAACTGTTAAAAGTCGTTGACAAAACTGGTATTTTATTGTAAATTCCTAATTTAATGCAAAATATTGTTACGGTTTTTGTTGAGGTCATCTTAAACGAGTTTAAATATATTGACAGGTTTGTAACATTTATTTCCGTTTATTGAGCGTTTAAGAATTGGTATTATCAAAAAGTAGATTAATGCCTAAGTATAGGTAGATTCAAAGTAGATAGATTACGTCTTTAAATTTTGAATAAATAATTTAAAATTTTGAGTATCATTGTTATCAAAATATTAACGATCTACCGACAGATAAATATACACTTTACTGTCGTCTGTTTTCTAAAGTTTGTTCTAAAGATTACAATCTGGGTTTCGTTAATGTATCAGTAAATTGTGTCTTCTACATCATCGTGCTCTATCTTAGACGATATCATCGCTTACCATCAGTTGAGGTCGTGTACAAACGAAGATCTATTAGTGTTAAAATATATATATATTCTCGTGTTCCTCGATTATAGGTACTCTTATTATAGTATAGACGGTATGCAATGCAGCTGAGTTTTCTCTGGTGCTTCGTACCCCAGACGTTGCAATTCGATATAACTTAACGTCAATGCACCTCCCGTTGTGAATGTTCATAATTTATGTAAATAACATCAGTTCCCTCACGCTTACCAGGACAGAACTCCCACGGAGTTTCATTCCGTTAGCCACCGTATAGAGACGATGCATCTCGAAATGCGAATTTGATTTGCAAATATGACATCGTGTAACTGTTTCGACACTTGAAAGTGGATTTTTGAATTCACATGGATTTAGACAAATATTTAAGGTTTGCTGTGTGATGTCTTGATCATGACGGATCTATAAAAACTGAGATGTTTACGTGTATTACCTAATGATTTATACTGCGCCTGGTGGCTGGCAAGTTGGAGCAAGCTGTAAACGCAGACACTTTACTGCAACTGCACCTTTACTATCCTAACAATTGTTATTTTTAAAAACATATTTTGTATTAATAGATGTATTTATGTTTTATTATCGTTAGCGTCTTATAACTCGTTTGTATTAAGTAGATTTTTTGTCTAGTCATTATCCAATAGAATGGTCTATCCGTTCAAATCTATAGTTTTTTTATACGTCTCTCCCGTTCCTGATGTATCAATAGCAAAACAATAAATTGAACGGTTCGGTCTGTATCTATCAATTATTGCCTTCCCACGTTCGTTCTCGTCGTAATTTTCGTTGTTTTTGCTTCATATATCTTGTAACACGTCATTTTGACCATATTCATGACCATTTAAGTACTTGTGTCAACGGTTAGTGATCTCATCGGCAAATATCTATAGGTGTATTATTGATTATGTATGTCTAAGTATGTAAAGTGTGGTTTGTTTATGTTCTAATCTGGTAGGTAAATACTTTAAAAGTACTTTATGTTGACTGCGAAATACTAGATATTTTACCAGATAGCCCCAAACCTAAACTAACTTATATCAAATACATTTTACATGTATGCCAGGGATAGACAAAGTCTATTACAAAGTTATTATTACATTTATAAATGAAATCCGCATTTGTTCCATTTACATTTATATATATTAATGACAACACATACTACATGTGTACTCCATGCTGATGATGAATCCGGGACTGACATGTCAATGTGCCCAAAAAGATGCCAATACCGGTCACCCACCCAAATAGTGACCGATGATGTTGCTCATTCTATCTGATCTTTAATTGATCACAAAAAGCCTATTGGTATAGTCTTGACTAGTTCATAGTTTACTGTACTCCAAACGGCAATATTTCAGCGGGTCATTTGCAAGCTATCAACCAAACAATTGATCAATTAAAACACCAAGCTTCAGTCAGATCTGTAGATCAGACACCCTGGGAAGCCTTCTATTGTTCCTACAAGCATTCGATTGTTCCTTATCAAGCTCTGTCTAGATTGAAAATTCGCATAATTGGATGGCTTCGTGCTGAGTGATAAGGGGGGGCATTAACCTAGTTCACATGATAGCTTTTGTATGTATCTCCTAGCTTATAACCAGTTTTTTATGCTGTTTTTCTTGCGTTTTACTCGCTTAAAAAGTTATTTCTTACAAAATTTAATAAACTTCCTACCCCTCTTTTTGCGTTGCAATTGAGGAAGGTCAGTATTATTTATAATTATTCCAAATTTCATTATTTTATTGACAAGGCGTGGGGACGGCATGTAGAGTAGGGCCTCGACGGAATGGTTGCTTAGACAGAGCAGACGCATTGCTGGCTAGATGGGCCGACGACATTAAAAGGATCGCTGATAAGTCCGCGATGCGAACTGCCCAGGTCTGACAGGACTACATGCCACAAAACGGAGGAGCCTTATATCCAGCAGTGTGTGACAAGCTGAGGATGATGGTTCCAAATTTCAAGCTGAAAGACTCGGTAGTTGCTGAGATATACTCAGCTCTGAAAGACGGACGGACGATCGTCATAAGAGTTCTGCTTTTAAATTTTGGTCCAGTCATAGGCGTCAAACTCATAACACCTCTCTTTTTGCGTCGAGGATTAAAAATGGAGCGTTCTTCATTTGATCGTCATCGGAATAGCGTTCCCAAAGCAACGAATGAAATTTCACAATTGAATGGAACTATCAATGCAATTGCAAAGTTCGACAACCTCATCGAAGTTCAATGCTGAATCGAATTATTATTAGATCGAATCAATGTTTCTAAAGATATCGAATACCGTGAAGTACGAAGGGCACTTGTATTAGGGTTAAGGCACTTGGTATTTTGAACATCGAAAGTTGCTTGAGTATTGTAAAGAGGGTTTAAGACGCTCATCTGCTTTATAAGTGGTCAATCTGTTTATTACAATCGCAAAATAGTTTCTGTAGCAGATTTACATATCTAGGCCGGCCATTTTTGGAGTAAATCGTTCTATTCTGATATATGTATACGTATATAATGTGGCAACTCTACAATATGGATAGAATAGAATAAAAATGTATTTGCAATATCACAGTGAATACAAAAAACAAAGATAAAGGTACAAAAGATAACTAAAAACTAAACAATCTACTGTCAGCATAATGCGGGTTGAAAGTGTCACACAAAATTAATAATAATATATGCCGGAACTGTACTAAAAATTGAATCTAGTCTCTAATATTATAGTAGTTTTTTAAACAAGCGAAGAGAGATCGACAATAATGAACTTGGACAAATCGGCATTGTATATTTGTTTGCCCGAGGATAACTTTCCAAGCGTTGATCCGATCTTCGTGAATTTTGGTATAAAGGCATCGCTTGATCGTTGATTGCTTCTCGTATTTTCTGTAGTTTGTTTTTTGTAATTTTTTGGTAATCTAAACCCCAAAACACAAGCTTATTCTTTAAGCTTGGAGCAGCCATCTCTGTAAACAATGTCTGTAACCACCAAACTTGTGTACTAGCACTATATCTTAACCAGCATTGTAAGTTTTGTAAATCTTCATGAAATAAAAATGATTTGGTTTATTTACCGAGTTGTCCGTGCTTTATAGAAAACGAATGTCAGTCTGGGCTGTACACAGTTGCTATAACCTCCGGGAAGCATGGAAAACTCCCATCAAAAAAAGTCCTGCTCCGTTTCTTTATCGAGGATGGCTGGGATTACTTGGGATCACAATTCACAAGTTTACAACACATCCCGTAACTCGATGTGGGCCGACCCACCTTAGAATCGTGATTTTTGGAATACTTAAACCTCGTCAGATGTCTTCGTGAAGGTCTTAGAACTCCAACGCAAGGAATAGACAAGTCAAAAAAGCTTTTATTCATTGCAATTACAAGGACCGCGAAACGTGCTACTTCTGAACTTTAGCTTTGAATATATCTTTACTTTATAGTCTGATGCCTGTAATATTGAGTAGTCTGTCTGTGTGTACCGTTAAGGGTGTCGTGGCCGACTGTTATCATGGTCACGAGTTGAAGCCACGACTCTGATATTCCAGCTTTCTGATGCAACGCTACTCTGTACGGAAGTAGAGCAACTTACTGGATCAAATGCACTTTCAACCGCCATTTTGAACATTTCTTTGGTTGGTAGTTAATATTACAACGCCTGGAGATTTGGATTTTTGGGTATCTTCACGGATCTGCATACTGAACTACTGGGTAAGAGATTCGAGGATGACCATCATGGAGATGGAATTCATGGAATCCAGTCTGAGCCTATTTTTGTACCAATATTTTTCTCTAGCTCATATAAGTAGGTAGGGTACGTACACCGAACACAAATTTTGAATCTTTTTATATGTCATATTTAGACAGTAAAAATAGCATAATAATAATATTTAGAAAAAAAATCACAGTATTTCTGTTTTCTGATCCGGTATTAGGCGGACTTAATGCCAGTGAGCATTTCCTTTCAGCTAACCTTCGTGTAGTGTAGATTGAGAGGGAATAGTTACAATGCGCAAAAAAAAATTTGAAAAAGTTGCCCTAAAAATATTCTGGAAAAACGAAAAGTGCTTTTTTCTATGGGATGTTTGTAAAAACTGAAGACCTCTCAAGACCAACTCAAGAATTAGGCTTAATTGTATTTTGAAATCCGTGCAAACCTAAGGCGGGTCAGCTAGCTCATTATAATTATGACATCTGGCCATCACCAAGTCCTTTTTAGCAAGTTTTACTGCGAAATACTAATTGCTTAAATGCTAGACATTGCTCTGTAATTCTTCCAAGCGCTATTTTATAGTATGTGGCGAGCGCCGTGCCTTAAACAGAAACTAGTTATAGATAACTATTTAAATACGCTCCTAATATAGATTATCCTAACAAAAAATGCCTGATAAATAGTGATTGAATATTGCAAGAAACTGGACATATAAATAATGGACGAAGTTAATGCAAAATTAAGAAAAATACTTGATAAACATATTAACATTAGGTAAATAGAGGACGCCACAAGAGACTAGAATTAGCATCTAATTGATCAGTTCCAGCGCCATTTTGTTTTTAGATATTACTAGTGGTCCCGCCGAACTTCGTATCGGCTTGACATGCATAGGTATAATGCGGGCTGTCAATATAAGTCACCCTGGTGGAATTGTCAATTGTTGTCCCCGGCCATCATTATGTATGAGAAAATGAATGACTTCCACAAATAATTCAATACCAAAATTAGCCAAATCGCTCCACCCGTTCTCGAGTTTTAGCGAGACTAACGAACAGCAATTAATTTTTATATATATAGACAATATATCTCGGGATAACTCCTACCGAAGCATCTGTTTCAAACGATATTCATTTTTTTTACATCCTCTTTGACGATATTTGCAGCACGCATTCTGTCAATTCTATGTCAAACGTCATAAGGTTACATTATAAAAGCGCTAAGGTTAGATTATAAATAATTTTACATGGTGGTTAAGTATTCTTAAATTTTCTAATTTTGCGCGCAATTTTCTTAATTTTTTCTTTCATAAGAACCTTCTCCTGACAATAAGAAATACAACAAAAAAGAATTGGCCGAATTGGTCCAGGCGTTGTTGAGTTATGCGCTTACCAACACATTTTGCGATTCATTTTTATATTATAGATTTCGTGATGGCGCCATTATACTCTAAGAAAATATTTTGGTCATTAGGTAGGTACTTATTTTATTTTAGACTAGTATTGATTCATCGTTATTTTCTATAAATGACCTCATTTAAATAAACGTTCATCTTCTAAAAGCGATGCTCGCAAAAACTCCTAAATACAGCAATCTTGTTCAATAACAATAAAAGTGTTGTCTTAGAACGACAAAAAACAATACTCGATCCATATTTCACAGGCTTTGCCTGACCTGTACAGTTAGCAAAACCTGCCTCATACAGCCTTATAACAACGCAGTAGAGTCTAAAATAAAACAAATTACGGTTTTGATGGCTGTACCAACTTGGTCATAACCGCAAACCACAACTACAAAGTCAAAATGTAGTTCAACTTTAAGAATTTGAGCTTTATTTCTTAGGAGTTGAAACTGAAGTGATATTTTTCTTGAGTTGGTACTCTAGAAGCATGACTGTAGGTACCTTTTCATTAGATTTGATGTCTGTTTGGAATGATGATTCTGACTGTGTTTTAGATAGCCAATTACTTTTGTATTGATTGATGGTAACTTGAATTAAATTGCTATTTTGTGCTCAAAAATGATAGCTTAGCTGTTATTATTTGGTATCGTGATGTGTACAATTGTTTTTAATTACTAATAGTGTTTTACATTTTCACATAGGTAAGAATGGTCCCTTATATTTTACTAGCTTTCGCGCGCGGCTCCGCACGCAAGGTTTATTGTGTATTTACCAAATTTTAACTAAAACAGCTCAGCTCTTTAGTCGTAACGGACAAACAGACAGAAAGAGGGACATAGAGACACAGATCATTATAATTTAAAATACTAGAAGAAGAAACCGTTGCCCTCAAAATCGGTTAGGATAGCCAATTTACAAAGTCTAGAACAGAGACGCCGAGTAGTTTTCAGTTTTTTACAAGATACATTTTGGTAAATGTGCGCTAGATCTTCATGACCTTATCCCTCCTTCCCCCTTCCACCACCGGACAACCAGACGTACCGAGAAGTACCACCCATACCTGGTCGGCATACCACCTTGCCGTACCAAACGATTTGCTTTAACTTTTCTTGTTAGCACAAGTAAGGAGTGGAACTCACTTCCGTCGTATGTTTTTCCAAACCAGTATAATCTTGGAGTCTTCAAGTCCAGAGTGAATAGGTTCTTTCTAGGCAAGCGTGCTCCATCTTCGATCACACCTTCACTTACCATCAGATGAGGTAGTGGTCAAGCGCTTGGCTATCATCAATAAAAAAAAGGTTAAACTGGAAGACAATGCTTCTTAGCATTAAGTCCGTCTATACACACATATGTTAATTTTGTGCAATAAAGAAGTTTAAATATTTAGGAATAATAATAAAATGGTTGTAACTGTAAAATGTATAATATTCCAACAAAAGGAACATAACAATACATTTATGGATATTTTATAGATTGACTTTTTCGGAAATTAGAAACGGTTATAAGCTGGTTTGATAACTGTTTCTCAAAAAATATTTATGTATACTATCAGTTTTTTTGGTTCCCCATAATACAAGCGTATTGCTTATACCTATAGTTTGAGATTCAACATAAACTTTGGGGGATGGATGCTCCATAAATAAATAAACTGAAGTTTGTATTATAATATATGTACTAGCTGACCCACCCGCGGCGTCGCATGCTTGGTATTTCAACAAAAATATTACCCTCCTTTTGCGCACTCAGGTAAAAAAGTAGCCTATATCCATCCCCAGGATAAAATCTATCTCCTTGCCAAATTTCATTACGAACTGTTCAGCCGTTTAGTTATAAAAAAGTAACAAACAAACTAACAAACAAACAGTTACTTTCGCAGTTACTATGTATGTATTATACATATTAACATTCCTCTTGAATCACTCTATCTATTGCTGAAAACTACATTAAAATCCGTTGAGTAGTTTAAAAGATCTAAAGTAACAGGCAGCGGAATCGATTTCATTTTATACTATGTAAAAATGTACGAGTATTAAGCTAACCTATAATATCTTTATGGGCCGTAGAATGAGTTATTTACCATCCTGTAACTGTTTAATTGTGGCCTGAATTTAAATGATTTACTATTTATTATTAAATAAGGTTTCACTCGTTAGATTTGATTAGATACCTATTTGTACTAAAAACGAGATATTTACCATGATTTGTGAGTTTTTGAGTATCCCGATATTTCGACGCACTTGCGTGCGCCATGATCACGAGTAAACTGAAGTCTGCGAGTGTGATATAACGATCTACCCTCCTTCTCAGTCTCTTGCTAGGATTGAATTCACTAATACTATTACTAGCACCGGTTTCATTCTCGATCATAACAACTTACTTCTTCGGTTCTTACACATTCTCACCACAGGATTCCAGGCTGCAGATAGTTGAAATTTTCATCTTCACGATTGAAATTCTTGTGTTTGGTAATCTCAATTGCCTCTTGAACCAGTCTTGGGATGTAATGTCTCTCAGTTGAGATTACTCGTGGGTTGTGTAGCTCGATCCAGTGGTTTGACAATACACAAATCATGGTAAATATCCCGTTTTTAGTACAAATAGTGTTCATAACCATGTTATAAATATAAGTACTTAAATTCAAAAAGAAAATACAGTATTATTTAATCATAGGTACAATGGGCGGCCTTATCGCCATGCACCGATCTCTTCCATGCACGTTGTATCCACTGAACCATCGCTTAGTTAAAAAAAAATCTGTACTTACCTATCCATTTTGTTTCCTTATGGCGGGTTCCTATATCCATCAGTAACCAGCTACGACTCGTTTTTCCTTGAAAACGTGTCAAAAGATTGACACTTTTTCAAGGAGATACGGGTCGTAGTCGGTTACCGACGAATATAGGAACCGGCCATTAGTCTACTTGACATTGGATTGCATCCTTAGATGTACTGCTTCGTATTGCGAGCCCTGTTCCATTGCGGTAAGGGTGGAAATGCCTTGGCAAGGAATTTGGCTGTATTGGACCACTTTCGGTATTGCCTAAGTGTTAACTTGTCATGTAAGGGACTGTGTCTAATTAAAGATGTCATGTAGAAATTAGTCAAGTTGCTGTAACGATAGAAAATTCTTTCGAATCATAACTACTTTAGAAAACATAACCGTTCGATGAGTTAAGCACTAAGTAACTTAAAGTAGGTATCCTTGCTAATATTATACATTTTGTCTGTCTGTCTCTCTGTCTGTTTGTTATGTTTTCACGACTAAAAGGCTGGACCGATATCGATGATGTTTGGTATGTATAGATAGATTATGACCGGGATTGAAGCCTAGGACACGTCCCTTTTAGCTTAGGGGGTTAAAAATATAATTTTATTTAATTATGACTCACTAAGGTCATAATGTATGTTCATCCCTGACCGTTGTCTTAGTTATAATAAAATCCTGTTCATCCAAAGGTTGTCTGGTAGATATCGCTTCTAAGCAATAAGACCGTCATTATACTATTTGCTTTGCTTTCGTTTTAGGCAAGGGTCAATCATACCATCACTTACCATCAGATAAGGCAGTGGTCAAGCGCATGACGATCATAAAAAAAACAAATAAATTGTAATTTTTTGTTTATGTGGTGCACAATAAAGTTTTTTCATTCATTTATTCAATGGTCCTGCGTATCCCTAAACCGTGGTAATAGTCATATCAGGTATTTGATGATAGCCCTTTTGGCATAGAATCAAACCAGTAGTGCGTAGGCGCTGGTGTGATGTCATCGTGTCAGGGCCTTCGCTTAGTGCCTATTTGTAGCGGGCATTAATCCAAGTTACTGCATAACATAGTTAACTTATTTGAATAAGATTATACAGAACTGCTACAAAACATTTATGCTCACCCGCGAGGCTATTGTTTCTTCTTCCTGCCCTTTTATCACATTACGCGGGGTCGGTACAACATGTATTTTTCTTCCATACCTCTCTACCAGCCGTCATTTCCGTTGTAACTTCTTTCTTACCCATATCATTCTTCACACAGTCCATCCATCTCTTCTTTGGCTTTCCGCGATGCTATTGTCTATAAAACACATACAAATAATTCAATTCATATTTGTTTACGTTTTACGACAGATAGACGAACAAATAAGTGATCAGGGTTCCTTTTTTCCTTTTGCGGTACGCAACCCTAAAAATAATTACAGGAATTGGCCTACAAACTGTGCTACTGTAGTATTTTTTAAACTTTCGTGATCACTGTACACAATTACTGATTTAAACAAGTATTTATCGCGTATGGTACCTTTTTATTTGTTATCCTGACGTTTCAACTATGTTGCAACAGCCGTGGTCGCAATGTAGCACACAATTACTAATTAATTTGTACTCTGAGCCCCAAAACACAAGCTTAGCTTGAGGTTCTCTGTAAGCAATGTCTGTAACTACCAGACTTGTGTACTTACTAGCGCCATATAGTATCAAGAGGAAGGTTGCGGGCTCAAGCCCCGTCTAGGCTTTGAACATTTTTAAAAATCTTAGCACTATAGGGACTGATAACCTACTATTTCTTGCCTACATGTATGTTTCTTTGTATCTAGTTACCTTTGTATTTATATTGTGTTCTTATTATTGATCGAACGAAGCAAGATCTCTAAATCAACTTGGGAAATCGGCGTTGTATGTATGTATGTATGTTTGTTTGTCCGAGGATGACTTTCGAAGCGTTTATCCGATCATCGTGAAATATATAGGTAGGTAGTGATGGCTCAATTTTGGTGCGACTAAATGAGCTAAAAATGTGTGTGTGGGGGGGGGGGGGGGGGGGGAGGGGGTTGAGATTGGACTATCCGGTCAAGTGGCACGTCTAAAGGTCTTTGTGAGTAAATTTTGACCCCGTTTTTATTTTTACTTTGTAGTTTTTAAGTTATTTAGCCATAATAAAAACGGAACTTTGACAAAATTCACAGGGTGGGCACACCAGTGATGAAATTTGGTATGCGTGTAGCTTTAGTGTTAGAGAAAAGTCGGTAATTCAGAATTACTGCAATTTCTACCCCAAAAAAGAATAACCAATTAACATAAACTCCCGTTACCTGTAATTTGAATGAAAGTGTAGGTCAAGTTATTTGGTTAAGCATTTCGTGGCACTATTTTGATAGTCAAAGATTAGTCATTGATTACAAATAATATTTTTTTATTCTTATGGGAGACTCGCGAGATCTCAGTTCGGGGCGAACCACTAGTTATGTTATTTAAGTAGCACAATAAGAAGCTTTTATGAATCGGTGATTCTATCAATGTATAATATTATATTTATAATATTTAAACTTAAGTAGTGTTATAAATTAGTAAAGGGTACGATGTCCCTAATAAATATAAAATAAAAAAAAAAATTTTTTTAGTGTTTTGTGAAAATATCCACATATTCCTGTACAGTACACCACGAAAGTTCAATTCTGCACCTCAATAATAGCACTTATAGGTTTTACCATAGAGTTGATAACTGGTCTGATGTAGAAACTCGATTGTGGCATGTGTCATGGACTGATTCCTACCTGCCGCACCATTGACCAGACTAATGGTACTTTCATATGAGCATTGAAAATTATTTTCGTTGATGGTATGAACCTATGTGCAGTGGATTTAAACATTTCCCAAGCATAGGCTGGTAAATTTTTGCCAACCTTCTTCAATCCAACAATTTCGTTGAAATTGCACAATACTGTTCCTATATGGTTTGTTCGTATTACACAAAGGTTAACTGGAAGAGAATGCTATCTAGCATTAAGTTCGCCTATGCACAGATTATTTTTATTTAGTGCAATAGAGAGTTTTCGTTCATTCATTCACAAGAAATTGTTTTTTGGTTTTTTAACTGTTTATTAACTTGCAATGTATGTATGTTTGTCCGGGTGGAATCTTGCAACTGAATTTTAAACCCGTTCCCCTCAACCGATTGAGCTGTTTGGAATACATTTATGTAATTTCGGTGACAATGCAACAATATGGTACCATGGAGGTGGTCTCATGATGGATACGGATGCTAGACAACTGATCTTCTGAATGAATTATAGTAGGCTACCAGTGTTCGGACTCATTTGAATCTGCTTGCGGTTGCGAATATAAATTTTATAAAAGCTTGTTTTTAAAAAGTAATTTTTCAACAAAAAAACTTATTTTTAAGCTAATCGAAGCTCAATCATGTTCGTTAAGGCGGGGTAATGTAGGTATGCTACTGGTGGTAACGAAAGCAACAAACATAAATAAAAAAAGTCACAAGTGCAACGGGAGTTCTAAGAATATCTCTATGAATATATTTATTCTTGACAACTTTTGGACGGAGAGCATATGTTTTCAGCTACAATTATATACCACGTTAGCGTTGTCCGACTTTAATGATTACTAGTTTACGCTCTCTTCTTACATTTTAGTTTTTAATGGGCACTAAAAATCTATCAGACTTCAGAAAAAATGTGCCTATTACTTTTGCATATGATAAGTTTGATGATCTTTGCTCATGGATCCCATCATCAGATATTGACCAAATTTATATGGGTCCACTCCTGAAGAACCCCCTTTTTAACAATGACAGAATCTTTTTACTTAGAAAACTTTCGTGATTTATTTTAATTCGGATCGCACTCACCCTGATGAAGGTTCACGAATTGAATCGAAACATTGTCGGTCGAAACATCGATAAAACGGTACGGGATAAATTCTGTATTTGTAATAGTGACAGAATCATTGAAATTGGACATCGTAGTAAATAGTTATCAATGAACATACATAAAAAACCTACCAACCTAGGGGTCTTCAAGTCGCGAGTGAATAGGTTTCTTCTAGGCAAGCGTGTACCATCGTAGACTGCATCATCGCGCGCCATCACGCAAGATCGTAGTCAAACGCTAACATATAAGAAAACGACGAATTAAGAACCTCTTCCTTTTTTGAAGTAAAAAAAATACCTAAGTTGCATAATAGCTTGCACATGTATTGTAAGTTAGATCATGCCTGTGTTAGGACATTATACCTAGGACTCATCAGAATTCAGTATTTTGAGTCAAGGTCCTACTAAGTCAAGGTCAAGGTACCTAATGTCCTGCGTAGGTTTTCTTATTGCGAAAAGGATTTTTAGCCAGACAGTTAGTTCAGTCTTATAGCTAAGTAAGGCGACGTTCCGCGGTTTCCTTGTGGTATTTTCAACTGCGCGCTTCCGTGCTTCAGAGGGTACGTTAGAAATCAGTCCAACCTGTTTTGTTACGTAGGAGATTAATTTAAAACACACACCCTGAATCGTATTAACTAATTTGAGGTGGGCTTAATACCCGTTGCTTGAATGTTTATCCAGTAATCGATATATTTTTAATGTAAAACGGCCGCACCTTTACGACAATGCCGCTTAGTCAGTTTAACTGGTATGTATGTACCTACTTACATACTGAATGAATATGATTTGAAACTACCCTCCTGCGCACTCGGGTAAATAGTAGCCTATAAATAAATATTGCTGGACATTTCACACAGCGCTATCTAGCCCCAAACTAAGCAAAGCTTTAACTATGAGAACCATATAACTTATAGAATTCATGTATACATTTTGATTTTGTAAATAAATGCATACTTATAATTTATCTGTAGATCATGCAAACAATTGTTCCACGGCGGGAATGGAACCCGCTACCTTCTGTCACAGCCGGCTATTCGCCCACTGAGTTATCCCAATCCCGGTCATAATCTATCTGTTATACCAAGTTTCATCGAAATCGGTCCAGCCGTTGAACCGTGAAAAAGTAATAGACAGACAGACATAGAGCCAGTTACTTTAGAATTTATAATATTAGTAGGGATGTCTAAACATTATCGTTAGTGCATATCTATGAACGAACAACTTGTATTTACCTACTGTTTATAAAACACTGATTATGTAAGTCGTATGCTTAAAGCCAATTTGTCTAAGAGCTTTGTAAACAGTAAAGTACAGTCTCGACCATTGCACCTGTCTGCTCACAGAGCAGTGTAGTTAACAGAGGTTAAGATAGAGGCCGAAAAATTGAGCCCATTCATGCACTCAAAGTGATACTTGTGATTTTAATGAATAAATAAATACTTATTGAAATTTGAACTGTTTTTTGGTTTGGGGTCAACCCATAATCATTGCAATTCAGCGGGGCAATGCAGCCACTTCCACCTGGTAGTGATCTGGAGCAGTTGAGCTATCTATAGATCGTTTGCAAACGGTCTTTAGATGATTCAACTGTTTATTCTGTATTTTATAGACGTGTAACTATGCACAACATAACACCAAATTCAGATTGTGGATTCGAACGATTTTTTACTCATAGCCTGTCATTTTATAAAATTATATTGTAAAATAACTATACTAAAATGCTTTCAAAACAGTTGAAACCGCCGGATGAAACCCAGGAGGATGCGGGTTCAATTCCCGCCGCTGAACAAATGTTTGCTTTATCTACCGATATTTGTTCCGGGTCTGGGTGTTTTTCTATCCCACTAATATTATAAACGCGAATGTTTGTATGTATGTATGGATGTTTGTTACTCTTTATCCTCGGAACGGCTGAACCGATTGCGATGAAATTTGGTATGTACGTAGATCATAACCAGGATTAACACAGACTACTTTTTATTAGCAAATCACGCGTATATTATAAGTATGTATTTACAGAAAAAAGGATAAGTATCAGTCTGGTTCCCATGGTGCAAGCTCTGCTTAGTTTGGGGCTACAAAGCGCTGTGTGAAATGTCCAGCAATATTTATTTGTTTATTTTATTGTCCACCAATATTATTGCCTCTCGAATTTGAGCCATTGCTTTACCTAAAATCGTCGATACTGAAGGACCTTTTAAATTCCAATAAAAAAGCAATAACCCGCGACAAAAACCGCAAACTTTTGGTAACTTCGCCTTGACTGTTCAATTAAATCGAGTAGACCTTCTCTAGTATTAGCAGAAAAGTATTTTCTATTCTCCGTGATTAGTCCCTGTTGCAAATCGATTACCGCCGGTAAAGTTCAACGGACTAGCGAATGTCAACGCTGTAACGGTTCACTCTTTACTTTTTAACAGATTTCAAAAAAGGAGATTTGCTATCTATGTCTATTGTAGGATGTAAACTAAAATTTGTGTTGTGTCTGGTCTGATTTTGGCAGTATTTCATGAAAATGTGTGGGGAACGGTGAATTTCTATTTAAATAAGAATTGAAACTCATAACACAGGGTATCCTGGTATTGTTTTATATACACACGGCTACACATCAAGCTATACATTTCCAGTATAAGCTGACCTCGCATTGTGTAGGCTTTTCGCAGAATGAGAGGTCAGCTTATACTGGAAATATAGCTTGATGTGTAGCCGTGTGTACCTACTTAAATGTTGAAATCTAACTGCTGTATATTAACATAAGATATTGTACATGATGTAACTTTGCTGCAATTAAGTAAAGTAACAGTAAAAAAGATTTTGTTTCTCACAGAAAATATACACTTGCAATCAACTCGAGCTAGTATAGATTTAAGAATACGTATAATTTATTAAAGAACATACTTATACAGTTGTACTTAAATTTTAAAATTTATATGTTAATGTTCTGTATTTATCAGAATATGTAACATGTATGAAGTGACAAGCTCGAAAAGACCCTGCCCTCCGAACTAGTTTGAGACTGTATCTCGTCGGGCAGACAATAAGTTTTGTATTTGTAATTAGTTTGGGTTAGATAGCAGCGTGTGAAATGTCCAGCATAATTTATTTATTACGGGAGTGGTTCCACATTTTTACGACTATTTACTAATTCATCCTATATACCTATTTTAATTATTTCTATACATAAATACACATTTTAGTTATTTAACCAAGATATACTGTAGCATGATTTATGCAGCCTGTACTGAGACATGTGCAATAACAGGATATAGGCGCAGTTCCTCATAGCATCAGCTATTACTGGCTCTGGAAGCCGGCCAGGACTTTCACTGGAATAGTTCAACTGAAATTTATACTTAGGCCAGCGATTTGACATGTTTATGTCGTAATTAGGCTGATTATTAGATAGATTGATCGACTCTCTATTACAAGTAGAATTGATTGACTTTGGGAGAATGCAAAAGCCATGCCATGCTTAATAAATAAATAAAAAGTATACTCATTTTTTTTAAATCTAACAATACGCGATTTTTATTATAGTACAGCTCCTACACGGAAGAGTGATTGAAATACTGTTTTTAATTTTAAAAACAGGGATTTTAATGTCTTAAAACTTACTTCATCATCATCTTCATCAGCCGGGTGACGTCTACTGCTGAACATAGGCCTCCCCCTTAGATCGCCACAACGAGCGGTTGGTAGCCGTTTGCGCCCAACGGCTCCCCGCGATTCTTACTAGATCGTCGGTCCACCTTGTGGGGGGCCGGCCTACGCTGCGTCTTCCAGTCCGTGATCTCCACTCGATAATCTTTCTTCCCCAACGGTTATCGGTAAAAACTTACTTGTATGTGTGTAATTTCTACCCAAACAATGTTCTCAGAGACCTTTCACTTTTAAATCAGATTTTATCGCGCATGCCTATGCTTAATACGCTATTGTCATAATGTTTTCATTAAGATGTTTCGTGGATGTTTCCCATGACATGTCAAAATTTGTGATGACACCGAGTTCAACGGTCAAGGTCATAAACGTGATTGGAAAGTGATGCAGGAAAAACTGGTCATCACGATGTAAAAACAAACGATTTACTAATTCAAATTATGGAAAAAACGTCTCAAAATGCTATTTGTTTTGGGACCAAAAATGATCTTTACTAATATTTTAAAGAGGAAAGATTTGTTTGTTTGTATTGAATAGGCTCAGAAACTACTGGACCGATTTAAAAAAATCTTTCATTGTTGGGAAGCTACACTATCTCCTGGTGACATATATTACATATATAGGTACATACATTACCTAACTGCGCAGAAAGAGGGTAATGTTTTTATTGAAAAACTACGCGTGCGAAGCTAGTCTTTCATATTTTTGGTTCAAAAGTGAACCAAAAATATGAAAGACTAGCTAATTGAAACATAGTTACAGTTTTTTTTTTCAGCAAAAGCAGTAATAAGCGTTAGTTTTAAAACATCAAGGATCTTACTACAAAAAAAATATAACACTGTTTAGCATGTGTTTAAAAATCCTACAAAATTTGGTAAGGTAATGGATAAACACGCGTTAAACAGTAATTGTTTAATGTGTTTTAGCTTTCCACATTATTAACCTACCTATTTCTATTGTCAGTTGTTCTTTATATAATAAGTGCGAATACTACAAACAAACATACGTAAAGGAACAGAATGTCTCGCTCGAACTCGAAAAAACATGTAGATGTTTCCTGGTTTCTTTTAATTGATTATGTTCAATGTATGATTGTTAATTTTTACACCTGTTTTATATTTTCTTATTGTACTTAAGCCTCCAAGTTACAATCCATACTCTTGCTTAATTTAATCACATCACATACAGAGAGAAATACAGACTAAATGCCATTTAAACGTAGAATGTTTTGGAAATACAGAAGAAATGTTTCTACATTCTACGCTACATGTAACTCTATTCTTCTGTTAATATTATCTTTTTCGGAGGTCAGCTCAGCTGGAAATACTATAGGTATATTTTATGAAATTACCTTTTAAAGCAATAAGTCTAACCATGACTCCTTATTCCAGATATCAGACATCGTAGTCGGCCAGGAGCCGAACGTGACTGCCCGAGAAGCACTCCTCAGCTGGGCGCGGCGCTCCACCGCCAAGTACCCTGGCGTGAGGGTAGCTGACTTCACCTCGTCCTGGCGGGACGGACTCGCTTTCAACGCGCTCATACACAGGAACCGGCCTGACCTGATCGACTGGCGTAACATCAGGTAACGAACCGTAGGGTCTTAGGATTACCTGATCGACTGGCGTAACATCAGGATACAAACCATAGAGACAAGATTACTAGCAGCTCTAGCCGACTATCCATGGTTTTAGAGTTTAATCAAGTTAGACTTCAAACTTGGAGTATAAAGTATCCTGTAGTTTCTACCAGACCTTCAATGTTCCTAAAGTATTTTCGAAACGCACTAACTCCATATCACTATACTAATTCTTTGACCATCGGTCCCTCGGCTGTTTTCTAATGTACACTATTCCATACCTTAACCTAGTCACAGAACTAACGCCAGGTTGACTACGAGAGAATGCCAACTAAACTGTGGACTAATCAATTAAGTTTAAATGCATTAAGCAGTTACTCTTTACTGGACATTTAAAAAATTTAGATGTTAATAAACTTTTTTGGTTTTTCCAGGTCAAGACATGTCCGTGAGCGTTTGGAGACAGCATTCCACGTGGTCGAGAAGGAGTATGGCGTTACTAGACTTCTGGACCCCGAGGGTACGTCTTTAGTTCTTCAATCTTTGATTAGATGAGGCTAAAATAGAAAGAAACACGTCGCAGTGGGAGACCCTGTTATTAGCTCTTGTTCATGCTTAGATGGCACGATTATTATGATTCCAGAAATAATAATGTTTCTATAATTAATGCAGCCTGAAGGTCTCAAAAATACAAAAGAATAAAGAAAGTATGTTTACCACCCGGAACTATTTTATAGATCGTCTGAAAGTACATGCGATCAACTCATTCGAGTCAGTCGAATATAACTTTAAATAGGTTCTATAACTCACTTACAGAGCCTCAAATCACGACAGGTTCTGGCAGATTCTTTATGATCTATTGTTCGTAATTGAGACACTATAATAGATGACGTAATTGCACAGTCATACATCGTGTATGGTTTCGTTAATTATAGTTTTTGATTAAAGAGTTGGATATTTTCAAATTAGACTAAACGATGACATTTAAAATAGGAAATATTTTTGACCGCCTGAACCTTTTTGAGAAGCAACAGGGATGAGGAGGGTACAAAAAGTAATTAGGTTTCCTTGCTCTACAACACTTGAGTTCGGACTATGTTTAAAATCATTCAGTTACATACATTAACACGTACCCAAAGCGGTGAAGGAAAACATCATGAGTAAACCGGTATTCTGTAGAATCAAAAATTCGTAGGCTAGCATATGCAGTCGGTTAATATTCTCGTAAGTAAGGCGAAGGGCTTGCAATCTGTATGTTACGTTAACTACCAAGCAAAACTTGGGTTAAACGTAATGTTAGGATTTGCCTTTGATTACTCTCTTGTTATTAGGATATCTTCATGGGTCTGAGTAAGAGATTTAATTTTTAAATCCCATCATTTTGATTGGACCCTACAAGTCATAAGCGGGCTATGTGGAATAACTTGGCGCTCTAGTTGGGATACATCGACATTTCATCATCATCGTCTAGTCTGACATCACCCATGGTTAGGTATTCATTTGCCTAGGTTTATGCCATCCATCACGATCATGCGCTATAGCCACTATCTTGGCCACGATTCAATCGTATTCATCCTTTACTTATCATCACAACAAAAATCCCCTTAATCCAAAGGTTGTTTGGAAAAAATCGCTTCTATGCGATAAAACCGCACATTGTACTTGTTGCTTTGTAAACTTTTATTTGTTTCTACAATAGTGTTTCCATTCATTCGTTTACCACGCCTCGCTGTGTTCCACTCCATTACAGTTCCATAACATAGTTTAACAGCCTTTTTCTCTGTAAAATTTTGTTCCATTACTTAATACAACGAGACAACAGTTTATTTTTCGGAACAGTGCGTGCTTATTACCTATTATTTAGAATGAAGCTGGGGCTAGGCAAAGGCAGGGACCTAAAACAATAACGACACTGCATTATGCATTTAATTTGGCGTGAATAATCGTCAGCCTCGCCGCTCTGCGTTTTAATGACGTGATTGCGGTAATTACGGTAGGTAAAAGATTTTGAACTTTAATGTGTGTGACCTTAGGGTTCTTGCGTAAAGACATGTAAGTAGGTGTCATGTAGGTGTCACAGTCTGACCTTGAACTGAACCGTGTTATTTATCAAGGTAAAGTTTTGCTTCGATCTATAAGTTACATCTACTACCGCCATAAAGCAGATCTACAAGAATCTGCGCAGTAGTAGAGATCTGAGCATGCCCATAAGAGTATGTCAAATATAAATGCGTTTAGTTTAGCCTGATTTGTAACATTGACCTCTAAAACGAATTTTGCTAAAGTTGTGATAATCCAATAGGTGTAATGGTGTCAAAGAGAGCCAGAAAACGACAAACTATGATAGAGACGGAAGATGAACAAATGAACTCCTCTTTAGATAATAGAAAACTGGGAGTGTGTGGGATCTTTTTGATCAGCTCTCTCAGTTCTAATAAAAACGTGTCAATAAATGATCATTTAGTGTCCAATAGTTGCTGGGGCCTTATATAATGCGCCTGATTGCAATTTGCAACACACACAACTCTGAAATAAATCATAACTATCTTTCTAATCAGCGTATCTACTACTGGAAATAGGCTTTATTCAGGTGCTAATTTTTTGTTTGTGAGGGGGGGGGGGGATAAAACCTGCACTGCCGTCCCGCATAAAAAATTGTGCATTGCTCCTCCTCTAACTTGACCTCAGTCATCCCAACTCCTTAAAATAGCAGAGTAGGACTTTGGGATAATGGCAGCAGTTTTCAGTATTCAGATGCTATGAAACATTTAACATTTCAAAAGTTTTACTTTCTAGATGTGGACACCCACGAGCCGGACGAGAAGTCCCTCATCACGTACATCTCGTCCCTGTACGAGACGTTCCCAGAGCCTCCCGCGGTGCACCCGCTATTCGACGCGGAGTCGCAACGTCGCGCCGCCTCTTACACCGAGAACGCGGCCATCCACCGCGCGTGGCTGCACGAGAACTGCGCGCTTATGCAGGTGAGACCTTTCAATTACTCCACAGAATCAAGATACTTTATATTCCTTCCAGGGATGAAGTTGGCTGCGTTAAATGTCTACATGTGATTTATTATGTATGTGTCAAATCAAGCATGGGCTGTACTGGACTATCTACAACATCCATCTGAACAGATTTGAACCAAAGTACCGTCAAGTTAAGGAGGCAGCGAGGATTTCGCAGTTCAATCAAATATTCATCCAATTTACTATGATAATTTTTAAAGGTCAATTTTACCGCCTGCCTTTTTTCTCATCGAGCAAGCCAGACAAGAAACAATGCTGGTTTATGTTTTTTTATTTAATTTTTTTTTTACTTTCCTCCTTTTACCTATCTATAGGTACAAGAACATAGTTGAGATACATGAGATGGCTCCATCTGAGGAAATAATCATTGGAATAGTTCTTGCTTCCACTTATATTTTTTCTGATTTGTACCTATTGTTATGTATTGTAAAAGGATTATTAAGTACGCCACATATTCTTTTACTAAGAAAATATATTTTGTTCCAGGACCGTGCTTTCCCATCAACTTTGATAGAGATGAAGAAGCTGCTGAGCGAGAGCACCAGGTTCCGCTCCGAGGAGGTTCCCCTCAGGCAGCGCGAGAAGCAGAAACTCTTCCACCAGTACCGCGAACTGGAGAAATACTTCGAGACAGTGGGAGAGTGTGATATAGAGCCGACGCTGAGACCTGATGCCTTGGAGCAGGCGTGGGCGCGGCTGGTGATGGCGCAGCAGGAACGTGAGAGAGATCTCAACGATGAGATCCGACGTCTGGAGCGACTGCAGCGGCTTGCTGACAAACTGCACAGGTGAGGCCAGAGAAGGAGTTAGAATCATTAACATAGGGTATCAAGCAATCCTAAAATTGTTTCCAGTGGTTGTGGATGATGCCATAATCTAGGTTAGTGCAGGGAGAGGTTCTAAGGGTTCTAGGTATCATGAATTCAAGGTGTATGTTGTGGCTAAAGGAGAAATCCAGGTAAACACGAAATAGGCAGTGATTCTAAGTCACGTGGGTGTTAAAGTAATAATTATTTTGCGAGTTGATTGCTGATATTTCCATCTCATGCAACAGGCTGCGCCAATTGAAATTAAGACTCTACATCTGAGTGTGATATTGTTAATCATAAACCAATAAAACAATTTCAATAACTTTAAATCCGGAGTGAAAAAATAAGATTGATGTTACATGAAACAAGGTTAACGACATTGTTTTCTACCATTGCTGGAAATTAGGGCAGCCAATATTATCTCCGAGGAAACACCAAGGGCTAGAGAATAGAAAAATAAGTATTTGTAAAATCTATTGCTGTTGCGCAGTATGGCGCAGTATGCGAGATAGAGACAACTGCAGTTTGGACCGAGAATACCTATTTAAATTACACAAAATCAACGATTCGTAGTCCCCTGATTTCTTCTCCAAACGTTGACCGATTTAACTACTTTCTTCTTTATAAATTAAAAATAGGTTTCGACCGTGTCCCTATGTTTTCCTTTTTTTATATAATCTAGTCAAATTTGTTTTCTGGATGTTTGAACACAGCGGAAAATCTGACAAATTTTATACGTTTTTGAATGTTCATATCTCTTTTAATAATAACCTAATTTATGAAAAAAAGGAAAACATAGGAACATGCCAATAGTGGCCATAGATTTTTAAGAAAAAAATATTGCTGTACTGGCATTATCCAGGGAGAAAACAGGGGACTACGTTTGTATGGAAAAACAGCCCTTGTGTTTCCTCTTAAATATATTTTTTCCTTAACTCATCAGTCCTTTTACATATTCCTTTCTATTTCAGAGATATAAAACAAACCGAAGCGGGTCTAGAAACAGTCGAGAGACACATCGAGAGCGAGATACGGCGCGTGGAGCGCGGTGTGCACCCCGCTGAAGCCAAGATGGCGGCCGAACAGATAGAACAAGAACTGCGCAGTATGGAGCATACTATACAAGAGATGTTCCAAGATGCCCATGCGCTGAGGGAGGGAAGGTATCCTCAGGCTGCTGAGCTGTTAAGACGGTAAGATTTTACCCGTTAAAGTAAGCATGTACGTATCAAGAATATGGACGCCGCCACGCCATATAGTTCACTCACGTCTTTCGATGTGAGCGCGAGTTTAAAAACGGTGCTGTCACACCGCGCTAAAGCGCAGATAGACACGAGCGATTTGAGTTTGACAATTTTTAGGGAGTTTTACTCTGTCTTTTTCTTCGTCCATAAAAGTATGAAAGGAAGTCGTATGAGTACTCCGTCAAAGAAACAAGTTGTATGAGCAAGTGGCCAACTCTGGTGTCGGAGTCATTTAGTCCAAGCCATGTTCATTTATAGCTGAGTTCTCCCGTGGTTCTGAGGGCACTTTAAGATGTTTTTCCCATCCTACTACGCTAAGGCTCAATTCACACCAAGATAGCAGCGAAGTGGCGAGCAGTTTTAATGTCAAAGTTCTCGCAGCATTTTAAACTTCAGTCTTCTCACGCCTGCTTTTGGCGTCATTACTTAGTGCCGAGCTAGGCGCTTGTAGCCGTTGCCGGCCGCTGCCATCTCATTGAGCTAAAGCGGCCTGTGCATTCCAATACCGCCGGTTTAACCTACATCAAATAAACTAAACGTGGTCCTTTACTCATGGCCTACATGACCAAGCTCAAGGTCGCTCAATGAGTTATGGAGAGGGCTATGCTCGGGGTTTCTTTGCGTGACAAAATCCGCAATGAGGAAATCCGCAGAAGAACTAAAGTTGCCGACATAGCTCTTAAAATTAGCAAGTTGAAGTGGCAATGGGCAGGCCACATCGCTCGTAGAACCGATAACCACCCCAATGGTTATCGGTTCTAGATAGAAAGGTTCTCGAGTGGAAACCACGGACTGGAAGACGCAGCGTAGGCCGGCCCCACACAAGGTGGACCGACGATCTAGTAAGAATCGCGGGGAGCCGTTGGGCGCAAACGGCTACCAACCGCTCGTTGTGGCGATCTAAGGGGGAGGCCTATCTTCAGCAGTGGACGTCTTTCGGCTGATGATGATGATGATGAAATAAACTAACATAATCTTTTCCCGCAGAGTGCAACAAATTCACGACCGCTGGTTAAACGCCCGTCAGTCGTTCACGGGCCGGCTCCTGACCCGGCTCTCGTCCGTGCGCATGCCGGTGCAGCAGACGACAGTGCGCCGGGAGACGCGCACCGTGCTGGAGACCAGGGTCCACGACACAGACCCCAAGTTCCAACAGCTCACTGAAGCTACCAAGTGGTGTAAGGAGAAATTGGTAAGACTTCCCTACTTTTACTTATATTGATAAGTATTTAATATGTAAGTATATATAATGATTTATATTAATGATTGATTAATAGTTTTTCTTGAATTCATGAAATTGTGTGTATAATTTAATTATTTTTATGTAACTTATTTTTCATTTCATTTTCATTTATTATTTAACTTGCAATGTTTGTTAGTTTGTTTAGGTCAACTCTTGGAAATAAATTTAAAAGCCTCTCCCCCCCCCCCCCCCCCCCCACACCCGATTGAGCTGAAATTTGGAATACATATGTAACTTCGGTGATAACTTAATTTAGAATGTGTGTATTTTGTTAACAGAAAAAACTCCATGAATCCGAGTACGGATGTGACCTGCAGACCGTACAACACGAGCTGGACAAACATGGACGCGAACACAAACAGATTGATCAATTCCATTCTAAGGTAATAAATATTCCTCAAGTCTTAAAAACATTATTTAAATGCGCAGTGGGCGAATACTAGGAATACGGAGTTAGTTAAAAACGTTAAGTGAGGGAAAAATCACCAATAGGTTTGCTCCATTTGCTTAGCCTTGCACAGCTCTGGTGGAAACTCACCGTAAACAGCGGCAAAAAGGTGAGGTAAAAAGAGGTAGATACCTAAAATAACTATATTTTGTATTTGTTTTTCAGGTCGAGCAATGCGTCCACAACCGAGCCAACTTTACCGGCGAAGAGCTGATCCTGTACAACCAACATTTGAGCCAGCTACAGAAACTGTACGCTGAGCTACTGTCTACCAGCACTAAACGGTACTTTATTTCACATTATAAGAGGGTTCAAAATTGTGTATATCGGCGGGTACTAAATAACTTTGACATAAAACGAAAAACATTAGTAATTTATTAATATTTTTGCCTTTTTTTAATACCTTCTGAAGATGGAACAAGCATATGGCTCACCTGGTGTTAAGTGGTAACCATCGCCTATCACAAAGTGTTGCTTCATAGGTTACGCACCTGAGAACATGCACTGCCCTGGGTCCATCAACTTGAGGCATACAGGTGTAAAGCCTCATGTGCCTGTAATTTCACTGGTAACCATACCCTTCAAACCGAAACACAGCAGAATCAATCATTATTATAATCCCACCACTGAGCCCGTCAATTCGCGCGTAGAGGGCTACCTACAATGCGTAGTGCGAGGCGAGACGCGGTGCGGAGCGGATCCCACTCATCCTGATGAACGTTCACGAATTGAATCGAAACATTGATCGTAGCATCGATAAAACTACGTGATAAATCCCGTATTCATAATAATGACTTGATGTTTTGTCAACAGCATTTCAGACCTGGACGCACTCCAGGACTTCCTGCAGTCAGCCACGGCGGAGCTGAACTGGCTCAACGAGAAGGAGCAGGTGGAGCTCTCCAGGGACTGGGCAGACCCTCACATCAACCTGCCGGCTGTACAGCATTATTACGAGGTTAGTCTGCTCTCCTTTGCCATTACCAGAAAGAATATAGTATTTACAGATCTCAATAAGTTACTTATTAACATAAATGTAACAGACTTCAGAAAACAGAAAATCGACTTCTGTTATTTTGATTTATAAATCAAACTACTAAACCGTTTTTGATGAAATTTCTATGGAAACAATCTGAAAGTATATCCTTTCAAATAAAAAAATATTTTTTCAAATCGGTAGATAAATGACGGAGAAGTGACAAAATATAATTATCAACTTTTAGACCTATATTGTATCCCGAAGCATGTGTACACAGCATGACAATTCTAGAACAGTTCTATGAAGACAGAACTGTTAGTAGTCTAATAGACGGCAATATGCTTGCAACCTGTTACGTGAATATGAATGTTAACTAATATGCAATAAGTAGGCATGTATCAAATCATGTAACGTTTGGATATACCGCCCAGTTAAATATCTTCACGGGCACTGAGAAAGAGATCTGGCCTTCCAATTTTTTTTTTACTACTAAGGTAGCAAACAAGCATACGGCCCACCTGTTAGTAAGCGGTTACCGTAGCCTATGGACGTTTGTAGTACCAAAGGTATCACTCGAACGTTGTCGACCCTTTCAACATTTTAAAATATATCCATACTGTAGTATGGGGTTCTTCAAAAAGGGTCTTGGGGAAAGCCTCGAACCCATCCTTGGAAGATCCAAAGATCCATCCATATAAGGTTCTGAATATAGCCTTTGATCATGTGTATTGAAATAATTATTGTGTGCATATAAATAATAAAAACAATCTAGACACCATTCCATTCCACCATTGCAATATGACCTTATCTCATTTCACTCATAAGCACTTGTCCTAAGACGATAAAATAAAAAAATCATCACATGCGTATGCGCACAAAAGACTGCAAAGGAATGGAATTGGTCCAAATTTAAATTGGAATGTTTTCAGTCGTGTGTATTATTTTTAAAATTGATTTATTTTTAATTTTTACAAGCATTCCTTTGGAGACGACAACGAGGTTCGTTCCAACATTTATTTCTTTGCTTGTTCATTTTAGATGTGCTTTTTATTATAGAAGTCGAGCTAATCCAAAAAAATCTGGTAGCTTTATTATGTAAGCCAGTCGCTGTCGTTCGCTGTATGGAATAAGTTTAGGGCCTACCTGATGTTAAATAATAACCATCGCCTATAACAGAGAACTACGTCGTAGGTCACGCATCTTAGAAATGTGCCCTACGTTGCACTGCCCTGTGCCCGTCAAGGCATACAGGTGTAAAGCTACATGTGCCTGTAATTTCACCGTCAACCATACCCTTCAAACCGAAACAGCAAGGGCCTTACGTGGCGTAAGGGACGGCTTGAGCCGAACGACAGCGGACCACAGCGACTGGCTTACATAGTAAGGGTACCGGATTGGTCGATAAAGACTGAGTTAACCAATATCAGCAAGTCTTTCAATAGCCTTGTTATGATTGGTCGTTGGATATTAAGCTGGCCAAAATCATCTTGGAGCCAATTCCCGTTACTTAAAATAGTATAATTCTATTATCGATCTAGTCTCGTTATGTTAAATGCCCTAAACGGTATTCATGTTACTGACAATACAAGTGAATTGGCCACCTGGTGTCTTACAATTTTATCCTCAAGCTATTATAAAAAAAAAAGTTGGTATTTGCTTGACTCTTCGAAAAAATCGTAAAAAAATGTAGTACTTTGTTATTTCTGTCAAATAGAAACAATACATTTCTCGTACTTAATAAGGTCTATTTTCCAACAGCAATTGATGTCTTCATTGGAGAAACGTGAACTCCAGTTCAGCAACGTGATCGACAGAGGAGAAGCACTGATCGCTCAACATCATCCGGCCTTGAAAACTATCGAGGCCCATCTTCAGGTTTGTAAAACCAACTCTATTGCAATAGAATAAGATTTAGATTATAATTGATGACACTAGTTTTTAATTAGCTTTTATAAATGATGTATCTATCATATCTGATGAAAATTAAAATCACATCAAGTCATTGTGTTCACACAAGTATCTCGTGTGCATTATTAGAAGCACCATCTAGTTATCAATTCGGTACTAATCGAAAATCTATGGCCGGCCTCCCGCCGCCTTGACACGCCCTCCTGCGACAATTACTGCGTCTTACATCTGTCACCAATACCGAAATTCGCAAGCGGACTAAAGTTCAAGAAGTTAGCAAGCGTATATTGGGGCTTAAATGGAGTTGGGCAGCACATGTGGCATGTTGAAGCAGGGTGCTGTCTGAGTGGTGGATACGAGATGGAACCAGGAACGCAGCTCGTCCGCCAGCAAGATGGCTCGACGACATTATAAAGATCGCAGGTCGTATGTGGGTTTGAACAGCGCAAGGCAGAGGCGAATGGCGACAGCGAAGAGACGCCTATGCCCAGCAGTGGGATGAGAAGGGCTGACGATGATGATGATGGTTGTCACTATGAGAGAACCTGTTCATTGATGCATAGGGAGTTATGTTTTCGAAACGCATCTTATTTCTTACTTAGAAAACTTTCGTGAACATTGAGCCGAAACATTGTTGGTCGAAACACCGATAAGACGGTACGTGATAAATCCCGTATTTATAATAATCATCTTATTTCTATCAATATACAGGGAGTTTTTTCTAAGTGTGCACAAATTTGCACAGGAGGTTCAGACTCTGTAGTATATGTGATTATTGAAATAAAAACAATATGTTTAATTTAAAAAAATATACCATTTTATTCCTTCAAACACAGAACTCGTGGACAATGCGAAAAACATTCATTAAATTTTACTGCGCACGCACACAAACGTAAAACTAAACACTCACGGTCGCAGAATGAAAAGGGTGTCCATAAATCACGAACTTTTTTAAATATTTTCAAATGAAAGTAATTAACTAATTAAGATTTAAATTAAATATTTGACTTTTTATAAATAACATTATTTATGTCTAGAATGTTATAAAAAAAATTGTGCACACTTAGAAAAAACTCCCTGTATGTACAACAACAAATATTTTATTTCAGTAAACTTAATCTTATGATATATGACGGGTTTGGAACCCCCTTTTAGGTAAGTATGCCTGTGTTAGAGGGTCTCGCCCTTTAGTAGTACAGGTTATTTTGATTAAGTTACAAACAGTCTTTAATAATAATAAATATTTACATGACTAAAATACAGAAGAAACGGTTGAATCATCTAAAGACCGTTGCAAACGATCTATAGATAGCTCAACTGCTCCAGATTACTACCAGGCGGAAGTGTCCATAAGACACTGGCTGCATTGCCCCGGGTACAAACATATATTTAAGTCATTATTATAAATACGGAATTTATCACGTACCGTCTTATAGGTGTTTCGACCGACAATGTTTCGGCTCAATTCGTGAAATATATTTAGGTATCTATTTGTGTATTAGGATGTTAAGTATAGTTTTATATTATAATTTTTCTTTCCTAACTTTCATAATTTTACTGTGTGCGCCACCGTCGGTTACAACTTTACTTTCCATCCGAAGGTTGCCTGGAAGGAATTGATTTCAGTAATGCCCATTGTATTATTTTTAGCATACACTAGTTCTATCAGTATTTCTGGTGTACAATTAAGCGATATTTTGTTATAATTCGCATAAGTACACACGGCTACACATCAAGCTATACAGTTCCAGTATAAGCTGACCTCGCTTTGTATAGATTTTTCGTAGAATGAGAGGTCAGCGTAAAAATGTTAAAAAGCTGGAAATTATAGCTTTTTCTAGCGCCATCTATGTAGTTATGGCTCCGGTATTAAATGGTATTTGTCGACAGGTGATGCAGTCGCAATGGGCGTGGGTGCTGCAGCTGACGCTGTGCCTCGAGACCCATCTGAAGCACACCACGCAGTACCACAGCTTCTTCGAGGAGGTCAAGGAGGCTGAGAAATGGATACAAAAGTAAGTATTACCTGAACAATGAAGCTTATATTCCTGAAAAAAACTTGCTTTATGCTGTAATACGTTCCTCCAGATCTATATTCTTCTTCTTCTTCCTGCCCTTTTCCCACATCACGCGGGGTCGGCACAACATATATTTTTCTTCCATGCCTCTCTATCAGCTGCCATCTCCGTTGTCACTTCTTTCCTACCCATATCATTCTTCACACAGTCCATCCATCTCTTTTTCGGCCTTCCTGTACTTCTATATCCATCCACATTGATATCTAGCACTCTTTTAGTTACATGATTTTCTTCCACCAGATATACTATAGTTCTAATGTTCTAATTCTTCTTATAATACAAAATGACAATAATTAACTGCAAAATTAAATTTATATTCTAAAATGATACAGCTGTACTTCACGGAACCTTTACTAATCGTGGTCCGACACGCGCTTAACCTATTATTACTTTTAATTTCGACGACCTCCGTGGAGCAGTGGGCGGCTGAGACGCAGGATGTAGCGGGTTCGATTCCCGCCGCGGAACAAATGTTTGCATGATCTACAGATATTTGTTCCGGGTCTGGTTGTTTCTCTATATATTATAAGTATGTATTTATAAAAAAAAAAGGAACGTAAGTATTCTATCAGTTATCTGGTTCCCATAGTACAAGCTCTGCTTAGTTTGGGGCTAGATAGCGCTGTGTGAAATGTCCAGCAATATTTATTATTTATTTATAATTTAAAACTTTGGTTTTGAATTATTAACCACAAGATGATCCAATTTGTGTGCACTAAAATCCTCTCCTTAGGTCCATTCCGAACAAAAAAAGTGATGCGCTTACCTACTATACTTCGGCCGTTCAGAGAATGCGTTCCTGACACCTATCAGTTAGTCACGACTAGTGATGGGCACAACATAACACTGAGTTCGTTACCATATTATATATTTATATATTATGCACCAAAAGTCACAAAAACACAATCGAAGTCCGATTTAGCGCCGATCTCAGTTTGAAAAGCAGAAACAGTCCATTAAACGAAAGCCGGGTAATCAAATAAAAACAGATCGTAAACACTTGAAGAACGTGGTCTATGCGCACGAAACGACAACAGACGACTGTTTTAGCGTCACAAAATGGCGGCCCATAACGCCATTTGGGGTTACCATTTTCAACCTAAATATAAAAATGCTACTTTCTTTCGCGCGTTCGGTTTGGTCGTAGTTTTATTTTTATATTTAATACAAGTTATCTTATAGTCCATTATTTTCAAATTCTTAAAAAGAAAAACAAAACGTATTATTTTATAAAGTATAACTGTATAAGAACAGATTACGATACTATTATTGCCTGTTATTGTTAGCACAGCACTACAAATATAAAGCGCTGATATAACCTTGTAATAGCGCAGTTTAGATTTAGAAAAATATTGTTTACCAAGTTATTTGACACTCAGTTTGGCACAAAATTATAACATTAATTGATTATTGATATAATGATGTTGTTTTAATGCTCATCAATTGTTAAAACGGTAAACAACCAGCAATAATATTTTTATCGTAACTGCAACGCCATTACAAAGTTACGTCGTCAGTTCAATCGCGACGTGTCAGGAACGCATTCTCTGAACGGCCGTAGTATAATAGCATTTCTGTTATATTATACAAAGATTGTAAAAATTTTACTTTGTTAAAATCACAGGGTACTTCAGAAAACCCACAGTGCTGAAATCTATGTTTCATTTTTATTATATTACTACTGACCTGCCCGCGGCTTTGCACGCGTGGCTACTCAATAAAAACATTATCATCCTTGTGCACAGTCGGGTAAAAAGTAGCCTATGTCTCAATCCCGATCATAATCTATCTACATAAAAAATTTCATAGAAATCGGTCCAGCCGTTCTTGAGTTATAAATGGTGTAACTAACCTGATCTTGTTTTATATATTTAAGAAGACATAATATCAGTGTTCTACCAGTTATCTGGTTCTTATAGTACAAGCTCTGCTTAGTTTAGGACAAGATAGCGCTGTGTGAAATTTCCATGAAAATTTATTTGCAATCTCTGGGACATAAAATCGAAATACTCTTTTCTAGACGCGAAGAAGCTCTAAACACCTCATTCTCGCAATCGGAGTTTACGCTCGACCAAGGAGAGCGTCTGCTCAAAGGCATGCAGGATCTACGCGAGGAACTGAACTCGCACGGAGGCAATGTGTCCAGGCTGGTGGAGGAGTCTAGGACTGTGCGGCCGGTCAAACAGCGCCGGGCGCCGGTCACCAGGCCGATACGGGCTGAGACTGTCTGTGCTTATAAACATGCTAATGTAAGTATTGTCTTCAAAGATTTGCTGGAAGAAAACTATATTTTTTGGAACAACAAACAGTTACACTATAAACGTTAGGTAAGATACAGCATTCATGTGATAGAAGTATTAATAAAGTAACTCACTACGTTATCCACTTAAAGGTAAGACATAGTCAAAAAGTAGATGCAACTTGAGGGCCAGAAGGGCCTTGTATCTATTTAAGACTATTATTATTACCTACTAAGGTAAGATAGTGTACAGGTTAAGAGTTGCACAGAGAGCCATGGAGCGTACCATGCTCGGCATCAGACTGTTAGATCGAGTTCCAAACGTCCAGATCAGTAGGCGAACGAAGGTTCATGACGTTGGGATTCGAGTTATGGAGCTCAAATGGTCTTGGGCGGGACACTTGGCTGGACGTGATGATGACAGATGGAGCAGGACAGTGACTGAATGGTGGCCGAGGAGCGGGTATAGAAGTGTAGGACGACCAGCAGATGGGTGGACGACATCGTAAAGGTCGTAAGCCCTCAGTGGGTGAGACTAGCGCAGGATCGTGGTGGATGGCACAAACTTGGGGAGGCCTATACCCAACAATGGGCGAAGTCAGACTGTGGAGGATGATGATGATGATGATTAAGATGTGTTGTTAGAATTTGTACATGCACATTTTGTAAGCTGTTTCTGTCTGTAATCTATTTCTGTACAATAAAGAATAAAATCTTTTTACTAATGAAGACGACAGCAGGCTGAGACGCAGGAGGTTGCGGGTTCGATTCCCGCTGTGCGACAAATGTTTGCATTATGTCTACAGATATATGTTCCGGGTTTGAGTATTTTCTATTTATTACAAGTAGGTAATAAAAAAAGTAAGTACACAAGTATTCTATCGGTTAACTGGCTCTCATAGTACAAGCTTTGCTTAGTTTGGGGTTAGAAAGCGCCTTGTGAAATGTCCAGCAATATTTATTTATTTAATCTTCTTTGTTCCCCAGGTGGCTATAGAGAAGGGGTCAGCGGTGACCGTCCTCGACAACTCAGGGCGGTCTCGCTGGCGCGTGCGTCTCGGCGGAGCGGGTACTGAAGCCGCACTACCGGGCGCCGTGTTAGCGTTACCGCCGCCGTGCCAGGAGGCCATCGACGCTGCTGATGCTCTGCGCAAGTCCTATGATAGGGTAAGTCAGAAGTCGTATGAAGTTATGATAAGCCAAGTATGAAGTCTTATGAGGTGTTTTTCTTTTTCTTTATTAAATTTCATAGAACTTCGTTTAAGCACAATCTCACCTGATGGTAAGCGATGATGTGGTCTAAGATGAAACACGAAGATCTAGAAAAACCAATTTGCTCTTATCTTAAAGAGGCTCTGATTGTATTAACTAGGAAATGAATAATGAAGTTATGATAAGCAAAGTCTGAAGTCTTATGAAGTTATGATAAGCCAAGTCTGAAATCTTATTAAATTATGATAGACCAAGTCTGAAGTCTTATGAAGTTATGATAGGGTAAGTTTAAACACTACGCCTGGCTTGCACAACGATCCCTAAACGTATTTAGCGACTAAACAAGTTTAAATTTGACGTATTTGTAGCTAATGAGTCCGTCAGATCAACTATTCATTTTTTCACGTCACTATTTATTATTCCGCCATAAGTGACAGCCCGCTGAACCTCAAAAATACGAATCGAATTATTTGTCAGACTATAGTTGTCCGACTATAACAGGAATTATGTTTGTCAGATCCTTGTCGTGTTGTAAATACTACATGTTTTGTTATGTACCACATTAAATGAAAAAACGGGTAGGGCTAATGGCTAGTATTGTTTAGGTAAAGTTCTAAAATATCAATGAAACAGCCTGTGTAAAATAGGTGAACAAATCACGCTCATTCATTATTTAAGTAGGCACTTTATAAACTGACTAAGCGGCATCGTCGCAAAGGCGCCGCCGATTTACGTTAAAAATGGATTATTCTAAACTTGCTTCCGCTAGCGGCTTCGCACGCGTTGTTTGTCAACAAAAAGTAGTCTGTGTGTTGATCTACGTGCATACCAAATTTCATCGAAATCTGTTCAGCCGTTGCGACGTGATTGAGTAACAAACAAACAAATAAACATCCAAAACTTTCTCATTTATAATATTGTATCCCCCTTTAAAATCAGTTAATACGATTCCGGATGTGTGTTTTAAATGGCGTGCATGGCAAAACAGTACACCTACGTATCTAAATAGAAAGAAAGAAAAGAAAGAAAATATTTATATTATGCCGACCACTAATAACAATAATTATCAACACAAAAAAATTAAAAATACAGTACAAGAAATCATTACACAGATATAAGTTATTAGTAGCCGCCACAAAAAGGTTCCAACTCAGCATTTTGCTATGTCACAGCAAGGTAACACAGCGCTGGTCTTCCGTTGGAACACCGTTGGAACACTTTACCGTCGTCTGTTTTTCCTAATAAATACGATCCGGGCCTTTAAGGTAAGAGTGAATAGGCTTCTTTTAGATCTTCGTGCTACATCTTAGACCACATCATCGCTTACCATCAGGTGAGATTGTGGTCAAACGAAGTTCTATCATGTTTAAAAAAAAAAACCTCTGAGTACACGGAAGTCTGCAAATACGTTGCGTTCTGCACTGCAATCGATTACTAGTAAGGATATCGGTGTGTAGAATGGACTTTACCACTACTACTATATAAACAGTAGGTAAACAAATGACCTAATCAACTGATAGTAAATAAATACCTATTTATGTAAATACACATGACCTGTATCCTCATTACGAATGATGTAGTCGACACAATACATTCCAAAGACCGTGCTAGTTATAAACTGTATATAAAAATGAAGTTGGTAGATTTCTATTTGTTTATAGTGATTTTAGTGTTCATTTTGATTAGTTATTTTATGCTAAAGGTATTTTATTATGCAAAATCAATTTGCATTTTGTTATTATTCAGTGTTTTGATGAGAGTGACCAGAAAAAGAACGATAATAAAGTGAAAAAGCGCTATCTATATGTTTGATAACTTCTGTATCAGAGGATTTATTTTGGCATTGAATTGTTTTCTTCTCTAAATTTCGCGCTCCGCCAAAGAGTGGAACGCTTTTTCTGAGTCTGTATTTCCTGATAATTAGGACTCAATTCTTGTCGTCTCTAATTATTTAAGTCACGAGTGAACAGGATTCTTCTAGACGAGCGTGTTTCATTGTAGACTACATCATCGCTCTCACCATCAAGCGAGATTGTGAACGCGATTCCTTAATTCACTTTAAAAAAAATTCACAAAGTTACATGTGTCAAGACGGTTCAGAAACTAGAGAAATTTGGTAGCTATGTTTATGTTCTTTTGACCGGTTTTTTTTATAGTCAGCCTGAATAGGTTCTCATGCTAAAAGAGACTTGAGTACGGAGTAAGGATTTTGTACAACTCGAAATGATTAACACATTTTTGCAGCAATGATTAACCTATTGTTACAGCCTTAATCTTAGTTAACATTCACTCTAGTTGTTACACAGTGGCTACTCATAGAAACCTGTTATTGGTTCTCTATTTCTGTACAAAATGTATGATTTATTAGGTTGTAACAAGCTGTTCGTTCTTCACTACTACTTCACTACAAAGTCGCTTCCCGCTGTCTGTCCCTATGTATGCTTAGATCTTTAAAACTACGCGACGGCTTTTGATGCGGGTTTTTTTAATAGATTCAAGAGGAAGGTTTAAATGTATAATACAATATATGTATAGCATAATATAGTAGAAAAACACTGATAATTTTAGAGGTTTCTAAATGTGATGTCGCAAATAAACACATATTTTTGCGCTTACATTGCAAACGCTGGCTGAACCCTACGAGATAGATCAAAATAATGTACTACAGTATTGTACACTTTAAAAAGGTCTACAAAAAGTCCGCGATGGTATATGTCTATCTCTTAGGGATAACCCACAATAACTATATAGTATAAAATGAAGTCGCTTCCGATGTCTGTTCGCATAGATCTTTTAAACTACTCCACGGATTTTAATACAGTTTCCAGTAATAGATAGAGTGGTTCAAGAAGAAGGTTCATATGTATAATACATACATAGTAACTGCGAAAGTAACTGTTTGTTTGTTGGTTTGTTTGTTACCTTTTCATAACTAAACGGCTGAACGGATCGTAATGAAATTTGGCAAAGAGATAGATTATATCCTGGGGAATGACATAGGCTACTTTTTACCCGAGTGCGCAAAAGAAGGGTAATGTTTTAATTGAAATACCACGCATGCGAAGCCGCGGGCAACTCAGCTAGTCTACAAATATTATATATGGAGCTAAAACCGTGAATGGAACATTTGTAACCTGACGAGTAGTGGGCCTGTGGTGAAATTGGTATCGCACCCTCATAGAGCATAGTTTTTGTCAAAAGCAAAGTCTCCAGCGTAATTTTTGCGATGATTTTAATGTTAGTGATTAAATTGTTATTGTATTGTTGCAGGTGATTCAACTATGGCAGAGGAAGCAGTTGAGGATGCGTCAGAACATGATCTTCGCCACAATCAAGGTGGTGAAAGGATGGGATTTCCCCCAGGTAAGCATTTAAAATATAACTACCAAACAGGCATAGGACGACGATATTAGTTCAGGGTCTGGATGTATTTCTATAATTATAAGTATTTATTCACAAAAAAAGTATATTCTACCAGTTATCTGGTTCAGTTATCGTACAAGCTCTGTTTAGTTTGGGGCTAGATAGAGCTGTGTGAAATGTTTAGCAGTATTTATTTTTGCACAGCAGAAGTTATTACTTATGAAAGAAAAATTAAAATTTCTTCAAATTTTAAATTGTGCTAAAAGAATCGCTTTTTAACCCCCAAAA
This sequence comes from Philereme vetulata, assembly GCA_918857605.2. NCBI lineage: Eukaryota > Metazoa > Arthropoda > Insecta > Lepidoptera > Geometridae > Philereme > Philereme vetulata. The sequence continues at coordinate 4,362,668 of OU975422.1, read as the reverse complement.
TAGGGGCCCATGTCTGTCTGTCTGTCTGTTGCATCGTAATTCCTAAACGGATGCACCTATTCGGGAGTGGTTTTTCTTAAAAGAAAGCTTCAAAATATTTTACTGAGGTAGTTCTTAGATATCTATGTGTCATGAAGATTAGTTCAACCGGTCCGAAGATTATCAGAACATTTATTTTTTGGTGAAACTCAGTGATAAAATGATATTTTTTCGATTTCGATGAATTTATGTCTTAAATTTTGAAAAATATCACTTGTTTACAAGCAGTACGTAATTGTTTCTTTCAGTTCGTAGCAATGGGCGCAGAACAGCGCCAAGCCATCAGACGAGCTCTAAACGAGGACGCCGAGAAGCTCTTAGCGGAAGGCGACCCAGCAGACCCTCAGCTGAGAAGACTGCGGAGAGAAATAGACGATGTCAACCGACTGTTCGACGAGTTCGAACGACGCGCGAGAGCTGAAGGTAAGACCCGTCAGATAGATAGGTAGATAGGGAACGGCAGATGGATAGAATCTGTCATTTAGATAAATAGGGTACGTCAGATAGATGAATCCATCTAGTTTGATGGATGATGGAAATGCATACGAGACGCGCATTACGATACAAAAACAAGCATTCAGATACCGACTCAAACTGCACTCTTCAAGCCCTTACGTCATGTCGATCAACATATTTAATAATATAACTTTTGAAACTATCATAGATATGAACACTGTTTGTCCTAAAAATCACTGGATTCGGGCTCAAACTACTGAATCGAGCTACACAACCCACAAGCAATCCCAACTGAGCGACATTACATGCCAAGACTGGTTCAAGAGGCAATTGAGATTACCAAACACGAGAAGTTCAATCGTGAAGATGGTTTACAACTATCTGCAGCCTGGAATCCTGTGGTGAGAATGTGTAAGTTCCGAGGAACTGAAGTGCCAATTACGCGTCCAGATACCATGAGTGTTGTGTGTCGGAATGGAGTTATGATCAAGAATGAAACCGGTGCTAGTAATAGTATTAGTGAATGCATTCCTAGCAAGAGACTAAGAAAGAGGGTAGATCGTTATAACTGCCAATAACTACACACTCGCAGACTTCAGTTTACCTGTGATCATGGTGCATGCAACTGCGTCGAAATATCGGGATACTCAAAAACTCGCAAATCATGGTAAACCCCGTTTTTAGGACAAATAATATTTAACAAATTACCTGATGCCTTGAAAAATGAGATCAATCTCATCATCATCATCCACAGCCTGGCTTCACCCATTGTTAGGTATAGGCCTCCCCATGTTTGTGCCATCCACCACGATCCTGCGCTAGTCTCACCCACTGACGGCCCACGACCTTTATGATGTCGTCCACCCATCTCGCTGCTGGTCGTCCTATCCTTCTATACCCGCTCCTCGACCGACCAATATCATACAATTTTTAAAATAACTAAAGTACTTCATCATCATCATCTCAGCCTACATCCACCCACTGCTGAGTATAGGCCTCCTCGTTATCACGCCACTCTCTCCGGTCCTGTGCCAAGCGCATCCATTGCCTTCCCGCAACTCTTGCGATGTCGTCCGACCATCTGGCTGGTGGTCTGCCAACTGGTCTGTGCCCTACTCGCGGCCACCACTCTGTTGCTAAAGTACTAACTACTAAAACCTACTATAAAAATGATGAATATTTTAATGATAAATTTTAGATACTTACGTACAACCTACTTTTCCAAGTTCGTAGGACGCGCGAGAACTGAAGGTAAGGTAAAAAAGTCAGGCAGATAGAGCTAGTCCGACAGAAAGCCCGTCGGATAGATAGATAGAAGTCATCTGACGCAGCGTGTTGAGATAATCATCATCATATGAGCGATAAGAAGTCCATTGCTGAACATATGCCTCCCCAGATTATTATCATAGGCTCACAGCAACCGTTGTCAGAAGTCTTTCAAATCGAGAAAGTTGTGAAGACAAATAAATATAATAATATTCTCGCTAAAATAGGTTCATCTAACGCAGACTCAAATCAATTCTAATGTTGTTATTCATTAAATTAACAAGGTTCACTTTGAAACGTCAATTTTACTGCCTGTTCCTTCGCGACCAAGCCAGGAAAGAAGGGCAAGATACGAGACTGGTTGTAATTTTTAATGATCCTTTTAGAATACATAACAATAAAACAAAATAACGAGTGTGCTTTAGACCACACGACTAAAGTAAAACTTCATTAGCTCCATCTATATGTATTTATATATATTTGCAGTTTGTATAATTTAGGCTAATTTGGGATAGGAGATGTGCGTCACATCAACTCAAATATGAGCGAAAGAAAATGTGTGCTGGCACCTCTCTCTCTCTTGGCCCTACAGTAATATACGGAACGTAGCTCTCGCTATTTCTATCTTCACTAACTTATATCTCCCTCTCAAATTCCGTTCACACTTTTCGTAACGCATTCACCAGCTTACTCCCCAAATCAAGCGTGCGTAAAGAAGTTTTACTTCAAAAATAAATTGCGTCTAAATTGTAACATTTCTGAACGAGTTGGAGCAATTTCAATCCCAAGCTATCATCCAAATAATCCGATATGTTGCAGTAGCCTTTTTATTAAAATATTGTTTAATTACGTTTTTAAATATGTTAATTGCCAAATTTTTGTACTTCACTTGCGAGACTACATATTGCGGTTGTCAAAACATGTTATTAAACAATGTCCTTGTATAAATACGACAACCGATACTGTTAATTGCTGTGTGCCATTACTTATCTCATACAAATTAATTAGAAAATTGGGCAGCAATTTTTGATTGTAGGTTACGAGTCCTATTATTACATATGGTAGGACCATTCTTTAATGCCAGGCTCAAAAAGAGGGGGTAATTTTTTTTGGGTAAAAAATAAATATATTGCTGGACATTTCACACAGCGCTATCTAGCCCCAAACTAAGCAGAGCTTGTACTATGGGAACCAGACAACTGATAGAATACTTCTATACTTTTTTTTTGTAAATACATACTTATATATATATAGAAAAACAACCAGACCCGGAACAAATATCTGTAGATCATGCAAACATTTGTTCCGCGGCGGGAATCGAACCCACTACGTCCTGCGTCTCAGCCGACTGTTCGCCCACTGCACCACGGAGGTCGTCAAGATACTTGATATTTTATCATAGTAATATTACAAAGAGGAAAGATTTGTATTTTGTAACGAATAAACTCAAAAACTTCTGGTCTGATTTCAAAAATTCTTTCACCATTAGACTGCTACATTATTCCTGAGTAACATTGGCTACTTTTTACCCAGCTGCGCAGGAGGGTAATGTTTTTATTGAAAAACTACGCGTGCGAAGCTGCGGATTGGTTAGTCTCGTATAAAACACATGGAACTCACCCAATACTGGGTATAAAAGCCTCCCTAAGTTTGTGCCATCTACCATAATCCGGCGCATGATCTCACCCATACGGAACTCACTATACGAAACCTAGTTATACATCATTGTCGTCATCATCTGCCATAGGACATCCACAGGACATACACCTGGAAAGGGGTCCAGAGCGTATACATACATACAGCGCATTTACTAAAAGATTTCGTCGTAAAATATAAAATGTATTCCAAGTAGCTATGAAATACTGACCCTAAAATATCCGCTCTTGTTACACAGATAAATAACATTTAACGACGTGTTTACCAGGTATAGTCTCCATCACGATTATTACTGTACTTTAAAGTCTAAGAGGTGTTACTAAGCTGTGTGCTGATGCAAACTACTCGTAGCTTTAATAGAGTCGATAGCCAAGTTCATCAAGCTCGCTTCCAAGCGATATTATGAACTTGCCACTCATCATCCGAATCCTTTGGTACATACCATTCCGGACTATTCGATAGATCCGTCCGAACAGAACAAAACACTCCGTCGTCCGAGACACGTTCTCGGAGACCCGGATGACGAAACCACCTCCAGACAGAGCAAACACTTCACAGATACACCGACCTCGCCGGCGAGGTCGACGAGTCCCTTCAGTCGCCGCCTATACGAGGTACAAGCACGTACCCAGGCGTTTCTCTCCTATCCCCGCCCTAGCAACAGCCCAAGCCGAGGTTCGTACCTAAGTACCCTTACGCTAGTTGCCTCATCAAAACTTACAGAGCTGAGCGCCTTCTGCGCTCGCCAAAAGCTCGGTAAAGCTGCAACGGCCTCAGAGGCCAACAGCGAGATAAGTCCATTCGAAAAAAAAATCTACTCGTAGCAAGTTTTTATAGCTTAAAACAGGCGCGGTAGAACACTGCTTAACCCGTCAATGATCACGCCAATACGTTTTCTGTCCGATAACCCCATTGCGGATTCTATCATTCAGTGAAACTAGCATAGCTCTTTCCATTAATAGATAGATATAAAAAACTTGATTGCACTAATAAAGTAATACATAGACGGACTTAATGCTAACCGTTGGTTGTCTAGTGGAGATTGAGTAATCGTGCTTTCTGGAAAATTTATTCCTTAACTTATACTTTCCCAATTCTAGCGTCTTCTCCATATTCCTCAATATCTCGCGATCACTCGCGACGTCTCACCAGCCACATTGAAAGGCATCAAGGTCGTCACGCCAACGCTTAAAATTTATAATAAAAATAAAGGAAATTACTACCTGAGAGTAGGGGTTGCTTGCTGTGTCTAACTCTCTTAGCACATGCTAAGTAAAACCTTTTTATCTCCACTTAACTAATATTCTTATCGCAGGTGTACTTAAACTAGATTTAAAGTTTTGATACTTGTAATAATTACCGAGCGAGCGATAAGCTAATTAATGGGAAGAGATGATTTACTGTGACTGTGGTCTGGTATTTTGTTGTAGTCTGGCTGTGTAGTTTTGATACTTGGCGGATATTTTGACACTTTAGTAGTCGTTGAGCGACACGCACTTTACACGTGTAAGCGTTTGTATGACCCACCTATCAGTCCACTAAAGAGGCCAACAAGCGGCCAATCAGATATTAAGCGGTTACCATATCTGCCTATGGATGTTTGTAACACGAAAGGCATCGCGCGTGAGACCTATAGGTGAAATAGTGCATGTGCCTGTGATTTCACCGAACTTTGTATTCATACTTTTTAAGGCTAGGGCATTTCTTCTTTAGTGTCAGATTACAAAATAATATTTTACAAGTATTTTAGGTTTGAGTAGAACCTGGCTACGACTATTGTATTTATGGTAGCTTTATTGAGATCGTCCTCTGTGCAAGTTGTAGGGCACTAAGGACCGGTTAGCAGGTGGGGCATAGTCTGGATAGGGTGCCCAAAATCACAGTTGTTTAATGAAGGGTTCCCGCTTTAGAGGTTATTCTATACCGTCCGGAGTCGGTTAGTAGTCTTCTAGACCGGTCACGCAAGGTCTTGCACGCTAGGGCATTAATTTTCAAGTATCAAAACCACTTGTATCGCTGTCAATTCGTCTTGATGATAAAGGACACTTTTCCGTTCTGTCCTACGGGACGCCGTGCGTCAGTCGCAATTAGTCGATCGGTCGCGTACTATGCGCGTACGCACTGTACCGAATTTACGATACGAAATATATATTCGGGTTTTGAAGTAAAATGAAGTTTGATTTGAAGTAAATTAACAGTTATTTGTGAGATATTTTAAAAATTAATATCATGCCATAAATAACGATCCTGCAAGTACATATGGAACTAGTCGATTGACAAATCGACTGGGATTTGAATGCGAAATTCCGACACCAAGGTTGGCCACTAGCTTGTATGGACTTGTGCAAGACCAATCAAAGTCGCGGTTCGAATCTAGTTCGTTTGTAAAAAATAATATGTATTAATTTACACTAAAAATCATATTTACCATAACTAGTGAGTTTTTGACATTCGTTTCAATTAAAACTTTAGTTCAAGCTTCAAAGTTTACTTCAAATGAATTAACTTCTACGTTGTTAGTAAACAAAGTTGAGATTCAAATGACAAAATGAAGACGATAAAGAGGATATTTTCGAGAGGCAAAGGAGGTAAGGTGTTTTCGAACTTGTATTTAACAGACTTCAAAAAAAGGAGGTTCTCAATTCATCGGTTTTTTATGTATGACGACGTTGTCCGATTTCAATGATCTAATGATGGACCCATGAGAAATTCATGAAACTCTTCAATTTGCAAAGTTATCAACACATTTTTGATTCTTCGTTTTCTGGAGTTGGTTATCATTTTGTTAAAAAGTTACTTGTCATCTACCAAAGCCCATTCTTCCAAAAAATGCTCTGCATTCTTAAGTCGGCTGGGTAGCTTTAGCGATAAGACAGCTAATTGGTCATTAGTTTAGTTATTTCGGTTAAGTTGTTTTTTATTTTATAACTAGCTGTTGCCCGCGACTTCGTACGCGTTACACTACTACTTGTGTAGATAACCTAGAAATAAAACTAAACTCGCTGTTGCAACTTGACTTGACACTCCATTTTAATCCCATGGAATCTGATTTATGGGCTAAACAGTAGCCTATGTGGTAATTCAGGTTCAGTTACGACGTGATTGAGTAACAAACATACAAACATTCGTATTTATAATATTAGTGTGATTAACTGACTCGAATTCGCACAGCAAGGTGGGTAAAGAAAGAAAGAAAAAAAATACATTTATTTGTAGCCACATACCGTATTTTAACTCACACACATAACATAAAATCAAATTAAGAGATAAACAGAGAAGTAAGTAGTAACTTCTCTGATTAGTTCTCTGTAGACATGGAACGAGTTGACTTGATTCGCCAAGTACTCGGCTTTAAAAAAACGCGGTAGCGGACGGCGCGCGGATATTCCCCTTATAACTACAGACTTAGGGATGAAACTATACGAGTAAATACAAGTAACTACTTACTCGATACTTTTCTTTAGTACTTTTGGTATGGGTACTTTAGAACTAAGTACCAATTAGTATCGGTACTCGGTCAGTCACACACCCACACACACAAATAGAGCCGAGCAACTAGTGTTTTTGCATCACAATCTTCCTCTTTTAAATTTTAAATATAATTATAACAATTACTATTATAGATTTTTATGTATGTTTCTGCTGTTTCTCAGGTTCCTGATGCTTTAATGTGTCTAATTTAATAATAATAATACTGATAAAAACTGGCTTTTTGTCTTTTCCCTGCAATATAATTAAGGCCGAGTACCCGGTAAGTACTCGGCCGTTAATACTCGGTGCTCGGCCGAACCCTAAAAAAGACCGAATCCGCCGAGTACCGAATTCAAACCGAGTACCTACTCGTCCCATGTCTAGTTCTCTGGTAGTTACTTCAGAATAGATCCCACTTATCACAAAATAGATAAGTAATAGGTATATAAATCTTAAGATTTTTTAAAATCATCTCAAAAATTTCAAGCCTAGACGGGACTTGAACCCGCGACCTTCCTCTTGATACGAGGATGCACTACCATCTGTGCTACAAGGCAATTCACGTCTAGGTCGAAATTCAGTACATTGACAAGAGATGTCGCGTTGCTTATTTCAAATAGTATTTTTATTTATAGTGTTATCCGAACACATGCGGGAAATTCCAAGATTTTTTATAATCATCTCAAAAATTTCAAGCCTAGACGGGACTTGAACCCGCGACCTTCCTCTTGATACGAGGATGCACTACCATCTGTGCTACAAGGCAATTCACGTCTAGGTCGAAATAGACGTGAATTTGAATAGACGAATTTCGAAAAATACTATACAAATCTTCCCTGATAACAAACCAACCCGTTGGTGAAAGCCTTGTAATCGGGGACTATAATGACTTGATTTTTCTACCAGCTGCTAGTAACTGCAATCTGCGGCTTCGCAGGCGTATTTTGTCAATAAAAACATTACCCTGATTATGCGCAGACGGATAAGTGTAGCCTATATCCCGATCCTGGTCAAAATCTATTTGTATGCCAAATATCATCGAAATCCTACGCCTATCTAAGAACCATCGCCGATGAATCACGAACCTTTTACAGAAAACGGTATCTAAATCGATCAAACCGTTTTGGGGATGGGAACATTAGTTCTTTGCGCACACAAACAACCTCTCACTCTAAACGCATACACCTTCTCCGTTCTGTCGTGCGTAAAAAGAGGTCAATTTGACATACCTCTTCCCGATCTAGCTATGTCATAACCAGATATACCTTCAATAAATTGGAATTATGACATGTCTGTAGGTATCGCACGCAAGGTCAATTTCCAAGGTCAATCAGAGCCGACTGGAACCCAAGACTGTGACATCATCTCACACGCAATGTCTAATGATTTGACTAGATTGTAAACATAGCAATTTAAATTCTTGAAGGGAATGATTGTGGAACGATCCAGAAAGAAAAAATAGTAGCCATATTTTTTTCATATTAATTTAATCATTGATTATTGTGTGGGTATAAAGATGACATGAGCTCCACTGGGACACACTACAATGTTGTTAATTTTAAACAGTATAATTATGTTTATGAACAATTTGATATATCTCTAATATTATAAACTAGTTGATCCGCCCCAACTTCGCACGGATTTCAAATATGCCCATACTAATGATAGTCTGGAATTCACACAAATGACCCATTGAAAAAAGCACTTTCAGTTAATTCCGAAATTAACGGGCAATTTTTCCAATTTTTTTCCCACAGTTTTTACTCTGACTGTTACGAACATTTAAGGAAATATTTAGCCAAATCTGTCCAGCCGTTCTCTAGTGACGCACTTACCAACGAAAACATGTTATTAACAAATTTTGATATTTTGCGTTCTTATGACTGGACCGATTTCGATTATGACCTGGAATATGATATACTTAATGCTACTTTTGTTGACAAAACGCGCGTACGAAGCAGCCGGCGGAAGCTTGTAATTAAATAATTGAAAACCTTATAATAAAGTAAAGTTTATAAAATAATTCAGATTGTGAAATGATTTCATCTAGAATATAAGTCCGCTTGCCAAATAGCAAAGTAACACAATATAATCTGCTGACGAAACATCAGATGATTCATCTAAGGCCACTTTAAGGGTGACTAATCAACATTAAGCTATGTTGTACTATCTGTTTAGCCAATTCGCTCCTTATAGATTACTGCTAGAAGCGATCCTACCGCGGCTTCGCAGGCGTGGTTTGTCAATAAAAACATTACCCTCTTGCGCAGTCGCGTAAAAAGTAGCCTACGTCCCAATTCCGATTATAATCTATCTATATACCAAATATAGATAGATTATAAGGGAAGTCAACAGGCGTGTTCAACTGGATAGGCAGCTTTCGGCAAACTAGCTGGCATATTAAAATCCACTCGCATTCCACAACGTCTTAAAACACGTCTCTATAACCAATGTGTTCTGCCAACAATGACTTAAGGTGCCGAGACATGGAGGGTCACGAAGTAGTCTGTGTACAAAATAAGTGTAACACAAAGCCATGGAGCGCGCCATGCTCGGCATCACACTCTTAGATCGAGTTCCCAATACTGAAATTCGCAAGCAGACTAAAGTACAAGACGTCAGCAAGCGAATATTGGGGCTCAAGTGGAGTTGGGCAGGACACTTGGCCAGACGTAGTGACGACAGGTGGACTAAGGCTCTAACAGAGTGGATGCCGAGAATTGGCCATCGAAATAGGGGACGTCCACCAGCGGGATGGGTCGACGACATGCATAAGACCGTGGGTCGTACATGGCAGAAACAAAGAGAGGCCTATGCCCAGCAGTGGGTCGACACGGGCTGAAAATGATGATGAAAATGGTGATATACCAAATGTCATCGAAATCGGTTCAGCCGTTGTGAAAACAGTTGTTGTGAAAACGTAACAAACAGACAGAGAGACATCCTTTCGTCCGTAATAATTTGTATTATTAGTATAGATAGATGAGTGTAGAGAGAGAGTATAGAGAGTGAGGAAAAAAACAAAATTTGCTGCGCTACGCTTTGTGTTGCTGCGTTTTGTTTAAAAGCACATCACAGCGTAGATTAGCTCAATGATGATTAGTCACCATAAAACTCCCAGGTAGTCCCACTTGATCTGGCCAATTCCCGCAACTTAAAATAGTAAAATTCGAGTATCGATCTAGTCTCGTTATGTTAAATGTCCTAAACGGTATTCACGTAACTGACAAATACAATGGTGTGAGTTGACTGACATTCGATCATACACCTTATAAAATACATTCAATTCATAATCCAATCTTAATTGGGTCAACTTTCCTTATGTTTTTTAAAAATTGTATTAAAAGGATTGGCCCCCAGGTTACAAGCACATTTAAATTAACTCAATTTCTGCCTATTAGTCCAACACTGATGTCATTACTTTTAGGCATCACTTCGACCTTGGCAACTGAAATGCGGGTAAATTGTGACACTTGCAGTTTCCAATCGAGAGTAGAGTGGGTGGTGCACAGTGTAGATGAAAACAGTGGGTCAAGTTCATGTCATGGGGGACGAAAACTGATAGGTAGTTTCCAGGCCCGACTCAATACTAAGTATAAGTATTCAAATTGCTGACCGCATTCCACGCGTGGTTTGTCAATAAAAACATTACCCTCCTTCTGCGCAGTCGGGATTCCGGTCATAATCTATCTAAATAACAAACATCAAAATCGGTCCTGCCGTTTTGTCGTGTAAAAATCACAACCAGAGGAAATAAGGATTTATCATAGTGGTTGTATTATTTTAGCATTTATGCATTTAACCTTTTTTTTTAGATAGAAATAAGGATTTGTCATTGAGATTGTATTTCATGTTACTTTTACTTTACTTAGAGCAGGAATGGTGAAGTATCGCACAGGTTAGAGAGAGCTGGAAAGACTTGGGGGAGACCTTTGCCCAGAAGTGGGAAACCAGAGGTTGATAAAAAAAGAATGCAACGAGCCTGATTCTATTTTTAACCGACTTCAAAAAAAGGAGGAGATTCGCAATTCGTCGGAATCTTTTTTTTATGTTTGTTCTCTGATTACTCGAAGATGCCTGGACCGATTCGAGAATTTTTTTTTCTTTAAGAGAGTATACTTATCAGGGGGTCCGGTCCCATTGGCACCATCTGATGATGGGATCCCAAAAAAATAAAAGCCAATCATAAAATTGTATAGTGACGCAATTCGATTTTATGTTTGTTATTACCTCAGAACTCCATCATTTATCAATTGATTTGGATTTTTTTTTATTTGAAAGGATATACTCTTTCATATTGGTCTCATACAAATTTCATCAAAATCAGTTCAGTAGTTAGGTTAAGTTGGATATATTTTTGTTAAAAGTTACTTGTCCCATTATCGAGTATATAATGACCAAGTTTAAGAGAGATAAAAAAGATGTTGCACAAAAAGGTGAGAAGTAGGTATAGTTATTTAAGCTGTATTTTTCTCACATTTGGAATTCAAACTTTGAATGTAATTGCCGTGAGTACTTAATAGCTATTTTGTCAGTGAATATGTAGCACGCAATTAAGCTATTAGTTATAAGGAATGTCCCGGAACTAGTATTTTAAGTCAGAAGGGGATGATTCAGACCATGGAAATTACCTAACACTCAGTCACATAATGTGACACTCAGTCCTGACTCCACACTAGGGTTCCCTGTGTTGTAGTATCTAACCTAATTTGCTGCTAAAAATTTGCTAGTAAATACACAGTAAATACCCATTCAATGACGACCTCCGTGGCGCAGTGGGTGAATAACCGGCTGAGACGCAGGAGGCCAATTCCTGAGGCCTTCCTTCGATTCCCGACGCGGAACAAATGTATGATCTACAGATATTTGTTCCGGGTCTGGGTTATTTCTCTATATATTATAAGTATGTATTTACAAAAAAAAAGTATATAAGCATTCCATCTGTTATCTGGTTCCCATAGTACAAGCTCTGCTTAGTTTGGGGCTAGATAGCGCTGTTTGAAATGTCCAGCAATATTTATTTATTATTTAATGATAATTTCGGTGCCTCGTTAATTGAGTTTTTGAGATTGAAGTTACTTTAACTTTGATAAAGTATAGTTACCTTACTGAATTTTCTGACACTACGCCCAACAGTTCAAGAAATCGTGAAGTCTATTTTCAGTTCCTCGAAAGCAGTCGTTCAGTTCTGCATATTGACTCAAACATTAACCCTTTTAAATGTTTTTGAAGTGCATTATATTAGTTTACAAAGAAAGAACTGTTGAAAAAGTCTTCTACGAGACTTCAGGTAGTGATTCAACTGTTTTTGTTGCAATCTATGTATTTTTCTATATTATTCTACTCTTTTTTGTGTATACTGGAATCGAGCGTGGAATTATTATTATAGTTGTGATTTTGTAACAAGATGCAGGCGTGAATTAGTTCGTTTCTTTGAATATTTGATCGGAGGATTTATTAATGCTTATTATAGCTGTCACGGGAAGTTTGTGATGGCGGATAATGATGATGGGTTTCAACTATTCAATGGTTCTTCAGTTCCTTTTATTAAACTGGACTAGTTTAAATCATAGTGTGAGTAATAAATAGAATTACGGGTGTCTGTTTTTCCATCGAACGAACTTAGGTATATACTCGTATTTGACGATAGACGATATATTTAGTAATTTTATTTAATACTAACTAAACTGCCCCAGCAGCCAGCCTACTTAACAGAAACCGTACAGATGTAGGCCGCTGTAGAAATAACTTGGCAAAATGGAGCATAGTCGATCCAGTGTGAGTGCGAGGCTCCTATACAGAATATGCCTATAAAGTAAATTGCCTGCAAACCTACAATTTAATTATGTCAACGTTGCTCTGACTTGCACACTGTGCACACACATTTAAAGCTAACATTGGCTACTCAAGTTATCTTAGAGCGCACTAACGTAACATAGCAGAAACAATGTCGCCGTAGCCGAAATCGGCCTGGATGAGATCATCATCCACTTGCTTGCACTTGTACTCGGAAGCAGCTCACTATGGCAACCGACGAAGCTGTAGAGGTGGCTGGCTTGGCTACCCAATCAATATAATTTAGATTTATGAGTCATTGACACGAGAAGAAGACCGCTCCGCTTCGCGCGGTTTTTTATCAAAATAAACTAAAGTCTAACTTTTTATTAGCTGCAGTAAAATGACGTTTTGTGGGTTGCCGGTTTTTGAAGAAAAATAAATAGGGATGTAGCTAAATGAGTGAATCATAAATGAATAATCAGTTTGGTTTTTTTTTTTGAGATTTAATATTAAGTTGTAATGTATTTTTTTAACCTATTATTATTACTATACTAGAGGATTGATCTTTTTTAGTGGAAGTATAGGGAGGTACATTCAAAATGAAACAAAAACGTCATAATAATGTTATTTAATTATTTTTTGTGAACTGAATCACATCCCTATTGAGATTAGGCTGGCAACATTATTTTACGGAATGACATTTAGAAACGTCATTTTACTGCAGCTAATAAAAAGTTAGACTATAGTGGTTCGCCCCGAACTGAGATCTCACGAGTCTCCTAAAACTCTAATATTCTACTAAATATTCTTAGGGCGATTTGTGCAACGATGCCTAAACGTATTTCGTGGCTAAATATGATTTAAGGAGGAGAAGGGTTTAAGTTTCTGAGACTTCCTACAAACATGCAAACTTTACCTTTTAATATTGGTATAGATTATGTATGGCCTAGGTAAAACGTTCACATACAAATAATAATTATTTTGAGCATAAATAAATGTTTTTCGAGTCTGCTCACTTACCTCTTCCTCTGCCATGTATTTAATGTCTGAGCGCGACTTGCACAAAATACGCCACTACAGCCACTAAATACGTTTAGGCATCGTTGCGCAAGTCGCCCTGATTGTGTTTTGTTTCTTTCTTCATCTGTGCAACAAAAATATACTATCGTCACTGCTCACTAACCTTGAGACCCCTTAAATCCTGCCTCTAATTATCATTAATGGTTGCCTGGAAGAAATCGCTTCCAGCGATAATGCCGGACCCTGTACTGTTTTGGCATAAAGTAACTATATAAGTATGTATTCCAATAAAGCGTTATTCTATATCTGTTCCCTTTCATGTAAGATTCAAAACTTGTACTCATCCAAATGTTATCCCTTACAGAGGAGTCCAAGAATGCCGCGCGCATCTTCACGGAACAGTCCTCTCAGCTGCTGGAGCGGCTGGAGATCCTCGAAAGGCAGCTGCACGAGAGGATAGCGAGCCACATCCCGCGGGACCTGGACTCGCTTGAGCACCTGGTGCTGCAGCACAAGGACTGGGAGAGCTCTGTGCATGCGCTCTCGGGGGATGTCGAGGAGGTCCAGAACACCTTCAGAGGTAACTTAAACAGTCCCAAAAACTTTCCCCGGACGGGACTTAAACCCGCAACCTTCCTCTTGATACGAGGATGCTTCAGGTCTTAACTTCCAAATAGTGGGGGGCCGTCCTACGCTGAGCTTTCCAGTGCGTGGTCTCTACTCGAGAATATTTCTGTCCCAATGACAGAACTGACAAAAACCGTGTTTTTGGATGATATTAAATATTTTTTATTGTTAAATTTGTCGCATCCCGGCTACTAGCTGACTGGGGCCACTCTTTATGGTCCGCATGCAATTCATCACAGCCCTTTGCCCTGCAGTGACACTACAGGCATAAAATAAAATAAGAATAAATAAGATCTATTAGAGAAACTTAAAAAAAAAGTTATCCGTCAGTTTAGTAGAGGCTTGTACAAACGCACACGTACGCTGATACCATGTGACCTTTTATCTTACATTTTTCGTCCCACTGTTTGGCATAGATCTCTTCGTGCGCCCTTAGTGGAATAAAATCCTACTAGCTGTCAGATCTTTTACTTGTTATATTGTTTTAGGAATCGCCCTCAAGACGCCCGCCATGAAGAAAAATCTGGACAAGGTGATCGGCAAATGGAACGATATGCACTCCAAGAGTCAGCTGTTTGTTGAAAGGTAATTTTACGTAGAAAACTTTCGTGATTATAAATATATATATTTCAATAATTATTATAAATACGAGAGAAATCAGAAACATTTTTAGTCGAAACACCGATAAAACGGTACGTGATAAATTCCTGTAATTATCCTCATAATTTATAATACTAAAGGTAATTTTAATTTATTTTCGAGCATAATTATAATATTAAGGGGAGGGTTAAATATTTTTGTGAAGTTATTTCTCAGAAACAGCAATAAGTACAGTTTTTTGTTTAATGACGAAGATAGTTTGATTTGTTTAATAACTTAGGGATCTAATTTGGTAATGTGAAGACCTTAGAGCAAGGATAAGACAGAAACATGAAAGGTGAAACTTTTTTGTCATTAGCTCTGTTACTTTCTTGCGTCTCCCTTCCAGTCGAGCGCTTGCTCTCTCGAATATTCCCTTATTTAGTTACTAGTGGGGGGCTGTCCTACGCTGCGCCTTGTGCGTGGGCTCCACTTAAGAACCCTCCATTTTTTATATTTTTTACCATGGGTAAATGCTTTACGCTTGTCCTCCAACTCAGGCAAAGCTGAAGGGGTCTGGCAGCTGAAGGGCATACTGACTAAAACCCATCGATATTCATCATAAATAGCCATCATAGCCAGTGCATCATTAAACCGCCCATCTTGAGATGAGTGAGTCAATGCTGCACTAGCACTTGACAGGATCCAGTGATCCTGCTTGGATTCAACTACGGCCTTTCGGTGGATGTCTTTAAGCGGATCCCTCTGACCCCTCTCACTGGGAGGAAGAGGAATGTCCTGGAATATTGAGGACATGCCCCGGCGTAGAATATAAACTAATTTATTTAACTTCAATCTTCAGGTTGAAGTTCGTTGAGATAGTCGTGAACAGCATGGAAGAGAATCATCAAACCATCTCGGAGTTCGAGATCAAGTTGGCGCAGTTCAACGACCTGCCCAAAGACGTTCAACTTCTCAAAGATGTAAGTATTTTAATCGTATTTTGTTAAGTATTTTGTAAAACTTTGTACCCATTTTTAAGCACGGAGTTTAGCAAGTTTATATGGAGAAGAAGGGGCAATATTAATGGAAAATTGTGAATTACGATCGAATTTGTACAACTGCGCACTGGCAACTAATATTAGTAATTTGAGGAGACGTACGCCGCCATCTATCGGCGAATAGCAAAGTTGCTTTTATCGATAATCTAAGAATTCTATTTGAACTATTGAATGCATGAACTTCGTCAATAATTATGCTTTCTTGGTTATTTTTGGTTACAAAAAATAATGCATGGATACTGAAAACTTGAACAATTACGTGTGTATGTTTTGAATCGTCAGGAACGGTGTTGGTAACGGTAACGGTAACAGTGTCGCGAGTGCAATGGTTTTTACCCATGTCAAAAATGCCCAACGCGCCTAAAGAAGTATTAATTAAAAAAAAATTTAATGTTGCAAAATGATCATGATGGATGTCGCAGATGCATGAAAATTTACTAAGAAAATTGTATCATGCCTCCAAAATTAAAAAAAAATTGGATGTTGCAAAATTATCATGATGGATGTTGTAACAAATTTTGTATTTTAAACAAAAATGCCAATAAATATTTTATTTCTCTATCCCTGTTTTGTCACAGATGCACGAAGACCTCCTCCGAATGCAAGTAGCGGTCAGCAAGCAGCAGATAGCAGTGGACCAGATGAACGACGACTCGGAGAACTGCCGCCGACTGGTGGAGAGCTCGCGGGCTTCGCTGCCACACTCCTCGCTGCCCAGAGCCGGGAAACATGTAGACCTGGAGCGGCTGGACAAGGAAGTCTCGCAGCTCAATAACAGGTGGAACAGTGTGTGCACTCAGCTGTCTGAGAGGTGAGTTACTTACTGCTTATCGAAATGAAGGGGATTTGAAAATATATCTTGTGCATTACAAATTAAAGCAGT
Source organism: Philereme vetulata (assembly GCA_918857605.2). Lineage (NCBI taxonomy): Eukaryota > Metazoa > Arthropoda > Insecta > Lepidoptera > Geometridae > Philereme > Philereme vetulata. The sequence goes on along the minus strand of OU975422.1, from coordinate 4,345,832 downwards.
TAGTGAATGTGTGTTATTTAGTAAGTTATTATTTAAAAGTACTTCGTGCTTTATCTTAGACCACATCATCGCGTACCATCAGGTGAGATTGTGATCAAACGAAGATAAGTAACCCAACTGTCTCACTTCAAGTCAATGTATGTACCAAATTTCATCAAAATCGGTTCGTAAATTAAATAAATATATAATGCCAGACATTTCACTCATCGCTTTATAAGATGTTGCAATTTAAACTAATTACCTAGTCAGGTCATAAATTCTGTCACATGTTTAATATAAAATAATTTAAACAAGTTTATTCATTATGTAACCATTTATACTTATACCAAAATGAACTTAACAAAACATAGATTCTTATGACACTAAAGTTTATTCAAAATGACCTCCGTGATTTTGAATACAGGCCTTCAATCTGCGCGGCCAGTCGTCTATCGCAGCACGAACGAGGTCCATGTCAATATCGGCGGCTGCCTTAATCAAGGATGTCTTGAGTGACTCCAAATTTAGGCTTTGAGCACGCCTTTTCCTCCAAGTGTTGCCATATCTTGTAATCTAACGGATTCAAATCTGGACTGGAGGAGGGCCAGTCTTCGTGCCGGATGAAGTCGATTTCACGCGCCGCCAGCCAGTCTTGTGTGCTCTTCGCTCTATGAGCTGGCGCCGAATCTTGTTGGAATACCCAGTACCTGTTATTGAACATGGTATGAGAAACAGGTTCCACAAGGTTCGTCAGGACTGTATTTTGATACACAACTGCATTCGTTTTTACACCTTACTCACAAAAATGTACCTCTGTTAAGCCCCAATAAGAAACTCCCAACCATACCATGAGCAAGGATGGAAAATGACCTCGTTGGACACGTGGAATACGGTTGCTCGCTTCTTCACTACTGTGCGCGTACACCTTATCATTTTGTATGTTGTAGCTCTCTTCTACGGTAAAAATTTTTTCATCCGAAAAAAGAATTTCCCGATATTTTTTTCCCGCGTACCGCTTAAACAAAGCGCGGCATCTCTTCAGTCTCAGGTCCATTAGACGAGCATTCAAACGATGTCCTGTTTTTCTTAGATATGCCCGAAGCCCTAAGTCTTCATTTAACACCCTTTTCACCGTGGTTCTGCTTAACCCCATCTGAAGGGCCAACAGTTTCTGCTTACGTTTGGGATTTCTTTGAATTCGCGCCTTCACAGCTTTTATCGCTGCTGGAGTCCTAACAGACCGAGGGCGACCACTTCTTGACCTGTCATCTACACTAGAGTCTTCATTGTATCGTTTGATGGTGCGATAAACGAATCTTTTGGTTATATTAAAATTTTTCAGTATGTCAAAAATTTGAATTGGCGCGTAACCGCAACGATGCAATGCAATAACTGCAACACGGTCTTCTTTAAGCGTCCACTCCATATTTAAAAATGAGTAAAATTCTAAAAAGTATACATTTTTATTTTCATGAACAATTCGAAATTCGAATTCAATAAACTTTTTTGTGGCCAGCATTCTAAAAGAAAAGTTTTTACTGTGTGACAATACTTATGACCTGACTAGGTATATTGAAGGGATAGTTTCCACAAAAAATAAATATATATGTTTAATAATCATTTATTCTTAAAAAGATAAAAATTATCACTTACATGAGAGTCAGTAGACATAGAAAAGTTAATGTAATTCGTTCTAGTTATGGTAGGTAGGTACTCAATTAACCCATCAATTAATGTATCCATAAAATTTTCTTGTTTCATCAACAAAATATCGAGAAAATCGATAAAATGCTGCTCGACGAAATCTTAGAGAACTAGCGTATTGTACGATGTCACAGATTACTTTTAAGTTACTACGTGTCGTTTAACAAACCTGCTAGTTGAATGACCTGGCCCAGATAATTAATTATCTGGGAGGATAATTACCCAACCAGTCAACAGAGCGCGTACAATGCGTACGGCAAGGCGATAAGTACCTACATGTTACGCACAAAAAAACTTAATAGTGAAGTTTATAAAAAAAAAATAGTTATTATTTCAGGTCTCAAAAATATACTTCGTCGTTATTAGTAGTTTAAATTGCAACACCTTATACAAATACATAATAGCAAACCCTATCTGTTGTGTAGACTGCGCAGCTGCGAGGCGGCGTATCAACTCCTGCGCAACTACAACGCGGGGCTCGAGGAGGAGGCGGAGTGGATCGACGACGCGTACAACAAGCTGCAGGCGCAGCCGCCCATCGAGCACCGCCCCAAGGAACAATTTGAGCCCACCCGGGTGAGTCATGCATTATCCCACCTAACACTTACTTTGCATCAGAGCTGTGCGAGGAAAAACTCCACCAAAAGGCTAGCTAGTTTTGTATAAAACAATAAAATTATGAGCATTTATTTACACACACACCTATTAAGCTAACAGAAGTAGGTACAATAAGCTTGGTAAGTATAACAGAATGCCTAATTGTGAGAAACAGTACATTATTGTAGGCAGCACCTAGGTAAGAGGTGTTGGTAAATAGGTCTAGGGCTCAGCTACGCTGGTTTCCAGCATCGCCTTGGTAGAAACAGCTACTGCTGCCGGCACCACAGAGATTGCCGTTCTCGGGAACTGCCAGCTGTATGCATTGAATGAACAAGTAGTAATTAAAGAAAGAACTAGACAATTATCGAAAACCCATCATTATATATTGTATACGACACGGAGATTGAACAAGCGAAGTGGTAACTATGGCTTATAACAGAGCATTGCCTCGTAGGTCACGTACTTCAGGGGTTATTACGCTATCATTATATACCTATTTGATTATTATAAATACGTTTATCACGTACCGTTTTATAGGTATTTATAAAAAGTATTGAAATAAATCACGAAACTATTTATTGATTGAAGAGAGTCAAGCGCTTGACCACTTCCTTACCTGGTAGTAAGTGATAGTGTGATCGAAGATGGTTTTCTAAGTAAAATCATATATATGATCAAAAACGAATAACAAAGAAGAAATTATTCATTTGTATAAATTACATTAACATATATTTATGACCCGAGCATTCTATAGTCCTAGTTAAGATAATCTAAATTAATAGCCCCAAATAAACATGCCTTACGATGCTCTAAATTATGTGAGGGTAGGCAAAGATAAAGATAAATATATTTGCTTGAACATGATGTGAGTTTAGTTCAATTATGTTTCAATTATGTTCTACCTTATCTAGCATGTAAAATACAAAGACAATGTCAAAATTAAATAAAAAAATTGGATTAAAATTAATTGGTAAGTGAAGCTAGCCTATTGGTGGGTTGACACATCCGTAGCAACGCACCACAACTCTGGTGGAAAGGCAGCCTTATTATCTTATAATGAAGATGGAGGGATATTAAAAATCTATAATAGATTTTCGCTAACCATGTGATATTATTTTTTTTGGTTTTATATTCTTACCAGATAATCTGCAGATATTTTTAGTCGAATTTTCGTCCAGGCTTTTTTTTAGTTTTTAGTGTCCTATTTTACTCTGTTAAGGATAGGTTTGTAGTTTTTTGGATTTATTTTGTGTCATTTATAAATACTTTGGCCATTGGTAGAGGTTGTTAACTGACCATTAAAATTAATTTAAAATAAGGTTATGTTATAATTTAAATGCATGTGAATGTGGCATGTATTTATACCACCCTAAATAGTTTTTAATACAGTTATGTTGACTATGCTCAACGGTATACTGGCAAGTATACCTGAACAGATTACCTGTACAGGTAAACGTGTTCTGTTAGTACATCTATTAGGGATACCTGAACAGTTTTACACATTATTTTAACATTTTAAACGTCATTAATTGACAAAATAGTATTTTTTTAGCTGTCATTTAACTCATCAAACCAAAATGACATTGTATACCTGTACAGGTAAACGTGTTCTGTTAGTACATTTATTAAGGATAACTAAACAGTTTTACACATTATTTTAACATTTTAAACGTCATTAATTGACAAAATAGTATTTTTTAGCTGTCATTTAACTCATCAAACCAAAATGACATTGTATGTGCACTGTACTAAACATAATAGTAATATTTGGGTGTATCGTGGTTATTTCACAGATTCTACTGACGGGTGTGGTGGAAAGAACACCTAAGATAGAAAAGGTTAATGTTGACGGTGGCAGATTCATACGAGAGGCCAAGGTATGAATAATAACTGAATTGGAAAGTATATTTTGGCATTTTGAGGTTAAATACGGGCTGAATGCAACGAAAAAAGTTGCCTATTTCTTTAAAAAAAATATTGGCTAAATGCATCGTCTAGCCGTAGTCTGATGAGAAAAAAAATCGGTCATAGATTATTACTCAAAGTGTCACATCTGTTTTTACTGCCGTGCCTTATTCGTTTTTTTAACTGGAAAACGTATAATGTACGTAGGTGACTTCAAACTTCTTTGTATTTTCAAATTGTGAGGTTTTGAAAGGTTCTAAATGAGATGTCCAGCGTTTCGTCCCTACTGTCCTATTTGTGCTTCTAGTCGTCTTTGGGTCTTCAAGTCTCTTGTATAGCGGAGTTTTTCAGGCTCAACTGTGTTGTCTTTATCATGCATGGAGTGACGCTTCTGCTCACGAATAACGCTTGGCTAATCTTTGACGCTTGGTGCTAGCTTTTTATTAACTCTAACGTATTTAGTTTTGCAAATACTAATACTAACACTTTGAATGAGTGATATTTGTATGAAAGAAAAAATCTTCGAAAACAGCATTGTATTAATGTTCGAATTTTTGCACTGTAACTAAAGCAATGTTTTTTTTAAAAAAAGAAGAAATCAAAATTAAATTTCTGTTCTAAATTCAGATTTGGTTTTGTTTATTTAGCTTTGCATGCATATTTGTGGTGTTCAAGTGTTGCCAATAGAAATAAATGTTTACTGTTTTTGTAAAACGTACGAAAAATTCAATTCAAGTAAAACGCCTCAATATAATGGGTTAAAGATAATTTGTTTTCAGTTGCGATATATTGTGGGAAGCTTAAAAAAATGCACGAAAAGGGTGTCAAATAGCACAAAGCTACGGGTGTTGCACGCATAGAAACCTGTTTCGTGTACAGGCTTTTTCTCCAGCATGATTCTATCTGGGATGCGTTGAGGGCTGGACAGTGTTACCATTAGAGAAAATGATTGGTTGAATGAAAGTTTTTATCTTGATGTTTATATTATCTCAAAAACCTTAAAGAACTATATATCCCCATTAAAAATAATAATATTTTTTTGAGTGAGTCTGATGTATGTATGACAATAATGTTTAAAACCTGTGTGTGGTATTTGAAAGGAATTTTAATAAAATAATTTCTAATTATAGCTTCAAATTATTGGTAGAATGTTTATCAAACCTCAACTCAAAGTTGCCAGTTTCATTAAAAAAGTTTTTTGTGTCAGTCTATGAACTGCAATCACAAACATTCTGCCAAGAACTAACCTACAATAACCAGCTTCGACCCTAACTAAATAGATCCACTCGTCGAGATGTCAACGTTATGCGGAGTGGCTATGTGAGGAGGTCCACCCGTCTCTCGACATGCGGCAACTAAAGCGGCAAGCTGACGTGGAAATGGCGGAATGGCTCCGGAAACAGAACAAAACCATCGACTCCGACAGAATACCTGTTGGATCCGAAGCTGTGGCGAGGGAACTGGATGAGCTGAACGCGAAATACCAAAGATTACTGGATATGCTGTATGAGAGGCTGAGGAGAATCGCAGCAGCGAACCCTGGAGATATTGTTACTCTGGTGAGTGTTTTTTTTTATTATTTGAGGATCTTGTTTGTTGCTTGTACTCTTGTAAACTGTCAATGTCAACGTCAAATTTATTAAAGAGAGCGAAATTTGTTTTACGGCAATACAGCAACCGACATTACGCCTGATATTAACTTATTATATTTTAGTAATTTACTATTTAAATTTATGTCAACAACTACAAGCTGGTTGATTAATACTTTTCAAGGCCCGTAGTCCAAGTTACATTCGCTTCGAATCGATTCGATTTCTACATAGGTTTGTTGTCGATAGATCACGTGATATTTCCATAGCATATGTCAAATCCTATACATTTTCGGACTTATCGACTAGCGTCATCGCTAATCGAATGTAACTTGGCTAAGCCCTCAGGTTTATGCTTCACACTATGTCAAATTTTTAGTAGGTTTTGATTTTCATATCCTGGCAATTACTTTATCGAGCAAACCTACAGTTTAATAAAAGACGCTCTTTACCTTGACTAATTTAATATAAATATTAAGACGACAAGATGCTATACTAAATTAATAGTAAATAATTTCAATGAAAAATTAAAAAAATAAACTATAAAGTTGTAGGCATAAAATTCATCATTCATACCGTTAAATTCAACGATAGCTTTTGTGTCTTGGCTGTGAATTTTAGTATTTGCCCCTTTTGCGCCGAATATCATTCAAAAGTCAATTCCGTTTTAATTTTTTGATAAAATTTAATGTCACACTCATTTAGTGAATTAATTGACGTCATACAGTAAAAATAAAGAGTGACATCTGCAGGTCTAAATACTATCATTACTAATGTTATAAATACATATGATTTTCCTTTATATAGAGGTAAATTAATGTCATTCTAATCTGTGCGGTTGGCCCACACAGTGATGTCATTGTGTTGTCATTGTCAGACTAGACCTTGTTTAAGGTCAGCTGCTGTGGCTTTTTCAAATGTATTTACCTTAATAAAATAAGGAATTCTATTGCATATTGAATTCAATAAAAACACTAATCTAAATGGCATTAAGTGCAATTTATCTGTTGATGTCAGTCTGATAGAACATGACAGACGTCAGATAAATGTCGAAACAAAAACCCGCCATTTTGTCGAGTTCTGTTAACTAGAGCTTCTTTAATTGACTTTGCGGTAAAATACCCACACTAATTACTCTGTTTTTTCTACAAATAAAACCTCAAATTGCTAGTAAGTATTGTAAACTCAAACAGTACTCCCACAGAGTCGGTTAAGAACCCGCGTAGGTAGTTGATTGTCTTTATAAGGACCGCATTATTTGTTTATAGCTTTAGATTGAGTATGAGACGTATTAAACTTGTTGTTATAAATTAAATAAATATTGCTGGACATTTCACACAGCGCTATCTAGCCCCAAACTAAGCAGAGCTTGTACTATGGGAATCAGTAAGCTGCTGCCACCAACCCAAAGTCCTACTCCATTACTTCAAGGAGTTGGGATGGCTGAGATCAGGTTAGAAGGGGGGTAATGCACAATACACCCCAATGCGGGACGTCAGTGCAGAGCTTTTATTCCCCCCACCCTAGAATGAGAATTATAGGAACCAGATAACTGATAGAATATTTATATACTTTTTTTTAATTCATACAACCTAGTACAAATATATGTAGATCATGCACACATTTTTTCTGCCGCGAGAATCGAACCCGCTACCTTCTGCGTCTCCGCCGGCTATTCGCCCACTGCACCACGGAAGTCGAATACTTTAACTTTGGCGTCATCTCTTAATTTCTTTGTAATTTTCTTCGTAGTTCGCTTGTTATATCTGACCACTGAAAGGTCTCCGTCATAGCTAAGCAACTGCTGTAACAGTCCTGAAGAACATTGCTTTTAAATATTACCTACTTTCTATGTTTTAAGAACGATAACGCCACAGGCGCTTAGATTATAATTCTATAGGATAGAATGAATGAATGAATGAAAATTCTATGTTATACCTTACAAATTAGACACAACAAAAGTTAAAAAATAAATATAAAAAACACATAAATGTAAGCATAATGAACGGTCTTATCGCTTAACAAAGCGTTCTCTCCCAACCTTTGAACTATTGATGCAGACTAATCGATTTTTAATTGAAGTAAAAACTAAAAATGCTTAGAAGTGACACTGAAATAACCTTCTGAAAACACTAGATACTCTAAACTGCATTCCAAATTTCAAACCATGACATTAACTCAATGTCTACGTTCAAACAAGATTAATACTACCTTAACCTGATAAACAGCTAGCTGTACTATATAACTAGATTCATTAATTTGCATAAAATATTTTGACATTGACATTCTTAAGCTGTCTGCGAAAAGCAGCCAAATGTTGCATCAAATAATCAAAACATGTACAAAAAATCCGTTGAGCCCAGTCATTGACACTTAGATTCGGTTACTTAGGAGCTCGCAAAAACTCGTAATGCATGGCTAGTCCTCCATTCTTAACGTCGTGTTTGTATCTCTTTCAATTCGCATTTTTAAAGTTATTGGCCTTTGCATTTTAAAAACAGTCTCTTAAAATGGTTGTTTTGTTCTTTATCGAAGTCCAGGATAAAGTGCTTAGAATACTTCGTTCAAACTGACTTACCTTGGCATTGCTAATTGGTGTGATTCATGAATGGAGTTGGGATTGATCACGTTCCTATGTTAGCCTTAATCTAGAATTTATTTTATTATATTTATTAATCCACAAAACAGATAACAATCCACTTAGCACTAATTAAACCGAACATACAATTTTAGATCTTGATTGAAATCAAATAAATACGAAGAAAGTGTCAATAAACCGCATTCTTCATAATTAACATAGTTTGAATGCATGCTTCAAATTATATTACCCTAAAACTAGAAACCTCAAATTTAGACAAGACATAATCAATTTAACAAAAACATTTAGACAGTTGAGTAGTCTCTATGGACCGCCTCTTCTTCAATCTTCAAATCCAAACTATTTAAACACTTCATCTCTCTTCAAGATACCCAACAAAATTGAGCACTTTATGTAGATATATTTATGTATGTGTATTATTATTATTTTTAATTATTTTAAGTTTATTTCTAAGGTAAAGTTTAACTGTCCATTTTCTGGCACTGCCACTTTCTCCACACTGGAAAGGTTAGCCGGAAGAAAAAAATTAAGGAATTAAGTTCGCCTATGTATTATTTTTACAGTGCAATAAATGATTGTCTAATCTAATCTAGTCTTCGGTGCTTACGACCTACAGATAATCATAAGGAGTCACTTATGCCATGAATGTGGTTTATTGTCTTTTGCTTCCGGGCAAAAAGTATTCAGGCTATGAATTACAAAATAATATTCCTCAATAGTTATTTAGTAGTACAACAGTAGTTATCGACCTATACTTTCACTTACCATGTCACTTGCCTTTTCATTATGTTTTTAACACATCAACGATCACGCGAATACATTTCTGTATTGTTGTGGTGTCTGACTTACTTTGCAATTGGTAGAGATGAATAAATGCTAGGTTTCTTTTTTAATTTTTATGAACGGATTGGGATGTAATTAGTGATCGAGTGACAAACATTCATGTTTTTATCCGAATTTTGGATGTGATCCTATTGAAGTACTTATTGCTTGTCAATATTTAAGTACTAACACGTTTATTTGTGAAAGGAAGTCACGTCTAGACTACCTGAACCAGGTAGCGCAATGGTTTTAGGAAACGCTACAAAAAACCTTTTCTATTTACCGACTTTTCTGTCGTAGCTCGTTACATCCCGTTTTATATTACCTATAAACGTCAATGTTTATGTGTTTGGAGGTTTCTTGCTTAATAACTATTGATATTTCATAGGGCGTCTCTCCAAATACTCCCAGAGCACCGATCTTGTGCGGAACATTACATTAAAAACACGGGTAGGGCTATTGTTGTATAATAGGTTTTTTTCTAATGTTACTTTAGATTTTTTTAAATTTTCAAACAACCTTGTCTATCAAGTCCTAAAATATCAATAGAACAACCTGTACAAAATAGGTAAACAAATCATATTAATTCATCATGTAAGTAGGTACGTGTGTAACTAAGTCGCATCGTAGCAAAGGCGCAAAAGGCGTCGCCGATTTACGTATTTTTTTTTTATTCGTAATGTATCGGTTACTGGATAAATATTTATGCCACCGGTATTAAACCCTCTAAAATCAGTTAATATGATTCCGAATTGAGTTTCAAATTAATGTCGTACACACGGCTACACATCAAGCTATAGTTTCCAGCCTAAGCTGACCTCCCATTGTGTAGGCTTTTCGTAGAATGAGAGGTCAGCTTATACTGGAAAATTATGGCTTGATGTGTAGCCGTGTGTACATAGCAAAACAGGTTGTATAATATATTAGGTTGTTGTTTTATGGTCCGTACAACGCTGGGCTCCAAAGCGTGGTCTCCACTCCACTCGAAAATCATTCTGCCAGTCTAATTCTTGCTCGTATGCACGCCGTAACGGCATACCTTCTAGCTGGCATAAAAAATGGTGTAAATAATTTATATTCATGATATGGAATAACATGTTATTCTTGATCCGGTTACAACGAGCGAAGTCATAGATAGAAGATAGTTTTGAATACGGGACGCATCACGAAGTTACGTCACTCTATGACGAGTAGGCGCAAAAAGTATTATAAGAATCAGTCTTGCAAGCTAATGAGCGATGAGTGCGCTGACATTGGCGCTAGAAGAGATATTTTGTGAAGCGCCAAATGTGCCATCTTATAACTAGATTTTAAATAGCACCAGTGGCTTTGAGCTTGTATTAATTTTTAGATGACTTTGACATTTCAGTGACAGATGACATGTTCAAAAATGTCGAAAATATGAAACATTTTTACATAAAAAAACAGCATACGACAGTTTAACCCGGCGTAGGTTTATTTATTATCTCAATACGTCTATAGAAAATTATTTACACACTCATAGATGAGATCTTCAAATAATCATCATAAACAATCCATCAAACTTGACATCTGCCTTGAGATTCGCACATTTGGACGTAAATCCTTTAAAAACATCCTACTGCCTACATAATCTTCTTGCTTTAATTGCTCAAGACGATTACATCATCGCCAAAACTCAGGAATGTAGAATAACATTAGGTATTTTTCAATAAAAGAGCTCCGATAAAAGAGTCTTCGTATAAACCGGGAAATACCCAGTTACTCGCAAACAAAGGAGTTTTCTATGTATTTCGACCTCATTACTTTAATTAAATCGTCTAGTTGACGTACCTACGAGAGGGTCTGTAACTCAAAAATCATAGTTTTTGAGAACATGGTGTAACAAAAATAGAATCTGATTCTGTCTGTTCATTGTTATGGAAATAAGTAATGAGCTGGCAGATAGCCAGCCAGATTGTTAAAGTAATGATACTACACAAAACTGTATTAATGACTTCAATGTATGTGTAGAGTTGTTACTTTACAAAAAAAAAATCCTTTTACTTTCAACATTTTAAAGAAAAATTCAAACAAAATGCGTAGGTACTGAAAATTAAGTTTGTTGCAAAAGCTTTTTATTTAGGCCTGTTTTTCATACATCCGTCCGATAAAAATCTATTTAAAATTCACTATCTAGTCCGCATAGTCTTCCGTGAGGATATTTCGAATTGCCTAGTAAGTATCTGACGTCATCTGTCACATGGTCATAGTGTCAAGGCCACAACGGAAACATTGAATAACTTGATTGCTTCTTTGCACATGGCAAAACGATTTTAAATATGATATGATTCCACATCTATACTAATATTATAAATGCGAAATTAACTCTGTTTGTATGTTTGTTTGTTACCTGTTCACGGCTAAACGGCTGAACGGATCATAATGAAATTTGGTAAGGAGATAGATTATATCCTGGGGAAGGGCATATACGACTGTTTACCAGACTGCGCTAAAGGAGTGTAATGTTTTTATTGTAAAACCACGCGCGCGAAGCCGCGGGCTGGTCAGCTAGTTCCTAATAAACAGTTGACGGTTATTTTTATACACGCCTGCAAAGTTTCAGGACGATCTCGGAAATGGTTTCCTAATCGATTCGTGTAATAGCTTACATTCGGGCGAATGTGAGACAGGCGAAGTCAGATAAAAATACGTCTACAAAAGGGGAATTTTCGGTTTTCAAGCCTCGTAAGAATGATTTTGTCAGTAATAACAGTAAAATGTAATAATTACGACTAAAAACCAACATAAAACCAGTCGTTGGGTCGTGGAATTTATTTGGGCATGTCAAGTGGCCTATATTAAGCCTTCAGGTCACGCGAGCTTCTAAATCGCTAGGGTTAGGCTGTATCGAGGTTATTAAAAGGTTAAGTTTCAAAATAACCTCTATGTGCATGTACCTAGCACATAGAGGTTATTTTGAAAATGTATTGCAAAACTATAGCGCGATAAGCGTGGAGACCGGAGGGGAATCGCCCATACACAACGGTGCGGTTCAAAAAGAACCTAATCGGTGAAGCGTAGCAAATGTGGAACATAAGTTTTAAGTTATTCGAACTAAACAAACAATATTTTTTTTTATTTATTTCAGATTATCATAATCCATAAAGACCATCACAATAAATTAAACCGAATCAAATTAAATTAAATTATGTACAATCAAAACAAATTAAATGAATATTTTATAATTATTAATCAATTTATAAACTAAAATTATGTACATTGACTTAGCTACATTAATTTTGTATCTTCAAAGCAAAACAATAAAGTAATTTTTTATTAAAGATTGCGATTTACAAACTTTTTAATATAAAATGACTTAAAGTTGTATTTACAAGCGCGAATCAATTAGTTGATGAAATTATGTCATGCTTTATGTACGAGTATGTAAGCGCCCTTGAAAAGTCACCAAGATAAACAGCGTAGCACTTAACTATTAAAATAGCTAGGTAAGTCCTTACATTTCTAGACGCATCACATAGTTATTACGAATTCAAATCGAATTTATTGAATTACATCAATTACAACATATTACCCGTGCGCGATAAGTTGGGACCTGAGCGCGGTGACGTCATATTGGCGTGTTTGTACCGCCCGCAAAAAAAGCAAACATAACAAGCAGCCGCCCGCGGCTTCGTCTTTGTTTTTTTTAACCTAATTTATTATGTTACTCAAGGAGGACGCTGCTTTTTATCTAATCTTTTTTTCACTATTTGAATAAAATAAAAATACAATGTTTAAGTTTATACATTTATTTTATCTATTATTTACATTATCTCATCTTCGTCACTACTTAGTGGATTTATGCCTTCTAGAGGTTGTTCTTCGTCCTCAGTCTCACTATTATAATTTACAACATTTACTATAACAACAAAAAAACAATGACACAAACTATAACAACAAAAACTACAACAACAAAACAATAACACAAACGAAAACTAAAAGAATTCCAGAGCGCGTCGTTACGTGACGTAGGCCAGTACGAGACTAAAAACCCTAGTAAAAAATAGTGATGCGAACGGTACAATACGGGCGCCATCGGGGAAGTGCAGGGGAAGCGGTCGGGGAGTCGCATTCCTAGCAGGTCCCAAGTTATCGCGCACAAGTAATACAAACGAAATAAATAACAAGTTACGGAAATAAAATTCTGAAAAGTCCTATTACTTTTTTTATTTTATTTTTATAATGCATTTGGTCTTGTATTAATAAGTTATACAAAATATAAAAACCGCCCAAGTGCGAGTCCGACTCGCGCACGAAGGATTCCGTACCATTATCTATAAAAACGAGCAAAAAAATCACGTTTGTTGTATGGGAGCCCCCTTTTATATATTTGTTTTATTTTAATTTAATTAAATAATTTTAAATTGAATAATATATTCTGTGAATATTTCAAGCGTATACACCTGTTGCAGTTATCAATATTGAGCAAAAACGAGCAAAAAAATCACATTTGACGACCTCTGTGGTACAGTGGGCGAATAGCCGGCTGAGACGCAGGATGTAGCGGGTTCGATTCCCGCTGCGGAACAAATGTTTGCATGATTCAAAAAAAAAGTATATAAGTATTCTATCAGTTATCTGGTTCCCGTAGTATCCATAAGCTCTGCTTAGTTTGGGGCTAGATAACGCTGTGTGAAATGTCCAGAAATATTTATTTATTTGTTGCATGGGAGCCCTCCTTGAATATTTATTTTATTCTGTTATTAATATTTGTTGTTATAGCGGCAACAGAAATACATCGTCTGAGAACTATCACGGTTCATGAGATACATTCTGATGACAGACAGCTGAGTCTTAGGGTCCCGTTTTACCCTTTGGGTACAGAACCCTAAAAAATATAAAGAGAAAAGATTTGTATGTTTGTAACGAATAAATTCAAATACCGATTTCAAAAATTCTTTCACCATTAGAATGCTACGTTATCCCTCAGTAACATAGGCTACATTTTACCCAACTGCTGAGTAGGAGGGTAATGTTTTAATTGAAAAACTACGCGTGCGTAGCTGCGGATTGGTCAGCTAGTACAAAATATAATAGAAATAGAAAACTTACAGCCCTAATACTGTACAGACAAAATTACATCTGTATGACCGTAGCGAAAATGAAACCTGCTTTCCAGTAAACATAACCACGAACAGTGGATGAAAACCATTTGATCACAATGATAAAATAAATGCCGAGTTCCGTTCTGAAAGCCAGTGCATCGCATCGTATCACAATTTGATTCGATGACGAAACCCGTCCGTTTTCAGTTACGCGAACACTCCGACGGGCGGCGGTCGACGCTTGCCGCACTACCGAACGAACGCGAATTTCGAAATTCAAATTGTGTAGAGTGCCAGTGTTGATTTTTCTTAATTTGTGTGAAAGAAGGTTGTGTGGATTAGTGCAAAAAGTTCTTACAGTGATTTTTTATACATTATTTATTTATTTTATTCTTAACCTTATCTCTACAACAATGGTTTATCTTAAGTTTTGTATACAGAAGATAAATTTTCGATATCGGCAATATTAAAGTAATTTTCGCGTTCAAGTTTTAAATGTTACAAGTTTATTAAAATTTGACCTTAACCGATTTAATGACGCAAATAATTACCTGGCTGGTAAATGATATGTTCTGATTATTTTTGTTTTTCGTGATGAATTGACCTACTGACAAATCAAAACGTTAAATATTTTGGCTTGGGATGAAAAGTTTACTTAGCAATCTTCAAAAAAACTAAATAAAATACTTAGGTATTTTTTGACAATGTACAAAACTGCACTTACGTTTACCTACATAATTCTTTGCATATGAATTTCTTTGCTCTAAGTACTTTCTAATCCACTTAGAAAAACTCGTATAAAAACTAACGCGTTATCTGGCTACGAATTAAAACATAGCAATAATGCTCCCTTTTATACAAATAAATAATCAATCATTTTCCGGATGTTTTGCACCTTAACATTTTAAGAATGACATCTACACAGGTTACGAGAAGTATTTTATTCCAACAATAAAATTAGCAAATTTTCGAAAGTAGGTATTATGATTTTTTTATGGAGATGAAGATGGAGATGGAACAAACTTATGGCCAAGTAAATACTAGCTACCTCGTACGTCACGGATTTTAGAAATGTACCCTATGTACGTTGCACTGCCCTGCGTCCATTAACTTGAGGCATACAGGTGTAAAACCATAATGCCTGTAATTTCACCGGCAACCATACCCTTCAACCCGAAACACAAGCAGCATTGCTGTGTTTCGGTTTGAGGGGTATGGTGGTAGTAATCCCGGGCGTGCCATTTCACAAGGAACTCCTATTATGTACCTACTTCCTAAATTTGTAATACAAAGTCGATTATGTTATCATCTATTATTGTTTATATCTACTTCTCAATCTCAATGTCGGTTTATTTTTAATCTATGCTAGCCATGTTCTTTAGCTTTTAAGCAGTTATATTACATTAGAGATAAATGCTATCGATCGATCAATGCATTTTTATATTATCTGAAGATAATACAGTCAATGCATAGACGCTAGTTGTATCTGGTCATTTTTTATCTCTTTACTTATATCGTTTTCAAAATTTCAAAATTCAAAATACGCATTCAAAAGTTGACTAAAGTGGAATCGTCAATGTTGGTACTCATATAAGGATGAAGGTTGTGTCTAAAAGTTTAGTAGACAGTGAAAGACCAAGTGTGGCCAAAAGATTTAGTACATATATTAAGCTAAAAATAAAGAATGGTGGCCAATAAACGCGAATATTTGTATGCCAAAAACATAAATTAACTCAAATATCTTGAGAAAGACCTAACATAAAGATTGCTGCACTGGAAAGCAGGTTTACTGGTGGTAGAGCTTTTGTGAACGGGCTCGAGGAAGTGGGCACCACCGCCTTACCTTTATCTGCCGCCAAATAGCAGTACTTGTTCTGCTGTGTTCCGGTTAGATGGTAATGGTATGTTCCTGTAATTACTGGCACATAGGCATACCAGCTAAGTCCTATAGTATGGCAACGTATCCACATATGGATCAAGACAACATAATAGCTTGTTTTGAATTCTATGTGGATATCCATGGGCTGCAGTGGACTGCATGCTCGTTTGCCATATAAGTAGTATAAAAAAGCAGAGGGTAGGACGCCCCCCACTAGATGGAAATATGTATGTCCTAATAAAGGTAGATGGGAGTCGTAAGGTGTAAGCTGCATACGATCTGTCGCTCTGGGAATCTATGGGGTAGACTTTTACAGCCGAATGTTGACAAGAAAGAAAGATAATGCATTTATTTGACACACAGGACAGTCCACAAAATTCTAAGATAAAAAACACAGGTAACAAACAAGAAGACAGAAAAGAAAGAAGACGAAGACAGGTAGGCAAGTAGATAAAATAGTCTTCTGTAATGTGTGGGACAAACAGGCCCCGTTTCAGCGTATTGCCGCCAACCATCTGAAGATAATGATGATAACCCCGAGAAAATGGTTTGACGTTTCGAAATTGTAATCTTTTTGCTCGAAGTTTTTAATAACGGTATAGATATCATAGGCTATAGATTTCCTCTTAGGAAAACCGGCGTCGATTTCAGTCGACACTCGATAATGTATTTCGCGACGTGTTTCAAAGGCTATGATGTCATGCCGAGGTGATAAATGTTTTAGTCAATATAAATGATGGTTTATTTTGCTTCGTGTAGAATATTTCCTGTTTAGAATAATGTGCTCAGGATATGTACGATATAATACTTTCCTCTCCCTTCCATTACGGTACTTTCTGGAAAGTAGCATTTAGATGACGTTCCTTGTCCTTGTCGCACCAAACGATTCGCCTCAACTATAATCATTAGTACTTACAAATCAAGAGTATAGAACTAGCTACTGGCGTCTGTTTTTCTCGGATGAAGACTAGCTGTTTAGAGGGCATAGGATCGTTCTTATTAAAAAAATAGCAGGATTCATCTGGATCAAAAATACTCAAAATCGAGGGCAGTGGAAGAAGTGAAATGATTCCTATAGGTATTCAGCAGTGGGAAACTACGTGCTGACGATGATAATGAGGTTCTTTCTAGGTATGCGTGTATCACCTTCGGCCACACCATCACACATCAGGTGAGGTTAAAGGAAATAATGAAAGATACCTAGACTATAAATAAGGAACAGGACTATTGCTAAGGTTACGCCTCAAGGTACACTTTGCTCTATGATTCGAGTAGCACAGTGTAGCTTGCTAAGTCGTTCTTATCAAATCAGCTAGACTTAAGCGATGCTCGATGCGATTTTGTATGGTAACCGCTAGTTTTTCAACTGACGCTACCGTTTGGAGGGCAAGTTTAGATGACTCGACTATAAGTCGTCAGTTGTTATGCCTTGGGCAGAGGCCTTAGAGCGGTCTAAAAATTCTGACACTGAATTAGCCACTACCTCGTACAGACTTATTTGCAATCAGCTTTCAAGATTTAAGTAAGTTAATTTGTGCTGGTGTTGTTTTCCCGAGAAGACATCTGAGTTTTGACTATTTCAAATTGAATTTTATTACCGTTATAGGTCTGTTACCTGTTTATTCTAAATTTTATTCAGCGTATAAGTAGCAGTATGCGTATAAAATCAGACTCAGGGTGGTTAGTCAGGTTAGAAGGGCACAATACACCCCAATGCGGGACGTCAGTGCAGATTTTATTCCCACCAACCTAGAATTCGAATATCATAATTTACCGAGTTTAAAAACAATCCATATGATCTTTGATCTAGATTAGTAAATGCAATTAATTTTTGTATACTTTTAGTGACATTTGTATTCCTGGTTGTTAAAAAAACCAACTGTTTTTTGCCTTCAATACTGAACTCCGAACGATTTGGCTTTGATCTTGAAATGAATTTAAATTTATTATTCTCTCTGCGATGTGCTCTGGGTGATGAAATTGGTTTACCACTTTTGGTATATAAATAGAATGATAGATTAATTCTTTATTGTACCGTACGTAACACAAATCAAAGAACAATTATTATTATTTGGAGCCTGTACTGTCCCAGTGCAGGGCAAAGGCCTCCCTTCCTTCCTTCACTCCACTCATCATGCGCGTGTGTGGTCCAGTCTTCCTTAAACGAGTCGAGTTTGTCTTTCCATTGGCGTCGCGGTTTTAAAAGACAGAAAATAATAATAAATACAAAAAACTAAAATTACTGAAATCAATAGAAATGCCTATATGTAAGTAAGGTAAACTTGCCCCCTCTGTGTACTTGCCTAATACTACGTACCTCTATGCTCTTTAACTGTACTTTATTTTCCCCCTATCTACTTGCGTATAGTGTACTCTGCTGTGGTGTCACCTTTATTAATTCAGTGACCCAGTAAGGTAACTTGGCACGAGGACATTACACACGCTTTAGACAGGAGACGTGTTTAAATTATGAATTTTATTATTGTCGTTGTAAGCACTATTTTAAAATGCAGCAGGAGTTTAATATTATTGTCTGGGTATTGCGTGAAATCTCTTCAAACTTTTTTTTGCGATAATGTTGTTTATGGGTAACTTTTTTACCTTTTCTATAATAAATACTCAAAGATTATTATTTTCGTCCAAAATCATTTTATATTATTTTGTATTTGTATCCCTCCAACTTTGACATTATTAATTTTAATCTTGTTTCTTTTATTTTTGTCAAATTCCATCATGTTTTCTCTATACAATACCCTCCCTAAATCTTTCTTCAAACTATACAACTTACTCATTCAGTGCACCATTCCCTGCTATTTGGCAACCGGCAGAATGGCTCGCCACGTGTTGCCAGGTCTCGTCTGATCTGCCTATTTTTATTTACAACTAGCTATTGTCATCAGTTTCACTCGTGAGCCGCTCGAAATTACTTTGTCAAAGCAATATGTGCAGAAATATTTCTTGAACTTTGTTTATTGATAGTTTTGTCATAATATCTGCTATTTCAATCTAATTATCAAAAGTACTAGGTACAATGCCGTCTTATGATATTGTGCGATCCTGTCCACTAAAGGTGGTTAGGAAGAGATCAGAGTTCTCGCTCCTAGCGATAAGACTGCCAATTATACCTTTTTGATGTATATCTTTGCTACTGTATTGTTTTGCTATCTAGTCTTAAGATATCCTTAATTCTGGCATTTAGTTATTTTTTCTTAGTAATTTTACAAATTCGTTTTACGTTTTATGTTAAGTTAATCTGAGGCTAAATGCAATACAAACAAACACTCTCCGTAAATTCAGTAATAACATCGACATTGACGTTTCTTTAAATAGTAATGAACTTCGCACAAATGCAATCAGTCGTAATAGCGATAAATTCACTTGTATTTATCGCATTTTATCTAGTATCCACTTTATTTCGACAGTATTTACACGACTTCCACCGCTATTACCGTGGATTATGGATTACTTTTGCTTTCTCTATGACGTGAGTTTTATTTTTTATTTTTGTTTGCTGATTTTTGACTTTGATCATCTTAAATAGTGCCTGCGTCTTTTCAATGATTTTCTTGAATGTCGCTCTGTTATTGGTTGTATGACTCCAATGACTTCTTATCGTTTAAATAGTATCATGTAATCTTTTCGCGACATTATTGGGGGCAATGAACACATTAGTCATATTTCTAACATTTTTTCTTCTGACATGGATTGCGCCCGTTTCCCTTAAATTAGACAAAGCCGGCGTATTTTACTTTAATCTTGCATGTTCTTTACATCATAACTAAGATCATTATGTTGCAGCTCTAGCTGGAAAGAACGCAGCCACTGAAGTAGCTAGACCCGAGTTTGATTGCCTAGACTTTCATAAACATAGAATATCATTTTCATTGTCACGTTCAAGCATTTTAGAATGCAAGGTTGTCTGTGTGGTGTTTTCATTTACTAAATTAGGCTTTAAATAGTTTTTCTGTGTGTAACGAGGACGTTTGAACCATTAGGAATTCTGCGATTATTGTTATGTTCGTGAATATTAACAGACATTGTATTTTTCTATTTGAGAACATTATTAGATTTTATTGGTTCTCATTTTTGAACGAGTGTGTCCGGCGAAGTAGTTACGTATAGAGATTTATAGTAATGGCTGAAAAAACGTATTTATAGGAGCTATAGTGGCCGGTTATACGGATTATACGATTCAGGTCATTGAACTAATAAATTGTAAATTGCTGTTAATATTTGTTACTACCTCTGAGCTATTTAAAAGGCTTATTGATAGATTCGTACAGTTTTTAGGTATAATTATGTTGTTATGAGTTTAGTGGTGAAAAAATATTTATTGGCATTATCACATCTGTAATAACAAGTAGGTGCATTAATTCGAAATCTGATTGATTCTGAAAGGTGAAAACAGGAACTTAACATTAAAAAAATATTGGCTACTTGGTGATCTCAAACACTACTGCAAAAACATTCTTCACAAATTACAACTATTTGTTTCTTTCCAAACAAAAACTAAGTATTGAGGACACAAACTTGGACTTTTGACACTAACTGCAGGCCTTGGACGTGATCTATGGACTAAAATTTGGCGTGATGTAACTGTTATGATGACTAACACTTATACGTTAATAGAGCAATAGAATATTTCAACCATATTTGTATAGTAGTAGAGTTTAATTTGTAAACGCTCAGGCTTTCAACTGTGATGTTGATCTTCGTATAAGACAAATATAGTTTTTTTGGGTGACCATCGCCAGCTTCATCACTTAATCCGTGTTAAATCGCTATTGTTTGCAAATCTCTGGGTTAAAACACGTATAGAAAAAATACTTTGTAAATTTGAATGAAGAGCTACACAAGGACCTAATTTGGGTCCTTAATTTTATTCAATATTCATTGAATAACAAGTTTCTTTAATATAATTTTAATCGTGAAAGAATGTCCCATTTCACGCTTTTCGTTCTCACTTAACGCACTGGTTGTTAAGAAATTCACAGCTAATAGTTATGACGTAAGAAAATTGACTTCGCAAAACATCTTTAAAAGACTGATCTCACTTTATTTTCATTATTTTGCAAAAGACTATCTTTTATTAAGGCGCCATGATGTAAGTTTTATGAGAAATAAATATATTTTCTTCTTGAATACGTGATTCATTAGAAATGTTAGTGTTTATCTAAATAACCAGATCAGATGCCAATACAAACAAAATCTGATTAACAAAATTAAAGTGAAATAGAATCTAGTCAAAGACATAAGGTTTCCTAAAAAAAACATTTTCTGCTAATTGCGGAAGACTATATCAATGAAATAATACGAAATCCTGTAACAGATCCACATCTGCAACGCAAGTCAACATAGTATCTAATATAACTTTTGAAACTATCATGGTTATGAACACTATTTATACTAAAAACGGGATATTTACCATGATTTGTGAGTATTTGAGTATTTGATCATGGCGCATGCAACTGCGCCGAAATATCGGGATACTCAAATACTCACAAATCATGGTAAATATCCCGTTTTTAGTATAAATAGTATCTAATAGATAACAGCTAAGCCGTCCATTAAGTTTAGCTTTCCATATTGGAACAGTGATCTTCTTAAAGACAAGCTAAACACAAATAAACTACTTTTTTATATTAAACTTGTAGACACAAGCTGACGGGCCTCCTGGTGTTAAGTGGTCACCGCCACCTATAAACTCCTGCAGCACTCGTGGTACTGCAGTCGCGTTGCCTACCACTTAATACCCTATTTACACCTCTCTAGAAGGCGTTCAGTTTGAAGCCCACCGGAAAAACCTCCGGAGGAAGGTCATTCCACATTTTGCAGGTGCGTGGAAGAAACGAGCGGGTGAAACGCACCGTGTGAGACTTCCACGCATCTACAATATGTGGGTGAGCTCGTTGCCGGTTGCGGGAGGTT
Organism: Philereme vetulata; assembly: GCA_918857605.2. Taxonomy (NCBI): domain Eukaryota; kingdom Metazoa; phylum Arthropoda; class Insecta; order Lepidoptera; family Geometridae; genus Philereme; species Philereme vetulata. The sequence goes on along the minus strand of OU975422.1, from coordinate 4,323,761 downwards.
CGATGGTAGAAGTGGGAAGCAGGGATTAAATTGAACTTACGTGCTTACGTACCATTTTATTGAATTGAAATATGGTTAAATTACATGATGTCTATTTTAGTTTAGATCCAACACATTTCGCTGATGCCTAAGCATGCAATATAAATTATATTTGAAGTTATATTAATTACAATGCCATTGATATTGATGTAACTCAAACTTTAAAGCGCACACTGAACACATTACTCACCCTCCGAGTACTACACAGCTCAATATGAACACAGCCAGTACCCCATCTTTAAATCCCCACAGCTAAAGTATTGTTACGAAACCGTGTCATAGTGTCAAGATTAAGCGGGCAACGCTCCGCGAGGATGCGCGCGCAACCACCAATAGAATTTTCTTCCCAGTATCGAATAAGCCAGTCAGCTTTCATAACCTCAAAAGTCTACCTCGAACAGCTGTTTAGAACAATACGTAATTCTTGTAATTAATCCTTATAATTATTTACCGGGTGTCTAGACGCCCGCCGGATAGGAAGCGGCATTACGAAATGATTCAAATATAGAACTGTCGAATATTTTTTTTCGGTTTACGGCTTTCTGGCGTTCATTCAGTTTTCAGCCAGTTCGGATTGCGGCTAGCAGTGTTCTTTTTATGAATATTTTTGTTGGCTATTTTTTTTTTATTTGCCTATATTTATTTGTCTATGTTTTTATTCTCTAATAGGTTTTATATGATATATCTACTAAATAATTGACAAGTGTGAACTGTGAACCATGTTAGTGTTAAGTGAACGTAACAATAGATAATTTTAGTGGAAGTGTTGATAAATTGTGTGGAAAATGGGGGAGTATGAGTATGACTTCGCGTACGAGTGCCGGGTTGGTATTTTTTGAATAAATAATTTTTTTGTGTTTTAACTATAGTATTTGCAAATGTAATGTCTGCACTTTGACGCAGTTTCATTATTATGTAAATTATAGCTTATCGTACAATATGTTCTCATCCTATTGTTTTAAATTTATATTTTATTTATGTTTTGACGACATCCGTGGCGCAGTGGGCGAATAGCCGGCTGAGACGCAGGTGGTAGTGGGTTCGATCCCCGCCGCGGAACAAATGTTTGCATGATCTACAGATGTTTGTTCCGGGTCTGGTTGTTTTTATATATATTATAAGTGTATTTACAAAAAAAAAGTATATAAGTATTCTATCAGTTATCTGGTTCCCATAGTACAAGCTCTGTATAGTTTGGGGCTAGATAGCGCTGTGTGAAATGTCCAGCAATATTTTATTATTTTATTATTTTTAATATTTTTACTCGCAAATAATTATTCTTCTTACATCAAACAAAAGAAAAACTCTTATTATGGATTTATTGGAGTATTTATTTTATTTGCAGTTTCCCTCACTATGTTTTTTCCGACTGATACATAAATGCGCAATATAAATCGATTAACTACAACGGCACATGCTTATAAGGGAAGCAGTTCCCAGTAACTTCAACCCTATTCATAAAACAGTATAAATTTCAATAAGTTTACGACTAATCGATGAACAAGTTGATTGAAACAGTCAGGCAGCAAAAAATTTAGAGCACGATTGAGTTAGTAGAAATCTGTGTTGAGTTTAAATAAAACATACTAGCTTCTGACTTCGGGGCGCCTGGAAAAAGGTAGCCTTTTAAGTTCAGTTTTTGAACTACGTAATGCCTAATCCGATTCTATAAGTAGTTAAGTCGTAAAAAGGTAATAAATCACTACCATCAAAATTTTTTTTATTAATAAACTAGCGGACCCGCCCGCGGCTTCGCTCGAGTGGTTTTTCAATAAAACATTATCCTCATTTTGCGTAGTTGGATAAAAAGTAGCCTATGTCCTTTCCCGGGATATAATCTATCTCCTTGCAAAATTTCATTACGATCCGTTCAGCCGTTTAGTCGTGTAAAGGTAACAAACACAGTTATGTATGTATTATACATATAAACCTATCTCTTGAATCACTCTATCTATTGCTGAAAACTACATTAAAATCCGTTGAGTAGTTTAAAAGATCTAAGGTAACAGACAGCGGAAGCAACTTCATTTTATACCATGTAAAGATACAACGAATTACTATACCTACTAATTATATTTCTAGAAGTCAATTATTCGGGATTATGTAAAACCTTTAAAAGATTTTTATAAAGGAAGAGTATGAGGTTTTATTTAAAATCTATCACATTAAATGTACAAAACTCAACGTACACCACAAAGGAAACAAACATAAAAATAAAAATTCGTGAATATGTAATGAATATATACAGGATGTTTGGTAATATACTGACGATATTCAAGTGAAGGTTTCTCAAAACATAAACAAAGACTTCTCGAAAAAAAAACTACTATAAACAAATTTTAAAGAAAATCGACTAAAATTAGGTGATTAATTCGATATAAAATTTATTGCCTACTCTTGTAATCGACATCCAAAAATAAAGGCCGATTTGGAAATGGCTGCGGGTTTTGGGTTAGAAAGGGACAGTAAGAGATATCTCGAGACGTCACCATTAGTATCGGTGGTTAGATGGCAAGTATATGCAATAGAATAACGTAAGTTTAATAATGTGTTTGTTTTTACATGTCAAAATAAATTTCACATATCTATGGTAAACATTTCACAAATTTATTTATTATGCTCATCAAAATAACCACTTTAATTTTTGTGCGTATATTACCAAACAACCTATATATAAAACGTATGTATGTAAATCTAACGAATTAACATATGACGATATTATTCGCGCGCGATTGGACTGGTTTGTTCTTACAAGTAAAACGCGTAATTTCGTAACTTATTCGAATGCAGTTACCTACTGAGAGGTAATTCACTTTACGCTTTCTGTATTTTTAATAATATATGTATCCAATAATATCTGTTAAATATATCGCCTACCTGATGAGTTTAAACGTAAAAAGGATGTTAACAAGGTTTAAATTGAATTTTCATATAAAATATATTTGAACCTCTTTATCTGTAGATCGTATGCAACTGTATTTGGTCGATTAAACTGTTTCTTTTGTACCTTTATATTATTTTTTATTAGAACTATAATTATTATGAAACATTAAAGGTAAATTTGTAAATGATAAAACTTAATGCAAATTTTATGAAGATGGTTTTAAATTATCGAAAAAATCTTCATCATCATCAGCCGGAAGAGAAAACTTCGAAGGGAGGAAAACTTCGCGATATCTTCTCGTCCAAAATTCCCCAGAGCCTGAAGACTTAAGTCTTCAATCAGTGAAACGTGGTCCTTTACTCATGGCCTCATGACCAAGCTCAAAGTCGCTCAACGAGCTATGGAGAGGGCTATGCTCGGGGTCTCTTTGCGTGACTAAATCCGCAATGAGGAAATGCGCAGACGAACTAAAGTTGCCGACATAGCTCTCAAAACTAGCAAGTTGAAGTGGCAATGGGCAGGCCACATCGCTCGTAGAACCGATAACCGTTGGGGAAGAAAGGTTCTAGAGTGGAGACCACGGACTGGAAGACGCAGCGTAGGCCGGCCCCCTACAAGGTGGACCGACGATCTAGTAAGAATCGCGGGGAGCCGTTGGGCGCAAACGGCTACCAACAGCTCGTTGTGGCGATCTAAGGGGGAGGCCTATGTCCAGCAGTGGACGTCATCCGGCTGATCGAAAAAATAAAAACAAAAAATAAATATTGCTGGACATGTCACACAGCGCTATCTAGCCCCAAACTAAGCAAAGCTTGTACTATGGGAACCAGATAACTGATAGAATACGTATTTACTTTTTTTGTAAATACATACTTATCATATGTAGAAAAACATCCAGACCCGGAACAAATGTCTGTAGACCATGCAAACATTTGTTCCGCGGCGGGAATCGAACCCGCTACTTCCTGTGTCTCAGCCGACTATTCGCCCACTGCGCCACGGAGGTAGTCGATGACAGCAGATGACATTTTAATGAATCATTTTAACACTTACCTATAGATAGAATCACAGAACACAAAAAACAATAGAAGTGGTAAGTAGGCGGGGCCCGCGTAACACCAAGTACGCGGAGTTCCGCGCACTACAAGCTTCGCTCACTTCAGTCGTGTTTCAATTACTGTTGGGTAAACGTACTTCAAAAAAATATAAAAATGCCATATTGTGCCGTTTTGGAGTGTAAATATTATAGCCGAACCAAAAATTTAACAAAAGGGGGCATTATCCTATCACCGGTAAGTATTATTTAATTGTTTTTTGTTAGTTTTGTTTAAAATGCAAAATCGCCAAACAAAATAGACTGTAAATCATACTCTTTAAGGTCGCGTTTCTCTTAAACCTCAACTTAAGCTACTCAATTAGGGATGTGACCCCAATATACTGATGAATGCGTTATCGATAGCTTTAATTAGTTACCCCCTATTAAAAGGTGTATAAGTTTTAGGGCGTTAATTCCTTGTAGTTTTATTGATGATTTTCTGAATGTATTTTTGTGAAATAATATAATAACTTCTGTTTTCAGTTTCCCCAAGGCGCAAGACATAAAAAAAATCAAAAAAACGTACAACTTATGAGTCATCCAGCATACAGAGTCATGACCTGGCACCGTGTGACTTTTTCTGTTCCCAAAAATTAAGAACCATCCGAGAACCCGATCAACGGTTTTCATCACTAGAAGAGGCTGTCGAAGAGTATGAATAACATGTATCTGACGTCACCACCGGAGGAGTGGCACAAATGTTTTCAAAATTTGTTCAATCTTATGAAAAAGTGCATTGACGCAAAGGGAGAATATTTTGAGAAACAATAAATTCATTTTTGTCCATTATTAGTATGTTTTTATTGATTCCGGAAACTTTTAGTGTGCCCCTCAAATAATAATTCAGTATATAATATTCCAGTAATATAATATTTTTTTAAGTAAGTATTTATGAGACTTGTGTTTATGTTAAGAAAGATAGAACAGAAAAGCTGTTTATTTCTATCACCACAAATATAACCAGACGTACCTATTTCGTTACCCGTAGTAGGTAGGTGATAATCGATATCGATACATTCGTCTTGTATGCTCATTGGTACATCACTAAGTGAGTAGCACTGTTATTTGAGCATGCGAGTAACAGCCAATGTACATATTATCGATCCTTATACTTTGCTGTTAGAGACTATAACAAAAATCGTTAGCGACAGTGCCATCTGTTGTTGAGTCGCTTTGTTTTGTGGGTAATCAAGTAACAGCCATTGCATTATCAGTCTTATGTCTAATTAATAGAGACTAAAATAAAAATATTTTCTAAAGCGCCATCTTTTGCCGAGTAGAAGAAGTAAACTTTAATTTTTTGTTACGGTTTATTTTATTGAATTTTAAACCATGTTCCATAGTAGCTAAGGTTTTATATCCGTTAAATTGGTTTTATGGTTTTAGGCCTTTTTGAACGTTCTCTTTCAACCAATTATAACTTTTATTTCTAAGTGTGCTAGTTTTTACATGTGTGAGTTTAGCTACACTGGTTTTCTTAGTAAAAAGTCATCATGATAGTTCTATTGTTTTTTATGTTCTGTGGATAGAATCATCAAAATGTTTTTTTAGTATTAACTACAAACAATTTACGAGTTATTACTTCTTGAATATGATTCGTAGCTAGGTATTAGAATATACTCTGATGTTCTCTAAGTAGTACCATAAAACTTACTTTATTTTAATACATGATTTTATTTATTTTTTAGCGCCTCGTGGAGGCAATGGCCCCTCGATCGGCGCGATCGTTCCGCCAAGAGTTCAACATGCAGGACTTGACCACGGAGACCACGTACACGACGCACTATACCTCTGAAAAGTAAGTTTTTATTGTTATCATTCGTTCAGTTATTGTTTTATCCATATCTTTAAAGACATGGCCATGAGCACAATTGGTACCACTGCTTATATTAAAGTTTTCCTATTATGAGAGTGATATGATATGATATGGTGATGTGATAACGGCCACAAGGCACCAGTTGGATTAAAAATTGTAGCTTCTAGAATTGTGCTGGTTTTCTGAGGAAATGTTCATGCCCATTAAGGCTTATCTTCAAATTTTGTTTAAATCAATTTGTTTTTATCATTATGTTTTCTTTCACTGTTTTCAATGTTAGTTAACTAATGTACGTCTGTTACAACATTAAGGTCTACGACCTTCGGCATACATGTTTTGTGTATTGATTTTATAATTATTGCTGTGTTTAACTCTTTCTCCTATTTTTACTTTTCCAACAATACAGATACGTCAGGTCGTCACATTCGACAGAGCTCGATGGTCAAGTTCTAACCAAATCAATGGCCAATGGCAAACTCACTTCGCCAAACTATGCAACGAAAACCATAATCTCTGACGATGACAGACCCGACGTAAGAAAACTAAAACGAGTCCACAGGATGTATGAAGGACCAAATATTATAGAATCAAGAGGTATAGTTCACCCTGAAACGAGAGAAATACTGACAGTAGGCCAGGCCATTAGTATGAGAATACTTGATGTACGAACGGGGAGGTTATTATCATCCCCGGACACGAGACAAACTATGACGATAGAACAAGCAGCAAAGGAAGGTCTCATAGACCCAAAACTAGCTGCAAGGTTGACAGGACCATGTGGAATGACGGAAGATGGGAACGAAGTTACGTTACTGGAAGCTATACAGAGCGAACTGTACGACGCAGAACAAGGAGTATCAGATCCAGCGGAAAAGAGAATCAAGGTAACAGTCGAGAGTGAAAGGCCCAGCCAAGGAATGAGTATCTCGGACGCACTAAATCGCGGTCAAGTCGACCTACAAAGAGGTCTCTATAGACTACCCAGCGGAAGCTACATCACTATAGCTGAAGCTTACGAACGGGGCTACCTCATATACAAAGAGATTATTAAAATAAAGTCGAGTGCTCTGTCTCTATTCGATGCAATCAATCAAGACTTAGTTGACAACAGCGGTTGGATTCTGGACAGAAATTCGGGTGATAGATACCAACTAGACGTAGCAATCAACAATGAATTAATAAACCCCAACGTTCGAGAGATCGTTGATCACAAAAATGACACTAAAGTCACGCTTGCTGAAGCTATAGAGAAAAACATTATAAATACGAAACATTCTAAATACGTACACAATATGACTAAGGAAAAACTTTCCTATAAAGACGCAGCAGGCAAGCAGTACATCTGCAAGCCCATGACTCTCAAAGACGTTTGCGACAGTAATTTAATGACAAACGATAGTAAAATATTATCTCCAGCAAATAGGGTACCCCTAAATATCTTAGAATCGATTTCTGTAGGAGTTCTTGATAGTGATAATGTTAAATGCATTACAGATACAACGACAGGGCAGCTTCTTACTCTGACTGAAGCATTAGGTGCTAAAATAATTTTGCTTGATAGCAAGTTCCGCGATAACTTAACTGGAGAGATCCTTACGATCCCCGAAGCAGTAGATAGGGGTCTTATCACATCCGTGTCGCAAAGATCTATTTTCGATATTGACGGCTTTAGAGATTCTAAAACAGGAGAATTTGTATCTTTTAATGTTGCCCTCAGTAAGGGTTACCTAAAATATGCAAATGGTGAGACGTTTCTCAAATCAGAAAGCGGAGACTTTGTATACTTAGAAGACTGCACTAAAGTGTCAATTGTTAGGCCTGAGGTTTTAGAAATGTTTAATCGTAAAATAGGTATTTATGAAAATGGTAAGGAGCTTTCTGTTCTCGATGCAGTATTCAAAAATATTCTTGATCCAAAAACGGGTCATTTGTTAGATGTGACCACTAAGAAACCAATTCCTTTCAACAAAGCTGTAGAGGTTAATATGATAACCCCTGAAGGCGCGGCTTTATTAAATTCGCTTTTGAATATAACACTAACGTTACAAACTGTAACGAAGACAGTGAAACGTTACGTCACGGTGACTAACACTAGCGCTCAACAAAGATCTGAGACTATAGTTACATTTGCAGAGGCAATAAAGCGTGGTTTGATCGATGAAAACAAACAAACATTTATGGATCCTACCACAGGCACTATAATGCCAATACAACAAGCTTTGGACCAAGGCTTGCTAGGCGTTGAACAAAACGAACCACGAGTCGTTAATATATCAGACCGTGTAACCAAGAAAGACTTAATACCCGGTCAAGTTGTAGAACTTAAAATCACAAAGAAATCTTACTTCAAGGATTTGCCGCCGAGTCCCGAAGACAAAGTCCAACGCGATAATCGCCCAGAAACTGTAAAGAGCCCGGACTTTACCATTCGTGAAACGATCCCATCGCATGAGGGATCAATCCAAGAGTTTAGGACTGTCACACAACAATCCGTAGTATCAGAACCATCGGTTACATCTTTGACGATTAAGAAAAATACGATAGAGTTACCTCGTGGTGGCTGGACTCTGAAAGATGCCATACAGCAGAAAGTCTTTGATCCTATAAATGGCTTATTCAGTATCCCTGGTACAGACCGCGTAATGGATCTTGATGAAGCCGTAAAACTTAATATTATCAACCCAGCTTCAGCAAAAGTAAAAGACCCTAAAACAAAGAAAGAACTGCCACTAGACAAGGCTTTAGAAAAGCGTGTTATTGATAATCAGGGTCGGTTGAAGCATGCTACCGTATTGCTGACAATGGTTGAAGCGATCGAACGTCAGTACATTATTTTTATTCAAATGTCAAATACCACATCAACTCAGAAGGTGATAACTATAACTTCTGTTGCCGGAATGCCAGATAAAATAGAAGTATCTGAAGTGTTTGAGACACCATACGAAACGGCCACCGAAGATGTCACGGCGTTAGAACCAGTTCAAGTTTCCCCAGGAATTATCTTCGATCCAGCCACTGCTTTAGTAATTTCCACCACCACTGGAATATCAGAAAATATTTTAGAAGCTGTTGACCGCGGGGTCGTGTCACCTAGTACGGTTTCAGTTATCGATCCTAAAACTGGCAGACCTATAACATTAAAACAGGCTTTAGACAGAGGTATTGTAGATAAGCGAACAGGAGAATATAAAGATAAGTCAAGAAAGAAAGTCAGCCTTGTTGACGCAGCTAAAGTAGGTTTAGTCGCTGTAGTAGGAGCACCGTTAGTAGCCGCATCTAAAGTCATTCAGTTAGTGAAGAGTACGATGGTAGTAGATCCACAAACTGGAGAAAAACTGCCAATGGAAGTTGCGTACGAAAGAGGGTTAGTCGATCAGGCTACGTACAAAAGATATGAGGACTCGATTAGAGATAGAACACCAGAGAGTGAGATCTACCGAGAGAGTCAAATATCCAGTACTGATACAGTAACTTTCTCTGAAGTTATAACTAAGTCTTCTCCATCAAGTACAACTAGTACTACATATATCACAGATCCGATAACAGGACAAAAGGTACTTTTACCGTCCACACCATCATTGTCTAAAACAGTGACTCTGGTAGTTGATCCTAATACTGGTGAGAAACTGCCAATCGAAGTTGCTTACGAAAGAGGACTTATTGACTCTATTTCGTATAAAAAATATGAACTGTCTATCAGAGAGGAAACACCTGAAACGGCTTCCTCTTATCGTATTACATCACCGAGTTTAAGTAATGTGACATTCACACAAAGTGCCAAAACTTCTCTGGAGACCATGGTCATAGACCCTAAATCTGGCGAACACATTACTATTGACGAGGCATTCAAGAAGGGATTTATTGATTCTGACACGTATACAAAATATAAATTAACTAAAACAACTGAATCTTTCCCTGGAGTCGGTAAAGCAGGCACAAGTACGGTAAATATTTCCCAAGGGACAGTTAAGCCTATGTCGGTTGGTGCAGCCGTTTCAGAAGGATTTATTACCGTAGAGTCCATTCAGAATAGCTTATCAGCTGATAACAGGAAAGTTCTTGAACTCACGACTCACAAGTCTAAAGTTCCCTTAGATGTGGTTCAAATTAATAAAACTTCTCCGTCCGAGAAACCCAAATATAAAATTAATATTGCGAGAGAAGGCACCCCTGATACGCAAGTTTTGGAAACGAAACCAATCGTCCTTCAAAAGTTGAGGAAGCGAGTTGTTACTCCGCTTGAAGCTGTAGAGAAAGGACTTATCGATAAACAAACAGCAAAGATATTGGAAGCTGTCAGAGTATACAAAGATGAAAATGGTGAGTCTGCTACGCTAGATAAGGCCATCGAAATAGGTTTAGTCAAAGAAAATACAGGTAAAATCGTTGACCCTATACACGGTGGCGTTATAACCATCAAGGAGGCATTGAAAAGAGGTATCTTAGATGGAGAAGGCCAGGATGAAGTATTGATTCCTTTGGCTAGAAGCCTTTCCATTCCTGAAATCTTGGAGCAGGGCTTATTAGATCCTGTCACAGGAAAAGTTATTCATCCTGAGACTGGTAACCTTCTTACGTTAAGAGAAGCAATTATTTGCGAGATTGTGGATCCTTTGTCTAGCATCACTGTCGCTCCTGGCAAAAGCATTACTCTCGCTGAGGCTATAGAGAAGAATATTATTGACAGTGAAAAGAACACAGTAAAGTCTAGTGAAGGTCCCTTGGACCTCATTTCAGCTGTGAACGTACATGTGTTCCCTGATACAGAACAAAAGAAACCTGTTGAAGATATACCACCAGCAGCGATGACACTCAATGTTGCTATTAAAAAGAATTTAATCAATCCTCACACAGGAGAAATCAGGCATCCGCTTACAGGTGAAATCATTTCTGTAGGGGAAGCAATAGAAAAAGATCTTATTATGGCTATTCCTTATCCACAAACAGCAGAAACGGTTTCTTTAGAAGATGCTCTAAATAAGGGTATTGTAAATCTTAAACACGCAACGTATACTGATCCTAACACAAAGGAAGTGCTCCCTATTGAACAAGCATTAGAAAAAGGTTTGTTGGCTGTGAAACCTGTTACTGATGTTTTGCAAGCTAGTGGTGTCGTAACGACTATCACTGAAACATTCTCGTCACAACACACAGTCACTACAAAAATGATTGAGTTGCTGGCTGATTACGTACTGGTTAGCTCAACCGAAGTTCAAAACACCTCAACCGGTGAAATAATTTCGATTGAAGAAGCAAGAGCAAAGGGAATTGTGAGAGATGAACAAACCAGCAAAGAAGAGTTCTTAACTAACGATACAAACTTTACCTTTGAAGATGCCTTGAACTTAGGATACATCAATATAGAAACAGGTACCTTCACTCATCCTAAAACTGGAGAGGTCGTTAGCATATCCGAAGCTGTCAGCACTGGTGTACTCAATACTGAAGTACTATCGGAATCAGCTAAATCCGCGTCTACGACGAGGAAAGTGCTAGAGATGTTAGACCTCAATGAAGCGTTTGAGCTCTTGTTTGATGAGAAAACACAGAAGTTTAAAGACCCTAAATCGCCAAACAAAAAGTTAACATTCAAAGAAGCCCTAGAAAAGAACATTATCAATCCTGATTCCGTTATTTACAATATAGCAGCAGGTAAGCCAGTAACCCTCAAAGAGGCACTTGATACCAGCTTGATCGATAAGAAAACCGGTAAACTTAAAGAACCTAAGACAGGCAAATCAGTTGATATAAAAAATGCAGCGAAAATGGGCTTGATTGCTGTTGTTGCTGCACCAGTATTGGCCGGTATGGCAGTTGTGCAGGGAGCGAAAGCGGTTGGTAGCAAAATCATGCAGCCTAAGCAAGAAAGGGCAGTTGGATCTCCCAGCAGGGTTGTCCCTGCAGATGTGGCATCAAAACACGAAGCTGTTGATGCATCCAAATCCGTTTTCAAAACCCCTGAAGTTATGCCTATTACAAAGACAACACAAAAAACAAATCAACCACAAAATACATTAAAGCCGAGTGACAAGGAAACACATAAACATTCGGACAGCAAAACTGATACAACAGATCATAAACTTACCATTCATGACAAAGTCGAAGACAAACTATCTGCAAAACAAATGGTTTCAAAAGATGCGCATATTTTTAGTTCTGAAAGTAAACATATAACCATTGAAAGCTCTGTCATAACTACAGGAATAGACAGGCATACCAAACAGGAGCCTCAAGAAGTCTTTGTTACGACAGATGTGTCTGCTAAAGGTTTGCCTGTTGATAAGAAACATGAAAAGGCCTCTGTTACTGCCGATAAGCATTCCTCACAAGAAACCAAGGAAACAATAGTCAAAGATAGCCCAGTAGATAAAGCGGGTTCATCAGGTAAACATGTATTAGAAAATCATGAACCAAATCGAATTATGAACATTGAAGAGAAAGTGGTTGAGGGAAAACCTATCGTAGAAGAGTACCGACAAATGACGCCTGAAGGTGAAGATATACTGACGGTCATCAAAACGACAACATCAAAGACTGTTGAATACGACACAATCATAACAGAGGCGTGCGATGTCACTGGTCTCCCTTCGTATCAATCGGCCACTAGGCAAACTGGCCCAGAAAGAGAAACTATTGTGGATGGCAAAATAATGGACAAAGAAAGCCCGAAGACCACAGAACAATTAGAATCTTTACCGTCCGATAAAGATAAGATAAAACAAAAGCACAAGTCTAGTATGTTAGTTGAACAACAAGTAATTGAAGGCACTCCAGTGGTCCAAGGTTTTAGGAAAACTACTCCTGATGGAGAAGAAGTAACTACAATAGTCAAAACTATTGTTTCTACATCGGAACCCACGGAGTATGGGACCGAACATAGTAACACTATCATAACAACCACATCATCAAGGGTTACTAGTACTACAGTTGAATATACACAAAATGAATCAACGTCTTATCAAGTAGTGACTGAAGAAACAACTGGTCCTCGTGAGTTTTCTGAAACAACTATTCAGGAGTATCGAGTCGAGTCTCCAGACGATGACGAATTAGACCGGTCTCAAAAGCATCAACATGAAGAAGTGAAAGAAATGCACGTTACAAAAGAAAGATTGCCAATAGAGTCTGATTCGTTCCAACAGTCTAAAGATAAGATTGTAGAAGTGATTGACGAAACAAATAATAGGCCTAAAACAAGCAAACTAGAAAAAGTAGATATCAGTAAACCAGTTGAAGTAGCTCCAGGTGTCATATATGACCCAAATACATCTGTTGTAATTTCGGCAACATCCGGGGTAACCGACAACTTATGGGATGCGGTGAAAGAAGGTGTCGTACCTTCGGAAAGTATTGTAATCAAAGATCCCAAGACAGGCAAAGACATAACGCTAAATGAAGCTATCAAAAAAGGTGTGGTAAATAAGAAAACTGGTGAAGTCAAAGACGCATCTGGTAAAAAGATAAGTCTAGCTGATATGGCTAAATTCGGTGCGCTGGCTGTTGTCGGTGCTCCGATTTTTGCCGCATCAAAAATTATTGAAGTTGTAAAGAAGGCAGTGGTAGTTGATCCTAAGACTGGTGAGAAAGTGCCATTGGATCAAGCGCGCGATAAGGGCTTAGTCAAGCCTGAAACCTACAAAAAGTTAGAGGAGGCTATTCAAGTACAAACTACTGAAAGTTTGCCCACTAAGCCTGATGACCTCACTACATCTCTCGCTAATACTAAACCAGTTGCCAAGCATCCTAAAGATATTACTTTCACTGAACAAGTCATAACAACTCATACTTCCACGACCAAAACAACACGCCCTGGTGAAGTAACAATAACTGAAACAACCGAATACGCTCCAATTGTTTCTGCGACTACACCAATAGAAAAGAAAACTATGGAAATACCTATTCTAACTAAGACAACAATTCATGACGGCAAGACTGTGTCAGCTATGCTCATTGACGCTGAGAGGCAACCTTTAAGAGTAATTGATGAAATTACTGAACAAAACGTTACCAAGGAAAAAGCGGAACCAATCAAACCTCTTTACGAAAACATTCCATTGATCGACGCGATGTCGCAGGGTAAAATCGAACCTAAAGTATGTAGGATTGTAATCAACGGTGTTGAATCTCCACTCACTGTCCAAGATTCACTAGAACAAGAACAAATCAGCAGATTTACTCCTGTAGATGTCATATCTAAGAACTGCGTTGTCGTTAGGGAATTAAAGCCTGCATATTTTGTTGCTATTTCACATCGTCTAACTCCTGAAGAGTTGTCTGAAATGGGCGTATACGATATTGAAAAGCAAATATTCTTAAACCCCGAAACGGGAGCGAAGATTTCGTTTGAAGAACTTGTTTACGGTCTTCAAATCTTTGATCCGGAATCCATTTTGGTGAAAGACTTAACCTCAAAACATGACAATTACATAACATTCGATGAAGCGATTGCTATACCTATTATTGACAAAACAACCGGTCACATGGTTCACCCAAAAACGGGTAAGCGAGTTCCTTTCTTAGAATGCATACAGTTAGGCTGGATTGTTGAGAAGCCTGAAGATGTATCCGTGCCAGAGCAGCTGACTATTGAATCTGCTATCGAACAAGGCTTATACAATCCTAAGACAGGTGAAATTAAAGACATAAACACGGGCGCGCTAGTTCCAATAGGCGAGGCTGTAGAAAAAGGTCTCGTTGACCAAGAAACCTTGCTTATAAAAGTACCGCGTTCAGACGAAGTTATATCTCTAGCCGACGCAGTAGACCGCGGCATAATCGAAATATACGAAGGTGTAATCACGATTTTTGAAACTCGCGAGACTATTGAAATATCCGTAGCCATCCAACGTGGACTCATCACTATTATTCGCAAACCGATCTCTGTTGAAGCCATAATAGTTAAAGAATTATATGAACCTAAAAGTGGAAAAATAAAAGACAAAGTAACCGACCAGCTCATTAGTATTTCAGATGCTGTATCTCGAAACATCATTCACCCGACCATTTCGGAAATTAAAGATACGGCTTCAAATAAACTCGTTCCTTTGTCAGAAGCTCTTGATACTAAGCTTATTAATCCTGAAACCGCTAAAATTAAAGATAAAAAGACTGGTAAGGACATTCCATTAGATGATGCATTAAAGAAGGGTCTAATTGCTACCAAAGCAGTAACATTCTCATTATTTGATGTCATTGACTTAGGCTATTATACTCCTGAGACAGGCAAAATTCTAAACCCTAAAACCGGTGCTGTTATAACGCTTAAAGAAGCTATTAAAGAAAATCTGATTGATCCTTCCGATGTCAAGATCAAGGATGATACATCCGAGGCAGTCGTACCTTTTGACCAAGCTGTAAAATCTGGGCTTATTGATTTAGAAAAGGGTATTATTACATCGCCAGTCATTAACCTGAAGGATGCTAGTGATAAGGGATACCTGTTAAGTGACAAGAAACCATGGACATTGCAGGAAGGTTTAGTTCAAGGCTTCTATGACCCAGAGACGGGTCTTTTGACCATCTACGGTGTTACAATGACTCTAGAAGATGCTATAAAAGATGGTAACATCAATCCCAAGGCTTTGACTGTTAGGAACTCTGTCACTGGAGAAATCATTTCATTAGCTGATGCCATCAAAGTAGGAATTATCGACTCTAAAGAAGGCAAAGTTAGAGATCCAATTCACGGTGACAAAATTTCGCTCACGGATGCCTCAGAGCGCGGTCTCATTGTCCCAGCTAAAAGGAAGCTCAGTCTTCCTGAGGCAGTCTTCAAAGGTTTTTATGATCCCAAAACCGGAAAGTTTTCGCATCCTCAAAGTAAGGAAAAGATACAGACAGACAGGGCTATAAAGAAGCGTATGATCGACCCTCAGTCGACGCTTGTACACGTGGCCGGTAAAGTAATTCCATTCGAATTTGCAGTTGATAAAGGCATCGTAGATGGTAGAACAGGAACCATCGTCCTGGGTCCCGAAAAAATTGATTTCCGCGAAGCCTTCGAAAGAGGTATTTTAGTTGAAGTTCGCAAACCTCTGTCTTTGATGGAAGCACTAGAAAAGGGCGTTTACAATGAAATTACTGGGCTTTTCATGGATCCACAGAGTGGTAAGAAATACACTCTAACTGAGGCTATCAAAATGAACATGATTGATCCTAATTCAGTACATATTCGAGACAACAGGTTCGGAAAGTGGGATAAGATCACACTACCAGAATCTCTAGAAACTGGAGTAATTGACGATCAAACGGGTAAAATCAGAAACATTAACAGTGACAATGAAGAGATTTCTTTACGTAAGGCATTCGAGATAGGATTGCTTGTAGATAGTAAAGCGCCAGTCAGTTTACAGCGAGCATTACATCAAGGTCTATACGAGGATAGCACTGGCAAAATCATCGACCCAGCCACAAACCGTAAGATAACCTTGCACGAGGCTATTAGAAAGTCTATCATAAGTCCCAAATATCTTTGCTATTTCGATAAGAAATCTGAAAAACCTTTATCCTTAGCAGACTGTTGCCGCAGCGAAATTGTTGACAGGAGAAGTGGAACATTCCATGAACCTGGTTCAGACGTCCTCATACCTCTTTCTGAAGCTATGAGTTTAGGCCTTATTGTAGACATTGAAAGCGCCGGATTTACGTTATACGAAACACTCGCTATGAACATGTACAACATTACTGAACTTATATTTGTGCATCCAGTCACTGAACGAAAAATAACATTAAAGACGGCTATCGCTGAAGAGTTCATTAACCCTGAAACTTCTTTAGTCAAGCACATTCCCTCAAGTAAATACATAAAATTAAGTGAAGCTATTGAAACTGGTGTCGTTGACGATGAAAATAATGTCTACAATCTGCCAAACGGCAATCAAATCAATTTCTATGACGCTAAACACCGCGGTCTGATAGTAACGACTAAAAAACATTTAAGCCTAGAAGAAATCATTAGGAACGGTCTATTTAGAGCAGATAACGGTAAAATTGTTGATCCAACTACAAACGAATTCATTGACATAAACAAAGCTATTGAAAGCAACCTTTTGAATCCGGATTCTACTGTTGTCAAAGATAGCTTTACAAACAAATTCAAGCCGTTGCCTTTGGCTATTCAGCAAGGAGATGTAGATGTCACAAAGGGTAGGGTTCTTGATACAAAAGTAAAGAAGACCTATAGTTTAGATATTGCTTTTGACAAAGGTCTTCTTGTAACTGTTATTCAACCGGTCACTTCTCAAACTGTTACCAAAAGATACGTACCAGACTCTAGTGCGATAAAAGAACCTGTTCTTAGGGAATTCACGTTGGATGAAGCTATCAAATACGAGTTCATTGATCCTGAAACGGCTGTTATAAAAGATCCTCATAAGAATAAATACATTCCGTTAAAATTAGGTATAGTCGACGGTATCATCGATAAAAACGCGAAGGGTTCATTCGATACCCAAAATAGATCTAAAACACTTTGTTTCGTCTTTGAAAACGGCTTAATAGTCTACGTCCGCGAACCTCTAACGTTTGAGCAAGCCGTGGAAAACGGTCAGTTGAACTTGGCTACTGCTCGTTTCACTGATCCTCAATCCAGCGAAGTGCTGACCATTAAAGACGCGGCCATTTTAGGCTACATAGATCCAGACACTGCGCTCGTTAAAGATAATCTTAAGAAGAGGTTAGTGAAGCTCCCTGAAGCATTCCGTAAAGGACTGATGGACGCTGAAAAAGGAAATATATTGGATACTGAGACGTCCAAACTGAACACATTGACCGCTGCAATCGAAAGCGGTCTGCTCATGACACCCAAAAAGAGCTTCAGTTTAATTGAGACATTGAACTTCGGTATTTACAATCCAACTACCGGAGCACTGAACGATCCTTTCATAACCACGAGCGTGATAGATAGAAAGAGGCTGAATCTTGGCGAAGCGATCAACCAAAGAATTGTTGACGCATCCAGTACTGTCGTCAAAGAACCAGAGACAGGAAAGATATGGCCATTGGTACAAGCGATTGAACAGAAGTTAGTTGACCCAGTAGAAGGCAGACTCGTCGTTGATTCAAAGAAAGGAATAAAACTTGATTTGGTCAAAGCTCTAAAGAAGGGATACTTGCTGCCAGCAGAAACAAGGGTAAGTTTGAATTTGTTATCGCTTTATATGTTGTGCTTTTATCAAGCAAAGGTGTTGCTTTACGTTTCCTGTTTCCATTCTTAGACGGTGATCTATCTAAGCGTTTGGCTTAAAACATTGGCATGGCTCGACACCCCTGAGTTTTAAGTGTCGATAAAAAAAATTGGGTATATGTGATTTACTGGGCAAAGTTACAATTTTTATGTGTGGCACATTAAACTCATTATTAGATTAGAATATATAGAAATAAAAGTATATAAAATGTTGAAAAAGACGTAGAAAGCACATGTTTATATTCACAAAGTAAAAGTTTTTGAGTTCTTGTAATATTAGATTTCACTTGTCTTTTTTAGATCAAAGATTATTGTAGACAAATATTTGAACTACAGTAGATTTTATTCGCCTATTGTGAAGTCTCCTAGATGCTTAAGGATAGGTTACAGCGCACAAACAATTCTCAGTTTTCCACCACACAACTAATCTGGAAAAGTGATAATTGAAAAGAGTGCTAACACTCATTGTACTAAGGCTCGATGTATGTTGTTTTTTATTTACAGCCGTTGCCTGCGATGCTAAAGAACCCTTTTGAGCTAAATCGTGAATGCTTGCCTGTGGGGTCATATTAACGACGATACAAAGAATCATCATCGTCACGCCAAATACCTAACCTATCATAATCACTTTGCGCAAAACAGTCGATTCGAAAGATGTCCGTCTTAGTTCCGGCTTTAGTGTTTGCTTCCTCATTAAAAACCAGTGTTTTATGACTGCTGGTCGATCGGAACGATTTTCTAGATTCGTTTGAACCAATATACTCATTCCTTGGATCCTGTGCTCACCTTTGGAATGCATGACCGAAGCTATGCTATTGTGATGTTGAGGACACTCACAAACATTCACAGTAACATCAAATGGTAAAACATTTTCGAGAAACACAAACACGAAAGGTATTATCTATTCATTATCGTCTTACTTTAAATCGTCGTGAGATTTCATTTCATTATTTGCCGTTTTGTTTTAGTCGTTAACAGATGAAATGATATCTCATTATTTGTTTAAAATTAAATGTACATTCGTGAAGTTTACGTGTAAATCACGTTTAATGATATTATTACTATACTTTTCAACAATACTTTTTCAGATATCCATTGAAGGTATACTCTTAACTTTTACTCTAACAATTAACTCTAATCAAAACTTTACTTTAAGGAAACGGATATCATAGTCTACAGACGTCAAAAGTTGTTTCTTTTTGATGTTTGTCATCACTGCTTGCATGTTATGCTTTTTGCATGTTAGTTTAATGTTCTGTATAACACGCAACATGGGGTTTTGTTGTGATATCATCTCCATGCTGTTTGTGACCGCCTTCTTTGGTGTTGCCTTTCTTCGTTGGATCGTCTATGCTTTCTATTTGCGTAGTGTTGTCTGTCTGTGCTTCTTTTACAGGTTCAATACCTTTACTTTTGCATGAAGTTGAGGTATCTGCGTCTCACATATCTTTATTATTTTCAACTTTCATCGATTAAGGTTTAAAATAGTAAACCATGTCGGACGTTGTATTTGTCTTGCGTATAATTAAATGTACAGTCGATGCATCCGACCTATTTTAATAATCACTTATTTGTACATGATTATAAAGTCGTAAATTGAACGGCTGCACTTGTAGATAGTAGTGTAAATGTTCGAGTAGTAAGCACTGTGAATAAGAATGGGGTAGGACTTGGTGCTTTTGAATATCTGTAGATAGCATGGGTTATCATCAGCCGGAAGACGTCCACTTAAGCCTCTGCCATTAAATTCCATATGAAACATTCTTGAGCCTCCTTCTTTAACAAAATCGTAGTTACTACCCAAGAGTTGATATATCTCTTTCTTTCTATTTATAATTTCAATTCAGTGGGACAATACAGTCCAGTATTTGCGGAGTTTTAACTAGTGATTTGAATCTGTTGAGCTTATTTGCATACGTGATTTAGATAGTCCAACTCATTGATTCGATCATTAGGGCTAAAAGTGCCTAAAATAAACTATTGACAGTGCCGATACTCGATATGTCGATATGATAAGAAAACTTGCACGAACCATTCTTCTGAATCCTTTGTACATATTTTGTAAACCCTTAAATATAAGTAGGCATCTTCTGGCTTAAGATAGCATACGATGTTCAAAAGTGCAATTGCTCGAGAACTATTTTAAAAGTGTTATTTCTGGGTGTATAGCAAGCAGTTGAAGAGAAGTACAGGCTATGCGACGAGACACTAAGCAAACTGCTGGAATGGATCTCCGTCGTGGAAGAGAGGCTAGCAAACCAGGAGGCCGTGAAGGAAGATCTGGATGAACTGAGAAACCAGATCAATATTCTCAAGGTGAGAACTTTATTCCTAGAATATATTATTTCTAGAATTTAATTTTTGATTTAAAGAAAGCAATTACAATTATTACAAACGATCTGTTTTTAAATGCTTTATTTCTAGAATTAGGTTCACCATCTGATAGGAGCACTATCTTCTGAGCCAATTTTGACCAGTATCCGCTTTTTGGATGATGCAAATAATTTCCAAAAGCATTAAATATTATGATGACAGTGAGCTGATCCATGATCGAGACAGAAGATGGCCTACGAATTTTCACGATTTATCTTATAATTGGGTTAATTTTAATCACATAGTATTTTTAATTTTATATTGTTAACCGAACATTTACAGAGAATTTCCGTCTAAAAAAAATCCCGTCTAAGCTTTTGAGATGGTTTTAAAAATAATTATAATCAGTTCGCTGTTCCAGTCCTATTTAATATGTTGTATGTGTAACATACAAAAACTACCTATATGTTTCAGCTGATTAAAGATGACCTGGACAGTCACCAGCGCCAAGTGTCCGCGTGCGCCGACCAGGCCAAGCAATTACTGGTGTCTGGCGGAGACGTGCTGGCGCCTCATGAGGTAAGAGCAACTCCTTATGACACTGCTGCAGCTTTAACTACTTATGATTTTTTTACTTATTTTCTGTGCAATTGGTATTTCGAGGCTCATGAGCTAAGTTTATTTATGCTTAGCACTGTCAATATGATCAGGAATCATGATTCCAAGAATCAGTAACATGGAAAATGCAAAAAATATTAATCGTGGCGTCAATACAGCAGAATTTATAGTTCGATCAATAATTTAAAAAAAAAGATAAATCATATAAGAACAGGTTACATTTTGTTGTATTACTGGCCTAAATATATGTTTAACTTACCTTCAAACCCTCTGAAGCATTAAACTTTACGATTCAATTCTACAGGTTCACCTATTGTTTCAAATCTCACGTCCAATCAATTGGTTAACTGAATTAAACCCCTCAGGTGGCAGCACTGGAGCGTGGCGTGCGACAGCTTAAGACCCGTTGTGACAAGTGCACAGACAAGTGCGATAAGATGCTGAGACGTTTGGCTGCGGCCAGGGATGAACTTGGAAAGTTTACGTTAGTATACAAACTATTTTTGATTGTGGATAATATATATTTAATATATTTTTTAGTCTGCTTGCGAATTTCGGTATTGGGTACTCGATCTAAGAATGTGATGCCGAGCATGGCGCGTTCCATGGCTCTCTGTGCTATACTTTTTTTGTGCACAGCCTCCTTCGTGAGCCTTCATGTCTCGGCACCATAGTCACAGAGAGACGTACAAGAAGTCAGCAAGCGAATATTAGGGCTCAAGTGGAGTTGAGCAGGACACTTGGCCAGGCGTAGTGACGACAGGTGGATTAAGGCACTAACAGAGTGGAGGCCGAGAACTGGACATCTAAACAGTGTCTACATGTGGACAACACCAGCAAGATGGGTCGACGACATCAATAAGTCCGTGGGTCGTACGTGTTTCAGACTGGCACAGGATCAGGAAGAATGGCAGAAACAAAGAGAGGCATATGTCCAGCAGTGGGTCGTCACGGGCTGAGAATGATGATGATGATGTTTTTTTATTAATGACCTCCGTGGTGCAGTGGGCGAATAGCCGACAGACGCAAGAGGTTGCGGGTTCGATTCCCGCCGCGGAACAAATGTTTGCATGATCTACAGATATTTAGAATAGAAATTTATTTGCAACATCACAGTAAATACACAAAAAATAATAAAGGTACAAAAGTTAACTTAAAACTAAACAATTTACTGTAATAATATGCAAAAAGGATATTTTTTGGGCTTAGTTTTTTCTCTATACAGTCTGTCACCGCATTAATTTGCAACACCGCATTTGCTACATTAATTTAAAACACATATGCAGAATAGTATTAACTGATTTTAGAGATCAGTTGTCTGGTTTCCATAGTACAAGCTTTGCTTAGTTTGGGGCTAGATTGCGCTGTGTGAATTGTCCAGCATTCGACGAGCAGCATTATTGCTGATATGTCTACATCAGACAGTGTTCAAAGTCTTATAATGTTAACTTGTTTAGTAATGTCTTATTATGTTATTAGTCATCTCCATCAAAACAAAGATTATCGGGAAGAGATCGTTTTCTTTAGCGACTGCTAATTATTCATATGCTTTAATTATTCATATAATATAGTATTTAGCTTGCAAAGTTTAATAAGTCGGAAAGTAGGATAATGTTTTGCACTGAATGAAAAGGCGACCTAATAAAGGATGCTAGGAGCCATTGGGTACAGACCGCACAAGATTGTCGCTCTAGAATTCAATGGGCCATGCCTATGTTTAACTCTGGTCGTCCTGTCTTAAACGATAAAAAGACTAAGGAATTAAGGATGCGACATAATTTTCCGTAGTTGTCAGGATAGTCAAAGCCAATATAATTAAAAACGAATTTTGTACACATGATAAATTTAATAACAGCGCCATCTTTTTCCTCAGAAATGAACTAAACACCTTTAACACATGGATGGAATCGGCCTACCGCACTCTAGAAGAGAAGGAAGCGGCACTTTCCAAGTTGAATAACTTGCCAGAACAGAGTGAGGACGTTAGGGAGTTCGTATCTGATGTGATCGCGCATCAAGCCGACCTCAGGTTTATCACCATGTCGGCGCAGAAGTTCGTCGATGAAAGCAAGGTAATTAACGCTTATGACAGGACTTAAGAATGAGTAAATAGGAAGGAAAAATAAAAAAAATATGGCAAAAGAAGTGTGTCAGCATCGTAGCAAGTGGAGATCCATAATCTCTGCTTACTCCTCCGGGATAAAGGCGTGACTGTATGTATGTATGTATGTATGTTTATTGTATAACTAGCTGACTCACCCCGACTTCTTACAGTTTTGCAATTTCTATTAAAAACACTAAGATTATCTCCACCCAAATGTTTTCTAATAGAGATCGCTTGAGTATATAGCTTGAGTGTCATATATTTCATAATAGAGCTCATAAGGTCGGCTCGCGGTCGCTCAGCGTGCTATGGAGAGGGCTATGCTTAGTGTTGCTCTACGAGATCCAATCAGAAATAAGGAGATTCCTAGATGAAACAAAGTCACTGACATAGCACAAAGGATTAGCAAGCTGAAGTGGCAGTGGGCAGGGAAAATAGGTCGAAGAACCGACGGCCGTTGGCAGAAAGGTCCTCGAGTGTAGATAAAGGTTGTTGGGAGCCGTTGGGTGCAAGCCGCACAAGATTGTTTGCTCTGTAAATATATAGAGGAGGCCCATGTTTAGCAGTGGACGTCCTGTGGCTGGTATGATGAATGTGTCTGATGAATTTATTCACAATTTTCCCCCAGGAATTCCTGTCAATGTTGAACGAGTACCGCACATCCCTCCCCTCGCGGCTCTCGCACGTCTCCGGCGGCGAGGGCGCGGTGCGCGGCGAGGCGGCGGCGGCGCGGCGCCGGCACGCCGACCTGTGTGCGCGCGCGCAGCGACTGCAGGACCGCCTGCGGGCCGCTAATGAAATCACCAGGCTCTATAATGATGCCGTCGACCGAGCTAGGAGGTGGATGAAGGAGGTCAGTCATACAAATTGTCGACTCTCTGTCATGAAGACTTGATGGTATCATTAAAATAAGGGTGTATGTCTCTTCATCCGTGTCTGTGGGTTCGTCCAGGCAATAATTACCACCATACCTATTTCTACTTTTAAAAAATGTTTACTTTGGTATAGAATTTTATAGTATTTAACTATTCGCTCTGTAAGTTTTTACATAATTTTCCAAATAAATCTCACGCAAATTAGTCATAACAAAAAAATATCTTTATTTGAAACGTTAAACAGTATAGAGAAACAAAATGAAAACGGTGATACCCGCAGGAGTAGTCCATAAACCTTGTTTAGGTATAACCTAGTCTATCTTTAGGTATTTATCTATGTATTAAGTACAGTATTTTTCTAATATTTTTTTTTTATTTCTCTTCATTTGTAATTATTATACTGCGTGCAGCGCTGTCCATTACTGCTTCGCTCATTACTTTCCATCCAAAGGTTGCCTGGAAGAAATCTTTTTCAGCAATAAAGCCGCCCGTTGTATTATATTATCACTAATTGGTGTTTTTATGTATTCCTGGTGCACAATAAAGCATTATTCTATTCCTTATCAAATATAGAGTAAGAGATCTGAGAGAGAGAATAACCATCATGGGGATTAATATAATCGCGAGCTATATTATTATTATGTTATATATGATGATATATATTATATATGATGTTCCAGGTGGAACCTCAGGTCCGGTCCGTTGTATCGGATCCAGTCGGCGGAGAACCCCGTGCGGTGGAGACTCAGCTGTCGAGAGCCAAGGCTCTCCACAACGAGCTCATCGCGCAGGGCAGGCTCGTCGACAACGCTAAGGATGTAAGTTATATTATATTGTATATTAAAATTTAAAAATCATATAGACATTGTTTGTATCCTTAATTATTTTATTTACACCATTCTAATTTTTGGTAAACATAGTGAAAGATGAGTGGTGGCTGAACAAGGTTCGCTATATTCAGTGGCTTGCTGATTCGAATAGACTCGGCGATTTCTTTAACGAGATTAAAAAGTTAGTAGGAAGTCCACATCGAGTAAACGTACCACTGAAATCACTTTCAGGTACCCTCCTGGTAAGCAAAGGAGAAGTTCTTACTCGCTGGGCAGAACACTATAACAGCTTACTCAATGTGGATCGTTCTGCTGACATAAACTATTTAGCATCACTTCCTGCCTTACCACAAGCCGTAGATCTGGATCAGCCTCCTTCTCTTGAGGAAGTTATCATCGCCATCAAAGCGCAGAAAAACAATAAGGCTGTCGGCATCGATAACATACCAGGAGAACTATTAAAATATGGCGGAGATGAGTTGCACTACAAGATTTGGCAATTTTTCCAGCGCATGTGGGAAATGGAGTTCGTTCCTCCTAGTTTTGGCGTATCACTAATTTGCTCTTTGTATAAAAATAAAGGTGATCGATCTGTTTGCAACTCTTATAGGGGTATATCACTTCTGTCTACTCCAGGAAAAACTTTTGCCAGAGTACTCTTAAATCGTCTTATGGAGCTCTCTGAAAGTATATTGCCTGAAACGCAATTTGGGTTTAGACCCAATCGCGGCACATGCGAGGCCATATTCTCTCTTAGACAACTGCAAGAGAAAAGCAGGGAACAGTGTCAACCTCTGTTTCTCTGTTTTGTTGATCTGGAGAAAGCTTTTGACAGTGTACCTCGCAAAGCTTTGTGGATTGTGCTTTCGAAACTTGGTTGCACCGACAAATTTATACGCTTGATAAGACTTCTTCACGACAACATGACTTGTTGCGTAGCCGTCAATGGTGAGCAGACAGAGCAATTCCCTGTCACTTGTGGTGTAAAACAAGGCTGTGTATTAGCACCCACTCTTTTTGCTCTGTACTTTTCCGTTGTCGTGAGGGAGACTTTACAAGCCAACACCGAAGGGATCCGCATACGTTTTCGCACAGATGGCAGTATCTTTAACCTGGCTAGGTTAAAAGCGCACACAAAGGTATCGTATGACCTCATTACCGAATTGATGTATGCTGATGACCTATGTTTCGTTGCGGAATCTTCTGAGGGACTCCAGGACTTGATGACTCGGCTTGACGCTGCGTGCTGTAGATTTGGCCTCAAAATTAATATTACAAAGACAGAGGTGATGGCCATGGACACTGTTAACCAAGCTCCACTGAATCTGCAAATCGATGGAAAGCCCATAAAACAGGTCGATACATTCAGATATCTGGGAAGCAGCATAACAACAAAATGCGACCTTGACTCGGAGATCAACAGCAGACTTGGCTCCGCTATGGCTGCTTTTGGTAAACTACGAGTCCAGGTATTTCGCTCCCATAACATCAAATTGAGTACCAAGATTAAGGTGTATATGGCTATTGTACTTCCTAACATCTTGTACTCGTCAGAGACATGGTGCCTGTATCGCAGACACATACGCACGTTAGACAGATTCCATCTGAAATGCCTCCGCGACATTCTTAACATCAAGTGGTCGGATCGGGTCCGTAATACCGATGTTCTACGACGGGCTAATGTCTGTGGCATAGAGGCATATTTGATGCGGCGTCAGCTGCGTTGGTGCGGGCACCTGTCTCGGATGTCTGATGAGCGAAGGGCGAAACGCATTTTCTTCTGTGAACTAGAACATGGTAAGCGGAAACGCGGAGGTCAGTTCCTACGTTTCAAAGACGTACAGAAGAGGCACATGAAGAGGTGTTGTATCGATCCGTCGCGCTGGGAGGCTCTCGCTGAAAAACGACCTGAATGGAGGCGTCATGTTCAGGACAAAGTGTACGAGTTTGAAGAAGAAAGGAGGCAAGAACTAGACTTAAAACGAGATCAGCTTAAAAGTCGACCGCCGGCTAATATCAATTACAACTACATTAATGGCGCCTTAACTTGTGTTCATTGTAACCGGACTTTTAGCGCAAAAATAGGGTACATCAGCCACATACAGGCTAAACACCTAGGCCAATAATCACAAAGTCAAGTCTCTGTAGCCGAAATCGGCTAGGAGGATTATTATAAACATAGTGAATTTTGAGCTGTACCTGACATCTTTATTACATATGTTTCACAATTAATTATTTTGATTTGATTTGAAGTATTACACTATAAATTGTACGTTAGTTGAAGCAACTGTCAACTCTTTGCAAGTTTGTTACCATTCGATATCATCGCAACTCCGAACAAGAGTTGCCAATTCTGCGCTTATAAACAGCTAGTCGCGAGTTGTCTGTCAGTTGCCGTAACTAGTTGCTGTGTCTGCGCAGCTAAGTGAGCATCACTTAAAAAAGCTACGTTTTTCCTTTTTAGACTTTGCCACATATTTGAAAGTAGGGTGCAGGTATAGGGAGTAGGGAGAAATTCATATTTAAACTAAAACATACGCTTCAAACTCACTTCAACAAACTAAAATCGAAATCATTCTTTCAGGCCTGTGACCAACTAGTAAAATCCCTCGAAGGCAACCTCACCCCTTCAGAAATCCGTCACCTTGAAGTCCCTGTGATAGACCTCACCGCCAATTACAAGGACCTCACGGATGCAGTCGGCTCTAAATGCGGGGAACTAGAGGCAGCATTGCTGCAGTGTCAGGGACTGCAGGACGCCGCAGAGGCGCAAGCCGCGTGGCTGGCGCAAGCTGACGCGTTTAGCAAGTAAGTGATATGGATGTCGGCTACAAGGACCTCATGGATGCAGTCGGCTCTAAATGCGAGGAGATAGAGACGGTATTATTACAGTGCCACACTACAACTGAATGAACTGAATTGAGAACCTCCTCCGTTTTTTATAAAAATCGGATAAAAATATCACACTATCTAACAGTATTGTTTTGTGTACAGGAGCCAGAGTAAGCCTGCGTCGTTGATCCGCGAGCGGCTCGACGAGCAGCTAAGAGAGCATCGCATCCAGCAAGCCGAGCTGGACTCGCGCCGCCCTACTCTCGCCAAACTGCTCTCGTCGGCTCGAGATGCCGCCCTAACGCCGTCCAACGCGAGGATCGCTAAGAAGTTAGAGCAGAGAGCTGAAGATATCTACTCTAAGTAAGTCCTTTAGGGATATAAGTTTTTTTACTAGCTGTTACTGTCCCACTGCTGGACAAAGTCCTCCCCCCTTCCTTCCACATATCACGGTCCAGAGCCAGATCCTGCCAGTCCCTTTGGAAGGCGTCCATGTCGTCGCTCCGAGTTAAATTTTTACAAAATAAAAAAACCCTGACCGATTATTTTAGCTTTGAGAGTTAAAAGCTCAATACTCAATACATTTATTGCGTTCACATAGTTTCACAAGTTAAGAACCACCCCAGTTTAACTAGCTTTCTATTAAAAAAATAACAACGTCTGAATCTGTCCATCCGTTTTGGAACAACCCTGTATTTTTAATCTTTTACTAAAACTATCCGCTTTCCCACAGATACGAGAAACTGATCGAGCGGTCGATCAAGCGCGGCCAGGTCCTAGACGAGGTGTCGGTCTCGCTCGCGCACTTCACGTCGCAGACGGTGCAACTGGACGCGGCGCACGCGCAGCTCGTGGAGCAGGCGGACGGCAGGGATCTACAGAGGGTTTCGGCTGACGAGCTTACCACTAGGCTCTCAGATCTGCAGCATTACAGGTTTGTAGCTTGAAATAGACTGGCATCTTAATAATTTTGATTTTAATAAATTGGTTCGTTTTGCTCTTTGGATAAGACAGACTAGAATTTTCAGGGATTTACTTTGATCGCGGATTCGCAATTTTTCAATTAATAGGTACATATGTACTAGTTATTAAAATGATGTTTTTGGTCGTCTGAAAGCTCGCACGTAGCTACGTATATTGTTTAGATAGTATGTCTGCATGTCTATTTTTTATAGATGCTGTTTTTTTTCTCCACGCTTTGCTAACTTACAAATGCATTTATTTACCAAAAAGTTTCACAATATACTTATACAAAATAATATAACTTTGGGGCTAGAGCCGCCATGTAAACTTCCTATGTCATTCTCGTGATTCAGACGATTCCAATGATACCTCATTTGTCAAAATCTGTCAAGCAGTTTAGCGCGAGGCTCCAAATGAACAGACATACATAAATTCAAATATACATACATACATAGATACATCCTAACACAATGATTGATTAAAAGTTCTTTGTTATGCGTTAAATGATCAGACATACATACATATAGCCGAAAAACATTGATTGAAAATTCTTTATTGCACAAAATAAACATACACATGTACATATACTGTACATAGGCGAACTTAATGCTAGCAAACATTCTCAAGTGAACCTTTGTGTAATGTGGGAAATATATTGTGTGGGCAACGTTTCCTCCTACGCAGTCGGGTAAATATTAGGTTGGGGGAAAAGTTTCTTCGCATTTTTTAAGAAAATTTAAAACATTTTTTTTAATATAGTTTATTTACATTTAACTAAAGTATGTAGGTACTATTTTATTCGATAACTTTTTGCCATCTTGTAGGTAGGGACATGATCCCATTGCTATAGAAATTTTAGGGGTTCTGATCTAGATACCGCGACAAGTAGTTTTGGCAGTCCTTTCGTGATGTTAACCTGACACTGCCTAAAGAATTCTGAAGAGACCGAAACAGGTGGACCTCCCAGAGTGGCTAAAGGTGTGTGAGGTCTAGCGTTATCATGATGACAAACCACACCTCTTCTGTTGATTAATTCCGGCCGCTTTCTCTCAACTTCTTGCTTTAACCTCATCAGTTGTTCGCAGTAGAGTTCAGAATCGATGGTCCTGCCTGGTGGTAACAGCTCATAATGAATAATGCCCTTCCAATCCCACCACACACACAACATCACCTTGTTGGGAGTTAACTTGGGTTTCGCCACAGTCTGTGAAGCCTGACCGGCCTTTGACCACGACCTTTTTCGCACGTTCTTTTCGTACGTGATCCACTTTTCATCACCAGTTATATGCTTCTTCAAAAATGGTATGGTTTCATTACGTCGTAATAAAGAATCACAAATGAGTACACGGTTCATTAGGTTTCTTTCAGTGCGCTCGTGGGGAACCCAAATATCGAACTTTTTTGTGTACTCAGTTTTTTTCAAATGCGCCAAAACTGTTTTGTGGTCAATTCCCAGTTCTTCAGCTACGTTGTAACTACTAATATGCCGATCTTGCTCCACTTTTTCAAAAATGCCATCAATTTTATCTGTAATAGGCGACCAGAGCGACGTGCATCTTTGACATCAAAATTTCCGGATTGAAAACGCTTAAACCAAATTTGTGCTACTCTACTCTCACTAGGTCCATAAACATCGCAAATTTTTTTCGCGGCTTGCGTTGCATTTTTACCTATTTTGTAGTAAAATTTTAAAATGTATCGAATTTCTTCATTAAATTAAATTAAAAATAAACTTAATTTAATTAAATCTAATTAGTATTACATTTTTGACATTTACATAGTAATTTTGACCATTTTTAATTGTTATTTTTAATATTTTATGTTTCATTTCTTGTTATTTTATTTTTTATTGTGCGAAATAATTGAATTTATAATGATAATAATAATAATCTAATCATAATATAGTTTAATCATAACATTTATAATTTAATTTATTTTTGTTTGTAAAGTAATGTGTAATATTTAGTTGTTAACTATGGATCTCTTAGTCCGAAATAAATGAGTTAATAATAATAAAATAATAATTAGATTCACTCATCTTTACAGTACGAAAAACAAATAAAAATCACACATTTTCTTAATTTGAATTTGGAATTATCTTCTTTAAAATTTAAACTTTCAATGATACCAAAACCAGCCAGATACAAATAGTATAGCCAAAGAGATTTTATTACAAGTTCATACATACTATAATGCGAAAAGACTTTTCCCCCTACCTATTATGTTATTCTATTAACAGAGACAAACAAATGCCGCTCCTCGAGGAATGCCTCCGTAACGGCAAACAGCTGATTGGTAGAAAGGATGTGACCGACACGCACGTCATACGCGACAAGATGAAGGCGCTCGAGAACAACTGGCGAGACTTCAACACCTCGCTCGAGGAGAAGCAGAAACTCTCCAAGCAGAGAGCTGACCAGCTCAATCAGTACGAGAGCTTAAAGATACAGGTAAGATTTTTTTTTACTTTAATAGATCTTTGCTCATCTCACCATGTGATGGTAAGTGGATTGTATTCTTTAGGAAAAACAGACATCGGTAAAGTGTTCCATACCTTAGCTGTCCGCATCAAGAACGTAGAACCAAAACGGTGTGTGCGAATGGGTGGTATATCAACTAGGTAGGGATGGTACTGAGTCGTGCGCCTGATTGTCCTTTGATAGAAAGGAGATAGCGGAATCAGATAGTATAGTTACTGGGCACATTCCCCAAAATGTATTCTGTAAAAGATCGATAGGCTTACAACTTTACGGCAGTGTTGGAGACTTTGTGTTTTAGTCTCCGACTCCTTATTTTATTTTATTAATTATATTAATTTCCTCATATTTTATGAAGGTATAATAATTAAGGCCAACATCTGCCGGATTTGTCGCTGACAACAAGTCCGCGGACAAATCTGCGTGTGAATGTTGAATTCCGAACCGGTATCAATTTTCTTCGATAGTCGGAACGATAATCGTATAATCCACATCTCATACAGCGGTAATCTCATATTTATTATTGTATTTATTCCCTCAGGTCCTAGACTGGCTTCAGTCCGTGGAGAACCGCGTCACCCGCCTCCAGCCCGTGGCAGTAGACCTGGAAGTGCTGAAGAAACAGCAGGAGGAACTGCGACCCTTAGCCAAGGAGTACAGGGACTTCGGCATTACTATTGAAAAGGTATGTTTAGTAGAACTCCTGAAGCTATCATTACAAATTCACACCACGTCACTCACCTCAAAACAATGTTGGTAAACCTGGATTTAAAATCTGTGGATTTATCTAAATATGACTACTTATTTATTTATATCTAATCAGTCCACATCCGATCTTGCGTGATTCGGATGAATCCTTATTTATTTCCACACAAAATGAGAAAAAATCATGCCATGTCATTCCGGAGAAAAGTTGCTCCTAAGGCTAGCTTTTCTTTTCTGAAGACAATGTCTTATTATAAATCTAGCTACTAAAATATTTTATTTTTGTACCAGCATGTCCTAAAACCATAACTTCAAAGGCATGTGATACCGGGTTAGTATTCATTAGCAGCGCTGGGCTTGCAACCTATCATGTGAACGCTTAATGACTATGCAAAAAGTGGGCACGTATGTAACGTTATGTATAGACTTGAATCTGATTACCCCTTGTGGGATATCTTTATGAGCGACTGAGTAAGAGATCCGAAGATGTATAGCATGGACTACCTTAATTCATAATTTATTTATTTGCTTCATGCACATATTAAGAAATAAAATAACAATTATTTATGTCAAGTAAATTACAATAACCTTTGACAAGAAAATCCTACATAAGGACTCCTTAGAACCAACCAATCTTAGGACTCGCAGCTGATTCGATATCGAGCCATAACAATAGAAAATCTATTGTGTTTTAATACTGGGTGTTGCCAGGTTAATATAGACTTGAGTTTTCTTATTAATAACACTAATATTATAAATGCGAAAGTTTGGATATATATGTTTGTTTCTTTGTTACTCAATCACGCCGTAACGGCTGAACCGATTTCGATGAAATTTGGTATATACCTGGATCACCAGATAGGCTACCATTTATCCCATAAATCAGTTCCCATGAGCTAAAAATGGGGTGTCAAAGTTTATATATGTATTTTGCACCCCCAGAACAACGCGGGCGAAGCCGCTGACAACAACTAGTTTACATATTTATATTTGATAGTATAACTTAAATGTGTCCGTTGAACAGTTGAACGATGCCGGGGCAGTGTACGAAGCGCTGACCCGCGGAGACCGCGCCGACAGCCCTCACAGGAAGAGACAACTGTACAGCCCTACCAAGCGACAAACACCTAGTGAGTACCCTATATTCTATTCTATCTATCTATTTATATATATATATATACTAGGGGTTCGCCTCGAACTGAGCTCTCGCGAGTCTCCCGACAAACAAAAAAAATATTATTCATTATATGCATATTCTTTGACTAATAAAATAGTGCCACGAAATGCACAACCAGCTAAATTGACCTACAGTTTCATTCAAACAAGTAACGGGAGTTCCATGTTAATTGGTTTTACACTTTTTTGGGGTAGAAATTACATTTATTCTGGATTTCAGACTCCCTACATTTGTGTCATTAAAGCTGTACGAATACCAAATTACAGCACTGAGATCACTAGTGTACCCTGTGTATTTCGTCAAAATTCAGTTTTTATTATGGCTAATAATGTAAAAACTATAAGGATTAAACGAAAAATAACGACAAGGTCGAAATGTACAAATGAAGACCTTTCATTAAACGTCCCACTTGACCTAATAGTGTCATTTTGATTTTTTCTACCCATCAGCTTAGATCAGCTCAGCCGATGACAAAATGAAATAGAACCATTTTTTTAAGCTCACACATTATTATTGTATATACCAAAAATACCTTTTTATCAGGTCGCACATTAGATGGTCGTTCACCATCTCCCAGTAAGGGTCACGGGCTGGTCAGCCCCGGGTCTACGCACTCCACTTCCAGCGGCTTCTCATCTCGGCGCTCCAGCCAGGATGGATTCCACTTGGAAGGTAAAAGTCCTTTAAAAATCACTTGCAGCTCTTCCGCCTGGTAGTGATCTGAGCGGTTGAGCTATCTACAGATCGTTAGCAACGGGCTTTAGATGGCTCAATTGTTTCTTTTGTATTAGGATGTAAATAATTGCGTTCATTTTAAATCAATTATTAATACTAGTTGCCAGTGGTATAAATTCCGTAAATATTTTTTTTCTTGCGCCTATGTCGAAAATCAAGACAATCAAGAAACCGGGGTCTAATATGAAAATTATTGTTTATATACAATGTGTTTTGTTATGTGCGACATTAAATGAAAACACGGCTAGGGCTAATAGCTAGTATTGTTGTAAAATAGGTTTATTTCAAATTCCTTGCCTTGGAAAATTATAAATTTACAAACATCCTTATTATCAAGTCCTAAAATATCAATGCAACAGACTGTGTAAACAAATCATATTCACTCATCATGTAAGTAGGTAGCTGATGCTGACTAAGCGGCATCGTCGCAAAGGCGCCGTCGATTTACGTTAAAAATTGTTTATTGGAAATGTATCGATTACTGGATAAATATTCAAGCTACCGGTATTAAACCCACCTCTAAAATCACTTAATACGAATCCAAGTGTGTTTTTTTTTAATTAACGCCCTACATTACAAATCAGGTTGTATAAAAAAAATTGCAGTACCAAGTAGAAATAAGATAGATGGATATACTCTTTATTGCACACCAAACAAAATTAAATATACAAAGAAATACACAAAAATAAAAGTATGTACAACGGCCGGTCTTATCGCTAAAAGCGATCTCTTCCAGACACCCTTTGGATGTAATGTATCTTTAAGATTGTTAATAAAGGCTACTATTATTGTTATTAATATATAAATTATATTCGGCCACAGAGCTATCTCCGGTGCAGCAGCAGCTGTCGGACGTGAACAACCGCTACAGTCTGATTGGTACGAAGCTGTCGGACCGACAGTCCGAGCTCGACGCCATGAAGGAGGAAGTGAGGAGGCATCTCGATAGCCTTCGCTCTCTCAATACTTTCTTGGACAAGGTTAGTGCTCTCAACATAACCACGTGCCTAATATACTTTACATCCAAAACCAGGTGCTTGTAACTTCTTTGTTCCTAGATCCAGAGGCAGCTGCCTAAGGAGTCAGTGCCGACCAAGGAGGAAGCCGATAAGACGATCAAACAAGCGCGCACGGTGCTTGAAGAGATGTATGAGAAACAGAGCATCCTGGATTCTACTAAAACTCAGGTATGTTTTCATAAATAATATCGGATTATTTAGATGATAGAAGCTTGGGATTGAAATTGCTCCAACTCGTTCAAAATTTTACAATTTAGACGCATTTTATTTCCTGTATTGTCATGTATTGCAAAAGGATCATTAAAAAAACAACCAGCCTTTTTTCTTGCCTTTCTTTCTTGGCTTGGTCGCGAACAGGCAGTAAAATTGACGTTTCAAAGTGATCCTTGTGATTTTAATGAATAAAAGATTATGTCTTTCACTTTAAACACATTTAGGGCGACTTGCGCAGTAATGTCTAAACGTATTTAATAGCTAAAAATATGATTAAGAGGGTTGTCAAATCATACAAATACGTTGTGTTTAGGCCTACTCTCTATTACGCCAACCTCTCTTCCGCTACGAGATTGTCAGACCATCGGGCTGGTGGAGTAATCTCTTCTGTATAACTTTTGAAACTATCATGGTTATCAACACTATTTGTACTAAAAACGGGATATTTACCATGATTTGTGAGTCGAAATATCGGAAACTCACAAATCATGGTAAATATCCCGTTTTTAGTACAAATAATAATATCTACTGTATTTGTATCAGGTCCGTGAGCTGCTGAAACGTAAGCAGAGCGTGCTCGGCGCCGACAGGCTGCATGATGAGATGGAAGAAGTCGCTGCGAGGTGGAAGGCTCTACACGACGCCTTCAAGGACAAGTAAGTTGCCTATTTTATATAATTCACATTCTTATTAACTACACCACAGCGACATATATGTGTCCGGCCAGTAGGTACAGTGAATGGGAACTATGATGTGCATGAAGTTGCGTTATGGCCGCGATGAAAAATTGTAGTGCCCTTGCAGGGTTTATGTTTGAAACAGAAACACTAAGGGCGACTCCAGCAACGATGCCTAAACTAATTTAGTTTGTCATGACAACGACAATGACTTGTGATTTGACAACTTTCTAAATCATATTTAGCCAAATATGATTTAAAGTGTTGCCAAATCATGCAAATATAATGATAATATAATATAAAGTAATTAAATACGTTTAGGGGTCGTCCTAGCCGGGCTAAGAATAAGTCCTATGTTAAACAACATGTACGCAATAAATATTTTGACTTTGATGTCGTCGATATTGACAACATCTTCGCGACTCAGTTGAACGCGACTGCATAACGTGTTACGTGCGATTGGATCTCTACGTTTTCATACAATTTTGTGGCCGGCCACATTTTTGTCGTTGTGGTGTAGATAAAAAAATGACTAGTTGGAAAGCACCTCTTTTTTTAAGTCGATTGAAAGGTGCAACCTTGGTAAATGGGGTAATATTAGACAAATCGGCAACGCAATGCAAATGTGGTGCCCAGCTCCAAAGAATAGCATACGCCCTTTCATGCCCATCCTGCCTCACCGCCTGCACGATGGGGGAATTAATGACCTGCTACGACGATGCCATGAACGTGGCGATGTATGATTACAATGGCTATAGTTTTGAGACATAGACACGATAGATCGATTAAAAATATAAATAAAGGTTCATCGATCAATGCATTCACCACAGGATCCGCCTAATGGAAGAGATGAAGGACTTCCACGACACCCACAGCAACCTGTCCCAGTGGCTCGGCGCTAAGGAGCGCATGATGGCGGCTCTGGGACCCATCTCTACTGACTCCAGGATGGTGCAGACTCAAGTACAACAGGTAATATTCTGACAAGGATTAGGAAGGCACAGAACCCTATATTGAACTTTATCACCAAATCGCCTACCTTTTTTTATAGGACCTAGAGATAGAACAAGCATATGGCCCACCTGATGTTGAGTGGTTACCATCGCCTATAACAAAGTATTGCCTCGTAGGTCTCCGGAGGTCTCGTAGGTCTCGAGGTACTCTGCAGATTTAAGAGTCACACGAGAATAAGAAGGCACAGGCTTTCACAAACTACTGAGGCCTTAATTTCTCTATCCATTAAATATTAGCACATGACCTGCATGCTTCAAGTCGATGGATGCAGGGATGGATGCATTGTAGGCACGTTCCTAAGGTGCGTGTCCTACGAGGCAATGCTTTATTATAGGTGCATCTACTTAAAATCAGGTGGAATTTTTGTTTGCTCCATGTATAAAAAACATTGCTGCGATTTTACACAGTACGGTTTGTATGAAATGCTGGATTTTCAACTTGAATATTGGACTGTTTACACAGTAATAATAATGTATGATGTACCTGTATTACTGTAATTTAAATTTTCTTTTAATGTTTTAAATGTCTTACTCCCCAGGTGCAAGTCCTCCGCGAAGAGATCCGCAGCCAGCAGCCCCAGCTGGTCCACCTGGAGGAGGTGGGCAGCGCGGTGCTGGACCGGCTGGACGAGAAGTCACCCGACGCACTCAAACTCAAGCAGAAGGTCACTGATCTCACTGACAGGTGGAATGACTTGCTGACCAAGTAAGTTCAAAAACCAGTTAAATAAACGACAGCTAAATTACGTGCCGGACGGGACTTGAATCCGCTATCTTCTTCTTGATACGAAAATGCGATATTATTTCAAAACATATTTATTTTAATTTTATCAATATATGTAGTTATTAACAGAATATACAATTATTAACATGACTATAAACAGTTGAATCATCTAAAGACCGTTGTAAACGATCTATAGATAGCTCATCTGCTCCAAATCACTACCAGGTGGAAGTGTTTACAAGACACTGGTTAGTTACCCCGCTGAATTGCACTGCTTAATTGTTGATCCAGATAAACGCCAGCTCTCGCATCGGAATACAAATGAGTTATACTTTTTTGTTGGCCTTCATAAGGACAATTTTAAATCTGTTAACACAAAACTAAAACCTTCTCCCCTTAACTTACAGACTAGAACAGCGTGCTGACAGCCTAGGCGCCGCCGCCGACACCTCTCGGGAGTTCGACGCCGGTCTCTCTCGCCTTAGAGACGCGCTGCAGACCATCAGCGATAAACTGGATGAGGTGGCTATGGAGAACGAGCCTGAGGACCAGCTGAGGAAGATTGAGGTAAGCAATATGAACCTTATCACCTCTGAATACGAACTATATTTAAATAAACTTAAGCTTGAAATCATTTTTGGAGAAAGATCAGCTAAGGAAAATTGATGTAAAGCTTACTACAACTCTACTTGAGCCCCGACTAATTTGTTAAAAGCTATATTAGCTGTAGCTCAATCATTGACACTCATATTTACAGTTAACGGGTTAAGTTTCGTATTGTGAGACTTTTAAGTGATTCCGTTCGTCTTTTGACCATGACTGATTCGCTGACAATGACACATTTAATAGGTGACAGGTGTTATGTTATAATAATGCTCATTATACATAACCTGCACTTTGATACCAAATACCAACCAAAGACGACGCCATAGAAGTAGTTAGGTACTGGGAAAATTAAATTCAACGGCATGATGTAAGAATGCATCAAAAAATATCTCTCAACTGATTTTATACGACCTGGTGATAGAACTAGCATACGGCCCATCTAATGTTAGGTGGTAACCATCGCCTATAACAAAGTATTGCCTCGTAGGTCACGCACCCTAGAAAGGCGCCCTACACTGCTTAGCGTCTATCACCTTGGTGTAAAGCCTCATGTGCCTGTAATTTTACCGGCAACCATACCTTTCAAACTTAAACACAGCAATGCTGCTTGGCGCCAGCAATAGGTATGGTGTTACTTCCCCGAGCGAGCCCTTTCACAAAGAACTCTACTACTTTTATACAAGTATTATGAGCCAGTGTTAAACGTGCATTTCTTACACAGAACCTAGAGCGTCAACTCGAAGGCCAACGCCCACTACTAGCAGACCTAGAGGACGCTGGCGCAGCCCTATCAACCGTCCTCTCAGATCCGGCCTCCAGACAGGACATTCAGAGCAAGTTGGCAGCTGTTGTGAGGCAGTACGACAACCTACAGAGAAAACTTGACCATAGGAAGGCGGAGATAGAAGCAGCTTTGAAGTAAGTACTTACAGCATTTATGACCTATTGGTTTCCTGTTGTTCTGTGAAACACTGCTGAGGAATTTGGAAAGGAGGTTTAATCAGATCTAGAAGAGGAAACTCGACCATGAAATCGATTGAGTGAGTGTTTCTTTGCGATTTCATCAATGAAGCAAAATACATGAAGCTTTTTCTTAGCAATTATGAAGACGGAAGTTAAGGATTCACGTACTCAAGTGTTTCACCATCTTTTATTAAGTTTCACATCATCATATCAAAGAACACCGCCTTCCGTATTTTCGTAGTTTTCGCTCCATCCAAAGGTTGCCTTGAAAAGATCGCTATCAGCGATAAGGCCGCCCATTGTATTGCCTTATTTATTGTAGCCTATTACTTTATTTTGTATCATTTCTATTTGTGTGGTAATTCAATAAAGAGTTATCTATTTATATTTATATAGCCATAGAACGTCCACTGCTGAACATAAGCCTCTTCCATAGGTTTCCAGAGCGACCGATCTTGTGCGGCCTGCACCCAACGTCTCCCAGCAACCTTTACTAGGTCGTCTTTCCATCTAGTAGGGGGGTCGTCTTACGCTGCGCTTTCCAGTGTTTTTTTTATTAGTTGGGAAACAGGCTCACGGCCCACCTGATGGTAAGCGGTCATCGTCGCCTATTGACACCGGCTACACGCGGGGTATTGTCGATCCGTTCCCTACCCTGTACAAATCTCGTTACATACTCCATACGAAAACCTCAGGTGGTCACTCATTCCACATCTTGCAGGTGGAAAAGATCGCGTGAAGCGTGTGATGCGCGATACCCAAGTGCTGACGATATGTGGATGAGCTTTATTCTGTAATCGAGAAGTGCGGTGGTAAAATCACGACTGAGATCTTGACTTTCACTGTTAATGTTTTATTTTAATATCAATTACTTTCACAGGAACTTTTTGCAGTTTTCCACAGAATTCTAACTTATTTCCTTTTCCAGGGACGGTCGTAACCTAGAAGAGAACGTATCCCGCACTCTTGGTTGGCTGCAATCAGAGCTAGGAGGCCTCCCGTCGAGACTCCAAGTATCTGCCGATGCTGTAAAGTTGCAGCAACAGTTGGAACGACATGAGCCGCTGTACAGAGAGCTATCGCAGAGAGAGCATGAACTAATTATGTTACTGGACAAAGGTAAAAACCTTTTTGTAATCGACACTTATCCAATTTTTTCAATGCTGACCCTAATTTTTTTATTGTTTTTGACAGGAAACAGAGTTATGACAAATTTGTTCTAATTTTTCTTCGGCTTACCCATTTTTTTTTTTTGCTTACAAAAGTTTTATTATGGGATACTGTTCTATTCAGATGAGCAGGAAAATCTTAATCAAGGCGAATTATTATATTTTTATTTACCACCAGGTCGCGAGATGGAGAAAAAGCCAGCACATTCGAATCTGCGTAAGGATCTAGACAGGGTCCAAACTCAGTGGGATAAACTTAAGCGGGAGACTGTCGACCGATACAACAGACTGCAGACCGCTATGGTAATTACTTGCCTTTAGCCTAAAACAGAAATATACTTTACTAGCTTCCGCCCGCGGCTTCACACACATAGTTATATACGCATTGTAAATAAACATTAATACAAAAATCACTAAGCCATAAGTATAACAGGAAGTCTTATCGCTTAGAAGCGATTGAAAAATCTGTAATGTATTTTACTTTTAACTTTTTTTTATGAATAGTTAGTTTAGGCTTTATTTAGGAAACATAACCATTCAAATAAAGGAAGAGGTTCTCAATTTATTGGAATATTTGATTAATTCAACAATATTTATTGTGTTTGAAAGTTGTTACATCGGAGGTATAATGTAAATTGATCAGATTTTTTTTCTGTTTTTTTGTCGGTTATATTTTTGTTAAGTTATATATATGATAATATGTTACAAAACAAGGTCTTGAATTAAATATGTTTAATTTGCTTATAGATATTATCTGCCGGTTATGGCTTGCAAAGTTATACAAATTCTAGTCAGTTTTACAATGCACCAACAATTAATTTCAAAATAATATTAAATTCAAAAACTCATTAACAGGGTGCATTGTGGAAGCAATTATTCAAAAGTTATTATTTATTAAAAGTTACATGTGAGAGGTCCATTTAATATACAACATCATGACAGATGTACAAATAAATAAATAAATATTGACAAAATATTGATAAAAAAACAAGACATTTCACACAGCGCTATCTAGCCCAAAACTAAGCAGAGCTTGTACTATGAAAACCAGATAACTGATAGAATACTTATATACTTTTCTTTTGTAAATACATACTTATAATATTTAGAGAAACAACCAGACCCGGAACAAATATCTGTAGATCGTGCAAACATTTGTTCCGCGGCAAGAATCTAACCCGCTACCTCCTGCGTCTCAGCCGGCTATTCGCCCACTGCGCCACGGAGGTAAGCTGCATAAGTGTATACGGGGAAGATGCTATAATATTTGATCTTCTTCTAATACGAGTATATGAAAATCTCGTGTCTCGGTTTTAGTGGTCGCACTCCTCCGAAACGGGTCAAACAATTTTTTTTTTGTTTTGTTAGGAATGAGAATAGAGCGTAAAGTATATTTTACCCTCCTACCCCCACCCCCCATTTTGAATCGCGATTTTATTATTTTTGTATGAACAATATCCATATAATTTAAACGTCGTTCATTGACGTGAAGTCATTTACATGAAGTGTCTAGACTGGTGTCTACTTTGACTAGAGTGTTTTATATAGTTTTTATCCCGATGTTCCCACGGGAACGAGAAATTACATGCGTGCGAAGCCGCGAGTCAGCTAGTGACGGCTAGTGTTAATATAAATATCGCTCGCCATACAACCCAATGTAAATTAAAAATATATATTGAATTGATACATATATAGTTTGGCGAGCGATATTTTATTTTAATATTATTCGATTATAGCATCTTCACGGTGTGTGACGAGCTTTAAGATACAAAGATTCAGTATCCGATAAGATAACCTATTTAAGATAGTGAGACATACTTTTTTATCTTACATTTTCAAGGATTCACAATGAACTCAGACCTGTTACTATCAAGGAATGCTGTAATATATTTAAAATTTGCTTTATTGTTATTTAGGACATTGAACTCAAAGTCAATGCTGTATAAATCGTGAATCGTGTGATAATTTATAATATTTTTGGATATCTCTCTTTCTGTTTGCGTGGTTAAAGGAATGTTGTGAAATAGGTTTTAAGTAAAATTGAGGT
Source organism: Philereme vetulata (assembly GCA_918857605.2). NCBI lineage: Eukaryota > Metazoa > Arthropoda > Insecta > Lepidoptera > Geometridae > Philereme > Philereme vetulata. Next base: position 4,281,682 of record OU975422.1, on the reverse strand, counting down.
TCCAATGCTATGTCGGGATGTTTTGTTGCCGTTCTAAGCGAGCTAAGGTACGTATAAAAATCGTACCTTAAAAAAAGTTTGCAACCCGAAATGTTTGTAAACAACTAGACCGATTGTGATGAAATTTGAATTAAGATAGATTATGGCCTGAGACAAAGGCTACATAGGCATGTGAAGCCGCGTGCAGAAGTTTGGCATATTTTATGTATTGCTGACCCATTCGAGCAGCGCTTTTTATTACAACTCGTTCTACAAATATTGAGGTTTTTCAGTGAAAACTATTTTTAATCAGAATGAAGTATTGCTTGGCATATTTTATGTATTGCTGACCCATTCGAGCAGCGCTTTTTATTACAACTCGTTCTACAAATATTGAGGTTTTTCAGTGAAAACTATTTTTAATCAGAATGAAGTATTGCTTATAGCACTCAGGGATAGTGTAGCTTTCTATCAGTGAAAGAATTTGCAGAGTCGGTTTAGTAGTTATTGAGATTTGTACAAACATACAATCTTACAAACAACAAAAAACAAGATTTTTATAAACAAGTGTACAATAAGGTCTTAAAAACTAGGTAATGGCACTTTATACTTGTTAGCCCTTTACGAGCATCGCAAAATAATGGTTACTGAGGGCGCTTTAAAAATAAAAAAAAATACATAACCAAAAAATCAACGACAATTTCAACATTATGCACTTTGCCTCTTATTAATATTGTTATTATAGCAGATTAGAGTTACTTTCGAATTTATAATATTAGTGTAGAAAGGTAAAGTAAATCATTGATTCGAAAGAAGATAAATCTAATATATTGTTATGCCCCAACAGGAGCACTGCCGTAAGTTCCACAAGGCACAGGAGTCGTTCGTGCCGTGGCTCGGCGATGCTGAGACGAGGCTGGCTCAGCTACCCGACACTGTCTTCACGAAGAAGGAGGTTGAGAAGCAACTCAAACAACTGCAGCTCATCAGGAATGACATCTGGAAGAGGTGAGGACACTTTATAATTCTGATCTCAGGTTCTGTCATCAAGCTAATTCAATAGTTATTAAAAAAAAACTAGTAAGGTTTTTTGGTCGTGACAAAAAACTCTTTTCATTAAGATTTTCTCATATGCATAGGTCGGGTGAATACGAGAACAACAAGACGCTGGGAGAGACGTTCATCTCAGCGTGTGATGTGGACCAGGATGTAGTCAGGAGCCAACTGGACAGCATGAAGGAACGATGGGACAGACTCAACAACGGTAGGACTTCGTTTTAAATAGAGGATACTAGAATACTTGTCAATATTTTAGAACTTCCTGTAGATGTTTATTAATTTGACTGAATTTAATTTAATTTTATCAATATAATTTTTATACTTTTAATATTTTACTCGAAGACACTTTGTGAATATTTTTGTAACTATAATGAAAAGTTCTGTAAAATAGTATTTTAAGACACACAGACCAGATATGGAATTCAAGAACGTTTCCAGGCCTATTTCATTTTCGGATACACTTCAATCAATCAATTAATTCATTTAGTGCAAATATGGGTTAGTAACAGTTGGTTAGTGATACAGTTTGAGTTCGCCTATAATCAGCGTTTATCGCACGCAATTACTACTCCATATATAATATCAGTTTATGCTGTACCTATGTTACTTATAAAAAGAGTAAAGGGATGGGGTAGAAAAGCGTACAACCATAAAAAACCCTAACATAGAGATAAAATTACTTTTGCATCTGAACTTCTCACCCTGGATGATATGTATGCACAGAACAGAATTTAAAGCCTCAAATAGATAGGGTAAAAAACCGTGCAACCACAAGGAAACCTTACCATTGAGAGTAAATTACTTTTGCTTCTCTTTTTACCCTGTGTGTTATGTTGTTGTTATTTTTTTAATAGTATGTTTGCATAGAACAGAATCTAAAGCCTCTTTACGTCTACAGAAGTCCTACAACAAGTGGAGTTCCTGGAAAGCACAGCGCGCAAACTCGGCGAGTTCGCGGAGCGAGCGCGCGGCGTCGAGACTCCCTTGCAGCGCTGCGAGGAGAGGCTGCTGGAGGCGCTGGCGGCGCCTCCCGCGAGGGCCGCTGAGGCCGTCGCCAGGCTCACTGACCAGATACACGCGCTCAGGGCACCGTTACAGGTTAGTGCTCTACTCTAAGATTGGTGTCAAATAATATTTCTGATTTATGTACTACTACGAGGTTAACTTTTCGGTTTCGGTTTAAGATTTTTTATTTCTCATACGATTTACAAAAGAAATCACTAACATTATTATTCTTACGCTCAAATCTTTTCACAGAATTTGAACACCGCTGCCGATGATATCATAACCCTGGCTCTGGAATCCAGCGGGCCGGAGGCAGCTGGACGGGCTCGGCAGGTGTTGGAGGAGCAGACGCAGGGATTGGGAGATCGCCTGGATGCCTTGGAGGCCAGGGCTGGTGATGCCAAGGGCCGGCTAGCTGGTGCCAACGCGGCTTTGACTCAGTTCCAGGTAACTTAATAATCAGTATCTTCTGGCACTGTGATAACAATACAAACAGATATGAATAGCCTACTCTTGAAAAATTACTGTTTATCCGTTAATAATTCTAAATACACTACAATTCTAAATGTCAGGTTTCTATAAAAACTGACGCTGTTAGAGAATGACCAGCTAGGAGTCTATTGGTTTAGTTACACTAGAATTTTACTGATAAATTACTATGTAAATACTATTTTAATATGTAATTGGTCAAATCCAAGCTCAACACCAACCTTAAATTGCTAAATCTACAGACCACGACTTGTAGGCAAAACTGTAACAAAACATTTTAAGGGGTGGAAGTTGCTCTCTACTAAATAATTTTTTTTAGATGTACTTGGCCATTGACATGAAAGAAGAAGAAAAATATTTATTATTGATTTCTGCAATAACCCCAGAAGATCTTACTAACTTCTACAAACTCCTACCAACAATCTTTCAAACTATTGGGTCTCACACGACGCTAAATACAATTTTTCTTGCAGGAGAAAGTAAAGAGTCTATCCCACGACCTCTCCGACCTAGAAAAAGAACTGGACGGCATGAAACCGCCGGGTCGCGACATCAAGACCGTCAAACAACAGCTGGACGACATAGGTCGCTACTACAAGAGGCTGGAGAAGGCTGACGACCTGGTTGGAGACACGGAGAGAGCTGCTGAGACGTTGGTCGACAGCGGTTACACAGATACCGCTAATACTAGGGATCAGGTGAGTTTGAGTGCGATTCGCTCTGCATTTTACCAAATAACTCGTTTTACTTGCCAGACTTATTACCCGATTTCTAAAAAGGAGGTGGTTCACAACAAGTTGATTTTTATATGTATTAGCCATCATAACTTCTTTGTTTATGAACCGATTTGAATTATTCTTTTTACGTTGGGTTCAGTATATCTAAGGTCCCATTTGAGTTACATTAAGGTTGAATAATTTTAAAGGTAAGTCCCATCAACGTTAAGAGGGGAGGGAAAAAAATTTTAGATTGCGTCCCTGTGTGTGGTATCGTTGGAAAGCTCTTTAAAAATGAAGTATACATTTTATTAACCATTTTTCGTTTCCGAAATTATTTAGAATTTCCGTGTTCTGAAGTCGGTTATATATTTGTTAATAATTAACTTAAATGGCAAAGACGTCTAAGAGGAGTGAACCGTTTTTCATATACAAAATCTGAGCTTTATTTTAGCATTCTCCTCTCCTTCTCCATATAAACTTTAACTATGCCAAATCTCACAGCTCTCCATGCTAAAAAAGGGGTAGCTTAAAAAGGGGTACTTACATAGTTTTCTTTTCGCGTATTTATAATGTATATATCTATATATTTTACATGTTTCTCAACAGCTGGAAGGGCTCCGCAAACAGCTTGGCAAGTTGGACGAGCGTGCTCGGGCCAAGGAACAAGACTTGGACGATACTCTTAGCAAGCTGGAGGCGTTCTACAAGGCATACGACTCTGTCATGGATGACGTGCAAGAGGTATATTACTTATATTAATATTATTCAAATGAGTTTAGTAGCAAGACATACATTTATTTATGCCCACAAAAACTCAACTAGAGTTTTTGCTTTCGGCCAAAAAAAAATACATCAATTGACAACTCACTACAATACAAATAAGAATAAAGACTCCAAGAAACATAAGTACATGTATCGGTTAAAACAAAAAGCTATATGAATCTAAGTATTAAGTTTCATTTGCAATTAAATTTCTTAAGATAGTATGAGTAGCGCGCTAAGAGCTGGACTAGATTTTCTGTATCCCGGCTCTAAGCAACCTCCAGGCTCCAATAATATATTTCTCTTTGTTTTGACTGATCATACGACAATAACATTGCTTTATCCCCCCAGGCTGGTGACCAAGTCAGGAACCTCAAGCCCGTCTCCTCCGAAGTAGAACAGATCCGCGCCCAACAGAAAGACTTCGCTGAACTCAAGCGACGCACATTGGAGCCTTTAGGTCAAAATGTAGCGCATTGCAACAAGATTGGGCAAGGATTGGTCAGGTCGGCCCTACAGGGAGTAAATACGCAGTCGCTCGAGAAGGATCTAGAGAAAATGAACGACAAATGGAACGCTTTGAAGGAAAAGGTACTTTACTTTCAAGATGTTAGGGTTCATACGTAATTTTTCCGCAATCGTAAAACTATCAAGTAAAACATATTGCAATATTGTGTTCACCGATAATTGCTGGAGAAAGATCTAGAAATGTATGTCGAATGGAACGCTTTTAAGGTATGTTGTTCTCTGGATGTTAGGGTTCAAACGTAACCTTATAATCATATTGATAATAATTTATTTTGTAAGAATATTACACGTCATAATTTATAATGGTACCTCGTATCAGTACACAATAACTTTGCCGCAATCGTCAAACTATCAAGACAATTAAAACTAAATCGCAATATTATGTTCCCCGATAATTACTTATTGGGGGTCTTCAAGTCACGAGTGAACAGGTTTCTTCATGTTCCATAGACTGAATGAACGCTTACCATCAGGGGAGATTGCAGTCAAACACAAGCCTATTAAATAAATAAAACAAAAAGATAAAGACTTATTTAATAAAAAAAAATGTGAACTCATGCTGTAAAACACAGTATATTTTCCTTTTCGGTGGAAGAATGGAACGGGCGAATTTCCGCCCGTCAAATCACACATTTTTGGCGGTAATTTTCTTATTAAGAGTCTGTCATGTTATTTGACTTTGACAGTACTTGCGTCATGACACTTACAACTCTCATCCACGGAGCAATGACCAAAATCAACCCCCGCATTCAACCAATCACATTGAAAACTCTTTTATCTCAGAGTCGACATATACAGGGTGTTTGGTAATATACTGACGATATTCAAGGGACGTTTTCTCAAAACATAAAAAAAGACATCTCGGAAAAAAAACTACTAGTTATATATACAAATTTTAAAGAAAATCGACTAAGTTTAGGTGATTAATTCGATATAAAACTTACTGCCTAAGCTTGCAGTCGACATCCAAAGACATAAAGGCCTTAATCCACAAAAGCGTAGATTTGCTACTTATATCCTTTCTTTAAGCGCTCTCTGCTTAGAACCACGGTGCGAATGCACTGTAGAAAATAAGACATGCCGCTTGACCGTTTCCACTAAAGCTGAGCGGAGAGATGTCGGAATATCGATATGCTATTAGTTATTTTCCCATAGTATTCTCATCTCTACAAATCTGCGCTTAGGTGGACATTGGCCTGGAAACGCCTAGAAATTGTGGACCCGGGATTGGTTATCTGCAAACTGCCCACTTTAGCCACAGTAAACTTATTGAAATTATTCCAATTAGGTAGGTCCTACTTTATCCAATTCTTTGAGAGATAGGTATCTAGTGCATTGTCAAAATTGATGAGTCTTTTTTCAATTCTGGTTTCTGCCGAAGAAGAAGAGAAGAATAAGAATAAAGTTTAATTCACAAAAAAGAACATGCAAATTACATCAAACAAAGGCAATAACAGCTGTGATTTAATGAGTAGGTATCATTGGGTCATAGCCCTGTTTACAAAACAAAGTACCTATTGGGGGCGGCGAGCTCAAAGAATCGAAGCGGCACCTTTGACTAACCGCTTATTCTTTCGAGTTCTTTTTGATATGCCGCGCGAAGGGATGTACGGCTTACAATACCTCGCTACACCGGTTACCGGTATTAACGTAAATGTTTGAATCGATTGTATTTGAATAAAATCTTTTTTTTTTAATCGAGTGTAGCGAGATCTCTAAATCAACTTAGGCAAATCGCCGTTGTTTGTTTGTATGTTCGTTTGTCCGAGTATAACTTTCGAAGCGTTGATCCGATCATCGTGACTATCAAAATATTGCCACAAAATAAATAACCAACTAACTTGACCTACAGTTTCACTAAAATTACAGGTAACGGGAGTTCATGTAATTTGGTTATTCTTTTTTGGGGTACAAATTGCAGTTATTCTGGGTTTCAAACTTTTGCTTTTTTTGTCACTTAAGCTACACGCATACCAAATTACAGCACTGTAGGGTCAATGGTGTACCCTGTGAATTTTGTCAAAGTTCAATTTTTATTATGGCTAATAACTCAAAAACTATAAAAACTTTACCAAAAATAAAAACGGAGTCTAAATGTATCAATGAATATTTCATTTGACTTCCCACTTGACCTAATAGTTTCATTTAGAACCCCAATATCTCGACAAACCCCAACGTTTTTAGCTCATTTAGTCCCACCAAAATTGCGCCATCACTAACTACCTATGTATAAAATTACACGATAATCGGATAAACGCTTCGAAAGTTATCCTCGGACAAACATACATACATACATACAACGCCGATTTGCCCAAGTTGATTTAGAGATCTCGTTTGGCTCGATCAATAATTACACTACATTGTTTCCACAGTTCTGAGTCGAAAGGGTTAAGTCTCATGTGCCTGTAATTTCACCGATACCCTTACCCTTCAAACCGGAACACAAAAATGCGAGTTTACTATTTGGCAGCAGAAATAGGTATGGTGGTAGTACTTTCCCGGACAAACTCTTTCACAGAGAGCTCTACTACTACTCACAGATTGTATGACAGATTGACCTACGCGTATTTTGTAAAACTAGTTCGGTTTTGATTTACGATGTTTTGAACAAGCTTTTATTAGGTCGACTTGTGTATCCTAACTAGCTAATCCAATTTCGGATCGTCCAACACCGAAAGTCAGAACCGGTATTGATTTCCCAGCCCTAGTGTAAGAAGGCGGGCACTTTGGCACGTGTCGGCGTTCCTGCAATTAATTATTTATTATTTTGAATCAGTAGTTGATTTCATTTCTAATTGTGCGGACGGGTTTAGAAAAATTGCGATACTTAACTACAGGTACTCCACGGAAAGTGGTCCTGTCAAGAGCGCAGGACTTTTATCAGATATGGCACGGAACCGGCAGGGCACGCGGACTGTTCCGCGGCACAGGGAGAGCAGTGAATTCCAGCCCCATGTTGAGGCGGGCAGGCCACCTCGCTATTCAGCGCGCATGGAATTTTTTGAAGAGGATCCGCTGGCGAGCACTTGTGACGCGGCCCGCGTGTACGGTGATAGCGCTACCTATGGGTGAAGTCTTAGGGAGGAAGGCCAGCACCCGTATAGTTTTACACCAGTGCAGGAGCTCTGGACTCCTGACTACGAGACCAGAATGCGGTTTTGTTTGTGTCTGCTGCAGCACGGACCTTGGAAGATCGACAAGGACTACGATCGGCGAGTGCGCGAATACCTGGGCAGTGCTTATGGTAATCGATGGATTGGGCGCGGAGGGCCAGTTGCACAGCCCGCACGCTCACCGAACTTAACCCCCTTAGATTTTTATTTGTGGGGTAGGGTAAAGGACTATGGCCATACAATAGAAAGTGACTTAGAACGCGAATTGTGAACGCTATTAATGTGGTGCGAAGTGACAGAGTCACGTGTTGGCACGAGTTCGTGTGCATTGCTTTGGCCGTGCTATTCTTCCTAGACTCTAGATCAAGAAGGTACGTGCAACAACTTTTGTGAATAAAATTGTGTAGCTATACCTATCTGTGATAATAACTGTAGATAACTAGTGTAAGTTACTGTGTAACTGTACATTCTGTAAATAGGTACCAACTAAATGTCGTAAATAACTGATAGCTGTGTTGTACATATTTTGTAGTTACATAGGTAGCTAATGAACTTTTAAACACGCCAAATTATCGTTGATAAAGTGAAGGCACCTCCTACTTACCTCTCGATTTGAGGTAAGAGCTACCTACTACTTTTTCACGTTAATTTATCAGTCGACAGCCTAATAAAAGTGTGTTGGAAAGCTCGAGTTTACCTAAATTGATTAGGTACTTCATTTTGAATTGAATAAATCTTTTAAAATACTACTTCAGCTGTTTTTTATTTATAAATTTTTCTCTGTAGTTTAGCTAGTCATTGCAAAGATCACGTCTACCCTATCTAATTTAGTCTTGGTCACTCTGCCTGAGTGAGCGGTAGGCATTTGTGAAACGCCACCTGGGCTCTAATACCTATCTATCTCAACCTAATCACTGCACTGACGTAGGTACCTACCTAGCTCACAGTGACCAAGAAAGAACTAGTGAGTGACACGACGAATTAAATTAATGTAGGTATGTACCTACCTAGGTTAGGCCAAAAATACCTGTCTTCCGACCTATCATAATTCGAGTCAGTGACACCGATCGCTTGTAGGTACTACTCTGGACCAAGAAAGAACAAGCGAATGTAGAGGCACCTGTAGGGATATTTTTTTACCTAGTAGCTACGTCGTACTGATTTATAACTCAAAACGTAGATCTATGGTAGGCTAGTACCTACTACCGTAGGCAGGCATGTATTTTTGATATCTCTTTCGGAAATGGCTGCGGGTTTCGGGTTAGAAAGGGACAACAAGAGACGCCACCAGTCTGTGGTTAGATGGCAAGCATTATGCAATAGCACAACATAAGTTTATTAAAGTGTTTCTTTTAACATGCTAAAATAAATTTCACATTTCTTTGGTAAACATTTCACAAATTTATTTATTATGCTCATCTAAACAACCCCTTTCATTTTTTTGCATATATTACCAAACTCCCTATATACAATTTTATTGAAGGTCTATTTATCTAATATTTCCATACGTTTCAGATGAACGAACGCGAGCGACGCCTAGACGTAGGCCTTCTCCAGTCCGGCAAGTTCGCGGAAGCGCTCACTGGGCTCGAGAAATGGCTTGCTGATACTGAAGATATGGTCAACAACCAGAAGCCGCCGTCAGCTGATTATAAGGTCGTGAAGGCGCAACTGCAGGAACAGAAGGTAAGGAAACTACAAAACATCCAGTTCGAAAATCCTTGTTTGTCATTCAATGTCAAATTCAATAGCATGTGTCCCACTATGTTGTCCCATTCTACCTTTCGCGGTCCATTGCCAACTCCGAGCAGTCTGGATCGAATGCATCCAGATCGTCTTTCCCATCTTTTTTCTATTTTTAAGACTTAATTTTGAGGTCTGAATGTAGTAGAATTTTTTACACACTTAAAGAAAATTAAAATTATTCATAATAAAATTATTTCTCTTTGTCTCTTTGTCGTTTAAACTACAGGTGGATTTAAAAACGGCAAGTTACAAAATTACAGAATGAATTCAATTATTGCACACGCTAGATAGAGTTGTAGTCATGCACTGCTCAAAAGGCATTTTAATCTTACTTTTGATAAGATTTGTGTGGAATGGGATATTTTGCTGTGCTATACATTAACTGATCTGAAACAAACCATTTACGAAGCCACTTTTAATATCCCGACAAAAAAAGTGCGTAATAAGTTGGTGATCGTTGAAAAACATTTAATTTATGATAAAAATATGTTTTAATATAACTCTTCGCCCGCAGTTCCTTAGGAAAATGCTGATGGACCGTCAGAACTCCATGTCTTCACTCTTCGCGATGGGTAACGAGGTGGCCGCTGGCTGCGAGCCAGGAGAACGCAAAGGCATTGAGAAGCAGCTGAAGGGACTGATGCAGCGCTTTGATGCTCTTACCAGTGGAGCACAGCAGAGAATGCTAGACCTGGAACAGGCTATGAAGGTAGGATCTGTTCATCAGTTTCATAACGTTTCATAAGTTTTTCGCTATCTATAACAAGCCAAGTTTGCATTATTATTAAATGTACGCTACTGAGCAGTGGGCATAGGCCTCCCCCCTAGATTAATTTATTTACTACGAAAAAACACAATTTTTAGTTGCATGCATTTTTTAATATTCACTAGAAAAATTCATGCCTCGTCCCATCATGTGAGGCCTAGAACCTAGTTTATTATTACTAATCCAGTGGTCATTCGATAATTTTAATTTGCCAGTGACTCTCGACTTACCATTGCCACTTCAACTTCAGAATTAACGTTAAAAATTTTTGGACTGTCCATACTGTCTCACTGCAGGGCAAAGGCCTCTCTTCCTTCCTTCCACTTCACTCTATTTTGCGCATCTTTCCCCAGGTGGCAAAACAATTCCAAGAAGAGCTACAGCCCCTAGTGGAATGGCTGGGCACAGCTGAACGCAAGGTCAAGTCTCTCCAGCTGGTTCCGACTGATGAAGAGAAGATCCAGCTCAAGATCCGGGAGCATAAGGCTCTCCATGATGACATCATTTCTAAGCAGCCTCCGTTCAAACAGCTGACGGAGACTGCTTCAACCCTGATGGGGCTGGTGGGAGATGATGAGGCTACTACGCTGGCTGATAAGCTGCAAGCTGCTACTGATAGGTGAGTTGTTGGTATTTGATAGGTTTGTTTTTTGTACTTCCTAGAGATGGCACAAGCATTATTATGACCCACCTGTTGTTAAGTGGTAACCATCGCCTTTAGCAAAGTATTACCTCGTAAGTGACGCATCTTAGTAAACGTTCCCTATGATGCACTGCCCTGCATCCATCAACTTGAAGCATACAGGTGTAATGCCTCATGTGCCTGTAATTCCACTGGCATATCCTTCAAACCGAAACACAGCAATTGTTGACATACATATGGTAAAATTTGTAAACTTTGAGGCCTCTAGAATCTAAAAATAATAGATAAAGTGAATCGACAATTTACTATGTATAAATAATTTAATTTCATCTTTTCTCCATCAGATATCAAGCCCTAGTAGAACACAGTCTGGACATCGGCTCCCTGCTGGACAACTCCCGCAAGGGTCTCCGGCACCTGGTTCTGACCTACCAGGAGCTGTCCATGTGGATGGACGGCATGGAGCAATATCTCGCGAGGAGGAAGCTGCTGCCTGTGCATATGGAGAAGCTGCTAAGGCAGATGGACGAGCTGGCTGTAAGTATGGCGATGCGGTCGTGATGAGAATCTAGGAGTTATTGGTTATTTCTGGGTCACATCGACAATCGGGCGCTTGATGAACTGGGTAGGAAAGGAATGGAATAGGCGAGTGGTCGCCTCCGGTTTAGGAGCAACTGAGGCAGATTGATGAGCTGGCTGTAAGTATCATGATGTACAGGAACTGAGGTGTAGAGTATAACGTGCTCAGTTTTATCCTAAAGCTACAAACGGCAAACCTACCCACAACGTACCCTACCTTACTGACACCAATCTTTTATTCCAGGAAAAAACCGAAGAGATCGCTGCCAAACAGGAAGCAGTCGACAGCACAGTCGAATCAGGCCTCGAGCTGATGAAGCACATCTCAGGAGACGAGGCCCTTCAGCTCAAAGACAAGCTGGACGTCCTCCAGAGGAGATACAACGATCTGACATCACGAGGAGCTGAGCTGTTGAGGATCGCTTCAGAGACGCTGCCTTTACTACAGCAGCTGTACAACAGCCACAGCAAGTAAGTGTATATCACCACACTAGCTCTTGAAGGCTAGTTTATAGTAAATATAACCTGAAGTCGCGGGGTGTCGAGATTAATGGACTACCTGTGTACTTTGCATTTTTTTTGCAAAGTTTCTAGACTTTTTAACGACAGCAAATGCTAAAGTATATCTTAGCCATAAACTTATTACATAAATACTTTAAGAAAATATATTTATAAATTAGAAAACTTCAGAAAACGTGACCTTAATAACATCTGCTTAACATAACCTCTCTTTGTTAGGTTGACTGACTGGATGTCAGGTGCGGAGACATGTCTTCAATCAGTGGAACCCCGCGAAGAAGACATCCTGAGGCTGGAGGTGGAGATCCAGGAGTTCAGACCTGTTCTGGATACCATCAACCTGATCGGACCACAGCTTTGCCAGGTGAGGTTTGAGAAGAATTACTGACAGTTATATTTTTAGTGTGCTTTTTCAGTTTGCTATATTTTGTGAAAACGCATTAGATGTTATGGTTAGACATGCCTCTTTTTACATAGAAGTGTAAAAAAAGATTTGAGGATGTCCATTATAAAATGTTGTAATCCCATTTTGAAATTCCAAACTGCCACTCATGACGGTGTTAGAATTATTAGATTAGAATTAATTGATTAGATTAGATTGAGCCATCTGCCAAAATAGACTAAATGTATGGAAACTAAACTAAACGAATTTACTTTCTGGGACAGATTTTTTACTAATTGACTATTATACTACATATTTATAATGTACTCATACCTTACGCAAATAATAATAATAAATATTACTGAACATTCCACACAGCGCTATCTAGCCCTAAACTAAGCAGAGCTTGTACAATGATAACCAGATAACTGATAGCTTGTATTTTTTGTAAATACATACATATAATATAAAGATAAACATCCAGACCCGGAACAAATATCTGTAGAGCATGCGACTATTTGTTCCGCGGAGGGAATTAAACCCACTACCTCCTGTGTCTCAGCCGGCTATTCACCCATTGCGCCACGGAGATTTCGCTACACTAGATTTGCATAGTTTGAACGTGTTGATCTGTTTCCAGATATCTCCGGGAGATGGCGCCACTCACATCGAGGGCATCGTGACCCGTGACAACCGCCGCTTCGACACAATCGCCGAGCAGGTGCAAAGGAAGGCGGAGCGAGTGCTGCTCAGCAAGAAGGTAATCTTTTTTTATACGACCTGGAGGTGGAACAGGCATATGGCTCACCTGTGCTGCTTGACAGCTGAAATAGGTATGGTGGTTGTGTTTCCACGGACGAGTCACAAGGAACTCTACTACTCCTAAGCTGTAATCGAACCTACAACAGATTGGAAGTCGGCCTTTATAACACTAGGCCAACACGCCTCTACTACTATATTAACGCCATACGATTAAGGAGTGGAACTCACTTCTTGTGTATGTTTTCCGGACCAATATAAACCAGTCTTTAAGTCCAGAGTAAACACGTTCTTTCTAGGCTAGCGTGCTTCTTCGATCACACCATCACTTACCATTAGGTGCGGTAGTGGTCAAGCGCTTGACTATCATCTATAAAAACTTAGAAATATGTTATGCACGATTCTTTAAAAGTTTGGTTTTGTCTCCACAGCGTTCCCTAGAAGTAGTTGGCGACATGGAGGAGCTCCTGGAGTGGCTGCGTTCCATCGACGCCGCGCTGCGGGCCGCCGAGCCGCCGTCCTGCGAGGCGAGCGAGGTGCGCGCGCAGCTCAAGGAGCAGCGCCCGCTCAACGACGAGGTGGCCGCGCAGAGGGTCCGCGTGCGGGATCTACTCAGCCAGGCTAAGAAGGTACAGCTGCGTATCACATGCGCAAAACAAATGCTTAGTGTGTGCTTGCATTCCTCAGAGTCTCTGCGAGGCACAGTTAGGGAGGTTTTCCACTGGAGCTGTTTTCAAATAACGAAACGAAACGTGGAGCGATTTCAAATAGCGTTGGAATAACTATCTAATTTTTCAATGTACTGCGTCTTAGCCGGTTACACGCAACAAATTGCGAGCTGGCAACTCAGTCGGAGCTAGTATCGAGCGAGCGAACGGTTGACTTCAACGAAGCGTTCATTCATTCGCGGTTCTTCGACGTTGCGATCCGTTGCGATGCCTTCGAAGTAGCAAATTAGTTTGCTTGAAAATTCTTTTTTGCTCAACAATTAAAATATCTGTACATCGGCCATCCAGGCATATCTAGTTAAATTTTGTGTAATGTGGATGTGTATCCGATTTGTAGTAATGACATGAGTGTATAACTTTCTCAGGTACTCCGCGAGTGCCAGTCATCAGAGGAGACGGCTGTCATCAGAGATCGTAGCGCCGAGCTGAAGGAGATGATGGAGGAAGTGGGTCTGCTGAGCGCCGACAGGCTCGCGGCCCTGGAGCAAGCGCTGCCGCTGGCGGAGCACTTCGCTGACACGCATCACGGGTGAGTGCTCAATAAATACCATCCAACGATGTAAATTAAGCCTTAGTATTAACATACTAAAACTCAATTTACATAACCGTTGTACATAGCATAATTAACTTTGTGTCGAATGAATATTAGTTTAAATTCGTAAACCGTTAGATAGCGTCAATTAAGAGAGCGAACAAGTTTAATAATTATATATAAGCGTTATATTATCGATTCTACAACTGTTGTTTTATTACGCAGCTTGTCTTCCTGGTTGGATGATATGGAGAAGCAGGTACAAATGCTGGCCATGCCGGCACTGCGCCCCGAGCAGATCGTCCAGCAGCAAGATAAAAACGAGGTAACTATCTTACACATCGTTACTAGAAATGCGGGATTTATCACGTACCGTAGCGGAGCGGATCGCACTCACCTTGACGAAGGTTCACGAACTGAACCGAAACATTGTCAGTTGTAACACCGATAAAATTAAAAATAATCTTACACACTTTAAATATTATTTGTCTTTAAATGCTCTACTCAGATTAAGTTGGCCCTTTTTCCTCACTATCTAATTAATATTTCACTCAATATCATCAAAGTAATATTGTGTAAAAATAAAAAGTGTTATTCATATTTTACCAATTTACAGTTGCAATATTATTTCAGAAAGAAAAAAGCTCTACATATATAAATTTGTTGACAGATGCTGCAACAATCGATCTCAGGGCACAAACCTCTGGTAGACAAGCTAGTGAAGACAGGCGAGGCGCTCTGCCAACTAGTGGGTGCGGACGACGCGGCGCGCGTGCAAGACATTGTCTACACGGACTGCGAGCGCTACGCCGCGCTCAAGGCCGAGCTGAGGACGAGGCAACAGCATCTCGAACAGGTCAGTATAGGGTAAAACAGGTATCTCGAACAGGTCGGTACAGGGCAAAACAGGTATCTCAAACAAGTCAGTACAGGGTAGAACAGGTCTCTCAAACAGGTCAGTACAGGATAGTACAGACTAGTAGAACTAGTGAAGACGCCAAAAAAAAGATTTGAATCCCAATTTTAATAAAGACTTTTATTCTCACAATAGACACTCTCATTTCTTACTATAATCAGATATCTTCCTCGGTTTACAATCTTGAGTAATACAGTTAAATATAGCCTGTAGCTCTCTAATAATTAAAAAATATATTATTATCAGCCCGTAGAGTCCCACTACAGATCAAAGGCCTCCCTTCCCTCCTTCCACGAATCCTTTTTATTAGCTAATTTGGGCCACTTTATATGGTATGTATCCAGTTCATCCTTCCATCTCCGCCTGGGCCTGGGCCTACCACGCGGCCGCCGCCCGTTTGGAACCCATTTTGTAATGGTTAAAGATGATAGATTATTATTCAATTTCAGTAGATTTTAAGATTACCCTATAAACAAGATACAAATCTACAAACTTTGATCCTCCTTAAAATAATAGTGTAGATTAGCTCGAATTGTAATATTATGTTTTACTAGCTGACTGGCCACGCACACGGATTTTGATCAAAATAAAATATAGCTATAGCACTCGGTGTAGTTCACTCTGTTATTTCACTATAAGTGAAATAACTTTCAGAATCAGCTCAGAACTTGACTAATTCTGAAATTACCCCGTTTTAGTGTTAGTTTTACCAAGTTGTTTTTGTTTAGCAAATTATTGTTTTCATCATTATGACTCATCCGTCGTTGTTTATTACTTACTTACATATAACGGAAATTATGATTTAAATTCCCTTACCGTTGGATTGACCTGGCGGTCGCAAAGATATGCATGTTTAAGATGGCGGCCCTTTTGCTGACAAGAGGTTTTGCTGATTTCTTCATATTGATTGTTAACAGGCGCTACAAGAATCATCTCAGTTCTCGGACAAGCTGGAGGGCATGCTGCGTGCGCTGACAGGAACAGCTGATCAGCTCCAACACGCCGAACCAGTGTCTGCTCATCCTCCTAAGATAAAGTAAGTTTTATAATCCCCATTACAAAGGCCAAGTTTTAAGATTCAACCAACGGCCTTTGGAACTTAGTTGGAGTTTAAGTCATTTATTCTTGCCTTTGGAACTTAACCAACTTTTAAAAAATAGAGTTTAGGTCATTTATTCTTCGCTGATAATAGCCTTTGGAACTTAACCAACTCTTAAAAAATAGAGTTTAAGTCATTTATTCTTCGCTGATAATAAGCTTCGCTGATGTTACATAATAAGGTTCTAAATTAAATATGTTTAAAAGTGCATATTATCTGCCGGTCTAGGGCTTGCAAAGTTATAAAAATTCTTGTCAGTCTTTAAAATGCATCAACAGTTAAGGGCGCACTATACCTGGGGAGACATAAAACGCTTATTTTCAAAAAAAATGTTTTGTTCAACTTGTGATTTCAATTTGTAATTCATATATGTTATAGTTAAGGATACGTGCTAGAGCGCCTGTGTTGTGAAAACACGATTCCGTAAAATTTTCTCGATAGAAAAAAAATCCAAAGATAACTCCAAATTTATCTTAAAACTGTTATTATGCGATGAATACTACAATTTAGATCTTGAAACTTTGTACAGTAATTCTACACAACATACATAAGGGCACCTGTGTTTTAAATTTTCAAAATACATTTTGATTTCATCATTAAATGAAAATATCTAAGTTTTGCACTAATGAAACCATTCGCACCGGACGCCCGTTTCGCGATTCAGTCTGGTCTCGGCTTTCAGACGGGGTACCCGTGACGCTTGTCGCTCCAAACGAACACGTAACTCTAAGGTAGAATTTATATTTAGTTGGTTTTTGTAAAGACGCAGTAATGAGAAATAAACACAACAAGATAATGAAGGGACTGAATGATAAAAAAACCGGCAAACATATGACGCACGGCGAGATAGGACGTGCTGCGGCGCGCGGAGAAGCGGGGGTGAAGTTCGAGTTTGGGCTGAGGTATAGTCAACTCTTAATCATATCTTATCATATATTCGTCATCATCATATCAGGTATGGGACGTCCACTGCTGAACATAGGCCTCCCCTATAGATTTCCAGAGCGACGGGTCTTGTGCGAACTGCACCCAACAGCATTCATGTTTCGATAATAATACAGTTTGGACAGGTGATCAAATGATGACTAAAGATATACAATGGAATTCCCTAATTCATAATTTTGTAGGCGTTTATTATATTATCAGTTTTTCAAATTTGATTAACAAGATATCAAAATCTGGTATCTTTCTCGAGTTAGAAACATAAGCATATTTGTCTATAGGTTAAGGTTAAGGTTAACACTGTAATTAAATTTCTCCGTACCTAATAAACAGTCAATACTCTTAAGACTACTTCTTAGTTTAAGCCGATTTGCACAACGATCCCTTAACGTATTTAGCTACTAAACATGTTTAAATTTGCGTATTTGTATGATTTGATAACTCCTTAAATCATATTTAGCCACTAAATACGTTGCGCCATGTTTGCGCAAGTCGCCTTAACTTTCTGATCAACCCATATTCAAATTTACCTTTTTTTCTCTAGGGATCAAATCGAGGAGAACGACGTGTTGGTAGAAGACCTCGAGAAACGTCAAGAGGCGTACAACACGGTGCAACGCGCGGCTACTGAAGTCATCAGCAAGGCCAACAAGAGCGATCCCGCCGTCAGAGACATCAAGAACAAACTTGAAAAACTTAACAAGTGAGTCCATTATCTTTTAGCGGTTGGTTTTATTTTAGCAGATGATCTTCTTTTAGCGGTCGATTTTCTTTTAGCGGTGAATTGTCTTTTAGTGGTTTATTTTCTTTTAGCAGATAATTTCCTTTTAGCGGTTGTTTTCTTTTGGCTGTTGATTTTCTTTTAGCGGTCAATTTTATTTTAGCGGTGGAGTTTTTTTTAGCAGTAAAGTTTCGTGTTTTTGGTATTTCTATCACTAGCGGGCGATTTATGTCTTTTCTGAGAGTGGATAAAACTTTTTCTTTATAAAACTTGTATTATATTAATGAGGCGGCAAATAAGCCTATGGACTTTTGTAACACCAAAGGCATCTATGTAATGTCTTTTTTAAAGGACCTTATACATATTCAGGTTTCTGGAGAAAACCTCGACAGAGACCTAATAAACAACCTAATTAACGCTTGCGTCTCTTCGTCTATACATATAATGTTTGCCTAGATGGTCATGCTAAGCCAATGTATAAACATTTAATTTTGTCAACAAGGAGAAAAGATAATATGTTTTAATCGAACATAAAACAGAATAAATTTCATGGCTGTCCTGGCCTGGCAAGTACTTTTTGTCCTAGTTATCTCCATGAATGAATGAAATGAAATATATTATAAGAACTAACAGTAAAAATACTAGTTCTAGATGGAACCCCTAATTATGAGGCGACTGATTCGGAAACATGTTGATTTGATCTTGGTTTCTAAAAACGAAACGATTTCAGACATCGCCACAATCAGTTCTTACTATTTACTTTTTTCAGATTATGGGACGAGGTCCAAGGCCTAAGCGGCGAACGAGGCCGTTCTCTAGAAAGCGCGTTGGCAGCCGCCGACCGCTTCTGGAAGCAACTGGCCGAAGTCATGGGGGTGTTAGCCGATCTCCAGGATACCCTCCACTCGCAGCCACCGCCAGCAGCCCAGCCCAGGGCGATCCAACAGCAACAGCTAACCCTGCAGGAAATCAGACAGGAGATTGATCATACCAAGCCGGAGGTACGTACTGGATGGTAGAAGGCGATGACGTCATAGATGGTTCTGGTGCTTTTAGAAGCGACACTGGCCAGTCATGGAGGAACTGAAGAACTCACTGAAGGTTCTTGAAGCTATTGCTTCTATGATACCTAACACTCCCAGTTGATGGCGTCATTGGTGCTAGGTTCTAGGAGCTTCTGGAAGCGACTGATCACTGTTATGGGAGAAATGTTCTTCCAGGCACATAGCCGGTTTTAAAAGTTGTTGAAGGATGGCATCCTGTCCTAAAGACTAGTATTTCATGTATGCGCCATTGCAACATTATGTCTGCTTCCGTATTGGCTTCCGTATAAAGCCACGAGAAAGAATCTATTTTTCAACCAGACACTGTTCAAACCGTCTGCAACAGACGAACAGTAGTAGTATAGGTTTTATAGAATCATAGAATCAGTGTGTAACCAGCTTTTTGAATCTGATAATAAACAATAAACATGCCGATCATCATCATATTCATAGGACGTCCACTGTTGAACATAGCCCTCCCTATAGATATCCAGAGCAACTGATCTTGTGCGACTTGCATCCAATGGCTTCCAGTACCCTTTATCTGGTCGTCTTTCCATCTAGTGGGGGGCCGTCCTATGCCTTCCAGTGCGTAGTCTCCACTCTAGAACTTTTCTGCCGCAACAGGCTGATGATGATGATGGTAGACTGGTGAGGGACTATTAGGCCCTCGTCTTGGCTCTAGAAGTTTCCTCCTTAACCAGGACTCGGACATAAAGCCTGCTAATACCATTAGTGCGTTAAACTAAAACCACTATTATCTCCAGGTGGAAAAGGTCCGTAAGACCGGATCGACCCTCATGTCGCTGTGCGGCGAGCCCGACAAGCCTGAGGTGAAGAAGCACATGGAGGACCTAGACACCGCCTGGGACAACGTCACAGCGCTGTACGCCAGGAGGGAGGAGAACCTGATCGATGCTATGGAGAAGGCTATGGAGTTCCACGACACGCTGCAAGTAAGTTGACATCATAGAGAAATACTAATAGACTGGGAAAGTTTAACAAGTTTAACAGATCGTCTGACGCTGACTAGTCGTTTTTTTTTGGACAGCAAGGCTATTTTAAAACGATGGAAAGCTATAGGTCAGACAGTTTTTTTCGAATTCGATTTCGAATCAGGAAAAGCTACTTTGTAAACTATCAACCTTTGAATCCGTCGGAAAGCTTTATTGTCAGTCCGTAATAGTTTTAAAATAGCGTTATGGACCCGATCGAATCTGAAAAACATGTCGGTTCCTAGTTAAACAAACGATATCTAATAGGTTCGACTTGACGTCTATCATTTTACGCTTACTTTTTTTTGGCAGTTTTTAACAGTTAAATATCTTTTTAAAACACAGAAAGCTTGATTCGAGTAATGAAAACCTCTCAAATTTTGTTAATTCTTTTATTAATATTTGTATAATATTGCATTAACTGATTTTTAAATTGATTTCTTTTAATTTTCTCTTTCACAAGATCTGCTACGACATTGTTAATCCTTGCTTTTTACAGAACCTACAAGATTTCCTCGACAAAGCGGAAGAGAAGTTCTGTCGTATGGGCGCTTTGGGCTCTGATATAGACGCAGTTAAGCGCCAGATCGCTCAACTAGCGTCCTTCAAGCAAGAGGTCGACCCTCACATGGTCAAGGTCGAAGCTTTGAACAGGTAAACACCACCACTTTATCTCATAGCTCATTAGAATCTAAAGGTACTTTTCTTTGACCATATCACATACAGCTATGCCCACATAGTTACGATGGTACGAGATAGTAGGGAACAAATAGTTCTAGTAATTTTTATTTTAAAACGTTGCTTATGGATAAATCTTTTTATGATGACCTTCGTGGCGCGGAGACGCAGGAGGCAGCGAGTTCGATTCCCGCCGCGGAACAAATGTTTGCATGATCTACAAATATTTGTTCTGGGTCTGGATGTTTTACTATATATAATAAAAGTATTATTTACAAAAAAAAAGTATATAAGTATTAGCTCTGCTTCGTTTGGGGCTAGATAGCGCTGTGTGAAATGTCCAGCTTTATTTAATTAATATAAAAATTATAATAAAATAACAATAACTATTAGATATAGGTGCGACATCTCTCGCCAATGTATTGAACTGCACCGTTGGTCAATACAACATAATTACAGATCAAAACTGTATAATTTCTGTATAAATGGAATTTACTTTTAAAGCAGTAAATGAAACATTTACTAATTTCATGCCTGACGTGTAGTGGGCCCATGGTGAAACTGTTATCGCACCCTCGTGTCGAGAAATGTGGCGGGTTCAAATCCCGCCTGGCTAGTTACTTTTCCGCTGATTTTAAAATGCGGGACAAATTTTTGCATGATCATGCGGCTTTATTATGAATTGGGATGTTGTATAATTATATAAGTTGTATAGTCGTATAGTATATAATTAATATATATATATATATATAAGGTGCAATGATAACTTTAAAAGACTGCAATTTGTTTAAGGTGATGGGATAGTTTAACCGCGTTACTAATTAATCGGAATATCCTTAGAAGAAGAGGGGTGTAAATAAGGCATTAAGTGTCAGGCAATAAGTCTGCAGCATCTCGAGTACTATAAGTGTTTATAGGCGATGGTGACCATTTAACATCAGAAGGTCCGTCTGCCAATCTGTTTTGCTTTCAAAAGAATTTGAAAGACTACTAACTCAAAGTAGAATACGCATACATTTTAATTATATTATTAGTAACGGGAGATGTATTTTGATTAACCTCCTATTTACATCAAACACATAAATAGACTAATATTTGTCAGTATTTTGGAATTTACCCAATTTTTCCTGGAGTAACTTTTGAAACTATCATGGTTATGAACACTATTTATACTAAAAACGGGATATTTACCATGATTTGTGAGTATTGGCGCATGCAACTGCGCCGAAATATCGGGACACTCAAATACTCACAAATCATGGTAAATATCCCGTTTTTAGTATAAATAGTTTTCCTGGAGTACTTTGTTTTACCCTCGAGTTTTAAAAATACAACTTTTATAAAACTGTGGTTTTCTAAAACACCCGTTTTGTGTTGCCCCGTACCTTTATAAAATGACACCCTCTTACAAAATGACACCCTTTAACATTCCTTATACTAATTTATAATTTTTCTATGCTCCCTTTTCCGTGGATTGGCAACCGAAGGAGTCTGATGAGGCAAGGATTGATAACATTATTTTGCTTGTGCTTAATTTACCCCCGTTGCTGATAGACACTCGAGAAGATATGATAACTAAACTGGTTATATTTATAAACATTCAACTATTCTAAGAATGGCTCTACCAGTAATTCAGGCCAATGATCTATGTTTATTTCAAACTTAATTTCTTTAATAAAAGAAATCTTTAAGATCATTTTGAATCGTCAATTTACCGATATTTTGTCCAATCACTACGAAGAGTCAGGCAACAAATCCGGCTGGTTTACAAAGAGTTCTTATAGTTCCAATTCCATATTGTATAAAAAAGACAATATTGCCACACCAAATGAAGCAATTTGAAATTGAAAACACCACTTTTTCATACATTGCAATTATTATAAAGTGCGGTTTGAATAGAACGGTCGATTTAAATTCGAAATAAAATTGAAAAAAAACGCTGATTTATTGTTTGTCCTGTGCCGGTATATCCGGTGTCTGGTAAAGCCGCTAACTAAAATTGTGTAAATTTAAATTACACAAAAAAATAATGGGGGAGGAATGGGGAGAGTCTTTTGCCCAGCAGTGGGACAGACTTGGGTAGTAATAATAATAAAATATTTACATATTTCTCGCTTCTTCGATTTGAAGACAGCCATTGTAAAGTATCATAGATTCTCAACGTGTCTTAGTAAGGGAGTAAATCTGTAATCTGGCAATTTGGTAGTTATTTTTGTTTGTGATTGTTGATTTGTTTGGATTTTCTTGTTTTGTGTCTGTAGTTTGGTAGTTAGATCTACCTTGTATTGGTTTGTTTTTATTGTATGTGATGTTATGCCATGTAGTTTTGTCTGGGGCCCAATTCAGGTTCTTATGTACCTATCGAACTCTATGTTATGTCAGTTTTGATAGAAAATACATTAACATATCAAAAGCCTACATAGTAGCTTAATAATTGTTATAACTCCTACTAGTTGAAGAGAAGAAGTAGTAGACGGAGAGGAATGATATAAAAAATATATCTTTCAGATAATTGCAAAAATAGTTAAGGTATTTGATAAATAATAAAAATAAATCATAGATTTTCTGTTAACAGCATGATCTTTCATCAAAACTCTCAAAAGAAATAAAACATTTAATTCGATATAATCTTGAATTGGGGCTCTGCTTGTAAGCAACCGTTACAATATCCTATTTTATAACATATTGTCACATAACAGGCAAGCTCAAGAGCTGACAGAACGCACATCATCCGAGCAAGCGTCAGCGATCAAGCAACCGCTGATAGAAGTAAATGGCAGATGGTCAGCGCTACTCCGAGGCATGGTCGAGCGTCAGCAACAACTGGAACGGGCTTTACTGCGTCTAGGACAGTTGCAGCATGCGTTGGAAGACACGTTAACGTGGATCAAGAATACAAGTGAAACCCTTGATACACTCAAACCGGTAAGTGAAGTTTATATTATATCGATATAACTGCTGACAGAAATGAATGCCAGGTCTATCATCAGCCATGATCGTCAGTCAATTTATAAAATGAAATAAACAAATATACATTTTGAATGATTTCTTTTTTTAAACTGGATAGATCTTCGTTTGACCACAATCTCACCTGACGATAAGCGATGATGTGGTCTAAGATGAAGCTCGAAGATCTAGATGATACTTGTACTTTAAGACCTGCATTTTAGAACTCTGCTCAAGCGATAATCGTGACTTAAGCGAAGATTATTTGAGGGTAAAATAACGATCAAAAATGTATGCTTGAGTTTTGGTTATATTTTGAGCTTAGTTCTGGAATACGGGAAGTATGGAATGTCCATAGGTTTAAACGTTTGTCCAAAGTACGCACTGATGGTAAGTCAATCATTCTCGGTAGAGCGTCAGAATTTTTTCTGCAGTATATCAGCACTGCGTTAGCATTTATACGAATTATTAAATCTAATAAACTTTATCTCGATTTTTAGTTACTTTTTTATATTGACACATGTTAAAAATTATTTCTGAAATTTCTCGTGTTCTAAAATTTGAATTTGTAATCTATCTTCAGGTGGCCGGCGATCCGCAGATCCTCGAGGTAGAACTCGCGAAGCTAAAGGTCCTCGTAAACGACATCGCGGCCCATCAAGCGAGCGTGGACACGCTCAACGACGCGGGGGCGCAGATCGTCACACAGGGTACGGGTACGTGCAAGCCGCTTACGCTTTACGTACCATTTTACACATGAGTATTTACAATTGAGAGTTGTTTTACGTACCTTTTACAGAAGAGTATTTACAATTTATTTATTATAACTAAACACGATACAATTAAAAATCGAACACAATAATTGTCATAGTGGTCGGTTATTTGCCAATGGCCCCACACTAGGCTCGGGGCACGTATCGTGAAACATACAATTACAAATTAAAGTTGTTTTAAGTATCACTTGATATACACATATACCATAGTGCCTAGATTAACCTGTAGATTTTACAGCCGATAATAATCAGAAGATCATTTTAATATTCATTTAAGGTCAACAGAAAATGTAAATGTCCAGCATTATTATTATAAAAAAGACTGTTTTTTGTAGTACAAATATACCCAACAGTTAATTGTGAGATACTTAAACATATTCATCTAATCACTTATAATTTTTCAATAACCATTCTGCAAGTAAAACTACGCTAATCTTTGATTCGACAACCGTGCTAAAGCACTAATGCTTTAGGCTTTATGTTTGTGTATGTCCTTGTCAGTCCTCGCTTGACTCTTCTGAAGCTAATACCATGTAACCTGATAAAAACAACTGTATTTTTATAACTATACGTAACCAAAAATCTCTAAGTATGTAATAATATTGCAATATAGAAGCATAACGTAATAACCCCTTATTGAAAATACCTTGTTATACAATCAATCCTCAGGTACTGACGAAGCGGGCGAAACAGCTGAAAAGCTCGCAACTCTCAATAGAAAGTGGCGTGAACTACAACAGCAGGCTAGGGACAAGCAATCTGAGCTGGAACAGGCGCTTAAAGAAGCTCAAAGGTACGTCGTTAACCATTAAAATCCCTTTAATCTAAGACAAAAATGGGGTGTGGCTGTGTCATAGACACGACCGTGTATTGTACGTGAGTACGTGTACGTAACAGGTAATATTTTCTATACAAAATATAAAATACCCAATTTTATGTCTGTTATAAAAGTATCATTATTATATAAAAGTATCATACGGGATTTATCACGTAGCGTTTTATCGGTGTTCCGTGAGTGCGATCCGCTCCGCACTGCATCTCGCCTCGCACTACGCGCAATTATCAAAGTATGTCCTACTATTTAACATAAAAAAGTATACCCAATGTTCTTACGTCGTTCTTCTTAATGTTCTTGTGTCGTAATTTTGTGCATTTTTTATGGCAATCGAAGAAATCCAAATAAAGCAATTAATATACCTCCACTTGATACATTATTTCAATCCACAGCTTCAACGCCGAAATCGGTGACTTGCTGTCGTGGTTATCTGAAGTGGACAGCATCATCGCTGCCTCCAAACCTGTCGGCGGTCTGCCTGAGACCGCTACTGAACAACTCGAGAGGTTTATGGTGAGTTTGCACGAATTCATTAATGGAATATTGTCGGTCGTGCACAAATGTATTTTTATTCTCGTTAAAATTATAGGCACATTTTACACGTGCTTAAAACATAGATCATTGAAAATTCTTAATTGCACTAATAAAATACATAGGCTAAAAATTGAGAAAAGAGATTTATCTCGTTCTAATGCGGTCTCTTTTACTTTTTATGACATGACAGCGATCTTTCTTCTCCTGTATCTGGCTCATGTAGCTTATTCGCGGCCTTGCTCTACCACATTTACCTTCGATGAATAATTTGTCTAGATAATCCTAAATCTAAATTCCTTGTTACTACAGGACGTGTACCATGAAATCGAAGCCAACCGTCCTAAAGTGGAAGCGGTATTACAACAAGGTCAAGAATATCTGAAGCGGCAGGAGAAACCCAACCCGACTTCACAACTCCATCACAATCTGAAGAACTTGAAGAGCAGATGGGACAACGTTACTGCCAGGTAAGGAACATTTAGCCAGGCTTGCGTAACGATCCCTCAACGTTAGTGGCTAAACATGTTTGGATTTGACGGATCTGTATGATTTGATAGCTCTCTTAACCATATTTAGGCACTAGACTCGATGGCAACATGTATAATAATATTGTCATACCCCAACCGCTAGTATAGCACACATTTTAACAAAATAATGATTTCATTCAGCTTAGTTACAGTTCAATTTTGTTTAAATTGAGTCAAAATCTCAGCTTTTTAACTCTCATCAATTCTATGAACTGAAAATGAGCCGTCAGATCTACGTTTAATTTTTTCACATCACTGTTTATTTATCTTAGCTAAACGCTAAACGTAAAAAATATGAATCGAATTATTGACTGTAAACACGGTTATAAAATACAATCTATCATTTCAAAAAACAAAAAGTAAATAAGTATTCTATCAGTTACTTAGTTCCCATAGTACAAGCTTTGCTTAGTTTGGAGCTAGATGGCTGTGTGAAATGTCCTGTTTTATTTATTTCTTGAATAGATGCTCATAATATTCATATTGTTTCACAGAGCGTCAGACAAAAAGATAAAGTTAGAGATAGCTCTGAAGGAAGCGACGGAGTTCCACGACGCACTGCAAGCCTTCGTCGACTGGCTCACCAGCGCTGAGAAGACGCTCACTTCGGCCAAACCTGTTTCCAGGGTCATGGAAACACTGCTCAGTAAGTATATTGACATAATTCGAGTAGCTCAACAGGCAATGGAGCGTTCACATATACAACGTGGAAATAGACGACGCGCGAAGGTTGAGGATGACGTATGAGGATTCCAAGTCTCAAAAGATGGGCAGGATTTTTTGTTCGAAGGTACTAGGGGCTATGAACTGGAGACGTTCACGGAATGCTGGCCAAAGGACTCGCGTCAACCAAGAATATAACTTTTGAAACTATCATGGTTATGAACACTGTTTATACTAAAAACGGGATATTTACCATGATTTGTGAGTATTTGAGTATCCCGATATTTCGGCGCAGTTGCATGCGCCATGATCACGGGTAAACTGAAAAAAATAATAAATAGTCACAAATCATGGTAAATATCCCGTTTTTAGTATAAATAACCAAGAATATGTTTCTGTTGGTTCCACCAGCCCTATGGTCGGACGACATTGTTAGCGTGGTCGGTCAACAATTAATGAGGATAGCGCAGGGCCGGAGAGTGGAGGCCTATACCTAGCTTAGCAGTAGATGCCAAAAAGCTGAATTGATAAAGTTGATAAGACATTTCAAATCATTCTTGTGATTCAAACAAACCAAATAGATGACACAATTAAAATGAAAAAATAATTATTTCAATTTAACATACACCCTAATTACATCCTAGTCCTTAACATCCTTAATGGTGGTAAAAGTATACTCTTTTAGCAGTTCATAAATATCTCTTGAGATTACTTATAACAGATTTTACAACGAAGATAAAATCAATTAATGTTTCTCGTAGGTTTTATAGATCTTATCAATATCATATTTTAACAAGCGTACAAAACATCGATACAACAACTTTGCAGTCTGTCGGCATTTTGTTTTCTGTCAGCAATACAAAACACGAAATATTCAGCTATTGAATATTTATAGTTATCACGATGGTAATAACTATAAATATTCAATTTCGTTCTAAAACAATTTAGTGTATTTGTGCAAATGGGTACAGTTCTGCAAATTTATGAGACAAACGATTACGGAGCCATACCATTATTTGACGGTTATGATGGTTGTAGCTCTCATATGTTGCCATATTTTCAATGGTGTTGTCATAGCAACGGCGGTTATTGTAAAATGATTGTGTTAGTAGGATACTAAAAGGTATCTATAGTGGACATTTTGCGACGATACCATTGTCATAGTGGAGCGATTGACTTAGTAGAATTAGGCCCCGGATCTTTATCATAGTTATGCAATATTAGGTGAACAAAAGTATATCTAAATTCATATCAAACCATTTCTTTTCTTCTACAGCCCAAATCGAAGAACACAAGTCCTTCCAGAAGGAAATCTCCACGCACCGTGAGACAATGCTACACCTCGACAAAAAGGGAACGCACTTGAAGTACTTCAGTCAGAAGCAAGATGTTATCCTCATCAAGAATCTACTGGTCTCAGTTCAGCACAGATGGGAGAGAGTAGTGTCGAAGGCGGCTGAGAGGACCAGGGCCTTGGACCATGGGTTCAAAGAGGCCAAGGAGTTTGGAGACATGTGGTGAGTTTTTTGACAAATCAGTAAATAAAAGTTTAATGAAATAGTGGGTTTGAGTTGTGAATAAGCAAAAGTGGTTCGTGAAAGAAACGTGTTATATTTGCTGACATAATCGAAAGTATAATAGGAAACATTTGTTTGCAGAGTGTCAGCACAATTCCTTCGATGAACAACTTACATTACCACACTTACAATCCATATTAGATATTGTAAAAGCTGATTTAGATAATGGCGAAGAAAGTTGGGACGTCACTTTTTTCACAAAACTTTCTCACACAATAGTTAAAAGAATTGCCAACATAAATTTTGATGTACGCAACTCAAACCTGCAACTTATAGCTTTAAAAATACGACTCATTATCGAATGAAGGCTGTGAGATTTACCCCAACCTTTGATCCAAATACAAAATTACATGTTATTGATATAATAATGATTTTCTTACAGGAACAACTTGATGAACTGGCTGTCAGACACTGAGAAACAGTTGGACGAACTCAACGCTGAAGGCACTGTCAACGACCCTGAGAAGATCAAACAGAGGTAGGATATAAACCTATACATTCGCCAAATTCATTGTAGAATGCTTGTAAACGGTTTGTTTACAAATATTCTACATTGAATTTGGTCCATACTTAACTTAAAAATCACTTGCTGGTACTAATTTTGAAACTCAACTTCATCATTAAGTTAAATTGGTATCAGTTCTGCCAAAAAATCTATTTTAATACAGCAACGCGAGGATTAATGTTTGGCGGCAAAAATAGCCTGAAAATTTACATAGTTTAATGTTGGTGTATGTTCAGCAGTGGACTTCCAATGTCGGATATGATGATGTCTTGATCTTATTTTAAAGTTCATCTAATTCAGATTCAGATGAAATTCAGATCTACAGTTTTTTTATAAAAGCTTAAATTCTGACATAACTTTAGCTACATCACACTAATATTATTAATGTGAAAGTTTATATGTTTTTGTTACTCAATCACGTCGTAACGGCTGAACCGATTTTGATAAAATTTGGTATACAGATAGAAAATTACTTGGATTGGAAACATTAGCTACTTTTTATTGGCCGGCACGCTTCGTACGCGTGGTCTGCGTGCGAAACGCGGACGGAAGCTAGTCCAAAATATTTAATACGATTTCTATGTTCCATTTTACCCGCAGATTGTCAAAACACCGCGAGTTCCAAAAGGCCCTCGCGTCGAAGCAGCCCGCCTACGACCACACCATGAAGACAGGCAAGCAGCTCAAAGACAAGGCGCCCAAGACGGACGAGAACACGCTTAAGACGATGCTCAATGATATGAAGACTAAATGGACGACTGTCTGCTCTAAGGCTGTTGACAGGTAACATAATAAATCATAAATCTAAATTATAAATCTAAATCTTAAATCTAAATCATAAATCTAAATATAAATCTTAAATCTGAATATAAATCTTAAATCATAAATCTAAATCATAAATCTAAATCATAAATATAAATCTTCAATCTAAACCATAAATCTAAATCTTAAATCTAAATCATAAATCTTTCGTTTTTGTGGATCAGGGTTACATTGTAGGTGCAGAGGGTGTAGTTTATAGTTAAAGATCACTAGATTCTGCTTTACAGCAAACAACCAGAACAGCAAAACATAATATCAGACACACACTTTATTTATATGTAAACAGGTATAAAACAAAAGAAAAGAAATAAATAAACACAAATCAAAATGTCAAATTGGCTATGTCAGATTAAAAGAATTATGTGTTGTGTTATCCTATCTAGTAACTACCTACTCATAAATTCAATATATATTTTGATATAATATTGAATTTATTTTCATATATAATAGTATAATATAACATATATAATATTATAGTTCGGACTATGTTCATTATATGACTTCGAAAGAATGTATGAAACTCCTGTTCGACGCAATCCTTCAAAAATAAGTTCACACGATAGTTTTTTTGTATGCCCACTGCGAATTGACATTACCTTTATATTTTCTTTTTGTATTTTTCAAATGGATAACTGACGTGACATTTGTAATGTATTATTGTCATTGCGAACCTCTGAAGATACCAATTTTATTTTATGTTTTTAAGGAAAATGACTTGTATTTTATTTACCAAAACCTGGATAAACACTTTAGTAACGAACATTTGTTGTCGCAGGCAACGACGTCTTGAAGAGGCCCTGCTGTACTCCGGTCAGTTCAAGGACGCGATGTCAGCACTCCTCGACTGGCTGAAGAAACAGCAGAAATCATTGGCCACAGACTCACCTGTGCACGGTGATCTCGACACTGTGATGGCGCTCATTGAACAACACAAGGTAATTATTAGTTATAGTATTTGGATTGAGCGAAGCAAACAGTGGTAGTGGGCGAGACAGAAGAACAGTTGGGGCCGTTGGGACAGAAAGGTTTTCGATTTGAGACCACGCACTGGAAAACGCCTTCCAGGACGCGCTTTATAGGACGCGCCTTCTAGGACGGCCTTTCACTGGATGGAAATATGTACAATTAAAAGAGCAACAAGGTTCGTGAAAACTTTTCACCACACCTTCACACAGGTCATAAGAAAGCCAGAGTAAAGCTCGCTTCGCTCTCCTATATATCCACTTACATTGAATTTTAGTAACATAGAAATTTATGTGCTACTTATTTGTTCATTAATTATTTTTACATAGTGTATAATGAAGTCGCTTCCGCTGTCTGTTCGCTTAGATCTTTTAAACTACTCAACGGATTTTAAAGCAGTTTTCAGCAATAGATAGTGGTTCAAGAGGAAGGTTTGTATGTCTAATACATACATATTATAGTACAGAAACGCCGAAAAATATATTTTTGTGCGCTTAAATCGCAAACGCTGGCTAAACCTTACGAGATAGATCAAATTAATGTACTACGGAATTGTATATCTTAAAAAGATCGATTACCTGAGTGCGTAGGAAGGTAATGTTTATGAAAAAACTTGTGCGAAGCCGCGGGCGGGTCAGCTAGTTTTGTAATAAGTTATGAAAAGATAAATATAATACTGGACATTTCACTACATCAAACTAAGCAAAGCTTGTACTGTGGAAACTAGACAGCAGTTAGCATACTGATACACATTTTTTTGTAAATGTTTACTTATAATATATAAAGAAACACCTAGACCCGGAACAAATATCTGTAGATCATGCAAACAAATTTGTTACGCGGCGGGAATCGAACGCGCAACCTCCTGCATCTCAGCTGGCTATTCGCCCACTGCTCCACAGAGGTCGTCTAATATTTTCAAAAATATTTTCTAAGTTTGTGGACTAAGTACAAAGTGATAAAATAGCGTAAGTAATTTTGTACCAGACTAATTCTAATTTTAATGTTATATTGCAGCAATTCGAGGAGGACCTACATTCCCGCGAACAGCAGATGTCTTCAGTCATGAAGACCGGCAAAGAACTTGAAGCTACGGTATGTTTTCGCAAACTTGACTTCGTTCTTAGCACAAATGTTCATTTTGTATATTCCCTCTACTCCGTTCCATTATTAGTTTTTAACAATTTTGACACTGATAGTTATAATTACTAGGGATCGGCGTAGGTAGTGCTAGTTTGGGTCAATGAACCTGAATGATAAGTTAATATGGATATGCCCCGGGATTTATTCCCCGATTCCCGGGAATATTTTTCTGAATGTCCATGTAAATGAAGTTAAACGTACCATGAGTACGCACGACGACATTAATTACAGTAAGATCGATAACTTATTTGTACAATATTGTCTGAAACATCGCTTTCTCTAGCGATAAGATCACCCATTATACATTTAACAGTAATATCTTCAGTAAAATAAAGAATGTTCATTCATTCTTCCATTGTTATATTTATTTTACTCAATTTCCATTTAGAACTCATAACTCGATAGTTATAAAGTTTTATCCTCAATATATCCCATGCCAAGTCTTTGGATTTTGATCTCTATCATTATATTATTAAGTTTGTATTTCCCCAGGTGCCCCGCGAGGACGCGGCCAGCATCCGCCAGCAATGCACCGAGTTGAAGCAAGCTTGGGAATCGGTCATCACTCTCACTGAGAAGAAGGCGACTCGGCTTGAAAGCGCTTTGAAGGAGGTATAAAATAAAATAGTTTGTTATAAACATACTCTTTGGTATGTAAATGTTAAATGTACAAAATTAAAATTTATATACTTTTTTCGATTTTACTAATGGACTGGTATCCAAGGGATAAAAGATTCTTAAATCGTGTTTTAAAATTTAAAATGGTCGGCAACGCGCTATCTTTGCCTCATGTGCCTGTTATTTTACTGGTTTTTTCTAGACCTTCTTTAATCTACTTATCTCTTTCTTAGGCTGAAAAACTTCATCGCTCAGTGAACATGCTGCTAGAATGGCTATCGGACGCAGAAACTAAGCTGCGCTTCTCGGGACAGCTGCCCGAGGGCGAGCAGGAAACGCAGCAACAGATCCGAGAGCACGAGCGCTTCCTGCGCGAACTCAACGAGAAGCTACAAGATAAGGTAATTATTACTAACTACAAGGTAAGGTAATTACTAGCTATAAGATAAGGTAATTACAAGCTACAAGATTAGGTAATTACTAGCTACAAGATAAGGTAATTACTAGCTAAATATAAGGTAACCACAAGCTATTAGATAAGGTAATTACAAACTACAAGATGAGGTAATTAATTACAAGATATGAGATTAGGTAATTACTAACTACAAGGTAAGGTAACCACAGGCTATAAGATAAGGTAACTAGGTGTAAGACTATAGCCGGAAACTTAAAAAAATATAACTTGAAACTGTCATGGTTATGAGCATTATTTTCACTAAAATAGGATATTTACCATGATTTGTGAGTTTTTAAATGTCTCGATATTTCTGCAACATTGCATGCGCCGTGATTACGGGGTAAACTGAATTCTATGCGAGTTTGCAGTGACAAGAAAATTCCTAATAAAATATTAAAATTTCGCTTATTTCTCAAATTTTCCGACTTGATCTCAATCTAGAGATATTAATGATTTTGAAAAATTTTAAGGTAAATTTATCTATTGACAAGTTCCGTACTAGCGCTGTTGGTAAGCGTAATAATTAACAGATCCGAAGATGCCCATCATCATCGTCCAAAGCCCGACTTCACCCCCCCAGATGTCTAGCATGGGGATTAATATAATCGATTAATATAATCGATTAATATAACATTTTAATTTTTTTATTTGTTGTTCAGGAGGAGACGGTAGCGCTTGCCCACTCGATCCTGAGTAAGGCCCACCCTGATGCAGTCACGGTCATCAAACACTGGATCACCATCATACAGAGCAGATGGGATGAGGTAAGATACATAGTTAAAGGGATACATGAGGTAGGATACATAGATTTATAAAATTATAAAAATAGTTTTTTAATTAGCTGGCAGATTTCACACGGCGTTTACTAAGCTTGTACTATGGGAACTAGGTAACTGAAAGTATCCATACATATATTTTTTTTGTAATTGCACACAGGGTGTTTTGTAATATACTGGTGATATTCAAGTGACAGTTTCACAAAACATACGAAAAAAGACTTCTCGAAAATAAAACTACTAGTCATATTACCAAATTTTAAAGAAAATCGACTAAGTTTAGGTGATTAATTCGATATAAACCTTACTGCCTACTCTTGCAATAGACATCCAAAAATAAAGGCCGATTTGATATCTCTTTCGGAAATGGCTGCGGGTTTTGGGTTAGAAAGGGACAAGAAGAGACATATCGAGACGTCACCAATACAGTATTTGTGGCTAGATGGCAAACATTATGCAATAGCACAACATAAGTTTAATACAGTG
Source organism: Philereme vetulata (assembly GCA_918857605.2). Classification (NCBI taxonomy): domain Eukaryota; kingdom Metazoa; phylum Arthropoda; class Insecta; order Lepidoptera; family Geometridae; genus Philereme; species Philereme vetulata. Next base: position 4,247,355 of record OU975422.1, on the reverse strand, counting down.
TTTGTTTTTACATGCCAAAAAAAAACCGTTTTCTATGGTAAACATTTCACAAATTTATTTAATATGCTCATCTAAATCACACCTTTCATTTTTGTGCGTATATTATCAAATACCCTATATATAGAGAAACAATCTAACCCGGAACATATCTGTAGATAATGCAAATTTTTGTTCCTCGGCGGGATTTGAACCCGCAACCTCCTGCGTCTGTAAATTCGCCCACTGCGCCACAGAAGTCGCCAATCGGGTAAATACACGTAATACACGGGATAAAAACCTGATATGGTTGGTTTAATCACTCTCAAGATGAACTCTGGATCTGGTATATAGTTCAACCTTGCAGACTTAAATTGCACTGCAACTTCATTAGGTCAAAGTAAAACAAACACTATTCATAGCACACATAAGAATCATTTTAAAAAACTGGAAAACTACTTTACCCCAAAGTCCATCCAGTATATTCTGCGCCAAAGTAAAACACAGATTCATACAGATGATTTTATTGAATATTCAAATCGATGCACTTATTGCTTATTTCTTGTAGCTTAAATTTATCCTCAGTAATTGTAACACTGGATTAGCAGGACCCTTCTCAACTTGGGCGAAGGCCAATGCAATGCAACTCATTATGATAACCTGAAAAATACATAAGTTGGTATCTAAGATTTATTTTTAATCTATGGCCCGTGTGCCTCCATTTAAACTACGTGTTTTGTTATGAACGACATTAAATGAAAACACGGCTAGAGCTAACGGCTAGCATTGTTGTACAATTTTTTTTTTTTAATTTATTACCATCAAAATTTTAATACCAAGGTCTAAAATATCAATGAAACGGGCTGTATAAAATAGGTAAACAAATCATATTCATTTATCATGTAAGTACGTACTTACATTAAATTGACTAAGCGGCATTGTCGCAACGGCGCCTGAAGTACGTAAAAATAGTTTATTCAAAATGTATCGATTACTGGATAAATATTTAAGATACCGATATTAAACCCATCTCTAAAATTATTTTATACGATTCCGGATGTGTGTTTTAAATTAATGTCATAAATAACAAAACAAGTTGTATATTATATAAAAAACACTTAACTTATACCTTTTGTTTATGTTGTTAGGCCTCACCTTCTTTTACTAAGCCTAGGATGGCTGGTAGATAATGCTTTTAGCATTAAGTCCTCCTAGCACTACTCTGTATTAAATAATTAAATAAACTTACAAATGCTTTAAAAATCTTCATATCTAGAAAATCCGTCGGTACGTTTTGCTTTCGACAGCTAAACTGAACTTAGATAATAAGTATAGACAAGCAGTTGACGACATGCGCTAAGAAACGGAATGTATTCACAATGGTATCAATGCTCAAAATAAACCAAGGATTGAGATGGCATGTTCATTTCACTTTGCTAATACCTTTTGTATTAATGCACGATTTAACAATGAACTGTTACTTACATGGTTACCATTTAACAATGGCATAACCAACTCATGGCCTCATGACCAAGCTCAAGGTCGCTCAACGAGCTATGGAGAGGGCTATGCTCGGGGTTTCTTTGCGTGACAAAATCCGCAATGAGGAAATCCGCAGAAGAACTAAAGTTGCCGACATAGCTCTCAAAATTAGCAAGTTGAAGTGGCAATGGGCAGGCCACATCGCTCGTAGAACCGATAACCGTTGGGGAAGAAAGGTTCTCGAGACCACGGACTGGAAGACGCAGCGTAGGCCGGCCCCCCACAAGGTGGACCGACGATCTAGTAAGAATCGCGGGGAGCCGTTGGGCGCAAACGGCTACCAACCGCTCGTTGTGGCGATCTAAGGGGGAGGCCTATGTTCAGCAGTGGACGTCTACCGGCTGATGATGATGATGATGATAACCTTGAGTCAGTGAGGCTAAGACGAATTTATTTTTAGTACATAATACCACTACTCTCAGATTAAGATTCATTTATTCTACACATATACCACAGTACACTTGGAAAAGTCAATATCTTCTATAATATAAAAATTAATCGCAAAATGTGTTGGTAAGCGCATAACTCAACAACGCCTGGACCAATTTGGTCAAATCTTTTTCTGTTGTATTTGTTATTGTCAGGAGAAGGTTCTTATGAAAGAAAAAAATAAGTAAATTGCGCGCAAAATTAGAAAATTTAAGAATACTTAACCACCATATAAAATTATTTATAATCTCACCTTAGCGCTTTTATAATGTAACCAAGACGTTTGACATAGAATTGACAGAATGCGTGCTGCAAATAGCGTCAAAGAGGATGTAAAAAAAAATATCGTTTGAAACAGATGCTTCGGTAGGAGTTATCCCGAGATATATTGTCTATATATATCAAAATTAATTGCTGTTCATTAGTCTCGCTAAAACTCGAGAACGGGTGGAGCGATTTGGCTAATTTTGGTATTGAATTATTTGTGGAAGACATTCATTTTCTCATACATAATGATGGCCGGGGACAACAATTGACAATTCTACCAGGGTGAATTATATTGACAGCCCGCGTTATACCTATGCATGCCAAGCCGATACGAAGTTCGGGGGGTCCACTAATATTTTACATAAAAACAATTTGAATATCGCAATAAAAACAAAAATATAAATAAATTAACTAATTTAAACTAACATAAAACATTGGATAGTACAAATATACATTTCAAAGAATAGCAATACCTAACAATTTAACTAAATAACAAAACTATTTATAATAATTAAACTTACAGTGTGCAAATGAATCGGTCGAAGACGCAAATAATGACCAATGCCACGAAACGTAGGGTCGAGGTAGATAGGCAGGAAATACTATATGTCGATGAGTACATTTACTTGGGCCAGTCAGCAAGCTTCGAAAACAGGCATGACAAGGAAATCGATCGCCGCATCGAAAATGCCTAGAAGAGCTACTGGTCCATGAAAGCGCACATGAAGGGTGACCTTCCTCTGAGTCTGAAGCGCAAACTCATCGACATGTGTATCCTGCCGGTTCTAACCTACGGTGCGCAAACATGGTCATCGACCGAGCTGCAGAAGTCGAAGCTCAAGATTTGCCAAAGGGCAATGGAACGCAGCGTCCTAGGATTCCGGAGAACCGATCGGGTGAGGAATACCACGATTCGTTCTTTAACTGGCATTGCCGATGTGGGAGACAAAACCGCGAAGCTCAAGTGGGACGTAAGTCGAATGCTTCCGGAGAAATGGGCCAATATCATAACACCTTGGGTACCGGAGGATGGACAGCGACGTCGGGGTCGGCCGCGAAAGCGTTGGCGCGACGACATCAGCGGATTTGAGAAGGAATGGTGGGAATCTGCCAAGGATCGCGATAGGTGGAAAGAGTTGGGGGAGGCCTTTTCCCAGCAATGGGAAAATATAGACTAGATAAAAAAAAATTCACAGTGTACTAAGATAATCAGCAAGTGCTTCGTCAATCGTATAATTTGATTTGTCCAATAACATCTTTCTAATTTTATTACTGAAGTCGGCATGACTTGTATTCCGCAGAATAAGTGATAATTTATTAAATAATTTAACACTTGGGCACTTGTCTCACCGCCGGCGAGTAAGCGATTAGCTATCAACTATTTTCTCGCTCAAGAAACGAACAAACTATATAGATTCCGTGTTAGTAAAAGAGACGCGTATCTTAATAGCTGATCTCTGGCCGTTTACACTGCCGATGCCGCCCGGCGAGAACTCGCTCTCCACTATTTTGTCGCAGCGACTACAACACTCGCTCAGCGATACTAGCTCAGCGATACGCGCTTAGCGATGCTCGCTTGGCGGTCAAAATTCACGCCGTGAGATGATGAGTATCGCCCGTCGCAATCGCTCACTCGCTTTATAGCCCAGCGACACAACTATAGGAACTACAGTCGCTTCTCGCTTTCTCGCTCATCGCCGGCGGTGAGACAAGTGCCTTAGACATAAGAAACTTTTTCCAACTTTAGCTAGTCTGTGTGTTAGAAGACAAATATCATTTTTATTTCTAGTGTCACTTTTCAATTCCAATTTATTTAAGTTCAATTTTACATACATACAATTTTGAAATATGTACTCTCCTGTCGTCATAATTTCTAGTTGTCTAAACTTTTGTCTGCAAGATTCTAGATTTCTCATTAGTAGGATTAGATGGACTAGATGCATAGACGACCAAATTAAGGTTGCTGGGAGCAGTTGAGTTCAAGCAGCTTAAAATCGGACGCTCTGGCGATCGATGGCTTATGTTCCGCAGTGGACGTCCTAGGCTGTTATTATGATGATGATATATGCATCTTATACTTATTTACTACTATGCATATTAAAAGAAGTTATTTCAACTTGGAACATATTTGGGTAATGGGTATCTTGGCGCATCGAAAGATTACAATGAAAACAATTAGGTCCCGGGTAATCGATTTTTATTATCTTATCAGTACATACTGGTGAATATTGTATAATATTTTTTATAACTAGTGATTCGTTAACGGAATGGTTGTGGATCTCTGAAGATATTTTTTCGTACTTTTTATTTTTTGAGCTTAAAATGAGTGCACCTCAAAGTAAACGGCATTTGGTCGCTACAGTTCTACCCGTTGTACGGATTTTCAGTAGAATGTCGCCTGTTCAGGTATTGTTCTTTTATATCTCTTAATTGCACATTTACAATAATAAAATACACATTTTTACTAAGTCATGTTCTATAAATAAAATATATTAACTGTGCAATGGTTTCCATACGTCCGGAATTTTCTGGCCATGTCCAGTAATATAGGTCTTTGTCCGGAATGCATGGGGAATCCTAAACCGTCCGGAATTTCTACAATTTAAGTAGGTAACGAGTGAAATAAACCAAATATTTTTATCTATACTAATATTATAAAGAGGAAAGATTTGTATATATGTTTCTAATGAATAAACTCAAAAACTTCTTCTTATTCTTCTTCCAGTGCCTCTTCAATCCTGAAGGTTGGCCGTTAGCTTCCTATATTCATCTCTATCAGCAGCCAGCCGGAACAGCTGTTCGACGGAGGCAATACCGGTCCACTCCCGGATATTCCGGAGCCATGACTTCTTTCTTCGCCCAGCACGTCTCTTTCCGTCCACTTTGCCCATCATTATCAACTGCAGCAGCATGTATCTATCGTTCCTGAGCACATGGCCGATCTTGCGCTTTTTGATAGAAGGCAACATTTTCCGGGACATATGAACGCGCTGAAGCACGGATTCGTTTCTGACCCTCTGCGTCCAACTAATGCGTAACATGCGACGGTAGCACCACATCTCGAATGCCTGTAGGCGTCTTGTAGTGTCCTCTTTCAGGGTCAAAAACTACTGGACCGATTTAAAAAAATATTTCACTGTTTGAAGCTACTTTATCCCGGGGTGACAGGCTACTTTTTACCCAACTGCGCAGAAGGAGGGTAATGTTTTTATTGAAAAACTACGCGTGCTAAGCTGCGGATTGGTCAGGTAGTCACAAATAAATTAACAATCAACATTACATATGTTATTTGTCATTTTGATCATTACTGACAAGAAAGTCAGGAGTTTTCATCAAATGTTAGGAACTTACTCCGGAAATTCGATTTTTAATCTAGGAACCTAAACTGTGCCTGATCTACAGATAATTGTTCCGGGTTTGGTCGTTTCTCTATATATTATAAGTATGTATTTACAAAAAAAAATTAATATAAGTATTGCCATAGCAAGCTTTGCTTAGTTTGGGGCTAGATGTCGCTGTGTGAAATGTCTAGCAAAATATATATTTTTTGAGTCTCTTTACTTTCTTGCAATTTGCCCATCAAGGCAAAAAGCTAAAGTTTGGTGAATAGTTCGCACTGGGCATGTATGGAAAAAGCCCAGAGGCACTTCCATCTTCCATTTAGGTGGTAATGAGGTATTGAGGGGCTGCCCTCTTTAATCTACTAAAGGTTGTGTTTTTTTACATTAGCTCATTAGCAAGCTCATTTGGGTGATGCTCCATTCGTTTAATGTAAGACTTCAGTTTTTTAGCTACTTCTTGTTTCACCGTTGGCACTTCTAGGACGCGATGCAGTTGGATGTTAGTGATTTACCATGGTGCGTTCGGTATCATGCGTAGCATTTTGGATTTGGAAACGTTGAATGATTTCCAAGTTTGAATTCGCTCGTCTAGCAAAATTAGTATTTATTTATCTTTCTCGCAGGTTTGGCAATGGGCAATGCAACGCGGTACCAAACTTGAAACACACATGCAGAGCCTCAAAGACCTGGATCTGGTGCTGGAAGAACTACTCCAGTGGCTCACTGGATTGGAGAATACACTCATATGTACGTATTATTTTACCAGATAACGGCAAATCCATAATGAACGGTTATATTTTTAGTATATGTATGTATGTTCCACCGTATGGCCTAAACTACTCATCCGATTTTGATGAATGAGGTGTCAATCGATACGTATCGGTCGGTTTTCAGGTTTTAAACTTATTGCTTGTTTTATAACAGATGGCTCGAGTAGGTTTGCCGATGCATCTTTACCATTCGTCAGATTTCTCAGCTTAACTTAGATAGGCATAGTCTACACGAGAAGAGCTAATTAAAAAAAAGAAACTAGATATAAAAGAACGAAGATTTCCTCCATTATTATGAGTTCATGTAAATTCACACATTTTCTGAGTAAAAAATCATTGGTGCAAGTCGAGATTCGAATCTACTATCTCCTGTTACTAGATCCTCCTGTACTAAATTATCGAAGAATCTGAATTCAGAAGGTTAGATATTAATTTAAAAAAAATCACATATATTATTTGTTTCTCGAAAATGACGCTTAAGTCCAGACATTTTAAGTGGTATTTCCTACAGCATTGGAAGCGGAACCCCTGCCAGAATCAATCGATCTACTCCAAGGCCTCATAGAAGACCACAACGAGCTGATGGAGCATACTCAGAAGCGACAGACTGAGGTCGACAGGGTCTGCAAGGCTTACCAGGTAAAGAACTTAAATGATATTGAAATAAGATAGAAAATAAATAAAATAAGAAAAATACCTCAGTGTCTTAAGGCGAAAGTATTTGATCAGTGTGTGTTACCAGTGATGACGTATGGTATAGAAACGTGATCTTTCACTATGGGCCACATAAGGTCGGCTCGCGGTTGCTCAGCGTGCTATGGAGAGGGCTATGCTTGCTGTTTCTCTACGAACTCCAATCAGAAATGAGGAGATTTCTCAACGAACCAAAGTCACCGACATAGCGCAAAGGATTAGCAAGCTGAAATGGCAGTGGGCAGGACGCATAGCTCGAAGAAATGACGGCAGTTGGGCCAGAAAGTTTCTTCCATTCTCCAATTTATTCCATTTCCGGTTTTACCTCAGTAGACTTTCTACCTTTAAAATTATTTAATCTCAATAACACTCACTTAAATAAAGAATCCCTTAATATAAGATCACTTAATATAAGAATAGAAAAAGAAGAAAATAGGGGGGTGGGGGGGCACCTGCCCCGGGCGGCACATTCAGGGGGCGCCTATATGAACTATGTATCTGGCTGTTCATTTGATTAAAGTTTGAAGCGTTTCAAACTTTAACATCCCCCCCTCAACGCCGGAGAAAAGGGGGCGCCACATCAAGTTTCTGCCCCGGTTAGGAAAAGTTCTAGATCCGGGACTGATTCTATTAGTAGTATCTTCTAGTATTTTAACCATTTCGATACGTTTAGGTGAAGAGCCAGAGTCAAGCGCGCGAATCTACACCAAGAAAGGTTTCAGCCAAGAGTGCCACTAAAGGAACGCCCGGGTATGTAAATAGCCATTATTCCCCAAATTGGACGCCATCTTTTTGAACTAGAATGTGCATTTATAATCTCTTTTTAACTTGGCCAAAATAAACAAAACATTTTGACAGTTTGTTGGAATTTTACACTGTCAAGTAAAGTTATCCAGATTTTCTTAAATGTGTTTTATTTTTGTTCTATTTGTCAATCAACATGACCAATTCAACAATGGTCATCTTATCGTGTCAATTATTGGAAATGACTAGTAAGTACGCCATTCAGTTTAAAATTTGGTGTTCAATATTTTTTTGTTTTTTTGTCAAAGTCAAAGTAACGTAACTTTTTTGTTGTTTTTGCAAAATGTCTAGTTTTTAGTGTTGCACATTTTATTTTGTTATTAGTACTTAGTTAATGTGCTCACTCATACACTAGATTTTTTTTAATGTATTTTTGCCATTAGAAAATACGGGAGTTATCGCGTACCGTCGGTGTTACCACCAAATGCGAGTCGGACTCGCGCGCGAATGGTTCCGTACCATTATCTATAAAAATAGCAAAAAAATCATGTCTGTTGTATGGGAGCCCCCCTTATATATTTATTTTATTCTGTTTTTAGTATTTGTTTTATAGCGGTAACAGAAATACATCATCTGTGAAAATTTCAACTGTCTTACTATCACGGTTCATGAGATACAGCCTAGTGACAGACGGACAGACAGACAGCGGAGTCTTAGTAATAGGGTCCCGTTTTACCCTTTGGGCACGGAACCCTAATAAGCACACGGCCGACCTGCTAGTAAGTGGTTACAATGTGGTTACCGTAGCCTATGGACGTTTATAACACCAAAGGCTTTACTCGCGCTTTACTCTGAACAGAAACAAGAGTAGTAGAGTTTCTTGGTAGGAAGCACTACCACTATACCTATTTCTGCCGCCAAGCAGCATTGCTGTGTTTTGTTTTGAACGGCACATGAGAAATTAAAGGCACATGAGGCTTTACACCTGTATTCAAGTTGATGGACAGTGCAACGTAGGGCACATTTCACATGTTCTACGTGACCTACGAGGCAGTTCTCTGTTATATTATAATAGGCGATGGTTACCACTTTTTTTATTAATATTTTTTTTTCGAATATGAATATTTATTTTAACAAAATGTACAAATACAAAAATTCAATACATAATTATTAGATAGGTACATGTAACAAAAATTAAGATAATTATGTGACAACAGTTATGTATGAGCCTCAGTTGGCCATAACTTAACATCAGGTTAGCCATAAGTTTGATCCATTTCGATGTAGCATGAATAAAATTAGCAGTCGTACTTCAAAACGGTACGTGATAACTCCCCCGTATAAAGTAATGATTGAACTTAGTATTTCATTGTGTTGTTTTTTTTTGTCCGTTCGCTCATGTTGTGCCGTCATGCATGGGTGCTTGGAATGACAGACGTGGCTCGCAACTCGATCTGCATAGGGAGAGGTCGGTGTCGCCCGATTACTACGGAACTAGGCGATACAGGTGGGTTTATAGTCTATTTAGTTAGTAGTAGGCCTAGAAATAAAAATAAAAAGTTAGACTAAAAAGACTTTAAAGGGTTTGGGTAGTCGTGTGATAAGAAAATGACGATTTGTGATAATTTGAATGGAAAATAAACAAGCCGAGCTACGCCAAAAAATGGTGACAGCAAAAAATAATCAGCTGTTAGCTCTGAATACATAGAGAACAATCATTAAGAAAGTACGAATTTATAGTTTATTTTTTCATAAAACTTATAGAAATAAAGTATCAAATCGTTTTATCGCAGTTTCCTTGTGGTACGACTTGCAACTTAATTTTAAATATATATTATCTGAATTAATTTGGTTAATATTGTGTTTTAACTTTGGACTTTTCAATTCAGTACATGTTGGGGTTTATTAGTAAGAGGTCTTTTTCTTAAAGATAATATAAAAATGATTTAGTTTAAAAAAAAGGATTATTGAAAATTATTCTGAAAAAGACCTGTTGCAATATTAATAGTTTAATAATAAATTAAATGGTGACTTAACTGGCTTTATATTGAAACTTTTTTTTTATTTAATTTAATATTATAAGTTCAGTCATACATTATGTGGGTCCATTTTGTAACTTTCATTAGCTTTCAATGTTAATATTTTATTAGCGGAGATTGCCTGCTTTTTTGAAATTGATTAAAAAAGTTGGAAATCTTCGTCAAAGTTCACAAAAGTAGCTCCATCTTGCTCTAACACGTGTAAATGTTGCTTTATGTCTCGTTCGCTCACCGCTTCACCAGGTCGAGGATACACAATCGGAGTAGGAGAGGAAGGTTTGACGCCATTTTGTTTTTTGTTGTTTGTTTTTAGTTTGCTTTTATTAGGCTTTGAGCTTTTGTAGTTTGTTTTGTAGACTTGGAGTTGATTTAATAGCATTTTTAAAAAAAATACGAGTCAGACTAATTAAATTTTAAAAAATAACAAACTATACACCCAACCAATGAGTTGATATAATTCAGTAAAAATGTATTTACCAAAGTTACGTAATGTTTGGATTTGCCTCTTACTACCCCCCAGTCAGATATTTTATCGGATACCCTGACTGAATTCTGAGAAATAGATTACCGCTCAATGAGCAAACGCTGTGGGTATTTTTATAGCATATTCCACCTAAATCTTGATAATTTTACCATAAAACAACATTTTATTTAAATTGCAAAGTTAAACCCTTGCCCGATCTCTGTATTTATGTACCTACATTGCACGTGTGCATGAAATTATTACCAGTTAAAAAAATGCATGTTGAAAGTTTTGTTTAAAAGGTTGTCAAAAAATTAACCATCACAAAAAAAACTAACAGTAATACCACGCCACAATAAAACTAACACCACCGCTACCAACATTATGCAGCTAAATCACAGTAATGCCAACCTAACTAATATTTGTTGCCAGTTGACGGACTTGTCTTGGATGGCTTGTTATTATTCTGTCAATACTGGTAACCCAACAAAGCCTTCCTAGACATTATGTAATTATTACATTTAGTGGGGTTGAATAGCGTTTGAAGAAAACTATGATTTACTTGCAAACGATGTCTACCTGCTTTTGTAATTTGTCTAGAAACCACGATCTTATAGTTCTTTCTGGCAACATTGCCTTTTGGTTACCTACCTTACAAAGGGTACCACAGGGCTATTTAACTAAGGCCAAGGGTGTCATTTGGTTACCTTGTTGTAGTTGCCTTTTGGCTACCTCACAAGGATTGCCACTGGACTGCTAAATAAGGTTGTCAGTTGGATACTTCACTTAGATTGCCTCTTGGCTGCCTCATGATTACCCTACTAAGGTATCTTTATTGATATCTCTCTAAGGTTGTATTTCAACTACCACCAATTAAAACACGAATTTCTCTTGCCTTTTGGCTACCTCACAAGGATTGCCACTGGACTGCTAAGTAAGATTGTCATTGTCAGTTGGATACTTCACTTAGATTGCCTCTTGGCTACCTTCACTAAGATTGCCTCTGGGCTGCCTCATGGTTACCCTACTAAGGTATCTATATGGATATCTCACTAAGGTTATATTTCAACTAGTATTAGTAAAAACACGGGTTTCTCTTGCCTTTTGGCTAGCTCACTAGGATTGCCACTGGACTGCTAAGTAGGGTTCCCTACTTCAGCAGTCCAAAGGATACTTGTCACTTTGATACTTCACTTAGATTACCTCTTGGCTACCTTCACTAAGATTGCCTCTTGGCTACCTTCACTAAGATTGCCTCTTGGCTGCCTCATTAAGATTGCTTCACGGGTACCCTACTAAGGTATATTTATGGATATCTCACTAAGATTGTATTTCAACTACTACTAATAAAAACACGGTTTTCTCTGACCACACAACTAACAGTATTTCACGTTAGGGTTACCGTACTTCCGATTTGTTTAATGTTTGTTGTCAATCGTACACTTAGAAATATGACAACGTTTCGCGGACTTTTGATGAACAAACAATATTGTGATATGGTAATCCTACTCACGGTACTAACTACGCCTCCACGGTGCGACGTACTAATGGCACAAACACAAGGCTTGCTATTGGTGTGTGTTTGTACTGTGGTTACACAATTTCGTGTGTCCTGTTAACCCTATTCACGGCTTCATACTCAACGGTACTAACCGGTACGTACTAACGGCATAAATACTAGTGTTGCCACTGGTGTGTGTTTGAACTGTGATTACATTGTTGCGTGTGCTCTAGTCGCGTGAGTCCGGGACGAGAGACGCCCGATCGCAGCCTGCCGCAGTATGGGCCCCGATTCCTGCCTAAGGGAAGGTAAGGATCAGACTAGTACAATCGAATATATTTTATAACAAGAAAAACTACTATAATCTGATTATAATCACTACTTCCGTAAAAACAATGTATAAAAAGCTTAATTGGCTTTGTGTATGTTCTTTTATAAACCGTTGTGTTGGGAAGTTGCTTTTTTTGTTTTCAACAACAATCATCATCTATAAAACATAGTGTCTGAGCTATCAATGTGTGTTTGGTTGCGCTGTTCAACGCTTTTTAATGTTTGAGTTTGATTTTTGTGACAGCCCTATTTTTTAGTTACGAAAATGCTATAGATATGAAAATGTGCTTGAATTATTTTATGTGATTAGAATATTTTGCTAGTTATTTATTAGCTGAAGCTGCAACACCGCATGCTTATTTTATTTTTAAATTAATTATTATTTTAGTAAATGTTAGGGACATATACAAAAATATGAAAGTACCTACTTTGAATACTTGTTAGAGTATTCGTACGAAATTTTGAATAAACCATCTTTATCTACCACCGCATTGGTTTGGCTGGTAGAAAATGTGTAAGCATTAAGCCTACCTATTGTTCCAATTTATGCGCAATAAAGTATAATATAAAATAAATACTTAGAGTGAAAAGTGGGTCTTAGAATGAACATGTCCAAAACCAAGATTATGACCAATCTTGCTGGTCCAAAACCTAACATAATCGTAGGTAACTGCCCAATAGAGGCAGTGGACAACTACATTTATCTTGGACCTTTGACTCATTTTCCCAGAAACAAGAGATTTCGAGACGAGTCCAGCTAGGATGGGCCGCCTTTAGTAAGTTAGAAGACGTCCTTAAGTCTAAAATACCTCAATGCCTCAAGACCAGGGTGTTTATCCAATGTGTCCTGCCCATTCTTACTTACGGTTCCGAGACATGGCCGCTCACAAAGGAATACATGCATAAGATTAGAGTAGCTCAACGGGCAATGGAGCGTGCCATGCTCGGTATATCACTCTTGGACCACATACCCAATGTAGAAATCCGACGTCGCACAAAGGTTGTGGACGTGTGTATGAGGATCGCAGGGCTGAATTGGAGATGGGCTGGACACTTGGCTGGGAGGGATGACGGGCGTTGGACGAAGGCGATTACAGTGTGGTGGCCAAGGGATGCTCGTAGACCAAGAGGTAGACCACCCGCCCGATGGCCGAATGATATTGAAAGCGTAGCTAGGTGTCAATGGATGAGACTTGCAAGGGACCGGAAAGAATGGCGTAATAAAGAGGAGGCCTATACCCAACAGTAGGTGCAAACGGGCTGAGATGATGATGATGACTTAGTGTGAGTGTCCAAGAGTAACGAGGCTATTCTTAGCCGAAAATAAACGGTCTCAAAACATAAAGTAATCATGTACTTATTGCACATACTGATTGAAAAATATATTTTATTATACTATTAGACGCCAACGCCTCTGGCAGACGGGTTCATAAAACGTGGGACAAACAACGATGATATTGCTATCTCGCTCGCTCTTGCAGCCCTTACGGGAGCCGCTAGTGATGCGCCGAGTACCTATCGATGACAGTAATTTCCAGTAATTGTATTGATAAGGAACATGTTTATTGGTTGGCCCCATCTGCCACGAGTCCTAGGCGTATAGATACTGTAGGTCATAAAGGTCTCAATGGAAGACCAGCGTAATTTCTAACGTCCTGCAGACGCTAAGTTTATGTTGTTTTATCTATATGTAGTGTTTATATACCTACTGTATTATTTTTTGTAGTTATTATGCGTTGCAAATAAGACTTGATTTGACTTTGGTTTACGAAATCAATCTAAATCCAATCTTATTCCAATACAGCAAGGGTTCAGAGCCGGAGTTCCGGTCGCCGCGCGTTAAGACCCTCTGGGACAAGTGGCGCAACGTGTGGCTGCTCGCGTGGGAGCGACAGAGACACCTGCAAGCCCGTCTCGCTCATCTGCAGGAGATCCAGCGAGTGTCCAACTTCAGCTGGGACGACTGGAGAAAGAGGGTGAGTTATAAATAGAGATCGAATAAACGAATGCATATTTACCTTAAGTTACAAGTTGGCTAGTATGGATAGCACTTTTTTATCGATAAAATTCCGCGATTCCGGGATCAAAAAATGTATCATGTGTTAATTTTTTTTATTTATTTATCTACTTAATCTAGGCATCCCTTAAACCTTTTAAAGCTGCATAGGTTTTTATGGTGTGTCATTCATTCCTCATATAGTCTAAAAAGATTCACATTCTATGAAAAAACCCACACTTTGGCACAAATGTATATTAGGTATACACTGCCGGCCAAAAGTTTGAGACCACCTACATCAAAGTAGGAAAATGAAATAAAACTCAAAATACAAAGCAAGAGGTTTAATTATGAATTAAAATACTTATTTCCTAATACACATACATTATGAAGAAAACAAAAAAATCAAGAAAAATCAACCATTTACTTTAAAAATGTCGCTCATATTTTATACAAATTTTTCGTCGAAAAACCCTCCCTTGCATTTTATTACTACTTTCACTATTCTTGGCATACGAGCAATCAATTTGTCGATTGTATCTTGTGATATATTGTTCCAGCTTTCTTGTAAAGCCTTCCACATGTCTTCTTGCGAAGTGGGACAACAACTGCGTACATTTCTATCAAGCTCTTCCCACAAAAGCTCAATCGGGTTGAGATCCGGACTCTGAGGGGGCCACACCATGTTTTTTAAAACCCCTTCTGTTTCTTTGTGTTCTAAATAACCCCTGCATAATTTTGAACTATGTTTTGGGTCATTATCTTGTTGGAAAAAAAATCCATCTCCAATTATTCTTGAACCAGACGGAATGGCATTTTGCTGTAGTATTCGTTTATATTGCTCCTTTTTCATGATTCCTTCGACTCGTACCAAATCTCCGGTTCCATGGCCCGAGAAGCATCCCCAGACCATAATGGAACCACCACCATGCTTGACTGTTGGCACCACACAGTCTGGCATCATCTTTTCCTCGACGTTACGTCGAACAAAAATTCGTCGTTTTGAACCAAATATTTCAAATTTGGATTCATCTGACCAAAGAACTTGTTTAAAGTCTTCTTCAGTCCAGTCTCGATGGGTAAGGGCCCACTGCATCCGTTTCTTTTTGTTTTGTGGCCTTAGTAGTGGTTTTCGAACGGCGACGCGACCAAATAACTTAGCATCTCTCAAACGTCTTTTTACTGTAGTCAATGATACAGGTTCTGATCGGGATTTGTTCACTTCTACGCGGATTTCTGGTGCTGTTAGGCGTCTATTCCGCTTGCTGGTAGTGACGATGAAGTGATCCTCGCGAGAAGTGGTAGTTCTCGGCCTTCCCGAACGCGAACGATCTTGATTACTGCCAGTCTCCTTGTATCGGGTTATTGTGTTATGAACACAAGTCTTCGACAACTTAAGTTGAGAGGCAATCGCACGTTCAGATTTGCCTTCGCCGTATAAAACAACTATGGCAGAGCGAGTTTCACTGCTAATTTCGCGAACTTTTCCCATTTTAAGATGTCTTCACTGTAACAACGACGAGCTCAGACTAATAAGGTAGAAAATAATTTACTCCATAAAAACTTAGGTACTAAATATGTTTTAGGAAGCTAACATAATCCCTGATATCGGTTAACGCGAAACAAACCCAAAACAATAAGTAATGAGCAGATCATAAAAATATTACAATGACTCTACCACCTGGTCCTTGCGCGGCGCTCATTGATGTTTTGAAACAATAGACCTTTTTAGGATGATAACTTAAACAACAACATAAATAATTACTCTTAGAAATTCTTTAATAATAATAGAATACGCAGGTGTTCAAATTAGCTCATTATCATATGTGTACTTTGAAATATTTTGTTGGTGACAAAGATTTTTACAGTGGTCTCAAACTTTTGGCCGGCAGTGTACATAATGCCTTAATACAACGTAATATGGTTGCTTTAACCTTAACCTACCTAGTTATGCCTAAAACAGATAAAGACGCAAAAAATCATTAATTAAGTTTACTAGCTTAAATTTTCCTACTCAAAGAATCCCTGGAAGAAATTACTTCAAAGCTATAAGACCGACCATCATACTTTTTGCATTATGTTTCCTTGTTATGGTGTGCAATAAAGTGTTGTCATTCACATCAGTAGCTTTAGAAATCTATGGGGGAAGCCTATGTGCAGCATTGGAGCTCCTAATGGATGGTATGATAATGATCGTTCATTCATTAATTCATTGAAACGTGTTCTCTAACAAAATGTGTTTTTCCCGTTAGTTCCTGAAGTTCATGAACCACAAGAAGTCCCGTCTGACGGACCTGTTCCGCAAGATGGACAAGGACAACAACGGACTCATCGCAAGACACGAGTTCATGGATGGAATTATCAACACCAGTTAGTATACACTTTTATAAACTAGACAAATCGTTACTTAAGCAGCAGAATACTTAATAGTGCAAGTTTTTGTTACGACTTGGAGATGGAACAAGCATATGGGCCACCTGATGTTAAGTGGTATTCATCGCCTATAACAGAGAACTGCCTCGTAGGTCACGCTTCTTAGAAACTTGCCCTACGATGCGCTGTCGTCGATGCCTGCGTCAATCAACTTGAGGCATACAGGTGTAAAGCCTCATGTGCCTGTAATTTGACCGGCAACCATACCCTTCAAACCGAAACAGCAATGCTGCTTGGCGCCGGCAATAGGTATGGTGGCAGTACTTCCACGAGCGAGCCCTTTCACAAGGAACTCTACTAGATACTCTTAAAACACACTTAAGACTATATTTTTATAAACTATACAAATCGATACTCCGTCGACCTCCGTGACGCAGTGGGCGTATAGTCGCCTATAAACTCCTGCAGGACTCAAAGTACCTACTGCAGTCGCGTTGCTTAAAACCTAATGCCTTATGTACACCTCTTTTGAAGGCGTTCATGTAGCTATACGTAAGCTCTAAGCACAAAGATTCTAGTAGGTACTAAGCTCTGCTTAGTTTGGGGCTAGATAGCGCTGTGTGAAATGTCCAACTTATAATATAAGAGCTAACAAACAGATTAATTTAGAAAAACTTAGAAATAGAAAAATATTTATTTTGTGTCAACAGTTAATACAACAGTTATACTTACCTAAAACAAAATAAAAAGACAACAAAATAGGTCGTCACTCAGCGGTGTGCCACTGCAACGTACCTATACCTAGCTACTGTAGCGCTGGTATTAGGTATGTGACGCTTTTAGTGCGTGTGAGCAGCAGAAGCAGAAGTTAGCTTCATAGAAAAGTCAAATATAGCCACGGCCCCGAGTGCCTGGCGTCCCTTAAATGGGACAGGGGTGCTAAGAATCCCCGGGCGGAAAAATCTTAGAATAGGAACTTGGAACGTGAGAAGTTTAAATTGCCTCCGTCGAACAGCTGTTCCGGCTGGCTGCTGATAGAGATGAATACAGGAAGCTAACGGCCAACCTTCAGGACTGAAGAGGCACTGGAAGAAGAAGAAATTTACATTATTACAAGTTGTACCTAATTATATTTGTTTGTTTATTTAGAATTCGAGACATCTCGGCTCGAGATGGGCGCCGTGGCCGATCTGTTCGACAGGAACGGCGGCGGTCTCATCGACTGGGAGGAGTTCATCGCGGCGCTCAGGCCTGACTGGGTAACTATCCCCTTGTATTTATGAGCTTCTTTATTCTTTACTAGCTTCCACTAGGTTCAGCCGTTACGACGTGATTGAATAACAAACAAACAAATACTATTTATACTAAAAACGGGATATTTACCATGTTTTGCGAGTATGTGCGCCGAAATATCGGGATACTCAAACACTCACAAATCATGGTAAATATCCCGTTTTTAGTATAAATAGTGTTCATAACCATGATAGTTTCAAAAGTTAAAACAAACAAATAAACTTGTTTGTTTAACTTTTGAAACTATCATGGTTGAGATGAGATGAGCCCCGAACTGAGATCTCGCGAGTCTACCAAAACACAAAAAAATGATATTCTTAAGGCGACTCGTCGCGCAACGATGCCTAAACGTACATATATAGTGGCTAAATATCATTTAAGGAGTTGTCAAATCATACAAATACATAACATTTAAACATGTTCAGTCACTAAATACGTTAAGGGTCGTTGTGCTAGCCGACCTTAATCTTTGACTAATAAAATAGTGCCACGAAATGCGCAACCAAAGAACTTGACCTAGGTACAGTTACATTCAAATTACAGGTACCTAACGGGAGTTCATGTTAATTAGTTACTGTTTTTTGGGGTAGAAATTGCAGATAATCTGGATTTCAGACTTCTCTATATTTGTGTCACTAAAGCTACACGCATACCAAATTTCCGCACTGTGGGGTCACTGGTGTAGGTACCCTGTGAATTTTGTCAATGTTCAGTTTTTTGGCTAATAACTTAAAACTACAAGGTTTAAATTAAAAATAAAAACGGGCACGAAATGTACTCACAAAGACCTTTTAATGGACATGCCACTTGACCGGATAGTCCCATTTGGGTTTGTTTTTACCCCTCTTGAACCACAATATCTCAACAAACCCCCCCCCCACACATTTTTAGCTCATTTAGTCACACCAAAATTGTGCCATCACTACCTACTTATATACCAAATTTCACGATGATCTGATAAACGCTTCGAAAGTTATCCTCGGACAAACAAACATACATACATACATACAACGCCGATTTTCGCAAGTTGATTTATGGCGGGTTCCTATATCCAATATATATCGGTAACCGACTACGACTCGTATCTCCTTGAAAAAGTGTCAAACTAGTGTCAAACTTTTGACAGGTTTTCAAGGAGAAACGAGTCGTCGCTGGTTACCGACGGATATAGGAACCCGCCATTAGAGATCTCGCTTCGCTCGATCAATAAACAAACACCCACACTTTCGTATTTTTAACATTAGTGTGAGTGATGGAAATGTAATGTTGTGGCAATGTAATATTAACAGTTCATACATGTTAGTCTTATGGAAAAAAAAACAAAACCTGACCACTGAAGAGGCCACCAGACTACATTGGCAACCAGGCACTGGAACTGTCCGTGTCTGGTAAAAGATTTAGAGGGAGTCCCAAGACGTGGACAGGGGGTGTTTCCGAAGTTAAAACTGCAGGAAGGCTGACCTCACCATGTGGGATAAATAGCAAGGAAGGAAGAGAGAAGAATATCCAACAAGTCATTTTAGAACATTTTTATAAAGGAGAATGTGTTACAGGTTGAGCGTCGTGGTCCACCGACGGACGCTGACAAGATCCACGACGAGGTGAAGCGTCTCGTGATGCTGTGCACCTGTCGGCAGAAATTCAGGGTCATGCAGGTCGGAGAGGGCAAGTACAGGGTGAGTACTGACAGGCCTGAATTGAACAACCTCCTTTATTTTTGTTTTTTTTTATTGAAAATACCAACAGATAAAAATATAGAACAGATCTAAATTATGTTTTTATTATTATACAACCAATTAAAGGTCCCTCTATAAGTGATATAATGGTTGTTTCTCTATATGTATTATAAGTATGTATTTACAAAAAAAAAGTATTATAAGTATTCTATCAGTTATCTGGTTCCCATAGTACAAGCTCTGCTTAGTTTGGGGCTAGATAGCGCTGTGTGACATGTCCAGCAATATTTATTTATTTATTAGTAGGTATATATTATTAAAAATAAATGGTAGTTCCTACATAATAACGAGTAAAACAGATAGTCAAATGTTATTTTACACTGCATTATATCAATACTTATAATAATTGTGACAATAAATCTATTATTTAATTTTTAAATGAGTGTTTGCTGTTTTTTAAGGTATCAACACACGAGAAGCGCTTATTGTAACTAGAGCAGATTCTATTAATTGGTACATACATTGGATAATTACATACTCCCGAACCTAACAGTTGAGGAATTTATTAAATATTTGAACGTTATGTGAATCACTGTGCTCCATTAAAAAACCTCCGGTAAAAATCCCTTCTTGTTTGGCACCCACAATGTTTTCCACCCCCTTTTCTCTGTCAAAACTTTTCGATTGACGACCTCCGTGGCGCAGTGGGCGAATAGCCGGTTGAGACGCAGGAGGTAGCGGGTTCGATTCCCGCCCCGGAACAAATGTTTGCATGATCTACAAATGCCTATTTGTCCCGGGTCTGGTTGTTTATCTAAGTATGTATTATAATGTATTTACAAAAAAACGTATACACAAGTATTATATCTGGTTCCCATAGTACAAGATCTGCTTAGTTTAGGGCTAGATAGTGCTGTGTTAAATGTCCAGTAATATTTATTATTATTATTTCATCGTTATGGATTCGTTCGAGTCATTTTTAAGTACTTAGGTAAAAAGTCTAGGCACTAGGTCTTAATAAATGTTTCCTTCACAGTTCGGCGATTCACAAAAGCTGCGCTTAGTAAGAATCCTCCGGTCTACAGTCATGGTCCGAGTCGGCGGCGGCTGGGTCGCACTCGACGAGTTCTTGGTCAAGAACGATCCTTGCCGAGGTATGTACTATTCTAAACTCAAAAACTGTAGGGCCCGTTTTGTGTGGGAAATTGACTGTTCTCCTTTTAAAGTTCAACTTATATTGGTGTATTGGTTGGTCGTATTTGAAATACTTGTAGAAAGATGACATATAGGCAAAAATTAAAATAGTAAACAGTGGTATTTTGAATACGCAATAGTAGGTACTTCAAAAAGGACCATCGCCGGCTACCTGAGAGCAAGATATAAACCCTCCGTCGACCGAGACACCTTCTCGGAGATCCAGTTGATTCTGAGTCATCTACGTTAGACACAGCAAACACTTCACTGATACACCGACCTCGCCGGCGAGGTCGACGAGTCCCTTCAGTCGCCGCCTACATTAGGTACAAACATGTACCTGGGCGTTTCTCTCCTATCCCCATCCTGACAACGGTCCAAGCCGTGGTTCGTACCTAAGTGGTGCCCTTGCGCTAGTTGCCCTGTGCTCGCGAAAAGTTCGGTTAAGCTGCAACGGCCTCTAGAGGCCAACAGCAAGATAGTCCACTCGAAAATAAATTTAAAAAAACCTGAGACCAAGTTGTTACATGCTTATTAACAATGGCGATCATTATTTTTTTTGTTATGAATATGCTATGTGAGAATTGTCAATTTCCCCTAACAAAACTTTAAATATCTACCTAATACTGACTTACCTAACTTTGCATACTTAATACAGAGATGTTTTATTTTTCTTTATTATCTAGAATTCATTTAAGGGTTATTAGTTATCCCATTGAAAAGTAATAAAATTATAAGTCATAAGAAGAAGTACTTTGAATTTTTGGAGGTAAATCTGAATATTATTTTTAGGACAGTTTGTACAAGTTAATAAAAATTGTAGCCTAATAAAAATACTGATAAATTAAGATCTATCAATTTGAAGATTATCTATACAGCAGCGTCTGGTTGCAACATTACGAGAACATTTAACATTAAAATTTTACATTCACAAAATAATGTAAAATTTACAATTCATATGACGAACCAAGTTAATTATCAATCTTAATGGAGTGTGTTCTTGCCTTAAAAAACATTTAATAATAACAAAAGGAATATACACTTATTTACAAATCTCTGTACAAAATATAAAAGAAGTAGTTAAATCATCTGAGGACCGTTGCAATCGATCTAGAGCTCAACTGCTCCAGATCACTAGCAGGCGGAAGTGTTCCCAAGACACTGGCACACCTCGCTTCGACCAGATGTCTACAAAGAATTTATTGTCTAAATTAACTTCTGCAATATGTCCTATCCAGTCAATTTGATAATTTATGAAGAATATTGTAATGCTCAAGACTCAAATAATCAACGTAGACATTTTACTAATTTATTCAAATTGAACTGTATTATGTCCTTTGACTTAATATTATTGATGCTGCGTCCTTTGAGTTTAATTAAGGTCACCTTTCCGATCTGACTGCTAAATGAACAATACAATATTCTACTTTATGAAGCCAAGTCCTATTTGTTATAAAGAGATGTTACAACAATTTTTTGAGAAAATTTAAGAATTATAAATTAAATCTGTATAATAATAAAAGAAAAGGGGTACTTGGCTTTGTAAGAAGTGTATTTGGACATCTACCCTGGCTTTTAAAAAAAACCATTGGAGATGTCTCGAGAGTTATATTTTATGTACTTACTGGTTTTTAGGCATCTTCAATCCTGATTATTGATGTTTAAAGACCAGTTCTAATACTTTTTAGGTTTTATGGTATTCAAAGTGTCAATCAAATATTTCGGGAATAATCTTTTAATTTTGTAATGTGCTTAACAAAATAACCCTATTTTGGGAAAACTAAACCGTCTAACATAGTTTACCAAAAATATGTGTGTCAAATAACAAAATAACATTTATTATAATATAATTTTATTACGGTACAAATCACTACACAAAAATTATAATTAATTAAGTAATGCTGGCAACACAATAATCTAAAAATACTGGTACAAATGCAAAATCTAAATCTATCACAGAGAAATAATACCAAATTAATATCCAAACTTTTAAAGATTTTATGTTTGGAAGCACACCTGCCTCAAGGTCAAACCACTTCTAAATGACTCAGACTTAGATTAGTCTCAAGATTATGGCAAGTTTCTGAACTAAATGAATGTTTCGAAAATCCTACGCTAGAGATAACATTACCATAGAAGGAATTAATACACGGTCAAGGCTAAATAGACAAAAAGTTCCTTTAAATACTGCTACAACCTTTCTAGAAATAGGCAGTCTAAATATTAGGCGAATATAGCTTATATCTAAGAGTTAAATGCTGAGATTCAATCAATAGTCGTCTTCCTAATAAAGGATGTTAGAGATGAAATCTCACTGGTGGAACGTTCCGGCAAAGGGCTGAATTCTATCTCCTCGCTCAGGTTCTGTGTGTCGGATGTATTCTCAGTAACGGGCCAGCGCTTGTGGCTGGGCGCGTACAAAACCAACAAAGCAAAGATGTAAATATTCCACATTCCGTAAACTCCGGTAAAGAATGCAGAAGTGTATTCCAATTCAATGTTATCATCCCACTTCCATTGCCCTTCAGCAACTTGCCCCAAGATAAATCCAATCACAGTCAGTGCAGCGCACAGCAAGGTAGCCAACATGAGGAATTGAAAGCGGTATATTATCCCTTCATAGTGCAAACGACGGACTGAACACATGGTTGGTAGAGATTGTCGCTTGTGAGAAATGTTGATGAAGACTTGGTACACCATGTAGCATAAGAACAAGAAGTAGATGCAAGTAGATATCCCAGCAAGTATTATAAATGTCAGAGCCAAATTTGTTCCAATATCGGTGACCCAGATGGAGTAGAAAGGGTTCCGTAATTGCACTCCTCGCTCGCACATGTCAAAAATGAATAGTGAGATGCAACCAATAGCTACAGCGCTCAAATGACGCCAGTACTGTTTCAAGGAGCTCTGAGCTGTTGTGTTCTGAATCAACATGTGTTCTCCAGAAAAAACAAGCCAAAATGAGAACAATGTCGCATAAAACACTCCCTGACGTATATCCCCCAGCAAAAGCATAAACGGTAGATCAAAATGCAGTGTCAGGTACTCAATTGGCATGTTTAGAAGACACAATGCTATTCCTAAACTGAGTAGCATCTTTTCTAAAAGCGCCGGCTTTCTCTGCAACATATGAATACGTCTCCAGAACCACACAAGTATACCAACAATGCAGGGGAAGAATACAGTCTTTAACAACAGCCAGACTTTAGTAAATCCTCCATTCTGGTTGATAACAATCAGCCACATGTCTTGTACATGTCCTATGTTGATGTTCATGTCTGGTGTATCAACCGGGAGTCTGATATTTAGCAAGTAGTAGTCATGGAATAGGGATCCCAGTTCGAACAAAGCTATTGGGGTGCACTTGTACAGATATCCTTCAGCTTTGATGTCGATCTCGCAGTCCAAATGCCGCTTTTCCACCGATTGTGTGTACAACTTCCATTTATCCTCCGCGTCCCCTTTGTTTTGGTACGCTAAACGAGCGTCGATCGTAATCGTGCTTCTGGGCTGCACCTCCATTTGCGAATGATAACTGACTTCCATTTGAAGCACGCCGATGAGATTCTGCTGCCATCTCGAGTAGTCCAGCATCCCAATTCCTGGCATTTTGAACGAAAACACGATGTCCGTTTCGGTAAGGTCGTGGAACGCGCCGCCGAGGTCGACAGTTTCGCAAGCGCCTTTTCCAACATTGTAAAACCATTTCGTCGTGTCGTTTTTCACCGTCAGAGTATCTTTACACACTGTTCCTAGTTTAGTTTGCACGTTTGCGGGCATGGGCGCGACCAGCCCACCGATCAGAAAACATGTTACCTGGCATAACAATAGAAACGTGACTAATACACCTAGCTTCCGACCGCTCAAATTCTCAATTATCGTGCCGGTCATTTTGTATGCGTATCACTCGCGAAATACATCGATATACTGAGTCAACCAACACGAAATCACGATCGACCCATGTTGAATTCCATTGTTCTTGTTTTCTTTTTTGGACACTTTTCGACGCGATTTCTTTGACATGCGCAGATGACAGACAGAAGGTAGGTAGGTAGGCGGTGTTGCCAACAAAAATCAGACAGTTTTCTACCAAAATAGTGACTGCTAAAACCGTTATCGTTTCGATATAGATAACGTAAAATAAAAACGAGTTAAAAACGTTAACATTATAACCTAAACCTTAAACCTAAAATTCATAAGCACTATTTCATAATCAACGTACACTTTTGTGATGTGATCATACTTACTTCAATATCATTGTGAAGCTACCTTACAACGCTAGTCTCAACAATCAGTAAATAGCTAAAGTAAGCATCGTATAATGTCCACAATAAATTTTAAATGTTGCTACTAATTTACTAATTCGTATTCGCTTTGCCCATTCCAAATCCCATGGTCCCTTATAAAAAAATATTTTTATTATTTTTATGTTTTATTTGATCCCCGTAAATCCCTTTACTTAAAGTAGTATCATTAGTGCTACCGCTGCCTGATCCGTACAAACCGGAGCAGCATGAAGCTTGTTGCCCGCTCGGTAAGCGACACGAATTGCCTTTGGAACCTTTAGATTTTTTTAAAATTTTTACTCTGACTTGGCTTTTTATTACTTTACAAATTGATTGGTTCCTTTGTAAATCGTTTACGTAGTTGGTGTGGCTTAGACTTTACGTTTGCATTAAGTAGTGGTATTGTAGTTTTATTTGGCTATCTATGGGTGCTTTTACACATTTGATGCTTTTGGTGTAGTGTGCTTTTATCATACCTACTTATGTAAGTTATAAAATTTATCAAATGTGTAGAATACCTCAGTAGTGTCATACCTGTTTATTAAATACATTGAAATAAACATATTTTATAACATTTTGTAGATTTTAGAGGTGATGCGTTTATACATTTAATAAGAGCTTTTTATTCGTGGCATGATACGGGAATTATATTTTGCATTAAGTATGTAAATACTTACGTATTTTGTAACTTTTATTTCATTTAGTAGAAACTAACGTGTATAAAACAAGTGCAAGATATTTTAAGCTGAATGTTTTCATTAATATCATCATTCTCACATGTCATTATTGCACAGTTATTTATTAATTAAAAATATTTTTATTCATCGAAAAATTTATCAAATTATGTATTGACCTAAATAATGCAATAAGTGACGTGTTCAGTTATAAATAGCTATACAATTTAAGGTCTTGCTCTTGATTTATACTGGTTCATAACAACGTATGGTAAGGATAAACTAATTGTATTTTATTATTCCCGTTCCTAACTGCACACAATTTTTTATCCTTGATATTTTATTGTTATGTTTGTTTTGTTTGACATTGTTCTGATTTGTTTGTTGTTTTTTTTTCTTTCCCTCACTACCACTGCACGCTATCCCGATTTTCTTTTAACACTTTGGTGTTATTTTATGCCTGTCCTGTTACCGTATGGTTTTCGTTGCCCTTCCTTACCTTTCCTTCCATTTGCGATATGCACTGGACGCCGCCCGCATGCAGCCAAGGGACGCACCAACATCGAACTGCGCGAACAATTCATATTGGCGGATGGAGTGTCACAGAGCATGGCAGCGTTCCGACCGCGTACGCCCCGTTCTAACACCAACACACCACCATCCACTGGACCTATCACCAAGGTACGTCATTCTGCTTCTATTTTTAAATTAGATCCTCTTTCCAACAGGATAAACTTTAGTTTAATTTCGCACACGTATCATAAATTGCACCGTAGTTGTTGGGTGGAGCAAATCGGTTTGGGACTCAACTTTCGCTTGTTTTCATTTTCTTTTGTTGCAACTTGTACATGGATCTTGGTATCCGTTTGCAAGGTGCATCGTCGTGAGTGCAGCATGTGTTGAGCTCGTAGCGTTTGGTCGTATTGCATTAGTGTGTTCATGCTAAGCATTGAAGCACAGGCTCGTGTAGTGTTGGTGTTGTTTGTTATTGTATCATTGGATTCACTGCATTGGAGAGGTGGCACGTCAACGCCTATGGATGTTTATGGTAAAGTATTTCGTTCACCCTTCCCGCTAGATCCCTCTATACCCGCATTTATCAAAAAAAACCCGCGTTCGTCGACTAAACGTGTGGACTAATCGTAACATCGTCGCGATAAGTACTCGTCTTTAAACAAACGCGTTTCGGCAAAACGATTGGCACTATGAAGGCAAAATGTTGATTGTAACGGATTGTGTTTCCTTCTCTCCCTAATGAGCTTCCCGGTTTTGTATTGGCACGTTTAGCTGAGGAGGTTATGGAGGCGCTGAGGCCTATATTTGAGGCTCTAAGGCAGCGAGAAGAGCTTCCCTGTTCTTATCCGCTACACGTGGGATCGACACATGGCACTAAGCAGGCGTTCATATACGGACACTCAAGATCTCAAGGTTCCACCACACCCGGCGAACACCACTATACCCACCACCATGGATACCAGCCTTCTCCAGGATACCATTGGGTAATGCTAATAGGCTATAATCAAAGTGTGGCTGTTGATGCACTCCTATCGCTCATATTGTATTGCAGGTTCATTTGTTCATTCTGCATTTTACGACCGTTGTGTATTAGATATAGATAGAATTATTACTGTGATTGTCATTTTTGTCAAATTCATTAGTTAGCATGCACATAGTAGGTTAAGTACTAACTAAACCATTCAATTCAAGTTGGCCTCAATTTGTAACACACTGCTCAAAGTAGATAAACACGTGTGATTTTTACTACTTATTCTGATACAAATCAAATCATCTACAAAAATATGTATGCTTAGTAATAACAGAAGTATAATGTTGTGATATAGGTGAGGGAACGTACGGTTCGGTCGGTGCCGATGTCGGCTGGTGGCGCTGCTGGACGTGCGTCGAGATCGTCTCTGAGCGCGGGCACTCCAGACTCGCTCAGCGATAACGAAGCAGCGAGCGGACTCGGATCAAGATATAGGAAACCCAGTGTTCCTAAGTAAGTAACAGTATTGTGATTAAAAACTAACTTAATTGAACATGTGTACATACTAAGCAATCTGTACATACTAGTAGTACATAGTAGTAGTAAATTACCTGCCAAGCAAATGTTGTATTTACTTTTAAACCTAAAATAAGCGAAGATTATATAGGTCTTAACCTACATTTTGGTGTTTATAGGTCAACATTGACTCCTGGTGGTTCAAGGCCTGGATCAAGGACTGGATCGAGAGCCGGATCCAAGCCACCATCACGACATGGATCCAACCTCTCTTTAGATAGCACAGGTATGTTAACATTATAATATTTTTTTAATCATCGGTGGAAAACTTTTTCTTTCTGTTCCCGAGAGTAATTATGGAAACATTCTCCTTCTACAATTATTTTATCAATATTCACATTACAGACGATGTGGGAACGCCATCTCGCATCCCTATGCGCAAAGTGACCAACACAAAGGCGTCAACAGCGCGGGCCGCCGCTACCGCCAGCAAGTTCGGTCTTAGTACTCCTAACGGGAGCTCGCGACCACGTACTCCGACTGGTCTTCTTACTCCCGCTAGCGGAAGGTTCGTTTCTTCTAGATGATTACAAGATTTTAAATGCAGATAGTTACCTTATACTTACCTAGTTAATTTTGTTCTTTCAATTCAGTCACAGCAAATAGAGGTGCTGATTAAACTATAGTGCTCCATATTTAATTAAACTATAGTGTCGTCCAAAAAGTTAATCTATCTGCATTTCTTTAGCTCATTATTACGAAAATCTGAGAGTTTCATAAATTTATCATTTCATAATGCTCGATTACCATCGACATCTCTAGTTAACCTTTCATAAGAGTTTTTAGTCCCTATTCTTAAATAATTACCATCAAGTCCATTCAAATTCCATTCTCCAGCAAACTCTCATATTTTCACAATCTTCTTAATAATATTGGAAAATATTGTCAAATGTATAAAACAACGGATGTGCGCACAAACAGGTACCCAGGCGCCATGTACCGCACCTCAAGTATTCCCACACTGTCTCCTGTACCGGCTCTAGTGAGGTATAATTCAGTTTGTGGGTTTGAACAGATAGTTTATCTCTGCGGTCGTAATTTGAGATGAGGTATTGAAACTAGTAACGATTATAATCGATTTATCAGACGAGGTATTTAAATAGCATCATTGAACTTTAGCTTTACATTGTTGTTACTGGTTTCAATAAAGCCTCAGTATACAAAACAAGTGATGTTATTGTACCAAATGACGACCGTATGTTTGTCTTGAGATACAGTGTTGAAGCACATCACATTGCTTGTAAGGGGATTATAGGGATCGTAGTGACGTCGAGTATTTTTGGGTGCACACGTTTTGCAGAACACAAGGGATGCCTGTTTTTCAAAGTTTACTGTCTTGTTTTGTATTCATAGAAGGTGGTGGGTACTACGGTCCAAAATTATTTTTTTGGAAAGAGAAAGCTTATGAATATCGTCTAGCATGTTACGTACGAGTAATCCAATGATTAAACACTGCTTCTTACAGTTCGAAATGAAACTAACAATAATATTATAAATGGGTATTTAAAGTGTTTATAAAACTTTATTTTTTTCTTCCCGCATGCGTCGATTACCAAAATGGAAATAAAACAGCTCCACACATTCCCAGCCTTCGTCAATAGTGTCCGAACATCCTCCTAAATCCTTATCCCATACTCATCCAGCATTCCAAACACAGGGATCCACGAAGATTCCCGTTTACGTTGGCACTCGTTCCCAGAGAACTCCTTCCGTCGAAAGACGGTTGAAAATATCCCGCGTGTCGCACTCTAGAGAGGCTTCTCAAGAACCCAGTCCTACCTCCCAAGATCCCTCCAGGAAGTCTGAACAGAGGAGTCCCGAAGACGATTCCTCCCTCTTCAGCATTTCGGGAATGACGAGCGACAATGAATATGAGAGTAACATAAGCGAGTCGAGCGGAGAAGCGTCTAAGCCGACGCAGCGAGACATCAAAGGGTACAAGCCTGTAGAATGCTAGCTTCGTTTTTGCCCGATAATTTTGATTGATGCTCTTTGAACATTTGATTTTTGTTGTTATCGACATCTTCCCTCATCGCATTTCAAGGCATTAGATCTTAGGGTACATTACACCAGTTTCTCTCTCATTTGCTTGTGTATGTGTACCTATACGTACTTTGCTCGTCAACATACAACCCACCATTATTGTCACGTCTTGATATCATAAACGAAGGTCATTCTAAATCAGTACGGAACTAACATCGCCTGTCGCATATCTAACCGCATATTGGGGTTTGGTAACCAGACTCAACAGCTTTGCATATTGTAAGAATTAAGAAAACCAGTTGTACATAAGACATATATTTTATATATCTACCTACTTAGAGTACCATTACAGTCACAATGAAACCAAGCTTTAAATTATCTTCACACGCGCACACCATTCACGGCTTCTCACCACGTGTTTCCATACAAGGTACTATACCTACTTTAGCTTATATGTATTTGTGTAACTTTAGAAAATTATAAAGATACAACAAAAACTTTTGGTGTACAATAATGTCACGCTCATTCGCGCGTTAAATAACGTTGTATCTTTTTGAAGTTTTAATTTTTTGAAAAAATTATTTTTCGGTTCTTGCACATGCACCTTATTTACAAAAACCTTTGAGTGACACATTTTAATCAAATTTGTTGACGAAATTTAATGCATTTGCAAAAACCTTACACGTCTAACGTTTCTTCTGTTATCTTATAACTAATTTTCTATGTCTGTACTCGCTAACACCACCATAGGAGCGGCTCGTTTGCCTCCAACGACGGACAAACCCCTAGAAGGAGCGGCATCCCCGTACTTAAGGATCACCATACTAACTGTAATCTCAATAGGTAATATTAAATAACTCTCGAGTTTGCTTTATTGGTGTGATTTGTTATTTTGTTTTTTATAGGCGATTCGTAGACAAAATATTGGCGGTGTGGACAAAAATCTTTGGGGTTTTCTTTTTTGTAGAGCTTTGCATGTACTTATTTACATTAGCGACTGTGAATTAATTTCTTAATTTCATAACAGGCAAAGGACACCGTCTGGTAGCACAACACCAGTGCGTTCTGGACAGCAGACGGCCGTATCTAGGCTGTTGAGAAAACCTTCGGATGCATCAGAAAATGGTGCACCGAGCACGCCAGCAACACGACGAGCGACTCCGGCGACTTCGCGAACTACGGAAAAACGCGAACCATTCCGATTGTAAACATGCCACTCGAGCTAAAAGAATCTTAGTAAACTATGCGATACCAGTCGCTCAGACAATTTGTAGGCCGTTCCATTTTTTTAGCCGGATGTAACAGCACTAATTTATAAATTATTAAGACTTGTGAGAGCGGCTGGCATTACCGTAGCAATGCCGATAATTAATAAAATTAAACTAACAGAAATTATTAACCAATTCGCGAATTAAGCCAAGCTTATTATTATGAAAATACGAATTTGCGGATGTGGCTTTTGAAACAAATATGGTAGTAGTATAACATAAAGTCTGCACATGTTGCCTTGTATACTTATTTTTTGTACTATCTGTGCAGGTTTGCACTTCGGACTTTTTATTTATTTTGTGCTGTCATTGTTATCATTACGTTCAGTGTTACGAGCGACTTTTTTCTCGATGTGAATATTCCCCCTTCCTCTTATTTATTGTCAACGTTGCCATAATTGTTAGTGTATGTTTTGTATGTTATACGTATTAGTCTCTGTGCGGAGACTGACGGAAAGTGTGATTTCGATCTTATGTTTAATATTTTTCTTTAGGGACCATTTTGTTTAACGAGTTGAAGATAGGCAATAACTGACTGTGGTTTTTATGCGGTTACATTCGCGCTTGTAGTTACGCCAGATTACTCGTGTTAAAAGGCTGGTAAAAATCACTGTCAGTTATTTGATAAGGTGATAATAGATTATTTATTAGTATTTTTTGTAATGCACAATCATGTTTCATTTCTTGTTATAGACCCTTTTTTGTGTTCAATTTGATGTTGGTGGAAATGATTATTCATTCGCCTTTTTGTACATTTATGTACCTATATGATTTATTTATACATTGATATTTGCACAATTTTCTGATGGAAAGTATTGAAGTATTTTTGGCCTATTCATTACAAATAACACTCGTGACTTTCGCCAGAGTCATGTTGTGTTGTTTTGAACCTACCCAAAAAAAATTGCTCACCACTAAAATTCCATAACTAACATTTTATCTTTAAGTGATTAACTAAAGTACACTTTGTCGAAAAAGACATTACTTAATAATTCTAAGAATACTTTTGATATTTAAATAAATAAACGCTTTAAAATGTAACCTTCCTTTGTTTAAAAATGTTAACCAAGACTCACACTATTAGTTAATTTTATTATAAATCTGACTGTAATTAAGTCTTTATTATTAGAGTAAAACTATTAATCTGGTCATTTTTATTATAAACATTGTTGTATTTGTTGAATGTCAAATCGCTAAATCGAAGCAAATCTGCTAAAAGCTCGGAATATTTTTTTTATACTCCTAAATCAATGGAACCAGAAGAGCTACATTTATAAAATCTCATTATTGATTTCAAAACATAAAATAAAGAATAACATAATATATAACTTGTGTTTAATTAAATCTATTTTCCTTTCCTTGTATGCATTTGACTTTACGTGGTTTAAACTGACATTGGATCGAGATGAGTGGTACTGGGGCCACTCCATGATGACGATGACGAAATGAATTTAATATATCATTGTCAAAAATGTGCAGGCATAACAGGCATTGATTTTAATGTTTAAACTAAAGGAAATCTCAAAGGTCTGATTAACGTCTATAAAATTTTTGCATGCCGGGTTATCTTTGTACGATCTTTGTACACAAGAAAAATCAATCACATAATGGTTAGGCTTTCTATACACTATATTATGGGTCTAGGTCAGTGGAAATTAAACACAGTGTCACTTTACAGCAATTGCACTATTTATTATAACCTCACTTGAATTAATCTACACATGTTACTTCGTCTAGCGCTCTACAATGAATGATCCACGAATGACCGTCGTTTTTCAACACATCGCATCGTCCGACACGTCACCGTAAAAAAAACGAGGTGAGCTGTGATTGGCCCACGTCTCTTATTGGCTTCCGTAAACTTACAGACAATACACTTTCTAGCTTCCGAATAATCAATTGATATAAATCAAGGATAGTAATTATACATTTTATGTGGCGTGAAAAATAGTAGGTACTTATTTAATTTACTTGTTAATGCAAAATAAGCGGTATCTTTACCGGCAATAACTATCTTAACTATACTTGAAAAAACATAGCTTGATCTCTGCGATATTTGTTAAACTGACATTCCTAGGGTTGTTATGATACAGAAAAAAATATCGATAGAAGCTTTGCAGTAAGACCAATTGTTGGACTTTTGAGGGCTCCAACAACCCGTAACGACTCCCATTAGATATTCGTATGGCAGCCGGGACCGACGGCTTAACGTGCTATCCGAGGCACGACCAGACCAGTGCAAAAACCCATATTCATGTAATAAAAACTCCAGCAATATTACACAAAGTAACTTTATTTTAATTCTTGAATCGAAGTGACAGGGTGTCAGCTTGATGACTACTCTAGTTGACCGCCCGAACAGAATTGAAATCCCCTCTTCGTCATCGCACTATCCTTACATTTTATTAATGTGTATACATATATATGTAATGTAATGTAAATATAGTGACGTCACTTGGTGTTGCCTTTTAATCCAGAATTCTACTATAAAATATAAAATCATAACACTCGGCCGTCCGACAACCGTGCGGCCCCTGACGCACACAATTCTACATAATTATTATAATATTTATAATTAACTTTCGCTTTGCAATTCAGTTCGTTTCAAAGCATTTATCCAACTAAATCTGAACATGTATCAAAGTACTTAATTTAATTACAACTTAATTTGTATGTACTCGCATTTTGAATTTGACATCAGTGAAATATTTAAATTTCTACACGTACTAGACTATTTAAAATACGTTGTGACAGAGCATTTATATAATTAAACGTGATTAAAATAGGTAGATTACTAAGTGCTCTTATATAAACTTTTGCAATACCTATATGTAACATCAGAACAATACTAACCAACGTAATACAAACTGGGTAAAATCATAATTTCTATTTACAACAATAAATAATTTAATTACTTTGAACTCATTAGTTCACCTAATATTAATATAGAATCATAACACTCTGAAGAAGAACATCTGCAAATACAGTGTGATTTATTAATAGGATAAATCTTGCTCTAAATTATTATCTAAATAAATCAAAAAAAAAAAAAATATATACAAAGCAAAATAGTACCTCATAATATTAATTAACATAATTTTATAAATCGAGTATAGTTATCACATAGTATCATTTTATTAACCAACTTTATATAAATAAAAGTGCCTAAATAAAGAATATTTTCAATACCACTTTTTATTACACATGTTAGATACATGTCTATTCATTGTCACTGTTTTCACTTGTATCGCTGTGGTCACTACCATTAATTTCTAAAGCATTAATATGTATCCGTGGTCTTAATCTATCGGCAGAAAAGACGCTTTCATATGGCTTCTTTTTCTTATTAAAGCCCGGCACATCGGTTATTCTATATCTGTCGTTGCCCAAAACTTCAACAATTTTGTACGGACCCACAAACTTTGACAGAAGCTTAGTACTTTTCCCATCATTAGAATAATTTGTTCTAGTGACCTTAACTAAATCCCCAAAATTATATTTAGTAGCAGGTGAATGCGCGGAATCATGTTGTTGTTTTAGTTTTGCCTGAGAATTCTTAATATGTTCACTAAGATTTTCTCTTAAAAGAGTCATATCGGCAGAAGGCGTATCTGAAGGTACATCCAGTTTGTTAGCTAAATCATCTCTCATTTTAGTACCAAATAAAGCTTCTGTCGCAGTTTTGTGGGTGGTAGAGTTAACAGTATTGTTGATTCCCCACTGGATCTTACCAACGCACCTGTCCCAGTCGCGCTCGGAGCCATTTGAGTTTTGTGCTGCTAACGCGTTCAGAATGGTTTGATTATACCTTTCGGCCTGCCCGTTTGCTCTGGGACAGGCTACGGCGTTAAGAACATGTTTGATACCATGATTGTTACAAAAGGTTTTAAAGGCTGCTGAGGTGAAAGATGTGCCACGGTCTGAGATGATCCTAATTGGTACACCAAAGTCATAAAATATGTTTTCCAAAGCCCTAATAGAAGTCTTAGTTTTAGTATCTCTCACAGCCTTAACAAATACATATTTCGTGAAACCATCTACTACAGTCAATATATACGAGAAACCATTTTTACTTTTGACAAAGGGTCCGAGATGATCTATGTGGATTGTGTGAAAGGGGATATTAATCTTTTCTATATGATAAAGATGACCTTTCTTTTTCTTACTAGCAGAATCCTTGTTATAAGCACACTCTATGCAGGCTGATACGTATTTTTTTACGAAACGTCTTAGTTTAGGGAACCAGTATTGATTTCTTATCTTTTCAACAGTCTTAGCGTAACCATGATGCCCAATGTCATCATGATTAGCTTTACAAATTTGCCATCTCGCGCTCCTTGGTACTACCAAACACAAATGACCATCAACCTTTCGATATAGTGCATTATTTTGAATGGCAAAGTTATCTTTTATTTACTTACACTCTTCATCAACCTCTGGATTAAGTATTTTTAGAATCCGCAATATTTCAGGGTCACCCATTTGCAAGGTTAGTAGCCAGTTTCCCGTTTCTATGTTATAAACCAGAGCAGAATTTACCTCATCAACACCTTTATTTAACGTAGTATTTCGGCTTAGTGCGTCTACATGTGCCATGCTAGTACCTGCTCGGTATTCAATCTCAAAATTGAATTCACTGATCTGTAGCCACCATCTGGCTATGCGCGGGATAAGATCTCTTTTTGTTAATGTTGTTCTTAGAGCTGCACAGTCAGTGAATATTTTGAACGGTAAACCCAAGAGATATACCCTAAAATTTTTCAGAGAACAGACGACCGCTAAGGTTTCTAGTTCATATGAATGGAAATGTCTTTCGTCTACGGTCGTCTGTCGGCTGAAATAAGCAACGGGCTTCAAAACATACGGATCCCTTTGCCATTGCATTAAAATACCGCCTAAACCAAGGGCACTCGCGTCAGTATGAAGTTCCGTTTCTAGTTTTGGGTCATACAGCGCTAGTACTGGCCGTGTTTGTAGTGTTTCTTTAAGAAAAATAAAAGCTTTTTCATGATTTTGCGTCCACTGCCATACTGCATGTTTCTTTAACAAACTAGTTAATGGTTGTGCTATTTCTCCGTAGCCTTTAATAAATTTACGAAAATAACCCGTGAGGCCGAGAAATTGACGCACTTCATGGACATTCGTAGGGGTGGGAAATTCTCTAACGGCTAATATTTTTGCTTCACCGGGCTTTATACCATTATTGGAAATCTCGTATCCTAAATAGTTTATAGAAGTGTCAAAAAATCTACATTTGGACAGTTTAAGGGTTAATCCAAATTTACGTAATAATTCCAGTATCTCCTGCAATCTTTCAAATCCCTGCTTTATACTCGCAGAAGGAATAAGAATATCATCTAAGTATGCTAAGGCATACTCAAATCGCTTATTGCCAAGTATTTTATTGATCATTCGTTGAAAGATAGCAGGAGCGTTGGCCAACCCGAAAGGCATGCGCTTAAATTCGTAATGCCCATCAGGCGTAACAAACCCTGTGAGATGCTTACTTTCAGGGGCCATGGGAATTTGGTAATAACCCGAAGCTAAATCTAGTGACGTAAAATAACAATTGCCACTAAGGTTCGATAATTGATCCTCAATCAGTGGAAGAGGGAACCGATCCTTGATAGTTTTGACGTTAAGGGCCCGAAAGTCAACGCACAATCGCATTTCGCCAGTTTTCTTTCTAACCATCAGAATGGGACTGGCATAGTCTGAATTGGATTCTTGGATGATATCATTGCTTAGTAGGTCATCAATTATTTCACGGACTTGTTCGCGTTCGGAAAAAGATAAACGATAAGGTCGATAAAAAACAGGCTTCAGGTCGGAAAGATCTATTTTCATTTCGAATTCTGGAGTACAACCTATTTCTGCAAGACTGGAAGCAAAGCAATCGCGATAGCTTTGTAGTAATGAATACAAGTCTAAAACATGATTTTCGTCTAGTTCTTTGCTGACTTTGATATCCGACCTATCCAGTGGTTCTAGAATTGATTGGTTATCTGTTAAAATCCGATTGACTTGACAAATTTCTTGCTCTGAAAATACGATTGAACGCGCAAGCAGAGTGCCTTTTTCAAGTTGAAGCGGGTTTTGTGATAAATTGGTCAAAACCAATTCACCAATGCCATTACGTAGCCTATAGGCCCCTTGCCATAATCTAAATTCTTTCCCGGGTTCGAGAGAATTATAGCCTTCTACATACACATCACCGGAAAAGCCATCATTCTGAGCAGTAACAGGGACTATACCCACATTATTTACTTCGATCGAATTTTCAACATACAGCTTAACAGTATTGTTTTTACATAAGGGTTCATTTACAGGACTTTTATAAAATATTAATCGAGAACTGTCCTTAAGAACAGTTATATATGGGAGTTCCGTGAAATTCTGACCAATTAAAAGAGGGTTTTGCATGAATATATCATCTACGATTAAGAATTCCAAAGTGGTTTCGATATAGTCAATTTTTACGATCACAAAAGATTTGAACAAGGGCACAATGGAAGAGTTACCAAACCCCTTTATTACGGGAACATGGTCAGTATTTTTGACGAGGTCGAATTCTAACGATTCGGTATATAGGCATCAAACTGCATTCACTGCCGAAATCGATATATGCTGTTAATAGTTTCTCGTTTACTGATATTTTCTTGAAAAATTTGTCATTGCTATTATTTGTTGATATTTTTAGCGTAGTTTTTTCAGAGCTGATTTCACTTGAACGGGAAGAATTTCCGACGATAGGTGGCAGTTTGCATGTTTCTAAGTCATGCCCTACTCTATTGCAACGTTTGCACTTTACAATAGCTTTGGGCATTTCTGAAATGGATGACCTTTGATTCGACAATTGAAACAGACAATGGAATCACTGTTAGCGGACCTAAAACGCGTAGGTGTGTAAGTCGTACTAGTTACTGACCTCTGGCTAATACGATCGCGACTTGTATTGAAGTTGGGAGTAAGTATGGGCTGGGAGCAAAGAAAACTTAATAAATCCTCTGGCTCGGTACAACTTAGCGCCTGGGCTCCATTCCTAACTGACCGATCGGAAATACCGTGCACAATGCAGTCAACAGCCTTCTTTCCCTTAATTTCACACCTATTTAACAAGTTTAGTTTATCATAGAAATACTCGCGAAGGCTCTCATCAATGCGGCTGGTGCGAGCAAGCGTTTCTTCTAGAAGTCTGCCATAGTTATCTTCACTCGGAAAAGCTTTCTTTAGTTTGGTTTGCCACTCATCCCAACTAAAAACCAGCGTAGGGAGAGCTTCAAACCACTTCTTGGCGAGGCCAACGAGTTTTTGTAGCGAAAAATGAATAGTTTGTTTCTCGTTCCAGTTGTATATCTGAGAGCATTCGTTCACTTTTCTTAACCAAGATTCAATACTTTGCGCCCTATTTGAGGGATCAAATTCAGGTATTACATTATTAAGTTGGTTATTTTGAAAAGAAATATTACTCTTACTTGAATCGTCCTTCCAGGCATTCAGAATCTTAAGCACGTCATCAGCAGTTAGACCATGAGAAGTTTTACGTGATTTGCTCGATCTCTGCTCCGTAGAAGGCGCCCTTGTCCTTTTTCTCCTACTCCGATCCCGAGAAGATCGGGAACGTTCAGGGGTTGGAGCACCATCATCATCATCAGCCATTGCTAAAATTGACACATGTAAACAAATTACCCACGTGTACGTACAATGATGAATGCGCGATATTGCATCTAGGGTCTTTATGAAATATAACATAACAAGACATACAATTATCATTAGTTCTTTATTATTTATTTTCATTACTTAAAATTTTTGTAAATGTATGATGTGTGCTATTTAGCAAATAAACGATTGCCTATATAGCCATTTCATGTATACTTGTCTGTTTGGCTGTACTGGTAAGATTCTAAAAATGATTTAACTAAAATTATCCTGAAAGGCAAGAAAAAAAAAAAAAAAAAAAAATACGCGAAGCCGGGTAAATTATGAGCTCTCGTAACCCAACAAAGTAAAAATAAATAAATCTGTCTGTGCCATAATAAATTAAATACATTTAATTTTATTTCCCATTATTGCAATATTGCGAGCACACGTAACCCAACCAGGCGTACCTAGCCATTTTATTATTCCGATACTAAGGGCACACATAACCCAACTAATTTAGATATACATAGCCAGTTTATTATTCCGATACTAAGGGCACACATAACCCAGCAACTTAGGCATACATAGCCATTTTATTATTCCGATGCTAAGGGCACACATAACCCAGCAACTTAGGCATACATAGCCATTTTATTATTCCGATGCTAAGGGCACACATAACCCAGCAACTTAGGCATACATAGCCATTTTATTATTCCGATGCTAAGGGCACACATAACCCAGCAACTTAGGCATACATAGCCATTTTATTATTCCGATGCTAAGGGCACACATAACCCTACTAATTAGACCTACATAGCCTGTTTATTATTCCGATACAAAGGGTACACATAACCCAGCAACCATATATATATAACCATATATACATAGCCATTTTATTATTCCCATAATATAAGACAGGTAGACATAACTCAAGCCAACATAGTTTTATTATAATGGGTACACATAACCCAACTTAGCAATAAGCAATTTGTTTTCCTTTTAAATATCGACAGCAGAAAGCGGAAATAGCGTATCTCAAAAATTTCCGCTGTTCGATATTGAAACATCAATTGCTGTAACTATTTAAAAATCAATGAAGCAGTAAGTTTCCAATTAACTGTATCAAATAAAACTTAGATTGATAAAAATATTTTCCAAATTTCAACGTTCTATCTTTATTAATGTACGAGTTATGATTTTTTTTTTAAATAGTTTTTTGGCTCTGGTGTAAAATTAGATATATACTTCACCCATATTTTTAATATTTAATAAATTTTTTTTGCAGAATATAACGCGGGAGAGTTAACCCTGCCACATGCTATTCTACAAAATTAAATGAAAATTAATACTATCGGCGTGTAGCTCTGACCATGTATCAATTCCCACAATGGTTCTGATTATTATTATTTGTTTTTAAGATATTTTGTTTTGCAGAATTGCATGCAGGAGAGTTACCCCAGCCACACGACATTCTACAAAATTAAATGCAAATCAATACATACGGAGTGTAGCCCCGACAATAATATTGATTTACAAAAATGATTATTGATTTTTGTTTTGTAGAATTTCACGCTGGAGGTTTCCCTCTGCTGCATGGCATTTTACAAAATTAGATGCAAATCAATACATACGGAGCGTAGCCCCGACCATAATATTGATTCACAAAAATAATTTTAAAAATTTATTTTTACTTGTGGGTAGTTTGATGCAAACTTCCCACATGATTACAGTCCATGATGACTTTTACGTGATCAAATTTAAATGGGTGAAGAAAATATCCTGTATCAAAAATATTCCAAATCTAATAGTAGAATAAAATATAAATATCGCTTACCTCTAAGGCGAGCCCACTTATGTGGGGTTTTCGTGCGTATATCCCACTTCTGAGTTAATAAAAACTCCAGCAATATTACACAAAGTAACTTTATTTTAATTCTTGAATCGAAGTGACAGGGTGTCAGCTTGATGACTACTCTAGTTGACCGCCCGAACAGAACTGAACTCCCCTCTTCGTCATCGCACTATCCTTACATTTTTTTACCCCCACCATGCGACATCATACCAGCACGATGACGTCACTTGGTGTTGCCTTTTAATCCAGAATTCTACTATAAAATATAAAATCATAACACATGCATACAAATATTTGCACTGAGCGAGGATTGAACCCGCGACCTCCTGCGCAGCAGTCGTGTTCACTACCGCTTCGCCACGAAGGCTGTCTGCCATAATTATATGTATATTGGATTATATTATGATTTGGGTAATAAAATGAAACGAATATTTTAATATGTAGCTGCGTTGAACTAATTGTCTACTAGGATTAGCCTAGGTGGGTAGGTAAGCCGCAGAAAGTCCAATAATAACCTCAAGATACACTTTAAAAGTTTATTCAGAGACAAATAAATGATAGGTAATTCTAGTTAGTTTTAGGTACATATCACGACACAGAAAAATCTAGAATTCGGTATAGTCAAGCTCACTGTCGCGGGTATAGAGCGGCGCGACGCGTCGTAAACTAGCGTGCGTTCAGTGCGGTAATAAGTTTCTCACTGCCGCCGCATGAAACGGTCGACAGGCAGCGCGCGGGCGCCGGCATTACAGCGCATGCGCGGGAGCCGTCTAGTGTTGTAACCGAGGCGCGTCGAATAACCAGAGCTGTGCCAACTAGTGATGTGCGTAAGTTTACAGGTACAGAGGACAGAGCTCGCCACAAATACATACATTTATTTATTCCAAAGGAGTACACCCCAAATCAATATCCGAATCACTTTCAGAATCGCTAGAGCAATCTTGTAAATTTATAATGAACTCTTGTTCGCAAATATTATCAAATCGAACGTCCCGCTCCCAATCTTCTTCCATTAATTTTCTGCAATTTTTGTGACAGGAGCAGCCTTTCTTCTTTTTTTATTTGGCGTTGAAAGCTTTTTTTCCTCGTCTTCAGTCAATACTGCGGTTGAAGATTCGCCATATTTTTCTTTACTGATGCAAATTACTGTCGCACGTCCAATGCCAAGAGCATCTGCAACTCTGTCACAAACTTTTGCCATGGGTAATAGCGGTCCACCATTTTGGTTTTCTCGCTCAAAATATTCACGCAAGCGAATCACAAACTCACGACTTTGACTGTTCAAAACAGTTTTCTTCATTCTCTTTGGCATTATGCCAACAAACAATAACAACAAAGAAACTAACAATAATAAATAAACTTAACATATTCACAGCAATAGTAATAAAAACAAAGTGATGAGAACGGAAAACACGTCGCGTATACAAGGCGTTAGCACTCGTACTGAGGAGAATGGGTCATGTCAAACAAGATGGCGGCGCGTTGGCGCCATCTTGCGGAAGAAGACACGCCGCGGTCAAACTTCTCTCGAACCCCAACGTTGTCGGAAGGAATGTTACGAGTAGGTTAGAATTTAGATTTTATTTACTCACTATTGTAAATAATGTTATTTTTTTTAAATATTCAATAATGTTATTTTTTTTAATTAAATGATAAATTAATTTTGAATCAAGTTTTATACAAAATATCGATAGTTTATAGTCTGTGGTCACGATGATTCATCGCTCATCACTATAATTAGCTCAGCATGCCCATAAAGTATGACATTGACTGGTACGTTTGTCCATATTGTTAAATTCAGAACTTCATAGGCGCGATTTTACTGACAGCTGTCCCAGAGATCAAGCTATGTTTTTTCTAGTATAACAACACTTAATAGCAATAAGTATAAAAAACCGGCGAGGTGCGAGTCGGACTCGCGCACGACGGGTTCCGTACCGTATATATAAAAACGAGCAAAAAAAATCACGTTTGTTGTAGGGAAGCCCCCCTTAAATATTTGTTTATTTTTAAAGTGAATATATAACTAAATAAGCATCTACCTGTTGTCGTTATCAAAAACGAGCAACAAAATCACGTTTGTTGTATGGAAGCCCCGCTAAAACATCTATTTTATTCTGTGAATATTTCAAGCATCTACCTGTTGTCGTTATCAAAAACGAGCAACAAAATCACGTTTGTTGTATGGGAGCCCCGCTAAAACATTTATTTTATTCTGTTTTTAGTATTTGTTGTTATAGCAGCAACAGAAATACATCATTTGTGACTGTCTAACTACCTACAACGGTTCATGAGATACAGCCTGGTGACAGACGGACAGACAGCGGAGTCTTAGTAATAGGGTCCCTTTGGGTACGGAACCCTAAAAAGCATCAAGTTCCACTTAAATAATATTTATTATGTTGTAAAATTACACTTAGAACACTAGATCGATCCTGGATCAATATTTCTCGACGGGACGATATGTTGTATCATTTGGTTTTGCTGTTCGTTGATAGTATTTTGATAAAATATGTTAAATCCGGCCAATTAGATTTCTACGAGTGTTTATCGTAATGTTAGAAGAAAGCAAAGGGTGGCAACTTTTTTCATAAAGTTGGTAAAAAATAATAGTAAGACAAAATTTCAAACCGCTAATGTCGTTCTGGAATAAAACCGTTATTTCACAATTAATTAGAACTGGCAACTCGACCATTTCCGTCAAGATGACTTGCTAATTTTTTTGACATTTACAGCTGATGAGGGGAATGAAGTTGACTGCACTTGCACACTTAAATTTTATTTCTATAAATTCAAAAACTTTCAACACCAACACAAACTGTCTTGTCTTGTTCTTTTGTTTTCTTTACCGAACTTAAATTAATACGAATTGAACAATCGGCATGACTTCGGCAAATAACGCAGAGCTTTCGATGAAGGAGCTTACGTTAAAACTTATAGACGAAAAGATGAAATTAGAGGAACAATTGCAAGCCCAGTACGAAATCTTGTTGGCCAATCACACTGATATGATAGAACAGCTTGTCGACTACCAAGGATACCCACGGAATGACCTAGATGTGTACCAAGTCCGGCTTGCCAGACACAGGATCCATTGTAAGTCTATCTTTCAAACAGCTGTTAAATTTTAACGAAAAAGATAGATAGTCCATGTTAACCACCTTTTAACAGTGTGTCTGGAGTCACGCTATGAGATTTTTTTTGTACAGAGTGCTAAAAGTCACCCAGGTCGATGTGGGCCTGTTTCAGAGTGTGTTATCTGAACAAACATCTGATCTGACTCTGCTAACATGCTCTAAAAGTCCACGTACAACCTGTTGAAGGAGGATGTTCTGTAGTAACTTCTGTAGACTATTATGGAACTGACATTGTAAAGAACGTCGCAAGTTCCCTAAAAATAAGCATCTACAATTTAGATTAACACATTAGTCGCCAGTGACCCACTAAGTGGGCTCAACACTCATCACATTCGCAGAGCGTGGAGCCCACGAGGTGGGTTGATTTATTAATTAGGTTTTTATTTCCCAATATGCCATAGCGTAATATGAAAATAAATGAGCTGACTATATAAAGAGGCCTTTTCTTATTACAAGGATTGGTTTTTAGTTTTAGAATGTTTGTATTTGAATTTCATTTTAACTTCTTCCATGCCAAGGACCCATGTCGTGCGT
Organism: Philereme vetulata; assembly: GCA_918857605.2. Taxonomy (NCBI): domain Eukaryota; kingdom Metazoa; phylum Arthropoda; class Insecta; order Lepidoptera; family Geometridae; genus Philereme; species Philereme vetulata. Next base: position 4,203,288 of record OU975422.1, on the reverse strand, counting down.
CATCTTTCAGAAGTAGCAAACATTTAGATGAGGTAATTTATACATTTTATTGTATGTTAACAAATTACAAATTAGAGTGGATTTTTTTAATTTAGTCTTGCTGCCATTTTAATTATTTAGTAAATTCAAATACTTACATCCCATACTTACTAGAAACATTTTTTAAAAAGGTTGCAGACCAATGTCTTAGACTTACCCATTTTTCTAAACTACACAGTTTTCGTGAGTAAAATGCACAAATTACTTTTGTAAATCGCAAAAAAGCATATAGAATCCTGAAAGTATATTATTGTTGAGAAAAATGCTATTTTATGTCACAACCACATACATAATACCTCAAACCCGCTATGTGGGTTCACCATGGCATTTATAGTGCATGTATAATACCGATGACCCTGGTGGTGGGTTCTGTGGTAGGATGTATGGTGGCAGAGCAAAGAAAAGTGAGGAGGGGTCGAATTTTATTAGTATCTACAGTAACAGATAATTGACCTTCATCAAAAAGTTTGCATTTAACACAATGTGATAATAAAACATTTTGGAAATCATCCTTCTACAAGTTATTATTTCTTGTTTACACACGCAGTTGAAGGTGGTTACCGCGAACCTGTCTGTACATCATCTATAATATAATCATAATTAGGACTTCTTCTGCTGAACATAGATTTCCATAGTGACCAATCTTGGCCCGCCTGCATCCAACAGCTCTCAGCATCCTTTATTAGATCATTTTCTAATTCTAGGGTGGGGGAATGAGGGCTTTTCATTTTCGATTTAAAAAGAAAAACCTACCTATCAAATAGCGTAATAGATGGTGCTGCCTGGAGATGCAACGCAAAAAAAATTATTTATATGCCAAAATCTCAAAGACACTATCAAAATGTGTCCAAAACAATCTCACTTCGTCATTAAACAAACACAAGTGTTTGTTTTTTAAATTTCAAGTTCCACGGAAAATAATGTTGACATGACATTGACATTGACAATTACTATTCTTTGATATTCAGAGCATGACAGAGCAACGCCAACTGTTAACAGTTAAAAAAACATGGTTGCGAGAATCCCTCATTGGGGTGTATTGTGCATTATCCCCATTCTACTTCAACTAATTATTAACTAATTATTCTTCAAACTAATTATTATGCATTTTATCACTGTATGTTTTCCGAAGAAAATAAAATAAATTCTAAGGTCATTCTATTAGGTCAAGGATGAAGTCCGTGGTCAAGGATCAATTACATAAATTTTTTTTTCTTTAGCCCTGCAAAATGATCTCCGGGATTTATTCAGACAGATTGAGGAAGGTCTTGCCCAAACACAAATTGGCTTGAATCATCCAGTGGAGCCAACACGACAATTGGCTAACATCAACTTAAATAAAAACAATGAGCATGCTGATAATGTGCCTCGGACACCGTTTGCCATTGTCACTGTGGTGGATAATGGATCCCCGGCTGATATAGCTGTAAGTTTACGTTTCTGTAACCCTTAATTTAAAAAAGGCTGAAATTTCCTTTAGGAAAGTTGTGCTGGGACTTTCTTTTTTTTTTATGTGTAGATATACTTAAAGGAAGCCTACATGTGAAGTGGCAACTTGCGCAACCTTATAGTTTTTGAGATATTAATTTTTGAAAATCCGTAATCGATTGCGAAATTCGCTCGGAAATTAGTGTCCGACCTTTCAGTTGGCGTTCTATCGATTACAGTGACAGATAATACGGCTATTTTATAGGTTTTGCATTTTTATTGGCGGGAATTTCGAATTTGGCAATGACATTGACATTTCGTTTACAAATTTTACAGTAAAGTTTACTGTTGCATGGATTTGGTGCTGTTACCTACCTATCTTTCTTTTTAATATGTTTTTATTTTGCGTGGATATTACGGCGTCTTTTGCGGATTCCTACTCCGAAGAGTCTAGATTCTGAAGCTTCAACAAAGAAGCAATCATGAATCAATGGAATTCAAGAAAAGTATTTGCCCCCTTCAGTACTGTGGATCAGTATATCGCATTTGCTGAGGAAAATGGTGTGATTTCATCAACGAAAGTGTGTGCCTACCATAAAACACCCATATTATTTATAAATTATCTTATGAACTATGAAAAATAGTAGACTGAATCGAGACGGGGCGCCCCAACTTGAGTAGGTTAGGTTCAAAAAGAGTGACAGAATCGATACGGAGCACCCCGACCCCACGTGGTCTTGTGCGTGACACCCCTAGAGTGTAAATAAAGAGCGCGGGAGCTAGAAGCTCGCGGAAGGTCCTGAGTGAAGCCTTATGACCTTCGCTTCACTTGGCCTCGTATGACTTGCTTCACTCAGGGGCGACTTTAAGAGCTTCTGCCGGGAGCCCACCCAGGGTCCAGGGGGTTGGGAGGAAGAAGTGGTCTATGAAAACGTGGGGAGCAACGATTTCATAGACCACTTTTTCTCCAACCCCCTGAACTCTGCCTTTTTTTCAATATAAAAAAAAATGTTTTTTTCATACTTAACCTCAAAATATTTTTTTTTAATTTTCACAAAAACTTATAGGTTTTCGTAAGTCCTCACCCACGGGGGGGGGGGGGGGTTCAAGCCCTCCCCCCTACTCCACCCCTGCCCCCATCCCTCTATCAAACCGTTCCTAAAGGAAAGCCTTTCCAAAAAAAACATCCTACATCCTCGTATATATCAAGTCCCGTCTAGGCTTGAAAGTTTTTGAGATAGTTTATAAAATCTTAGCATTTTCCGTGTTCGGATAACACTATAAAAATAAAATACTATTAATAATCATTTGTTCATGTAATACGCATGTACTCGGACAGATGGCCAACGATCTTCACGCAGTGGGTGCCGGCGGGTGGCGGCGCGTGATGATCTCGACCTTCCAGACAGATTGGAAAGTTCTGGAAGACAATGGGGGAGACCTTTGCTCAGTAGTAGAATGACACAGTTTAAAAAAAATAAAAAAAACATTTGTTCATAGTTGTTCAAGGATCACTTTTAAACTAAAGCTGGTGCTTATCTGGGTCAATGCATAACCCTTGCAATATAACAACCCCAAAGATACTTCTTGGGGACACTTTCGCCTGGTAGGTCTTATGTGTAAAAAGTATATAGGCTAGATTTCGAAAGCGGAAAAAGGAGTCCACCAACATAACATGTCTCAAGTTGATGGGTTTCTAACCCTAGAAATCCATCAACGTGACCTACGAGGCAATGCTTTGTTATAGGCGATAGTTACCACTTAACATCAGGTGGGCCGTATGCTAGTTTCATCTTGAGGTCGTATAAAAAAGGCTTCTTTTTACGCGACCGTGCAACGACTACATTGAAACTTCCAACTGAAATCTGTTGTAGGCCATGATGAAATAAACGCCTAAGATTGATCGAGCAAGACAGATTGTCGCCTTTGATTTTGACAGTATCTTTTAAATTTCCCGTGTTGCCACTTTCATAACAATTTTTCATTACTTTATTACTTACGTAGAGCTTGTGTGAACGGGCTCGAGGACATGGTCACCACCGCCTTACCTTATCTGTACCAAATAGCAGTACTTGTGCTGCTGTGTTCTGGTTAGATGGTAATGGTATGTTCCTGTAATTACTGGCACATAGGCATAACAGCTAAGTCCTATAGTATGGCAACGTATCCACATAGAGATCAAGACAACATAATAGCTTGTTTTGAATTCTATGTGGATATCCATGGACTGCAGTAGCCACTTAACATCTGGTGGACTGCATGCTCGTTTGCCATATAAATAGTATTAAAAAAACTCAAAACGACAGATTGCCAACTTTGATACAATACGACTCAATTAGTTATTGATAATTCTGTTTGTTCCAGGGCCTCTGCCAAGACGATAAGATCATCCAATTCGGTTCCCTCACACGCGCCAACTTCACTTGCATGGACGAGATTAACAGCATAGTGCTGCATTCGGTCGGACAACCGATAAACGTGCTGGTGATGAGAGGGCAACTGGTGGTCAGTGTTACCCTCGTGCCGAGACCCTGGGAGAACCGGGGCCTGCTGGGCTGCCGTATTCAGATGGTTTAAATTTAATCCGATATTTTTTTTGAGTGAATACATTTTTAAAATAGCTTCCATAGTGGGAGGCAATTCAAAAAACGAATGTCATAATCGGGGGATACAGGTTGGTGTTGCAGCTACATATATATATCATTTCCATTCAAAATTTAATTACTTACACCACTGGATATCTAAAGGAGTTCGTTACGCTAAGTGAGCACTGTGACGCATCGCGTGCGGTGGAGGGGGAAGCGACGCCATTTTGAGGTCATTTTGCTGCGTTTCGAGATTTCTATTTAGTATGACCCGAAGGACTTCTTAGTGTTTAAACATGATTATAACATACATAAAATAGCGTATTTTAAATTTTGTATAGAAAATATTACCTGTTACATACACGTATTCGCGTACATGTACAACACACGGCCGTGTCTATGACACAGCGACACCCCATTTTTTATTTATATAATTTTATTCATATATTGTTCATTACAGAATCAACAGCACTTGATATCAATGTAAACAAACTCTTATAGCTAATGCCAATAACTGATTCTCATTTTATAGACATAACGTTTAAGAAATTGGTCGCCTAGAGAAAACAATTAAAAACATAATTATAATTATTATATATTTTAATTAATATAATATAAAAGGTTGGGGAAAAAGTCTTTTCGCATTATAGTATGTATGAACTTGTCATAAAATATCTTTGGCTATACTATTTGTATCGGGATGGTTTTGGTATCATTCAAAGTTCAAATTTTAAAGATAATTCCAAATTCAAATTAGGAAAATGTGTGATTTTTATTTGTTTTTCGTACTGTAAAGATGAGTGAATCTAATGAAGAATTTCGATACATTTTAAAATTTTACTACAAAAAAGTAAAAATGCAATGCAAGCCGCGAAAAAAAATTGCGATGTTTATGGACCTAGTGCAGTGTCTGTGAGAGTAGCACAAATTTGGTTTAAGCGTTTTCAATCCGGAAATTTTGATGTCAAAGATGCACGTCGCTCTGGTCGCCCTATTACGGATAAACTTAATGCCATTTTTGAAAAAGTGGAGCTAGATTGACATATCAGTAGTTACGACGTAGCTGAAGAACTGGGAATTGACCACAAAACAGTTTTGGCGCATTTGAAAAAAACTGGGTACACAAAAAAGCTCGATATTTGGGTACCCCACGAGCTCACTGAAAGAAACCTAATGAACTGTATTTGTGATTCTTTATTACGACGTAATGAAACCGAACCATTTTTGAAGAAGCTGATAACTGGTGATGAAAAGTGGATCACGTACGACAAGAACGTGCGAAAAAGGTCGTGGTCAAAAGCCGGTCAGGCTTCACATACTGTGGCGAAACCCGGGTTAACTCGCAACAAGGTGATGCTGTGTGTGTAGTGGAATTGGAAGGGCATTATTCATTATGAGCTGTTACCACCAGGCAGAACCATCGATTCTGAACTCTACTGCGAACAACTGATGCGATTAAAGTTGATAGAAAGCGGCCGGAATTAATCAACAGAAGGGGTGTGGTTTTTCATCATGATAACGCTAGACCTCACACATCTTTAACCACTCAGCAAAAATTAAGATAGTTTGGCCGGGAGGTGTTAATGCATCCGCCGTATAGTCCTGACCTTGCATCTTCAGATTTTCACCTGTTTCGGTCTCTTCAGAATTCTTTAGGCAGTGTCAGGTTAACATCACGAGAGGACTGCCAAAACTACTTGTCGCGGTATTTTGATCAGAAGCCCAAAAATTTTTATAGCAATGGAATCATGTCCCTACCTACAAGATGGCAAAAAGTTATCGAACAAAATGGTACCTACATACTTTAGTTAAATGTAAATAAACTATATTAAAAAATGTTATGAATTTTCTTAAAAAATGCGAAGAAACTTTTTCCCCAACCTAATATATTATTTTCTCAGTACTTGTACCGCGAGTTGCGATCTGTCTAGGCATTTCAAATCAAATAAAATTTATTTGTGACAACACTAATAGTACGAATAGAACACACACACAAACACACACAGGAAACTTAACAAAAAAAAACAAAGTAACAATAGCTTACAGAATAATATTGCAGTGTGTCTCATTGTACTCACTGCATGTGTCACAAGAAGGCTCCAACTCAGCATGTGCTGGGTTGCACTAGCTACCCAGGGCTGGTCTTCCGTTAGAGCCTCTTTGAGTCTTCCGTGGTCCACCACGGATAACGTACAAAATAACACGCCTACAAAATAACGTGAGGATAAAATATCACTACATAGTATAAAACAAAGTCGCTTCCCGCTGTCTGTCCCTATGTATGCTTAGATCTTTAAAACTACGCAACGGATTCAGATGCGATTTTTTTAATAGATAGAATGATTCAAGAGGAAGTTTTATATATATAATACATGCCTAATAAAGTAGATAAACACTGATAATTTTAGAGGTGTCTAATGTGATGTCGTAAATACTCATAACACTCTTTCAAAATACTCTTTCAAGAGTAACCTCTAAAGAAAACATGTCTGTATTGTCTAATGACCAAAAAGCTGTGAACGTTGTATATTGTACATTCTGTAGTATATTTAGTATAAGCATTGCACCCGTGCGAAGCCGGGGCAGGTCGCTAGTAATATTATAAAATGATTTTAGGTTAAATATGCCTAAGATTGTGAGGAATAATAAGTTAAATAAACTAAGGATAAAAATAAATAATATAATTACATATCGCTCATTGAATGCAAAACAGCCACAAACCAGAAACCTCATTTTTTACAGGAGAGCCGAAACAAAATTTTAAAAATGATTTTTTGAAAAAAATACTGTTTTTATTATTAAATGTAATGATGTTAATACATCATTGTTTTCCTTATTTTTTGCTCTTTCTTTTTAAATAATGACCACTGTGCTAGCACTCTTCCAACCTGATAAAAACAACAAAAGCCCTTTTTGCATTCAAAATTTGAACCAATGTTAGGGTAATTATCTCAAAAAATTAAACAAATATTAAAATGAAACAAGCTATTTTAATGTTTTATTAAGGAAATAACTATAGAAACAAATAACTCGCTGTAAATCTAAAAAGATACAAACTATTTAAACGAGCATCACAAAACCAGACATTGTTTTATCGTTTTATGTTAAAAAACGCGATATCAATTTTACCTTATCTAAAATTATCTTTATATAAATTCTCAAAATATTCATAGGAACAACATTATACTTCAAAAACTATAAACATAAATTTAAAATGAAATTGCTGAAAGCTTAACATTAAAAGATATGAAATTAGGCTTAAATTAGTACAATTATAATACCTTTTACTATTTATTATTAAATCACAAACTGTATCGCTAAAATCACAAAATCAGTCTTTAAGTCACACCCTGTATGGCTAAAATCACAAAAGTAATATCTAAGACAGTCTTTAAATCACAAAATAACCTGATTAATATCTAAGACAGTCTTTTTTTTAGGCACATTTATAAATTTTGGTAAAAACTTTGGTAATATTTAGGTATAATATTTTTCTCAATAAGTTTGAGTATACCTTGTTTTTTTGTTTCAGAAATTGTTAGTTTATGATTGTATAACTTTTTTGGCACTATGTTGTAATTGATAGAGGATTTAGACATCTTTTTTGTCAGCGTCGAGACTGAGATGAATGCTTCGCTTTCGTATGAAGTTTTATATAAAAACTGGTGTTTATGTTCCCGCTGGACTTTCAATATTTTTATGTCGGACCATTTTACTTTTTGCCCATCTTCGGATGTGACGAAATTTCCAACACCCAAGCATTTTAAATCTAAAAAACTGTCGTGCGCAAGTTCGTGAACTACGAAAGGTGTGCCTTTTTTCTTTGCTGTCTTAATAAGAGTAATATACTGGTCCGGTACATAAATGGGAGAAGATTTTAAAGCCATTGAAATATTTCTTTGAATTAATGAGTGAGCGGCATCCCCCTCATTTTGGGTATGTCCCTTTATTAAAAACTTATGAGTAATACTTCTCAATTTCGAATATATTTTCACAGCATATTGGTATGTTGCTAGCATGTATTTGTTTTTTTGCTGGCCGTAACAATTATCACTATAAAAAACTACGTCAAAATCACCCGCAGCTTCATCGTTCAAACGTTTCAAATACATGAGCACGCATGATCCAATTTCATTCACACCCCGACCTCCTTCCCCCTCGTGCCATACAAAACAATCTGAACTATTGTTTCCTAATTTAGTGATTGTCAAATTAAGTAAATTCAATTTAGAAATGTAATAGAAGCTAGAGACTTCACCTTGCGGACAAGGCATAACTGCTTGTAGATCATAGACACAGACTACAAAATCATCATTAATATTTTGTTTATCCCTCTCTTTTTCAGATCTAGCGAGACTTTTTTCTTTTAAATGCAAGTCGTACTTTTCTTGCAAAAGCGATTTATCATCTGCGTTTAGGTAAGCTGTACAGTCTTCACACTGGTCCTTTTTAGGTTGCCAAAAGGAGATGTTAAAGTCCTCCATGAATATATTATAATATATCTTATATGAAACATGTGACTTATTTTCTTCTTTGCACTTGTCAACGTACAGGCGATGCAAAGCAGCAATTGACATGTTTCCCTCAATATATTCACGCTTTGTGTGAGCACGGCAATAATGGCTTTCAATCCTAGGGATTGAATTGATATGTGCTTTGACACCATCTTTCAAAGCGGCCTCTAACTGGAACTGGTTTCCGTGTTTCCCTCGATTTTCTTGCATTAATCCAACGCGTTCAGAGTTCTTCTTCACAACAGTTCTTATAGTTTTATCAGAAATAGCAAGTGTATTCATAAAATATACTTTGCAAACTCGAATGCGTCTATCGTTTTTAGGGAAATAATATGCGTGATTAAAATTCTGACGAGTGCTGCCAACACGGACATAGCGATACTTAGGTTCAATTTTTGTCATGTTGTCGCTAATGAAATGCCTCTGAGCTGTCAAGTCACCCATCTTCCAATAGTTCTCAAACAAAGCCAACCTTTCTTCCGATGAAAATTGGTTAACACATTTTAATTTGCATTTATCGGAACATTCAGGCCCAATTTTCTTGGCTTCTATTTGTTTTTTTGATTTGGACATGGTTTTATATGCCTTTCCGCTGTTTTTAAGAGCCTTGGATTTATTTCTCTTCCAAGATGCAGGGTTACATTTTCTTTTTCGGGAAAGCAGCTGAGGTTCCACGCTGGGTGGTTGACAATCAATACTAGGGGGCTGGGTGTCAATGCTAGGAGGCTGGATGTCAATGCTAGAGGGCTGGGTGTCAATACTAGGAGGCTGGGTGTCAATGCTAGGAGGCTGGCTGTCAATACTAGGGGGCTGGATATTAATACTGGGTGATTGTGGTTGTTCAGTATCTAAGATAGATGGCTCAGTGTCAGAAGGCAGCATTTCCATGTTATTGGGTTCATCATCAGCCCTGGAAGGTCCCGGTTGGGGTGAGAAAAATTGGTAATTAATCCGTTTTTTGTCTATGTGTTTCTCAGGTAGAAAATCAGGATCCTTTCCACTATCGTCCAAGGAAAAATCAGATAAACTAGATGCCGTAGAACAGTTCGTGTCACTGTCGTCAGAGTCGCTGTCTGATGACTCTGATGAGTCACTAGGTGGAACGATTTTAACAGGTTTTTTCCAAGTTCTTAAGCTCTCTTCATCATCACTTAACAACGATATATCGTAATCCGGCTGGCTATCAGGGTAAGAGTCCGTATCAATACTATAATTTGCCGTTTCTCTTTGTTGTCCAACCTGTGCTGCGATTTTAGTTTCCTGAGTGTTGTCAAGGAACAAAGTTTGTTTCTCTTCAGTTCCAGATGGTAGTATGTCCTCAGTTTCAACATTAATTAAGGTCAAATCGTTATGGTTAGGTTGACTGATTGGATGGCACTCCGCATCAAAATAAACCTTACCCGTTGTAATGTCTTGATGAACTCTTGCTGGAATATCACATTCTTGAATTTGTTCAGAGTTGATAACGGGCCGGTTTTGTATGCTTTCTGATTCTTCATTTGAATGGCCAACTGCCATGCTCAAAATTAATTTTGCTCTGCTATTCATTCTGAAAATAATTATTATAGATTATTATTATGTACTTGCAAAACAATGCCTATCATAAGTTGTTACTTTGGGTGCAAAAATAAAGTGGTGCGAAGTTTCCGTGAAAACTAGCAATTTATTTATAAGTAATGAAGATAAATTACTTTGAAAATATAAAAGCTATGAACCAACCTAACAATTATGAGGTGCTAAACGGTAACCGATCGATAACTGTATGAACGTAAACTCTAATAAGTAAATGTTATTTTAAAGTAAATAAAAATTGTATGATTCTACAAAATTATTCCTCTAAAATTGACAAATTTGAAAACATGCAGTTTAGCTGTACACAAATAATTATTACCTCTGTAATAATTCAATACAAAAAGTACACATTTGTAAATATGGCATCACTTTACTTCATTTTGGAATGCAAAATGTACAGATTTAAAAATATGGCATTGATTAATTTCAAATTGGAATGCAAAATGTACGTTTTCCAAAATATGGCTCTGTTACATTAAAAATCAGAATGTACTTACTTGAAATTGGAATGCAAAACCGATGCATTTCAAAAAGTGGCCCCTTTGCACAGAACACTGAATCAAATGTAGGGTGTTTTTTCGATTTGTGGCCGTTTTGTATTGAACTGACGTGCGTTCGCTCCGAGTTTTGGGTTGCAACTGACAAAATGGCGGTTTTGTTCTGAAGTTGGCGCGTAAGTCAGCCCAATACAAAAAAGGCGGTTGATCAGTTTGGCATCAAAATGAGCGAAAATGACGGGTGTCTTCAGCAAAACGTAAAATATTGCAGCTTAAGTACCTAATTTTGAAATAAAATGATTTTAAAAAAAATTTTATTTATGGCGGTTTTGCATTCAATGAGCGATATAATGACGCCTTCCTATTCACCAATTGTGTGAAGCCGGGGCGAGTCAACAAGTACTAAAAAATAAAACACATGATAAGCTAGCCCTTCTTTTTCTTTCGTGTCAATGGCTGTAACACAAACTTCTATTAATGTAATTAGTAAATATTATTATTCTAGTAGAGAGCAACTTCCACATCCCTCTATTGCCTACAACAATGCAAAAGTTCTAGCTGGCCACCTACTCATACGAACTTACTCCAACCATTTATCTATAAAGTGTACATTTGGAACTCTATTCTTCAATTTTCTGTACATTTGGAACTATATTCTTCAATTTGCTGTACATCTGGAACTGTATTCTTTAATTTGCTGTACATTTGGAACTGTATTCTTCAATTTTCTGTACATTTGGAACTATATTCTTCAATTTGCTGTACATCTGGAACTGTATTCTTTAATTTGCTGTACATTTGGAACTGTATTCTTCAATTTTCTGTACATTTGGAACTATATTCTTCAATTTGCTGTACATCTGGAACTGTATTCTTTAATTTGCTGTACATTTGGAACTGTATTCTCCAATTTGCTGTACATTTGGAACTGTATTCTTTAATTTGCTGTACATTTAGAACTGTATTCTTCAATTTGCTGATGAACTGTATTCTTCAATTTGCTGTACATTTGGAACTGTATTCTTTAATTTGCTGTACATTTGGAACAGTATTCTTCAAGTTGCTAGACATTTAGAACTGTATTCTTCAATTTGCTGATGAACTGTATTCTTCAATTTGCTGTACATTTGGAACTGTATTCTCCAATTTGCTGTACATTTGGAACTGTATTCGTTAATTTGCTGTACATTTGGAACAGTATTCTTCAAGTTGCTATACATTTGGAACTATATTCTTCAATTTGCTGATGAACTGTATTCTTCAATTTGCTGTACATTTGGAACTGTATTCTCCAATTTGCTGTACATTTGGAACTGTATTCTTTAATTTGCTGTACATTTGGAACAGTATTCTTCAAGTTGCTGTACATTTAGAACTGTATTCTTCAATTTGCTGATGAACTGTATTCTCAAATTTGCTGTACATTTGGAACTGTATTCTTTAATTTGCTGTACATTTAGAACTGTATTCTTCAATTTGCTGATGAACTGTATTCTTCAATTTGCTGTACATTTGGAACTGTATTCTTTAATTTGCTGTACATTTGGAACAGTATTCTTCAAGTTGCTATACATTTAGAACTGTATTCTTCAATTTGCTGATGAACTGTATTCTTCAATTTGCTGTACATTTGGAACTGTATTCTTTAATTTGCTGTACATTTGGAACAGAATTCTTCAAGTTGCTGTACATTTAGAACTTTATGCTTCAATTTGCTGTACATTTGGAACTATATTCTTCAATTTGCTGTACATTTGTAATTGTATTCTTCAATTTGCTGTACATTTGGAACTATATTCTTCAATTTGCTGTACATTTGTAATTGTATTCTTCAATTTGCTGAGGAACTGTATTCGTCAATTTGCTGTACATTTGGAACTGTATTCTTCAATTTGTATACTACTCGGATAATTAATTCGGCCGCACAATATCGGTGGCTCTGTAAATCTATGGGGGAGGCCTACGTTCAGCAGTGGACCCCCTTTTGCTGATATGATGTTGATGATTACTATCTAATAAAAAGATGGACCTTTCAAACGTGCGTGTAATTTAAAGCCACAGGATCGGCAAAGTTGTTGCAAACTTGCGAATGTGTGCATTAAGTGGATTTACAGGTGCTTCACTTTTTAAGTTAGTGGCGCTCCTCTTTTTTTATTCGCTGGTGATTTATATCATTATTTTTATATCTTAAATAATATTAATATAGATATGATACCTATTTCGGTTAAACTTAAAAAATAAAGTGAAAACTAAGTCAGGTATTCATAGTCATACGAAATAAATTGTCAAAAATGCTAAAATTTATGTTTTATTTAAATAGTTACGACAAGTTACCTAAAATGATGATAGTTTCCCTTAGATTAGCAGAATCTTGAACATATAGGTACCAATGAGGAATTAGGGGGTTTTCATTTATGATTTAAAAAGAAAAAAACTTTTTTCTTTTCGTCTATTGACGGCGCTACCGCTGTCTAAGAGATACGCCGTCAAAAATATAGTTTTTAAGCCAAAATTTCAAAGACTATCAAAATTTGTCTAAATCAAACAACTTTTATTTCATATTTCTCAGAAAATAATGTTGACATTGACAATTCTCTTTCCTTTGTTAATCAGAACATGATGGAGCAACAACGCCATCTGTTAGCAGTTTTAAAAACATCAGTGAAAACCCCTCATTATCGACTCTTGAGTCAAGCTGGACCTTTCACACAGGGCTATCTCGCGTCAATCAACCTAAGAAAAGCTTGTACCACAAAATAGATAGAAACACATGTAAAGTTATACAATAAAAAAACAAGTGTGCTTTAGAGCACACGACTGAAGTAAAACTTCTTTTACAAAATATTAATTTATAAAATTGATCAATTACAAAATTGTCCACACGTCTGTAGGTCGATCAGTCTATATTCATTCTAGACAGACGCAACTCGCACTCGCACATTAACGTTTAAAAATATACGAAACGTAACTCTCTCTCTTTCTATCTTCACTAACTTATACTTCTTTCAACTTCCGTTCGCACTTTTCGTAACGCATTCACCAGCTTACTCATCACGTCAAGCGTGCGTAAAGAAGTCTTACTTCAACATAACTTAGTTACGTGAATAAAATCGGCGCAGGCTGCTAATTGGAGTATCTTGTCAAGGGATTTCTCAGGGTTCTATCAGACAGAGAGCGGTCACGCGATCATGCGATAAAGGTCAGTTTTGCGTTCGAGCGTGTAGTACGCTCACGGTACCCCGCTGTTGGATGGTATAGGCCACGGATGAGTCAAGTAAGGGGATAGGGCGAAGGGGCGTGGCCCGTGTCTCAACAACAAGACCAAACTATCTTGTCCGTCGAAATCAGGCACTAGTCGCGCATCATCTGTCTCAGACAAATTCACTCAAAATGACAAGTTGTGCTGTGAATACATGCAAAAACAGGAGTAACAAAGTGAATTATAGCAAAGATGGGATATCGTTCCACATTTAAGTACTCAAATTTACTTGTTTTTATACGTTTTTATCTATAAAACAATCACAAGGCTGAAGTTATTTTCAAAGTCGTCAGTCAAGTTTGAAATCGATGCGAAAAGCATTTCATAATCAGTGTTTGAAATACATTGCTGCGTGTATGTTAAAACGAGTCACAATCCAAAAACAAAAGGCGCAATGGAATATGTATATAACGATACTCTCGATACCACGTTCGTTGCGTGGTATGGCCACTGTTTTCTGCTGCGAGTTAGTGATGTACTAGTTCATTTCATGAATTTGTCGATACCTTTATAATGACCAAGACCTAACTAAAATAAAACTTGATGAATGATTAATACTGATCGGCGTAGGTAGTGCTATTCACGGGAATTAGTGACTGTTAACTTAACATGGATATGCCTTCTAAATCCCGGGAAATATATTTTAATTTTATTTAACAGGTTTTTTTAGGAATTCGTATTTTAGTAACTATTCCGCATTATGCAAATACATGTTGTATTGGTTACTAAAGTCATCCCTTTCCCTCACGCTTTTGTAGCTTATAACGGGTAAGGTGAGGACTCGGTTTCACTATACGCACACATTTACATCGACATTAATATTTTATCGACATTTTAACTGCAATTACATCGACATTCAGAAAAATATTCCCGGGAATCGGGGAATAAATTCCGGGGCATATCCATATTAACTTATCATGCAGGTTCATTGACCCAAAATAGCACTACCTACGCCGATCCCTGGTAATTAGATATCTAACTTTGTAAATAATAAAAGTAATAATATTCTCAAATACTTAGTTAAAGAAGGGTTGTAATGTAGGTTTCTTAGGGGATTGTAATTCGATTCAATAGTGTAACTTAAACTTTAAAAAATTAGAAACGGTTGGTTTAGAATTTTTGACTTTCTACTTGTGTAGTTGAGTATCTATTTTATTTCATAAAACATAAAGTTAAGATTGAATGTGGACGGGATATCTCTCAAAATCCTAAGATATCGATAACACTTTATCGATAATGTCAATCCCTAGTGTATGCCTAAATTTTTATGGTAGTGTGCCGTACGAGTGGTACGCATTAATAGGATGATTTGTTAGTGTGAGAGAGTCAAGTAGCCAACACTAGTGCTACGTTCAGTGTGTGTGTTGCGCGAGTTAATTGTCGTACGTAAGCTTTATTTGTAGGTGTAGGCACGAGAGGGGGAATTTCAGGGACACTGAGAACACAAGTTTCTTGAGAATTCGTACTATCAGCCTGTCTCCTTATTTCTAATGTCTATTAACTTAACTTATTATCGTAACTTAACTAAAAGTAACTTAACAAAATGTAACTTAACTAAACGTAGCTAAACTAAACGTAACTAAACATAACTTAACTAAACGTAACTTAACTAAACGTAACTTAACTAAACTTAAGTTACGTTCAGTTAAGATACGTTTACTAAACTTACGTAAGCGTTAGTTAAGTTACGTTTAGTTAAGTACGTTTAGTTAAGTTACGTTTAGTTACGTTACGTTTAGTTAAGTAACGTTTAGTTAAAATACGTTTAGTTAAGCTACGTTTAGATAAGTTGTGTTTAGTTAAGTTATGTTAAGTTACGTATAGTTAAGTGACGTTTAGCTAAGTTACGTTTAGTTAAGTACTTTTAGTTAAGTTACGTTTAGTTAAGTTACGTTTAGTTAAGTTACGTTTAGTTAAGTTACGTTTAGTTAAGTTACGTTTAGTTAAGTTACGTTTAGTTAAGTTTTGTTTAGTTAAATTATGTTAAGTTACGTTTAGTTCAGTTACGTTTAGTTAAGTTACTTTTAGTTAAGCTACGTTTAGTTAAGCTACGTTTAGTTAAGCTGCGTTTAGTTAAGTTATGTTTAGTTAAATTACGTTTAGTTAAGTTACGTTTAGTTCAGTTACGTTTAGTTAAGTAACGATTGCTAAGGTACGTTTAGTTAAGTTACGTTTATTTATGTTTAGTTAAGTTACGTTTAGTTAAGTTTAGTTAAGTTACGTTTAGTCAAGTTATGTTTAATTAAGGTACGTTTAGTTAAGTTACGTTTAGTTAAGTTACGTTTAGTAAAGTTACGTTTAGTTAAGCTACGTTTAGTTCAGTTATGTACGTTTAGTTAAGTTATATTTAGTTACGTTTAGTTTAGCTACGTTTAGTTAAGCTGCGTAAGTACGTTTAGTTAAGTTACGTTTAGTAAAGTTACGTTTAGTTAAGCTACGTTTAGTTCAGTTACGTTTAGTTAAGTTATATTTAGTTACGTTTAGTTTAGCTACGTTTAGTTAAGCTGAGTTTAGTTAAGTTACGTTTAGTTAAGTTGCGTTTAGTTAAGTTACGTTTAGTTAAGTTACGTTTAGTTAAGTTACGTTTAGTTAAGTGACGTTTAGCTAAGTTACGTTTAGTTAAGTTACATTTAGTTAAGTGACGTTTAGTTAAGTAACGTTTAGTTAAGTTACGTTTTGTTAAGTTACGTTTAGTTAAGTCACGTTGAGTTAAGTTACGATTAGTTAAGTTATATTTAGTTACGTTTAGTTTAGCTACGTTTAGTTTAGCTACGTTTAGCTTAGTTACGTTTAGTTAAGTCACTTGACTAAACGTAACTAAACGTTTAGTTAAGTGACTAGTTTAGTTACGTTTAGTTAAGTTATATTTAGTTACGTTTAGTTTAGCTACGTTTAGCTTAGTTACGTTTAGTTAAGTCACTTAACTAAACGTAATTTAACTAAACGTAACTTAACTAAACGTACCTTAATTAAACATAACTTGACTAAACGTAACTTAACTAAACTTATCTAAACGTTTAGTTAAGTGACTTAACTAAACGTTAGTTAAGTTACGTTTAGTTAAGTTTAGTTAAATTACGTTTAGTTAAGTAACGTTTAGTTACGTTACGTTTAGTTAAGTAACGTTTAGTTAAGTTACGTTAGTTAAGTTACGTTTAGATAAATAGTGTTTAGTTAAGCTAAGTACTTTTAGTTAAGTTACGTTTAGTTAAGTGACGTTTAGCTAAGTTACGTTTAGTTAAGTTACGTTTAGTTAAGTGACGTTTAGCTAAGTTACGTTTAGTTAAGTTACGTTTAGTTAAGTACTTTTAGTTAAGTTACGTTTAGTTAAGCTACGTTTAGTTAAGCTGCGTTTAGTTACGTTACGTTTAGTTAAGTAACGTTTAGTTAAGTTACGTTTAGATAAGATGTGTTTAGTTAAGTTATGTTAAGTTACGTTTAGTTAAGTTACGTTTAGTTAAGTGACGTTTAGCTAAGTTACGTTTAGTTAAGTTACGTTTAGTTAAGTTACGTTTAGTTACGTTACGTTTAGTTAAGTAACGTTTTGTTAAGTTACGTTTAGTTAAGTTACGTTTTGTTAAGTTGTGTATAGTTAAGTTATGTTAAGTTACGTTTAGTTAAGTTACGTTTAGTTAAGTTACGTTTAGTTAAGTTATGTTTAGTTAAATAATGTTAAGTTTCGTTTAGTTAAGTTACGTTTAGTTAAGTTACTTTTAGTTAAGTTACGTTTAGTTAAGCTACGTTTAGTTAAGTTACGTTTAGTTAAGTTACGTTTAGTTAAGTTACGTTTAGTTAGTTTAAGTTAAGTTAAGTTATGCCTAGTTAAATTACGTTTAGAAAACATTTCTACCCTACGAGGGTGCATCTGGGAGAACAATGATGTCAGTGAGTCAGTGAGTGGTAATCGAGCTATGTATATGTACATATATAATATAATATTAAAGGCGCCGCCAATTTACGTTAAAAATTGTTTATTGGAAATATATCGATTACTGGATAAATATTCAATCTACCGGTATTAAACGAGTTGCTGACGATACGGAAAAAATTTAGTAGGACACAGTGTCCCAACTGACACTTGATTTTAATATATTTTTTACAGTCGATTCGAATATATTTTATCAGAACCGACAGCAAGTCTATTAAACACACCTCTGAAATCAGTTCCGGATGTGTGGTTTAAATAATTGATGTACATAACAAAACAAGTTGTATACATACTACATAATTAGGATATAGGTACCTGTTAACTGAATTTTCTCACAAATAAAAATAAGTGTTTATTCCATGAAAAAACAAATGCCTAGTAATACAAACTTTTTTCGTCTAAGATGATAATGAATCCAGGGTTAACAATAACATAGGTAGGTACATACATTATTCAGAATATCTACCTAACAACATCTTAAAAATAGATATGATGGTTTATCACCATAGCGTGCGGTCTCCTTTTACGCTCACGTCTCAATTTTATCTTCTCCTTCTTCTCTTCAGTCAACTCCACCTTTTTACCTTCTTTATCTACTTCCGCTTCGTACTCCTCCTCGATACTTCCTTCTCCGTACGTGTATTTCATGGACATGTCGAAGTAGACCTTGTCTTCTAGTAGACGGTAGTCGGGTTTGGGAATCGTTCCCCGAACGCAGTCGTGGTAGTGGCAGACTATTTTTTCTTGTTCAAAGGTTTCGCAGGATCCTGGAATTTGAAAAGAGAGTGAAAGCCCAACCAAACTTTACTACCTATTATACCTAACCTACTCAATTAAATTAGTGGAAGAAAATACTATCTAGCAATAATTTCGCTTGTGTACAAATGAGTTTAATTTTGTGCCTTGGAGAACTTTCATTCATTCATTCAAATTACTATGATTTGCTATACGCAATCTGTGGTAAATGTACGTAATAAGTATTAACGTAATAATTCTCTACGATTTAGGTTACATAGAAACAGCGACATCTAACTGCAAATATTTATTAAAAATATGTAAACGGTGTGTTCAGCCAGACCTGTTTGTTCTAGGATCCGTAGCCAAAGGTCGCTCGGTCGACGATAGCCCTGTTTCTTTGACGCATAGTAGGGCAGTAGGTACCTAAGTCCTACCAAATGCTCAAATGGGTTACATAGAAATACCTACCTAAAGACTAATAAAAAGCGGTTTGTTTTTTAATCTAAATGCTTGTATAGTGCAGAAACGTCTTATACTTATTTCTTTTTCCCATACAAAATAAACTTACCAGGTCTCTGAATCCTCACGGTGAGAACAGCCCGCTCGGGCGCCATATCCTTATAATGCACAAGGTAGCAGGCCAGCATCGTGCCCGTGCGTCCGCGTCCGTGCCGGCAGTGCACGCCTATTGTCTGTGGAGAGCAAAATGTCAGTGCTGTCGCTATTGCGTTTTCATCAGGCGTTTAAAAAATCCCTAATCTTGGCCATCATTATGGACAAGATGCCGTGGCCACATTTTCTAAAATAAATATCGAATACCTACTCAGTTAGTAGCATTTAATATTTCTAGAATGTTACAGATGTATACCACTATAGAGATTGGTGCATTCATCTATATCAGAAACTTATCGTCTGCGGAGAGTGAAAAGCGTAAGTGCTTTTATGTTATTATCAGGCGCTAAATCCTTGGAATTGGTATTATATTTCATTCAGGCGTATAACTTGCAGAAACAGACTAAACATGAACGGGATCAAGCCTCAAGCAGCTAAATACAAAGTTATTGCACTATGTTTAATGAAAACGGTCTACATTTAGCCATGATTTTAAGAACTGGGTAGGTGTGGTAGTTCCAGTTGTGCGTTTTTATTTTTTCTTTGTGTTCTAAAACAGATACTTACAAGATTAGGTAAATCTACTAAAATATGTCTTAGAAAATAAAAATACACATACCTCTCCTCTTATTTCTGCTCTCTCGCATATTTCAATGAATTTTATGATCTGTTTCAAGGTCGGTGCGCCAAATTCCTTTATCCGAATCTCCGTCCATTTCAACTTCCTGTTATACTCTTCAATAGGCGGCCGTCTTTCTGGCGACAACGTGATCAGATGATCAACTCCAGCATCCACCAAATAGTTTAAGTTAGCTTCGTTCCTAGGACATCCCATCGCCGCGATTTTGCCATCAATAAACCAAGAGAAGTTATAAGGCGAATAGGCTTCATAGTTCTCAGGTTTTACGAAGGGTTTCTCTGGTTTTTCCAGTTCAGGCTTCTCCCTAGGCTCATCATATTTGTAGAAGAGTCTAGCTAGCTTCACGTTGAGTCGATTCGGCACCGAACTCATTTTCACAACACTGTTTGAAAACTATCGATAGATTCACATCACTAGTGGAAGCTAAGGTGTTTTATTCTGCGAGTAAATTATATTTTTGTGTGGGAATAGTCTGTGATGCTTAATAACTTCCGCAGCTTGAGAAAAAGTAATCGCAAGTGAAAATGCTATTTATTTTCGTACATTGGCATATAAGTTTTGTCGCTGGACTAGTGCCAGGTTTCTGTACCAACTAATGTATGTATGTACGTATGTGCCGACTGGCCTCGTTGTTGGCACATTTGTATTGACATTTGGAGATGTTATGTGTGTGCCAAATCGTGAGGATTAGGCCTACTTATGAGTGTAAAATTAGATCGAGTTCGTCTTGTAAACAAATTAAAATGAAATGAGACTTGGCTCTGGTAGATTCCAGTTTTAAGATCAAGGCGGTACTACAGATTTATCTACCTGCGGTAAGGTACACTCATGAATTGATAGAGAACGAGAACGAGAAGTGAACGATAGAGATGTTTGCTAATGTTAATAGTAGTAGGGACTTTATGGACCCATTCCAATGAATTTGTCGTGCTGACAACAGAGAAGAATGGATCCAGTTGGTCCATAAGAAAAACTACCAAGTGTTGGAACTCAATCCCACCACCCCTAAAATACTAAGTAGGTATGTGTTTAGGTTATTGTTAAAAAACATGTTAGAATAGAATAGAATTATTTATTTGACACACACAAAGAAACATAGAACGGATCACAAACAAAAGAGGTAGATAGACAGGAAAATTACAAAACAATGAGATTAAATTAGACCTACAGCTAGAACACATAACGTACCTACCCCACCAGTAGTAGGTAGGTACACCAACTAGTTCCACCATGTTGTTTTTACCTTACAAATCAACCAACCCTAGTACTAACACATAACCTTCACTCTATCTTTGCGTCACTTTGCTTATTATTGGTCAGTCATGATTGGTTTCCTTTAGTGTGCTTATATTGTTGTTCTGCATTTTTTAGTGTAGTTGGTTAACTATATCAAATTTATGTTATATTTAGTTAATAGTACCTACTTACTGTCAAGGGCGTGCCAAGGGGGGCAGGGAGGGGCAGCTGCCCTAGAGATTAAAAAAATGTAGCCAACTGCAAAGAAATCAAAGTCCTAAGGCCGTGCAATAGTCTTGCACCGTGCAATTGGCAAAGACTTGCGCTACAAGCTGTAAAGCTTCATGCTCTTGACTGTATCTAGAATTCATATGTTTCTCATCCTCCTTATAATATTATTAACTTGCCCCTCCTGGGCCATGGGCTGGTGACGCCCTTGCCTACTGTTGATAGTCAGGTTCTGTTAATAGTTGGTTGGTCAGGTCGTCCGTGAAGTCAACACTGGTCTTAGCAGAAGACCAGAGCTCCAGCATGATAACATGCAAGCATATGCTGAGCTGAAGGCTCTTTCACCATCATACTGGATCATATTATGTTAAAAAAAACTTGAGAGGTGTCAAGGGACACCCGGATGGAACGAAGTTCCTTTCGATTAATTAGTAAAGGAATTGTAATAAAATGTTATTTTTTTTAAGTTATACTTAATAATATTTTTTTTTATTTTATCACAAATATAATGTAATATAAACTTAATCAGTAGGCTCAATTTTAGTAATAATTGGCTTGTGGTAACTGAAGTAGGAAACATATGTTTGGGATTCTAGTTTATTTAAATGTCTTGAAAAAACTGCATCGATGGTAGTATTATATTTTGTTGTTGATTGTTTATTATTTACAAAAAACCTGTATACACTCAACAAAAATAATCGTCGCGACACCACACTGTTCAATGCGAAATAGAAAGACGAAACGAAAATAACTGGCTTGCGAAAGCAAGCCAGTTATAGAAATATGAGAGTGAGAGAGAGACAGACAGAGAAACACGCGCACACCGCACGGCTTACAACTATAGCAAAAAGTGTCGTTACAACTTTTGGTCTTAATTTTTTCCGTCTAGCCCTCTTTCTCAACGCGCGATAAGGAACTTCGTTCCAAAACGTGTCTTTGAGATTGTAATTTTATATTTCATTGTATTTGATTATGTATATTTTCTTGATCTTTTGTGATGCGAATAATCGTATTTTCTTTCTTCTTTATAATTCCGTATATTTCTTGCTTGATAACACCTTACCATAAGCGTTAGGTACATTTATCCGTGAATATAGCCATAACTGGTACCTAATTCAAATACACCTTGAGCCCTAATTAGGTACCTACTAAGAACGGCATCCAGGGGGAATATCACCCATTTAGTACCATTAGTCGTGCCTCGAGTAGGCCGGGTGCTAATTCCACATTAATCGTGTTTACGGTTAGGTATTTATTAAAGCTGGCTATTTTGCGACTTAGGTAGGTAAATGAGCTCATGGTCAGGATCTAACACATTCACATGTTGATTAGTGATAGAAATAGCGTTGAGGGTTTATTATTTTCTACTACATACACGCAAAATTCATAAAGAAATTACGCATAAAAAAAAATTGAACGAATGGTTGACCACTATTGCCATTTTCAACAGCCATCTAAAACTTTTTTCTAGCCTTTTCTGTCCCACTGCTTGGCAAAGACGGTATGTGCATTAATATTAATTAAATTTCTGTAACTTTAGTTTATTATTTTCTATTACATACACGCAAAACAGAAAAAGAAATTACGAATGAAAAAAAAAATTGAACGAATGGTTGTTCACTATTGCCATTTTCAACAGAGACCATCTAAAACTTTTTTTCTAGCCTTTTCTGTCCCACTGCTTGGCAAAGACGGTATGTGCATTAATATTAATTAAATTTCTGTAACTTTAGTTTATTATTTTCTATTACATACACGCAAAACTGAAAAAGAAATTACGAATGAAAAAAAAAATTGAACGAATGGTTGTCCACTATTGCCATTTTCAACAGAGACCATCTAAAACTTTTTTTCTGGCCTTTTCTGTCCCACTGCTTGGCAAAGACGGTATGTGCATTAATATTAATTAAATTTTTTGTAACTTTATTTTATACACAAAGGTTTGCTGAAAAGAAAGCCTAAATAAAAAAAAGCTGAAAGAATTAGCCTAAATTAAGTTAATAAATAATTTAAATTAAGTTCGCCTATGTATTAATTTATAAAGTGCAATAACGAATTATTTTATTTATCTAGGTATCTAATCTATCTCATTTGCTCAGCTCAAGCAATAGTCTAGACCTAAGCGTTGATTTTTATTCACATTCTTTATAGATATTAATGAAAGAAAATGTACGCTAAAAATAATATACTACGTAAGTTATGTTATATAAATATTATGATATGTAATATCAATTTTGTTTTGATTTTATTTCTGGAATACTAGAGTCTGACTTTAAAATTACAAGTTGTCAAGTTGGAGGCTCGGAGGCCTTCAGACGGTCTATAAAATAAACTCCTCACACCAAACACCAAATTTGGCCACTAACCTAATCAAAATGATTACTCCTTTTTGCTAGTTCTTTCTTGCACACACTGTGTTAGATCAGTGACTATGTTTAGAGACTAAAAAGACCTTAAAAAACCTTGTGACGGATACCTACCTAGTGAAATAATGTTAGCATGATTGATGTAATATTGATTGACAAGTTGAACACGTAGGTTCATAGACCGTTTGGCGACGAGGCGGCGACACAGTGTTGATTGAGATTTTAACACGATTCGTGCTTATTTGGAGATCACTGAAAGGTATTTATTTTGTTACGATTTTTAACTAACTCCGAAATTCTAGCGTACTCACTCATTATTATCTAATGTGGCGACTGCATAAAGTATCAATAGTCCCAATAGTTTTATCCTCTACAGGTGTTATCCCAAATCAACTGTTTCAGTCTCTCTCACTTCTGGATCTCCCAAAACATAGATACCTTTGCCTTATTGCAGAAGGCAGTTTTGAGTACTTGCAGGATTGTAAGAAAGTTCTTGCGAACTGACCTATCCCCCGAATTGTCACCTGCACTACCATGTACACATGGCTACACACCAAGCTATACAATTCCAGTATAAGCTGACCTCGCATTGTGAAGGCTTTTCGTAAAAAGAGAGGTCAGCTTATACTGGAACAATATAGCTTGATGTGTAGCCGTGTTTACAACGGTTCTAAATGGTACCACCCGACCCACTCAGGGACACTTGGCTTAGGCCCGTGCACCTCAGTCATTTCCCGAATTTTCTGAGCCGAGTTGATGAAAATCATAAATAAAAATAAATCATTTAATTCAGGCAACAATAAAATAGTTACAGGATAGTAATGAACTTATTCTACGGCCCATAAAGAAGATCTTTGCCTAAAATACATATTATAATAAAAACTCATATTTGTTTACTACCTTAACACTTTTGAGTTAAATGTAAAGCAAGATAGATAGAGTCTAGACTAGACAATCGACTGGTAAAATCTATGGCTAATCGTCTGAAGTACCTACATAATTTCTGTGCTGAATTTGAATTTATTTGAATAGGATAATGTTGTTAAACTATCTGCAACCAATTTTCACATTCCGAACGGTCATTTTGAGTATATGAGGATTATATTTGGTCTAACAAATGCACATCATGCTTTCGAGCTGTTTTTTCAATTTAACTACTTTTTCAATAATGAGTTTCTTATACTTTATAGCATAAACACCATTAAATGCACTGCCAAGGTTTATGCGCAAATCCAAACAATCTGCCATCAAACGAATTTAGTTTACGACAATATTAGATCGTCCTTCCGTCTTTACAGAACGTCATTGAGCTACATAAATTGAATAGCATCACAGACGAAATTACAATATCTCTCCAATGTGTAACTTCCTCTAAACAACGCATTAATAGTTTTTTCATCGTGATCTGTCAACGTATGCCCGAATCAATATTTACCAACGAAACCACAAGTTGAAGCTTTTTATTTTGTTTATTTTTATGGTGTTAGGGTTCATTTTCCAATGTAGTTTTCTAACGCATGTTTTGGCAATGACAATGATACGCTTGTAAAGTTTGGGCTTCCAGAAATAAATGTTACATCTCCAGACTGTATGCTTTTGCCAATATTTTCCCCCTCGGTCAGTCAACGCGAGAAACTCAGGTCGAATACGTGTGCCACCTGTTGTCCTAAAAGTTTTAAAAATAAATTTCATTTTTTTCTGTGATAAAACAGTGATCAAGCATGGAGGAGGAATACGATAACCCCATTTACACGCGGACTGAGGCGATCACCGAAGCAGACGATAAAAATCTGGCGGGAGCGACGAAAGAGTACAGAAATGAACTACAAATTATTATTCCAGAGAATCCCTTTCCAGAAATAGAAGTAGACGCGTACCCTCCTCTGAAATTTTCGTGGGTGATCCCCAAAAAACTAGCAGCTATGGCGTTCCCGAGAAATAAAGAAAATGTCAAGTTTATAGTGAATCAAGGAATTACGCAGCTGGTCACACTGACGGCTGGGAAAAAGCCTCCAGTAGAAGATGTTGCCAGGTTAAATTGGACAGAAATTCCCGTTGAAGAGTTTGGAGTGCCAGATTTAGATCAAATTAAGAAGTTTATTGATATCTGTAAGAGGGCTGACAAGAATGGCGAGGTAAGTTTTTAGAACTGCGCGCTTTTGTACTTTTATGGCCTTATTTGTTGTCAGTTCCGACTATAAAAGTTGATGGATGGAGAAAGGAATAAAGAAAAACGCATATTTGTTCCCACAGACAATATCTTTACATAGTATAAAATGAAGTCGCTTCTGCTGTCTGTTCGCTTAGATCTTTTAAACTACTCAACGGATTTTAATGCAATTTTCAGCAATAGATAGAGTAATTCAAGAGGAAGGTTTATATGTATAACTAGCTTCCGCCAGCAGCTTTGCACGCGTTGTTTGTCAACAAAAAGTAGCCTTTGTGTTAATCCAGGTTATAATCTATGTACATACCGATTTGAAAGTAACTCTGTCTCTCTGTCTGTTTGTTACCTTTTCACGACTTAACGGCTCGACCGATTTCGATGGAATTTGGTACCTATATACCTAGATAGATTATGAATGGACTTGCCTTACGCTACTGCGCAGAAGGAGCGTCATGACAAACCACGCGTACGAAGCCGCGGGCGGGTCAGCTAGTTGGGTATAAAACCAACACAATAATGCGTAAAAATAAACTATGGTTATCCAGCTACCCACCTACACAGTTACATTTGTATAGCACTGAACGATCTTTGAACTACAAAAAAGTATTAGTGAACAACAATCATAACATAAATAACAAAATTCATTAGGCATTAGTGAAACAATTTTAGTATGTTAATGAACTAATATAAGTACAGTACCTACTGGTTTAAAAAAAGCTAGTGATGGAAATCGGAAGTCCCTAGATTCATCGTCTGTCTAAACTCTAAATTTACAATGCGACCTAGTGCTGGGCAGGAGTCAAAAGCGCGACCTTTACTTTACAGCTGGCTCATAACGAATTCGGCCACGGAAGTGATTAATTGGCTATTTAGGAAACTAGCTGACGCACTCCGGCTTTGCACAGATTTTTGATCGAGTGAAGCGAGATCTCCAAATCAACTTGGGCAAATCGGCGTTGTATGTATGTATGTTTGTCCGAGGATAACTTTCGAAGCGTTGATCCAAATTTGGTATATAGGTAGGTAGTGATTAGGGTTGCCAGGTTTTTTTTGATACTGTAAGGGACAAATGCTTAATTTGACAAAAAAATACGGGATTAAAAATTTTTCCCCGGGACAAATGAAAAACATGTATTTTAGTTTGTTTTTATTGTTAGTTACGATTATTTATATATATTTTAAAGAAGATCGTGTAACGTTTAACATATTATATTTGTTTGATTTTACATTTTTGTAAATTTCAATGCAGCTATAATCATAGTTGAAAACGGTCACTTTATCAAATCCGGAGTAGGTACACTTGTTGCGCACATCAGTCCATTTTAATGCCCTATACGAAAAAAACCTCTCTACAAAGCACTTGGAACTAGGATTGAAATACGGAATAGTCTGTCCGGGCGGGACGTTCAAAATTATGCCTGGAATACGGGACGTCCCGGGAAATACGGGACATCTGGCAACCCTAGTAGTGATGGTAGAATTTTGGTGAGACTAAAATGAAAGCTAGAGCTATAAATGTGGGGGGGTTATTAAGATATTGGAGTTCAAGTGGGGTAAAAAAAATGAACATGAGACTTATTAGGTCAAATGGCACGTCTAATAAAAGTTCTTTGTGAGTACATTTCGACCCAGTTTTTATTTTTAGTACAAACCTTATAGTTTTTAAGTTATTTTATTAGCCATAATACAAACTGAACTTTGACAAAACGCACAGGGTAGGTACACCAGTGACCCCACAGTACTGAAATTTGGTAATATTTGGTATGCGTATAGCTTTAGTGACACAAATATAGGGAAAAGTCTGAAATCCAGAATAACTGCAATTTCTACCCCAAAAAAATTAACCAAAGAACATCAACTCCCGTTACCTTTAATTTGAATGAAACTGTAGGTCAAGTCATGTGGTTGTGCATTTCATCACACTATTTTTTGATAATAAAATAATACTTTATTTTGTTTTTCTGGGAGATTCGTGACATCTCAGTTCAGGGCGAACCACTACTTAGTTAAACAAATTAAAATAAGGCATGTCTGCATCGTCTAAAGCTCTACATCAGTGAAGAACATCGGAAACTGTTGCATGTTCAACCCATTCAACCCTTGACGGGTACGAAAACATTTTCCATCTTGAGCAGTTCAACCTCCTCCTCCTTCCATAGCTGTGTCGCGGTGGGCGAGTTTTTGCGGGTTCACGTCCCGCAAATACTCGCCATTAAAATGCATTAACCTACCTGCAATCAGGAACGTCAAACTCATTTAATTGTATGTACCTACGGGCACTGGAAACTGCGACACAGTATTTTACTAATGCATTTTCCAGTGTTCACATTGTTTTAATCACATGTAAAAAAGTTCACTGTAAATAAATAAATTACAAATTTAAAGTCCGCCCTTATCCCCCAGGTAATAGGGGTGCACTGCCGGCAAGGACGAACGCGGTGTGGCGTGATGCTGGCCTGCTATCTCATCCACTTCCACCGCTTCGAGCCAGACCAGGCCATGAACGTTATCCGAGTGATGAGGCCAGGTCAGATATTTAATACATTTCCGCCTGGTAGTGATCTGAAGCAGTTGAGCTATCGATTGCAACGGTCTTTTTTTAAGTTTTAAATTTAATAGATTTTCGTTTGACCACAATCTCGGTAAGCGATGATGTGGTCTAAGATGAAGCACGAAGATCTACAAGAAACCTATTCACTCTTACCTTATAAGGGTTCTTCTATCTAGACAGTGGCGTAGCTAGGTAACCAAAGGTACCTACGCATCAAGAACGTAGAACCAAAACGGTGTGTGCGAATGGGTGGTAATTAGATGATTTAACAGTTTCTTCTGTATGTTAGTCATGTGAATAATAGTATATTCTTTCTGGTATTGTAATTTTATATTCAATAGTATTTACTTAAGAGTCCATCACCATCATATGTGCCATAGAACGTCCACTGCTGAACATAGGCCCCTTTACTAGGTCGTCTTTCCATCTAGTAGGGGGGTCGTCTCACGCTGCGCTTTAGGTACAGATAGTCTCTCTTATTTGTTTTATGGTGTCCAATATACCTAGTCAGGTCATAAGTATTGTCGCACAGTAAAATCTTTTTAGAATGCTGGCCACAAAAAAGTTTAGAATTCGAATTTCGAATTGTTCATGAGTATAAAAATGTATACTTTTTAGAATTTTACTCATTTTTGAATATGGAGTGGACGCTTAAGGAAGACCGTGTTGCAGTTATTGCGTTGCATCGTTGCGGTTACGCGCCAATTCAAATTTTTGACATACTGAAAAATTTGAATATAACCAAAAGATTCGTTTATCGCACCATCAAACGATACAATGAAGACTCTAGTGTAGATGACAGGTCAAGAAGTGGTCGCCCTCGGTCTGTTAGGACTCCAGCAGTGATAAAAGCTGTAAAGGCGCGAATTCAAAGAAATCCCAAACGTAAGCAGAAACTGTTGGCCCTTCAGATGGGGTTAAGCAGAAGCACGGTGAAAAGGGTGTTAAATGAAGACTTAGGGCTTCAGGCATATCGAAGAAAAACAGGACGTCGTTTGAATGCTCGTCTAATGGACTTGAGACTGAAGAGATGCCACGCTTTGTTGAAGCGGTACGCGGGAAAAAAATATCGGGAAATTCTTTTTTCGGATGAAAAAATTTTTACCGTAGAAGAGAGCTACAACAAACAAAATGATAAGGTGTACGCACACAGTAGTGAAGAAGCGAGCGACCGTATTCCGCGTGTCCAACGAGGTCATTTTCCATCCTCGCTCATGGTATGGTTGGGAGTTTCTTATTGGGGCTTAACAGAGGTACATTTTTGTGAGAAAGGTGTAAAAACGAATGCAGTTGAGTATCAAAATACAGTCCTGACGAACCTTGTGGAACCTGTTTCTCATACCATGTTCAATAACAGGCACTGGGTATTCCAACAAGATTCGGCGCCAGCTCATAGAGCGAAGAGCACACAAGACTGGCTGGCGGCGCGTGAAATCGACTTCATCCGGCACGAAGACTGGCCCTCCTCCAGTCCAGATTTGAATCCGTTAGATTACAAGATATGACAACACTTGGAAGAAAAGGCGTGCTCAAAGCCCCATCCCAATTTGGAGTCACTCAAGAAATCCTTGATTAAGGCAGCCGCCGATATTGACATGGACCTCGTTCGTGCTGCGATAGACGACTGGCCGCGCAGATTGAAGGCCTGTATTCAAAATCACGAAGGTCATTTTGAATAAACTTTAGTGTCATAAGAATCTATGTTTTGTTAAGTTCATTTTGGTATATAAATGGTTACATAATGAATAAACTTGTTTCAATTATTTTATATTAAACATGTGACAAAATTTATGACCTGACTAGGTAAGTCAGTTAGTGAAAAAAGAATCTGTATTGTGTTTATCTATACTTCTATTATAAAGAGGAAAGATTTATATTTTTGTGTGTGTGTATGTTTGTATTAAATAAACTCAAAAACTACTGGTCCGATTTCAAAAATTCTTTCACCATTAGAATGCTACATTATCCCTGAGTAACATAGGCTACTTTTTATCCAACTGCGAAGAGGGAGGGGAATGTTTTTATTGAAAAACTACGCGTGCGAAGCTGCGGAGTGGTCAGCTAGTAATATTATAAACTGGAAAGATTTGTATTTTTGTATGTTTGTAACGAATAAACTCAAAAACGACTGTTCCGATTTCAAAAAATCTTTCACCATTAAAATGCTACATTATCCCTGAGTAATATAGGCTATATATATTACTCAAAACAATTAGGGGTCCCTACTAAAACTTCAATAATGTTACCCAAGGTGTAACAAAATTAGCCATAAAATGATTAAAAAATAAATGTCCACCCGTGCGAAGCCGGGACGGGCTAGTCTAAAGTAATTTACTTGGTAACTAAAGTACCTAATCTAAAAAACATTGTTAATCGAGAACCTATAGTCTAACTTTTTATTAGCTGCAGTAAAATGACGTTTCTAAATGTCATTCCGTAAAATAATGTTGCCAGCCTAATCTCAATAGGGATGTGATTCAGTTCACAAAAATTAATTAAATAACATTATTATGACGTTTTTGTTTCATTTTGAATGTACCTCCCTATACTTCCACTAAAAAAGATCAATCCTCTAGTATAGTAATAATAATAGGTTAAAAAAATACATTACAACTTAATATTAAATCTCAAAAAAAAAACCAAACTGATTATTCATTTATGATTCACTCATTTAGCTACATCCCTATTTATTTTTCTTCAAAAACCGGCAACCCACAAAACGTCATTTTACTGCAGCTAATAAAAAGTTAGACTTTAGTGTCTAGTTTAACCTTACATTGGGGCGACTTGCGCAACAATGCCTAAATGTGTGTAGCTTAATATGATTTAGTTAGCGAGTTGTCAAATCCTACAAATACGTCACATTTAAACATATTTAGACGCTTAATACGTTTAGGAATCGTTACGCAAGCCGGGCTGATTATTTTAACCTGTAGCTAGCTTATAATTTTATAAAAAATATTACCTAAATAATAATAGATAGATTATTAAACGAGGGGATAAAGCAGTGTCTTGCGTCACGGGCGCTATATTGAATCCCGAACTTAACAAAGGATTCTAGAGTTAACTCACGAGCGGAGCAAGGGAGTTACTAGAATCCTGAGTACAGAGCCCTCTCTGTACTCAGGATTCTACCCTACCCCTTTTATACCCCTGTATAAGCACGCCCAAGATGCAGACAGCTTTACCCACGACTACTTTTCTTTTCACACAGCCTACGAAACAATAAAAACCCTTCAATTAATCTGTGGATGATGTCGTGGGTCATGCATTTATTCATGTAACTGTTAGCACTATGTTCTACTTCATAATGTATGACTGTTTATCTTCCCAAATAAATAAAATAAGATATAATAAATCTAGGTTAGTGCATTCTGTGCGGAGGTTAGTTCGATTAACGAATAAGTACTTAGTGTATGGGTCTTTGGTTCCAATTTTAATACAGATGAGATTCCAAATTCGAATCACATTATGCCCGCGAGGGCATAATGAAATTCAGTACAACTTTACTTCGAGCTCGGCCGTAGGGATTTATGCGATGCATTATACAAAAAATATATTGCGATGCCATTTAAGTGGCATATAATTTGACATTGTCGAGCAGGTGGTGGTGTGAAATGTATTTAATGTCTCTTTTTTCAGGTTCGTGCGATTGCGAGCAATCTGAAGAAGCGATAGGCAAGTATTTCATGTACCTGACGGAGGACAATCCCCTGAGGTTCGGCGTCAGCGGTGAGCTCATGGAGGAGTGGGTGGAAACCGCCAGGGCTTACACCAAGAAGGTGCTGGGCGAACTGTGATACTGTACCTGATGACTTCATTCTAAATTTTTAATAAATGCTTAATTTTTATTGTTGTTTTCTTGTAATAGTCATTGGTATATTCTGGGATCAATGGAAGGATAATCTGTGATGGTTTAAAGGCTCGTATTTCAGGAATTGTCTCAAAAACTTACGAGACCCATTTTTTTCAGATCTTTCAGTGAAAACTGTGAAATAGTAGTTAGATGTTTAATCAAAAAAAATAAACGTATACTTAACCACAGATAAGAAAATTGATTTTGAGAAACATAACAATAAATAAATAATGCTGGATATTTCACACAGCGCTATCTAGCCCAAACTAAGCCAAGCTTGTACTATGGGAACCAGATAACTGATAGAAAATTATAAACTACTTGTTTTTTGGAAATACATACATATATTATATATGTATAGAGAAACACACAGACCCGGAACAAATATCTGTAGATAATTCTACATCATATCTGTAGACAACCTCCGTGGCGCAGTGGACGAACAGCCGACTGAGACGCATGAGGTAGCGGGTTCGATTCCCTCCGCGGAACAAATGTTTGCATGACCTACAGATATTTGTTCCGGGCATGGATGTGTTTCTATATAAGTACCTATGTATTTACGAAAAAAATATATAGGTACGTTTACTATCAGTTATCTGGTTCCCATAGTACAAGCACTGCTTAGTTTAGGGCTAGATAACGCTGTGTGAAATGTCTAGCAATATTTATTATTACTATAATGCAAACCTTTGTTCCGGCGGTAATCAAACCGGCAACCTCCTGCGTTTCATCCGGCTATTCGCCGCCATGCGCCGTGGAGGTCGTCATAAAAACACTAACCTTGTTACCACAAAAAAATTAAACAACTGTTTAACGCGTGTTTATAAAAATCCAATCTATTTAAACACGCGATAAACAGTGTTTAGATTTTTTGTGGTAAGTGGTCACGAATTTCATTGTTTTTAAGGAAATGGAAGAAAACAAAATAATATTTAAATAAGGATATATTTTAAATAAGTACAACACATGCTAGCATTAACAGCCTACAAGTGTAAATATAATATTATCTTTTAAACTAAGTAATTTTTGTCTGCGATCTGTTTTGGACCATTTTGAGCCAATTTATGAACTACAGAATCCGTGGTCCCTGCCTACCTCTTTAGAAAACACACGGGTTAACAAACATACAATCATTTAGCGAATTCGCTATAAAAACGTTTATGCAAACCGCAATTTTGCTCTTTTAACTTGAATCTGTAACGAATGTATACAGGATGTTTGGTAATATACTGACGGTTTCTCAAAAAATAAGACTCCGAAAAAAAATTCTAGTTAAGTTATCAAATTTTAAAGAAAATCGACAAGTTTAGGTGATTCATTCGATATCTCTCTCGGAAATGGCTGCGGGTTTTGGGTTAGAAAGGGACAACAAGAGATATCTCGAGACGTCACCAATACAGTATCTGTGGTTAGATGGTAAGCATTATGCAATAGCACAACGTAAGTTTAATAAAATGTTTGTTTTTACATGCCAAAATAAATTCCACATTTCTATGGTAAACATTTCACAAATGTATTTATTATGCTCATCAAAATAACGCCTTTCATTTTTGTGCGTATATTATCAAACACTCTATATATCCTTAGAGAGAATTTTGAAAACGGTTCTAGCTAATAACTGTTTTAAACGGGTATTTATCGCGTATATACCTTTTTTATTTGTCATGTGTTGCAACAGCCGTGGTCGCGGGCGGACTCTCAGTCCGTTATCAGTATTTATGTACAGTGATCGCGAAAGTTTGAGAATTACGGTTCTAGCTTATTTCTACAACTGAAATATTAGGTGAATCATAACACGAGTGGAGGCCCACAGGTTTCAGTAGTAGACGTCTTAAAGCTGATAAAACGATGATGCCATTATCTGAGGCCCATATTCTACAAATATAATAAGCCTCTCGAAACTGAAGCGACAGAAATGATTCGATTGAGCGACGTGCTGCTAGACTCATTGGTGATGACTCCTTAGTGGAAGCCAATTTACAAAGTCTAGAGCACAGACGCCGAGTAGCCAGACTTTCAGTTTTTTACAAGATTCACTTTTTGGTGAATGTGCGCAAGATCTTCATGACCTTATCCCTCCTTCCCCCTCCCACCACCGGACAAGCAGACGTACCGAGAAGTACCACCCATACCTGGTCGTCATACCACCTTGCCAAACAATTTGCTTCAACTTTTCTTGTTAGCACAAGTAAGGAGTGGAACTCACTTCCGGCGTATGTTTTTCCGAACCAGTATAATCTCGGAGTCTTCAAGTCCAGAGTGAATAGGTTCTTTCTAAGCGTAAGCGTGCTCCATCTTCGATCACACCTGCACTTACCAACAAGTGAGGTAGTGGTCAATCGCTTCGCTATCAACAATAAAAAAAATAGTCATATTTGCACTAAAAACCGGATATTTACCATGATATGTGAGTTTTTGAGTGTCCCGATATTTCGAAGCAATTGCATGCGCCATAATCAAAATATCGGGATACCCAAGAACTCACAAATCATGGTAAATATCCCGTTTTAACTGCAAATGGTACTCATTTAAAAACTATGCGTCTCCGTAAAGTTTGTAGCTTTTGTATAAAATCCAAAAACCCAAGTACAACA
This sequence comes from Philereme vetulata, assembly GCA_918857605.2. Lineage (NCBI taxonomy): Eukaryota > Metazoa > Arthropoda > Insecta > Lepidoptera > Geometridae > Philereme > Philereme vetulata. The sequence continues at coordinate 4,168,475 of OU975422.1, read as the reverse complement.
CAAATTAAAAGAGCAAAAACGCCATCTATTGACTTAAATGCGTAATATATTTGGTTCTATGAAGACACTCAAACGGCTGAGAACTACACGCAAAAATCTAAGATTAATGTGATAAAAAAGTAAGTACATTGAAAAATACAAATCACAGTGGTAGGTAATACAGTAAATAATTTCAAATACTTGATTATTAAAAAAATAATAATACAGGAAGAAATACTGTGACAAATAATTTTATAGTAGATACAGTAATTAATTGCGCGACCCACTCCGTACAAACAATTCATTGCAAGTATAATTTTTGAAGGTCTTACTGTAAATAAACTTCAAGTAAAAGGGCGCGCAATTCTAGCTAGAAATATATCTAAATGTAATTTCAATACATCTTAGAAGACAATATCATATAACAATAACATAAGTACGGATATAAAGGTTGTAAATTGAAATAAACATAATTTTACTACTTCTAAATCTGATATCACACAAAATGTAGAAGAAAGACCCTATAAATCATGATTTTCTAGTAAGTTATAAATTTCATTATATTGGTACCTATTTACCTAGAAATTGATAAATTTAAGCTCGTAAGTAACCAAATGCTATAAATAAATTAAAAAAATCCAAGAATCCAACCGTAAGAGAAAAACACTTTTTTTTCGGTATAAAAAGTTGATCATAATTTTATATAATAACATTTTTTTTGTACAAAATGTTCTAAACCAACTGATATCGAATTTAAATAAGGCCTTCGACTGAGTAACAATATCTATAGACAACGTTAACTTCTAAAAAAAACAACCCAGCCGGGTATAAACTACGTATAATGTAGGACTGCGAGCACTGATTTTTCTTAAACACTCTAATAATATCTATAAACATTATAAAAAGAGCAACTTTTCATAGCAAGGGGTCCTTCAAGGCACTATGTCAGGCCCCTTATTATACATTCCCTATACGAATGCTGAAACTTTTACTAAACAATTATTTTATGTTTTAATGGAAATAATTTAATTGATGTTGATATGTCTAATCCAAATTCGTATTGCTAACTCTTTCACACATTTCAAAAACTGTATAAGTACATGATTGTAAAACAACTATTATAAGAGATTCAAGGCACATTAAGGAAAAGGCAACGCTATTTAAAATACTTATGTATAAGCCCACCTCTGCCTAGTTTTACCAACCAAACTCAAACTAAAAATTTCTTTATCGCCTGTTCCACGCGACCAATCACCGGGAAGAGTACTGCAATCCTTCAGACAGGCCAAAGTGTTGAAAAATATCATAATGGATGCATAATGCTAGTAATCTGTTGGTAAAATCGGACATTGGTAGTCTTTTATAATGTCAGATGATTTGAATATAATCTCTGACAGAAACAATCTTAAGAGGCGTTTAAAAATATCAAATACAAACTCCTCATCCGGAAACATGCGAGCAATGTAAATATACATTTGAAAACTTAAGCATATAGCAGTAACGTTTTAGCAGTAATTATAAAATAAATGTTTAATGCGTCATCGACCTATCGAGACTAAGCTGTTGTTAAAATCTAACTAGGCCAAAAGCGCCTTGAGCCTTACCAAACCAGATGCAGCTAAGTTTCACATTATCTGGCCCGGTGGACTTAACTAAAACTAAGCACGTTAATTATAAAACTGTCAGTAAAAGTGGTTGATCAATTAACGCAGTCACTGGGTCAGATAAATTAGTCGAACTTATAGACAGAGGATGGATGTATCCAATTATAAATTAAGGCAGTGCGAACACCAAAGACCAACCAGTGTAGACGTGTCTGGCAAAGACACGACTGTCTATAAAGTAACATAAAACAGTTTTGACCTTATCTTGGCGCACGCTGACGTCTTGACGAGAGTCGGACGTATCCAGTTATAAAGTAAGTCAGTGCGCACACAAAAGACCAAACAGTTCAGACGTGTTTGGTAAATACTGTCTTTAGAGTAAAAAAACCTTTTTATCTATCACATGGAAAGTCTCGACGAGTCTCAAAGGCGACAGCCGTTTGCGTAGATGTTAAGGAACTTTTGTCTACGACATGTTTCGTCTAAAGTTTATACATAAAAAAATCTTAAGACAGTATTATCTATTGTGCGCGCACTGCCTGAGCGCGGCGATAAAGTGTGAGAGAGATAAAGCAATCGTGCGGCTTCTTTCTGAAATACGGAAACGGACCTATAGAAAAGAGACCCGTATTGGCCACATAGTCACTTCATCTCTTTCTTGATCTCCATCCTCTAGGTCTATAGGCGGACTCTAAATATAACACGACTTAAAATTTATCACATTTTAAAAAAAAACCATTTTTATGCCATATCTAAGTTGTCAAAGGCCGCATATATTTAACAAAATGGATGGAATATACCCTAAAATTAATTTACAACTAATTTTATTGTCCGTAATATAAAACAAATAATATATCATAAATGGAATGGTTTAGATTTTAGAATGCTATTTTAGTAATATGATAATCTAAAAATAGGAACGCAAGAGCCCAGAACTCGTTTCTGATTGGTCAATTGAACCGCCATATTGTTTTTATCTGATTTCTGATTCGATGAATCGGCTTACGTTGAAAGGAGTTCTGTTATGAGCCTGCTAATGAGGTTGTACAACTTAAGATTTCAAAATCATCACATTGATTACGAACCAGACAAGTTTGAACCCGCAGCATTTTTTAGATGCCAATACAAATTACGCTATAGGCTCACTGTTCGTCCCGCGCGATTATTTGTTTGTTAATTTACGGCACAATCTCCGCATCAAGATTGCGGTTTCCAATTCCGTCTGATTCGAATTTTTGCGATGATTGTAAAACCAAATTTTTTCCGTAAGTATCGGATAGCACTTTAAAATTAAAACAACTATGAGGTTATTCTAGCAGCGCTTTAGAACAAACCTTCCAGCCTCTTGTTTTTAACGGGAATGTACAGTGAATGGAACAAAATACTGTCAAAAATTGAGCTTACTGTCAATCTTAAAGATCGAATAAAAAAAAAGGATGTCGCCTTTTTGCTAACTTCTAGCTTGTAAAGGGTAAACCTAACCACTTCAATTGCGTTAGGCGTAGCTTTGTTAAGATCATCCCTTGTGAAGGTAGGACACAAGGGACAGGATGGGGATGGTGGGAATCATCACGGGACACTGCAAACTTAACCATCACCTCCTGAAGACCGGAGCCACGGACAGTGGACTTTGTCGCGGATGCCGGGAGGAAGAGACTGTGGAGCACGTGATACTTCACTGCACTGCCACTGCAGACTGAGAACGGGTCTGCAAGGGGTCATCGAATCCTCATCCTCCACCAACACCGCTAATACATCAACATCCACGGGGACCCTGGAAAGCTGCTGCCACCAACCCAAAGTCCTACTCCGTTACTTCAAGGAGTTAGGATGTCTGGGGTCAAGTTAATGCACAATACACCCGAATGCGGGACGTCAGAGCAGATCTTTTATTCCCTCCACTGTTGAATTAGAAGGGACAGGAGAGCAGATGGGAAATGGACTTAATGGGAACCCCGCAGTCACATTCAGCCTGGGAGTCTCGTATAGCCCACTTAAACAGGTTTTGCCTTCATCTAACTGAAGCACAATCGCTGCGAAATGACTGTCGATCAGCATAGGCGTTGCAGATATGTGCGTCATGTATTTACTAGTACCGGCACACTTTGATAAGTACTAAAATACAGACCTCATGACCGCCCAAACTAAGCCGATTATTGCTGCGAATGCTGCCGGCACAGGCGATCCAGATGTGCGCGTAAGTTCAGTATTTAAGATCAGACCGGCACCCTTTGGGTGCTTCACTTTTAAAGTTAGTGGCGTTCCATCTTTTTTTATCGTAAGCTACATTTAATTTAAAAGGTTTTGTAAACTTATTCGCAAGTTTAGATAAGATTTAAAATAATTACTTTCCGTGTTCACACTTAACTAATATTGTGACTTAACTATTTTGACACTTCTTACATTGGAAATAAGGCATACATTGGAATGTTCTATACTAAAAGCTTATAACTTTAACTGAATAAAATAAATTGACATTTTATATACAGGCTGCTCCGAATGTGTGTTACCCGAAAGAGGGTGATTCTGTTCATTTAATAAAACTATTTCTTATAGATATGAAATTGAATTTTAATTTTCCTTAGCACTATTTTTATTTGCGTTCAAATCACCTGATTTTTGACTTTTGCGCCTTCCCAAGAACTCACTTTAAATTATGACTTAAAACTGATAAACCGATTTTAATTTATTAAAAATCCCGTATTTAGAATTCAAGCGTGAATCGAAACTCAAAAGTAGTTTATCGATATACTTTTGAGTTTATTTCTAGTATACAGTACATATTCTTAGACCTCTTAGCGCCTTTTCACACGTCCCGGTTGCCGGGTAGCCGGGTTATCCGGCTACCCGGCGGCGAAGTGTATGGCCGTGTACGTTAGCTTTCTCACGTACCGGCGTAATTTGGCCGACAAGAGGTCGCCGGGTGCACGCCGGATCCACTACTGGGTGTCCGGTCGCTGCCTACCGGTTAGCCAGCAGCCGGACTCACAGTGGTGTATGGAACACGCTGTAAGCTTTCACACGTACCGGCAGCCAGTCGCGCAGAAACCACGGAGAGCGCGACTCGTTTTGTCTGACACCCTCGTGCCGTAAATAGTACCTACTTAATTCGTTGCAAAATGGAGATAGATACCTATTAAATTCTTGTATTGTGCGTTTTGTATTAGATCTGTAAATAAGGTATAGAATGCTCCACACTGTTCTCGTTTCATGTGAATCGGATGAACCCAATAATTTCTTGACTTCCTGTTCTGGCGGCAGTATCTTCGGTACAAAATCCACATTCCATTTTTAGAGAAGAGAGAAAATTAAATGATTTAAGCAGTCACTGCGCGTCTGTACTGCCGGTTTACACGCTGCAGAAACACAAAATCCGGGTCGTGTGAAAGCTAAATGTGTTGCCGGGTAGCCGGCGCCGGCTAACCGTGACGTGTGAAAAGGCACTTAGAATCTCCGATGGGCAGATCAAGGCGCGTCATAGATTATGCGCATCGTTTGTATAGCTCTATCTCAGGATTATAGGAGTGTGTGAAGAGTACAGAAAATATGCATGCAAACCTATGCGCAGGGCAAAGTTATTCGTCAATTTATTTTATTCAATTGAATAAAACTATAAAGTGCTAAAGTATTGTCTATGCATGAAAATATCCTATTGAATCTCACTTAATAATTTTGCACCAATATATGGAATGTTCGTCATTCGATTCTGACACTTATTGCTGTTCATTTAGGGTTAGAATTGTGCTGGATATAATGTATAGGCCAATTTCTATCAAATTGTTATAACCATGTTATTTTGATAGTGTTTTTGTTAACAATTATTTTAGCTATGACGTGTTTTTGTCTTTAACTCTCAGATTTTTCTAATAAGAGGCGATGGGCTCGCAACCTGTCACGCAAATATGCAGAAGTGGGAATGTATCTAATGTTCGGAATTGCCTCTGACCACCCCCCTTGTGGATATCTTGTGTCTTGAGCTTACTCAGTAATATAAGACTGTGGCACTCCGGAAGTGCCGACAGAAGTGAAAACTTGAATAATAGGTGTCGGTTACGGTAACAGTGACGCGAATGCAATGGTTTTTTCCCCATTTCGAAAATGCCCAACGCACCTAAAGAAGTTTTCACTTCGAAAAATGTATAAATAACCTCGTATATATTTTTGTACTAATTTGAGCAATTTAAAATTATGTATATAATTGTATTGTCCTTACATTTTTTTTAGGTTAGGGACCGTTAAGTATTACGTAAGCACTATAGAAAGGGGGGGGGGGGTATATACTTTGCTTATGTGACGTGGGGGGGGGGGGGGCTAGATGGAGATTACGTCAGCAGTATTACCTAATACTATTATATTATTGTTCGCAATATTACCTAAGATATTTGTTTCTTACTCTATGTAGCATACCGTGTCAATAAAATTTGTTTAAACAAATACTAAATACCAGAATACTCACATTACAAGAAAAATGCATATACCAATATTTCCGTAAGCATGGGGGGGGGGGGGGGGAGGAAGGGGAGTAAGCGCGTTGCTTACTTTAGCTGACGGGGGGGGGGGGGGGGGGGGGTGTACGTAATACTTGAACACGGCCCCTTATAGGCCCAGTAACATAACCCAATTTCATCAGGTTATATTCATAGGTCTAACACAGATACCGTTAATATATAGATCTAATATGATTAAAGGTTACTTAACCCTAAGATAGTTCTAAGCAGTGCCAGGCAGAAAATATTACTTACTATAAACTAGTGGGTTCGATTCCCGCCGCATGATCTACAGATGTTTGTTCCGGATCCTGGATGTTTTCCTCTATATTATAAGTATGTATTTACAAAAAAAAAGGTATATAAGTATTCTATCAGTTATCTGGTTCCCATAGTACAAGCTCTGCTTAATTTGGGGCTAGATAGCGCTGTGTTAAATGTCCATCAATATTTATTTATCCCAGAAAATTACACCCTAAATAAAAAAGTCCTCGACTTCACTGACCTTCTTGCTTGCTTGCCTGACCGTTACAAGAAAGAAGTTTTTCTTAGCAAATAGAATCCAATGACCGTTTACCCTTTTTTCCTGTATTGGCCCCAATAATTGACTATTTCAAAAAACAAGTTATAGGCCCAGAATTTTCTTAGCAACCACAACCCAACTAATCACCATTTAGAATAGAATAGAAGTCCTAAATTGTCCTATAAAAACCTCACAATAATTGACAATACAAAAAATAAACAGGTTATTGGCTCAGCGCCTCACTAATTTGATGCTACTCGGATAGTAAGCCCGTGGCGAAATTGGTATCGCTTACTCAAGTTCAAATCCCGTCTGGTTCGTAAATTTTGGAATGCTTTTAAAAACTTACGCGCTAAGGATCACGCCAACACATTTTTGTAAGGTATTAATAATTGTACTAAAGCCTAATTGTCCGAAAAGCCTACTATAAAATATCGGATTATTTAGATGATAGAGAAGCTTGGGAATGAAATTGCTCCAAATCGTTCAAAAATGTTACAATTGAGACGATTTTTTTTCCTGTATTGTTATGTTCTAAAAGGATCATTAAAAAAAACAACCAGCCTTGTTTCTTGCCTTTCTTTCCTGGCTTGGTCGCGAAGGAACCGGCAGTAAAATTGACGTTTCAAAGTGATCCTTGTGATTTCAATGAATAAAATATTTTGACTTTGACTTTGTCAATAAGAAAAAAATGATTTTATGGGCCCAGATTTTTTCGTATTTTTTTTAAATTGGCTACCTAAACCCAGCAACATTCCACCCTAAATAAGATAGTCCTTGACCGTACCGCGACGGTACCTGTCTAGTACCAGCACGACCCTATTCAGTATGTACTAGAGGTGCAACACTTGCCCGTCGTCTTTGATGTGCTGGAAGGGCTCTGGTTGGTCTTCTAATGTTACCGCTGTTAGGTCTACTATCTCATCGTGGTCGTCTTGGTCGAACCTGGAAGGTAAAATACATTTAATAAAAATACTAAATAAAATAAATATTGCTGGACATTTCACACAGCGCTATCTAGCCCTATCCCACTAATATTATAAACGCGAAAGTTTGTATGGATGTATGAGTGGATGTTTGTTACTCTTTCACGTCGTAACGGCTGAACCGATTTCGATGAAATTTGGTATGTACGTAGATTATAACCTGGATTAACACATAGGCTACTTTTTGTTGACAAACCCCGCGTGCGAAGCCGCGGGCGAAAGCTAGTAATGCATATAATGTACACAAAAATACCCAAACCCGGAACAAATATTTGTAGATCTTGCAAACATTTGTCCCGCAGCGGGAATAACTGCAACTTTCTGCGTCTTGTGTCTCTGCAGGTTATTCACCCACTGTGCCACGGAGGTCGTCAGAAAAGATGTTAAAACTTAATTCTATGGCTCATATAAATACAACCTGTTTTGTTACGTACGACATTAATTTAAAACACACGTCCGGAATCGTATTATCTGATTTTAGAGGTCGGTTTAATACCGGTAGCTTGACCGACACTAACGTACGGCTCCATTGTATGGCGGACCCGTACCGAACTTAGTACTGTCATTACCAAGCTGCAGAGGTTCCAGAGACACGCATGCTCTTCAATATCAGGCTGCATGAGAACGACACCAACAGCCGCCCTTGAGATTATCCTAGGGCTGGCTCCTTTAGATCTTTATATACAACAAGAAGCGATGATGGCTGCTATAAGACTTAAACACCAGGGACTGTGGGGAAACACAAGGAGTCAGCACGCATCTATCTTAGAGCGAGCGATAGCCTACGAACCACTACTTGCCGCCCCGTGCGACAAGATCCCAAGACCACAGATATTTCAAAAACACTATAACATACAACTCTACGAGGAACAGAGAGATCAATCAGGAATCAGTGAAGTCCGCGTTTACACCGATGGCTCAAAAACCAAACAGGGAACGGGCGCAGGAATTCATTCACTGGATCTCAACATAAATATATCATTGACACTAGGTACATACAGTTCCATCTTCCAATGCGAATGTATGGCCATTACCGAAGCAGCTACCGCAATAAACAGGAGGCAGATCGAAGACTACAATATACGAATCCTCTCCGACAGTGCAGCAACACTCAGAGGTCTGGAAAGTCACAGCTGTAACTCCAAGCTCGTTTACGAATGCCACTTAGCCCTAGAATGAATCGCCATGAAAAACAAGGTGATTTTACAATGGATTAAGGGAAATAGCGGATCATTGGGCAACGATGCTGCAGATGAACTAGCAAAAAGAGGATCGGAAACCACGGCTATAGGCCCACATCCATTCCTCCCTCTACCTTTCACACAACTACGAACATGGATACGACATCGTACTCTAAACCTACACAACGAACGTTGGGCACAGATCATGGACTGCAGACAGTCGAGGGCAGCTCTGCCGGCCGTCTCGCCACGACTGACACGACGACTGCTCAACCTTCAGAGACTGGACCTTCGAATCATCGTGGGGACCCTTACAGGACATTTTCCCCTCAACAAACACTTCTACATCATGGGAACAACAGACAGCCCACTCTGCAGGGGATGTCTCACCGAAGAAGAATCAGCAGCCCACGTAGTCTTGGAATGCGTGGGGGTAACAGCACAACGTGCAGAAATCCTGGACAATCCAAGGTCACTCCGTGAAGCCTGCGAAGACCCCAGGAAACTTCTGCGCTTCTGGTCGGAGTTAGGCTGGCTATCTATATAGCCAACTCTCTCACGCATAATGGACCACTTAAGAGTTCAAATGCGGAAAAGGGAGTCCACCAACATAACATAACATACCGGTAGCTTGAATATTTATCCAGTAAGCGATACATTTCCAATAAACCATTTTTAACGTACAACGGCGGCGCTTTTGCGACGATGCCGCTTAGCCAGTTTAACAGGTACCTACCTACTTACATGATGAATGAATACGATTTGTTTACCTATTTAATGCAGGCCGTTTCTTTGATATTTTAGGAATTCGAAATTGTTCTAAATTTAAAATAGTCTATGGTAATTAATTTGAAAAAAAAACCTATTTTACAACAATATTATCCATTAGCCCGTGTTTTTATTTTATGTCGTACATAACAAAACAGGTAGTATACCTTAGTGACTAGCATACATATTTTAATATTTAAAAAACTATCAATGAGCAATGATCGGTTTGCCCGACTAGTCGGCCAATCGGCTAGTCAGCCAAACTCGTAGTCGGCATCTCCAATGTATAATGTTACCTGTCGTCATCGTGTTCGCTGGAGGGCTGCGAGTGCCGCGAGAGGGAGAGGGAGGCGGTCTCGGGAGCGGGCGCGGGCGCGGGGGGCGGCGCGCGCTGGTTCGCCGGCCGTACCGTTATTATGAGGTTACTAGAGTTCGCCACCATCATGTCCGTCACCTGAAACATTGTTATTTATGACCAATAAGTTTTGCGTTCAAAACAAACATAATTAATTCCGTCGTAGACCGCACGTTCATGACACACCGACCTCGTCAGCGAGGTCGACGAGTCTCTTCAGTTGCCGCCTACACACGGTTCAGACATGTACCTGGGCGTTTCTCTCCGAACCCTGACAACAGCCCAAGCCGAGGCTCGTACCTAAGTGGTGCCCTTACCAAAACTAACTAAGGTTGCCTCATCAAAACCAACAGGGATGACGCCATCTGCAGTCGCGAAAAGTTCTGTTAAGCTGCTTCAGCTTCAGAGGCCAACAGCAAGTTAGTCCTTCAGAAAAAAAAGCTTAGAAAACCATTTTTTGCTAAATCAAAAATTTCCATTCCCGGTATCCATTGTTTTTTGTCACTACTAAACTATGACCTCTTTTATTTAATCGAAATAAGGATTAGTCATGGAGGTTGTAATTGATTTCAGCATTTATGAATGTAACCTCTTTTATTTTAAATAGAAATAAGGTTTTATAATGGAGGTTGTATTTCGTTTCGCATATTATAAATGCAATGAGCCCCATTCTATTTTCTAATTTACTTACGGCCCTAGAGGCGTAAATCAAATTTTCGCATCAAGTATAGAGTTAACAATGACTAACTTTCAGAGTATGAGTGAAGAAAATATTTTTACGAAACCCTTCTTCAATGTAGGATTTTGTCTTACCAGATAAAATTGAATCTGTGTTCGAATTCAATGTTTAAGAGCAATCAATGACGACCTTAAAATCATTTATTATAAGACTATAAGGTCCCTAGGTACTGCACAAATTAATAGAAACAGATTTATATAAGGTGTATATATTTATATAAGATTTACATACGGATTATATTATGGAGGCCATAAATCACACTAATATTATAAACGTGAAGGTTTGGATGTTTGTTTGTTACTCAATCACGTCGTAACGGCTGAACTGATTTCGATGAAATTTGGTATATACGTAGATTATAACCTGCATTAACACATAGGTAACCTTTTATCCTATAATTCAGTACCCATGGAATAAAAATGGGGTGTCAAGTCAAGTTGCAACAGCGAGTTTAGCTTTATTTCTAGGTTACCTACACAATTAGTAGTGTAACGCGTACGAAGTCGCGGGCAACAGCTACTAATATATAAATATATTTCTTTGTATATCAAAATAACTTTATACTTGAGTTTTTGTGCCTAACATGTAAGTACTTACCTACCGCCCTGCCGTACGCACCGTACGCGCTCTGTTGATTGTTTGGGTGCATTGACCGGGCCGGGTTGTGGACTAGGCGGGACAATGAACGACTGGGGTCGTTGGACAGCTCGTAGTAACTTTTTAGTAATCTGTTGCATCGTACAATAAGCTAGTTCTCTAACATTTCGTCGAGCAGCATTTTATCGATTTTCTCAAAATTTTTATTATAGAACAAGAGAATTTTATGAACACATTTATTTATTATTTTTTTGTGTGGAATATAATTAGTTTTAATTGCAATACATTTACATATAGACCAAATATAAAAAAAAAAAAAAAAACTAGTATATCACCTGGTCCAAGGTCTTGTTGTTGACGTCGATGCCGTTGACCTCCAGCACCTCGTCATTGACGCCCAGCAGGCCGGTGGACTCCGCGAGGCCCCCGGGCACCAGCCGCGATATGAAAATGCCCGGGGATCGCTCTACGCCGTTCGGCGTCACACGCACCGATGTTCCGTCTCTGAAATACATTTACAATAATATCATAATATAATATACAACCTGTTTTCTTATGTGCGACATTAATTTAAAACACACATCGTTTTTATGTACTACTTTTTTTACCTAAAGTTTCACAGAATAAGAAATAGTAGAGATGTTGTTACACCTACACACTTCGAGTCTAAGCCGGATCTATCGAGAACGTTCGAGAATGGCGTATATGTGTATGTGCGTGCGGTATAAAAAGGGCGTATAAACGCCCAAGAGTCCGTCTGGATTTGTGATGATGTGGTTTGAATTACTGTGTTGTAATTAAAATCGTGTATTTATCATTTTAGTGTTGAATAAGACTGTTCATTATTTTAACCGCACCCACAACGCGTAACAGTAATAACAGATTTATATCACCCCCCCCCCCCCCCCCCCCATCTCGGAAAGAGTGTTTTTGCTCTTCGATATTTGAGTGCAAAGGCCGTTTTTATCCTCATAAGGTAAATTGAATTTAGAACATCGTGTGCACTAAGTTGGTGAATTCAAAACATCATTAAACCTATTTACTTCTACCTTCATGGTGCCGAATTTATCATACAACCTTTTTTAATTTGTTAAAAACTCAGACTCGGAACCTTCTTGGTATATTACTTTTTTTTTTGCATTTAGTCATTTCCTCGCTGAGGTGGGATGAAAAGTTACGTGTTGCACTCGAGTGCAAATATTTTTCACCTCGTGCTCTTGATTCTCTCGCTAACGCTCAGGATTCTAATTTTAGAATCCTTCGCTTGCTCGGTCATCAAAATTGAGCACGCGGTTAAAAAGCAAATTTGCACTCTTGTATAACAAATAACTTTAGAGGTGGGTTTAATAGCGGTAGCTTGAACATTTATCCAGTATTCGATACATTTCCAATGAACATTTTTTAACGTAAGTCGGCGGCGCCTTTGCGACAATGCCGCTTAGTCAGTTTAACGGGTACCTACTTACATGATGAATGAATATGATTTGTTTGCCTATTTTATACAGGCTGTTGCATTGATATTTTAGGACTTGATATTAAGGTTGTTTGAGAATATAAAAAATTCTATAATAATTCAAATTTTGTCAGAATATGTGTAAAATTAGTTTTAGTTATTGGTAAAATTGTGTTATGCCCGAGGTCACGAAATAAAATTGCTAATTCTATCTGACTGGTCTTCACGATACAGGCTTGCCTAGTGTGAAGGCCGCTGCTTAATTGTGATCGTAGGTAGTGCCTTCTGCCTCAAACTGTATAAAATGTATATTGCTGTTATATACCAGGTATCTTAAGTAAATTACAAAAAATATCTTCATGTTAATCTTATTGATAAGTTTTTGGCTGCTAATAAATATTTTTCATTTTTCATTCTATGGTAATGAATTTGAATAAAACCCTATTTCACAACAATACTAGCCATTAGCCCTATCCGTGTTTTCATTTAATGTCGTACATTACAGAACACGTAGTATAAGAATATAATATACTGCAGCCAAATTATATTGTTTGATAAGTAGACATTACGGCTAAACACTGTTTAAAAATATCTTAAACAAAAATTGGTAAAGCATTTTTAAACACACGATAAAACAGTGTTTAATTGTTTTGTGGTAACAAGGTTATTTTATGAATAAGTTGAATAAGACCACAGCAACATCCACGGGGATCTTGGAAAGCTGCATCTATCAACCCAAAGTCCTGCTCCGTTACTTCAAGGAGTTAGGATGGCTGGGGTCAGGTTAATGCACAACACACCCCAATGCGGGACGTCAGTGCAGATCTTATTCCCACCACCCTAGAGATAGAGCTATGAAAATCTGATATATGTTCACAAAAATATTAATTTTGTTTCAGAAAAATAGCGATAATCATAATTTTAATACTAGAAATAATGATAAATTCGCTGTTGCTACTTGTAGACTCCATAAAGTTAGTAAGTCCATAAAGGGCAATGTGTACGCTTTTATAACAAACTCCCAAGTGTACAAAGTTGTACAAAAATTGACAATTAACAATTTTAATGATTTTTTAAACAAAATCTTTATAAAAAAGCCTACTATAAAATATCGGATTATTTAGATGTTAGAGAAGCTTGGGATTGAAATTGCTCCAACTCGTTCAAAAATATTACAATTTAGACGTAATTTATTTTATTTATTGTTATGTATTCTAGATAATTAAAAAAAACAACCAGCCTTGTTTCTTGCCTTTCTTTCCTGGCTTGGTCGCGAAGGAACAGGCAGTAAAATTGACGTTTCAAAGTGATCCTTGAGATCTTAATGAATAAAAGATTTTGACTTTGACTTTAGAATTAGATAGCTAATCTAATTCTAAAGTACTTCGTAAAATACATGTTATATTTTAAATACCTTATAAAGAATCCTAAAGGTCTATCTGAGCCGTGTTTCAATAGCTTCACTCGCCGACACGTTTCAGGGACGATATCCACATCGATGATCGCCGATACCTGCAATTCATTTATAAGTTAATAAATAATGCTAGAAATTTCGCACAGCGCTATCTAGCCCCAAACTTAGCGAACGATTACGAATGAATGAATTAATGAAAGTTCTTTATTGCACAAAATAAAAATAATCTATATTTAATTTTTTTTTTTCATTTATTCTATTCCTTTGACAAATTACATGTGCTTGGACAAGTCAGACCAAACAATTAAAATATGTTACATAATCCATAGATACATATAGGTACCTATAGATAATAAATTATATAAAAAAAAAACTGTTCTAAATAATAACAACTTAAAATAAGGTCTGCTTATTATGTAAATAGGGGAACTTAAGGAGACACCGGAGGGGAATCGCCCATACACCACGTACTACCAAGATAATTTCTAATTGGAGCATATTTCTACCTTAATAAGGTATTATTTTAATTTGAATTGAATTTATCTAGGTTCCCAACCATATATTAGATCAAAATACTTACCTAAAATTAAATAGAAGCGTATCGCATTCTGCATGTTTTTACGTCATAAAAGACTGTTTTCAACCTAACTGTTTCGTATTAAAAACAACAACATCTTACGTATCCTAGTCATGGGAACATAGATTATATCGTCTAGTTACAGAACAACAACACAATGAGAAAAATGCTACAAGTTTTCAGTCATCATTTTTGGTATTACGAAACACGGTCAAAATCTAATCAAATTCAGAATCGTTCTATTGCTATCACTGTCGCTCTGCGTGGCTAAACTTCGTCACTAAACAGGGATAGCGATAATCAGGCCGAAGTTTTTGACGCGGCCGAATTGAAGTTGCGCTCGGGGTTCGCCGGCTTCTTAATGCTATGTAAAAGTTTAGTGAATTGAGAACCTTCTTCTTTTTTGAAGTCGCTTAAAAACTTAATGCTAGATAGCATTATCTTCCAGTTAACCTTTGCGGACAAACACTTATTGTAGGTAGTGCATATTTGGTACAGGAATAATATATTTTTTGTGAATTTATACATAAAATTTACAGAAAAATACCCGGGAAATCTGTAGATCATGCGTTAAAATTAGTACCGCGGGATCGTTGTCGTAATATCAGTATTAACTTACCATTCTGAAGTCGTGCGGATTAGATATAGCCAAGCCTTTGTTCTTAGCCGGTGTACCGCTCAGTATCGACGAGATAATGTTCCGAGGCCGCATCGTTCCATACCCGTTCAGTTCTTCCAAGCTGTCTCCTGGGTAAAACAATTAAAATTAGTTATATCTACGAACCTCGTAAGAAGGCGCGAGGTCGCTCAGCGTTCTATGAAGAGGGCTATGCTTGTTATTGTTTTTTTTTTTTTTAGACTACAAAATTGTATTTATATTACAGAATAAGCCTTATTCGACAGTTAACTATCTGACTGTTGAAAAACCAAGAATATCGTTATTCGTCGAATAAATGCTATCTGGTTGTATAACTAAGGATTGAAAAATTAGCCAATAGTTATTTATTCAAATTCTCTATGCTCGCACACAATTTTTTTTTTTTTTTATTTTATTAATGAATTATTTAATTATTATTTTTAAAATGTTTTTATTAAGGGATTATAATTTTTTTTACTCATTATTTACAATATTATTATTAACAGCCTGTAGAGTCCCATTACAAGGCAAAGGCCTCCCTTCCCTCCTTCCACGAATCCCGGCTATTGGCTAATTGGAGCCACTCTTTCTGGAATGCATCCAGTTCATCCCTCCATCTCCGCCTGGGTCTACCACGAGGCCGCCGCCCGTTTGGAACCCATTCTGTAGTGGCTTTCGCCCATAGTTCCTCTGGCATACGACAAAGGTGTCCTGCCCAGTCCCACTTCAATTTTGCGGATGTCAGAGCCACGTCAGCTATCTATCTTTTATTTACAATAAGTATTTAAAATTTTTAATTTATATATCTGTTTCTACGTAACGTCTGCTTGATTTGCAAGTTATTTTAGCTGTACGCACATGTGTTTATGTTGCAATCCAGATGAAAACAGCATTTTTGTAATCTTTCATTGTAAGTGGTTGTAATGTGTTTTGTGTGTTTAATAAATAAATAAATAGAATAGCGAAATCTCCTAATACAGGTAATATTCAGGTGCTGTGATATTGGGGTTTAAGAGGGGTATGTTTGGAGGAGGTCATTGTACTAATAGGTACGTAATCGGTGTTTAAGTATGTATGTATGTTTGTTTCTCCGAGGATGACTTTCAAGTGTTTATCCGATCATCGTGAAATTCACAGGGTACACCAGTGACCCCACAAAACTGACCAAAACATACATGAGTAATGAGAGTCAAGTTCAATGTTATGATATATGCCTTGGTTGTTGACTTCAATGACAAAAGAAGTGAGATCTAAATGGGTGCCAGCCAAGTTCAATGGTCAGTCCTGAAATGTATTTACGGGCATAACAACATAAAATATCATTTCTTCTCATAACTTAGGATTATATATTGAAGCCTAAAGTCTGACATGGCTAGTTCTCATATACGAAGTATTATTATGTACCTACTAGAACAGTCATGGAAGAGCCCTATGTTCGATGGCTGGTTTCTACCAGCAAGCCAAATTTTCGGCAGAATAAAATGAGAACTTACAGCTTAACGTATATAAGTATGTAGTTTTCGCCGACATATATGTCGGTCAGTCAGTAAGTGATAAAAATGACGATTTTTGAACGTTAATATCTAAATAACCGTTTTGAGCTGCGTTTATGAAAATTAGAGCATCTCGCAAATCTCAATATAAGAGCCAAATGTGACATGTTTATGTGAAATAGTTTTTGAGTTATGAGGTGGTCAAAAGTGGCTCCAAATGGTTCGTGTAATATTACACACGGTGCTGCTCGCCAGTTCTGTTAGCTTGAACTTGGCTTGACACGCTACAGCGTGCCTAGTTAAGGGTCGCTTGGAGCCGTTGAGTCGCACAAGATCCGGTCGCTTTGGAAATATATGGGGGCGGCCTATATTCAGCAGTGGACGACAGAAGCTTATATGTATCATATAGTCTTTTAGATATCCAGAGCGGCATATCTTGTACGGCCTGCAGCCTCCTAGCAGCCATTACTAGGTAGGGGGACTCTTTTTAGTGCGCGGTCTCCACTCAAGAACCTACCAGTCACAACATCTACAACTTAAGCTTGATAATCCTCTAGTCTACGTTGGTAAGTGCACTTTAACAACGCATTTCAGATGAGTTGTTGACGATACGGACAAAATTTATTAGGACACAGTGTCCCAACTGATACTTTTGATTTTAATATTGTTTTACCGTCGATTACCATAATTTTTTTTTTCACCATTAAATTAATGAAGCTGTTGAGTACAGTCAGGTAAAAAAATGTTTAAGCAAAATATAATATAATGTGATAAAGCTATACTAGAAAAAACATAGCTTGATCTCTGGGACAGCTGTCAGTAAAATCGCACCTATGAAGTTCTGAATTTAACAGTACGGACAAACGTACCACTCAATGTCATACTTTATGGGCATGCTGAGCTAATTATAGTGATGAGCGATGAATCATCGTGACCACAGACTATAAACTATCGATATTTTGTATAAAACTTAATTAAAAATTAATTTGTAATTTAATTTAAATAATAACATTATTGAATATTAAAAAAAAATAACATTATTTACAACAGTGAGTAAATAAAATCTAAATTCTAACCTACTCCTAACATTCCTTCCGACAACTTTGGGGTTCGAGAGAAGTTTGGCCGCGGCGTGTCTTCTTCCGCAAGATGGCGCCAACGCGCCGCCATCTTGTTTGGCATGACCCATTCTCCTCAGTACGAGTGCTAACGCCTTGTATACGCCACGTGTTTTCCGTTCTCATCACTTTGTTTTTGTTACTATTGCTGTTAATTTGTTAAGTTTATTTATTATTGTTAGTTTATTTGTTGTTATTGTTTGTTGGCATAATGCCAAAGAGAACGAAGAAAACTGTTTTGAACAGTCAAAGTCGTGAGTTTGTGATTCATTTGCGTGAATATTTTGAGCGAGAAAACCAAAATGGTGGACCGCTATTACCCATGGCAAAAGTTTATGACAGAGTTGCAGATGCTCTTGGCCTTGGACGTGCGACAGTAATTCGCATCAGTAAAGAAAAATATGGCGAATCTTCAACCGCAGTATTGACGGAAGACGAGGAAAAAAGCTTTTAACGCCAAATAAAAAAGTATCTGTAGAAGATTGGAAAAAGGTAGTTACCAAATGCAGAAAATTAATGGAAGAAGATTGGGAGCGGGACGTTCGATTTGATAATATTTGCGAAAAGAGTTCATTATAAATTTACAAGATTGCTCTAGCGATTCTGAAAGTGATTCGGATATTGATTTGGGGTGTACTCCTTTGGAATAAATAAATGTATGTATTAAAATATTCGTTTCATTTTATTACCCAAATCATAATATAATCCAATATACATATAATTATGGCAGACAGCCTTCGTGGCGAAGCGGTAGTGAACACGACTGCTGCGCAGGAGGTCGCGGGTTCGATCCTCGCTCAGTGCAAATATTTGTATGCATGAATATGGGTTTTTGCACTGGTCTGGTCGTGCCTCGGAAAGCACGTTAAGCCGTCGGTCCCGGCTGCCATACGAATATCTAATGGCAGTCGTTACGGGTTGTTGGAGCCCTCAAAAGTCCAACAAATGGTCTTACTGCAAAGCTTCTATCGATAATTACTATCGATATTTTTTTCTGTATCATAACAACCCTAGGAATGTCAGTTTAACAAATGTCGCAGAGATCAAGCTATGTATTTTCAAGTATAATCAAATTGCTTTGCGAGCGTGTGGTGATTCATAGCGTATATTTAATATAAATCAACATCTTGTATACTTAGGCATCTATATAATGAACACGTAAAAATATCTCAAATAAAAGAGATGGAGAGAGTGTGACCTTGCTATGCATCTATTTCGTCATCTTGCTGTGCCGCCGCCGCGCCTCGGTAAAAACCTGTTTTTTCAACTGACTGTACAATGCAGCTATTTTTAAAGGTGTCCGAATCGACAGTAACAAAAATATTAAAATCAAAAGTGTCAATTGGGACATTGCGTCCCAATATATTTGGTCCTAATCGACAGTATTTCTCTTAAGGTCTTTAACAAAGAAAATTAACAATCGCATAGCAGCAAATTTTTCTCACGACTCTAATGCTCTATACAAGTTTCCGAATATAGGCAAATAATTTATTTCTAGTTACAAGAATGTCAGCTGCGTTGTAACTTATTATTTTATTAGTCATAGGTCAGAGAACTGGCCCACTTCTTAGCGATTAACTCTTTCATATATTATTTCAAAACCTTTGGAACAACAATAAACCGGCCAAGTGCGAGTCGGACTCGCGCACGAAGGGTTCCGTTCCGTTATCTATAAAAACGGCAAAAAATCATGTCTGGAAATATTCACAGAATATTTAGTAATAAATAATTAAATTTTATTATAATTTAATTATTTATTTTAAACTGAATAATATAACTCAATATTCTGTGAACATTTCAAGCGTCTACCTGTTGCCGGTATCAATATCGAGCAAAAACGAGCAAAAAATCACGTTTGTTGTATGGGAGCCCCACTTAAATATTTGTTTTATTTTAATTTAATTATTTATTTTAAAAGTGAATAGAAAGTGAATATAACTAAATATTTCGTAAATATTTCAAGCGTCTACCTGTTGCCGGTATCAATATCGAGCAAAAACGAGCAAAAAAAATCACGTTTGTTGTATGGGAGCCCCACTTAAATATTTGTTTTATTTTAATTTAATTATTTATTTTAAAAGTGAATAGAAAGTGAATATAACTAAATATTCCGTGAATATTTCAAGCGTCTACCTGTTGCCGGTATCAATATCGAGCAAAAACGAGCAAAAAATCACGTTTGTTGTATGGAAGCCCCCCTTAAATATTTGTTTTATTTTAATTTAATTATTTATTTATAAGTGAATAAAAAGTGAATATGTAGTATAACTAAATATTCCGTGAATATTTCAAGCGTATACCTGTTGTCGTTATCAATATCGAACAAAAAATCACGTTTGTTGTATGGGAGCCCCACTTAAATATTTGTTTTAATTTAATTATTTATTTTAAAGTGAATATAAAGTGAATATATCTAAATATTCCGTGAATATTTCAAGCGTCTACCTGTTGTCGTTATCAATATCGAGCAAAAAATCACGTTTGTTGTATGGAAGCCCCCCTTAAATATTTATTTTATTCTGTTCTTAATATTTGCTGTTATAACAGCAACAGAAATACATCATCTGTGAAAATGTGAACTGTCTAACTATCACGGTTCATGAGATACAGCCCGGTGACAGACGGACAGTCAGACAGACAGCGGAGTCTTAGGGTCCCGTTTTACCCTTTGGGTACGGAACCGTAAAAAATACATATCTCCCAAAACACACATTTTTAAAACAATAGTAAATGTATGTCATTTTTATTTTCTTTAAAATTGAGCCCCTGATTCCTTCAGCGTTTTTCTCTATTTCCTATAGTTCAGAATCTCCATTTACTATGGGCCTTAGTAGTTTTCAGTACGAAATTTCATGATTTGTAAATCAAGTTGAATCAACTTAATGATCTCTTTACGGGTGAGGTTGCAAACAGTTCGATGTTTGCAACCTCACCCGGCTCTTTCAGAAAGAGTGCCTATAGTTCAGAATCTCCACATATACTTAGTAAATAAACAAGTATAAGCAGGCCTTAGTAGTTTTCAGTACGAAATTTCATTATTTGTAAATCAAGTTGAATCAACATAATGATCTCTTTACGGGTGAGGTTGCAAACAGTTCGATGTTTGCAACCTCACCCGGCTCTTTCAGAAAGAGTGCCTATAGTTCAGAATCTCCACATATACTTAGTAAATAAACAAGTATAAGCAGGCCTTAGTAGTTTTCAGTACGAAATTTCATTATTTGTAAATCAAGTTGAATCAACATAATGATCTCTTTACGGGTGAGGTTGCAAACAGTTCGATGTTTGCAACCTCACCCGGCTCTTTCAGAAAGAGTGCCTATAGTTCAGAATCTCCACATATACTTAGTAAATAAACAAGTATAAGCAGGCCTTAGTAGTTTTCAGTACGAAATTTCATTATTTGTAAATCAAGTTGAATCAACATAATGATCTCTTTACGGGTGAGGTTGCAAACAGTTCGATGTTTGCAACCTCACCCGGCTCTTTCAGAAAGAGTGCCTACAGTTTAGAATCTCCACATATACTTAGTAAATAAACAGGTATAAGCAGGCCTTAGTAGTTTTCAGTACGAAATTTCATGATTTGTAAATCAAGTTGAATCAACATAATGATCTCTTTACTGGTATCGAACTGTTTGCAACCTCACCCGGCTCTTTCAGAAAGAGTGCCTACAGTTTAGAATCTCCACATATACTTAGTAAATAAACAGGTATAAGCAGGCCTTAGTAGTTTTCAGTACGAAATTTCATGATTTGTAAATAATTGTGGATCAAGTTGAAACAACATAATGATATCTTTACTGGTATCGAACTGTTTGCAACCTCACCCGGCTCTTTCAGAAAGAGTGTATCTGATGTCATAATGTCCGATACACTATTTCTGTCTGACCTAAAGTAAAATATAAAATCTTGTTCTTGTATGTAATGTAACCTACAGATATTGTTTGTCTTCTTTCGTAAGCATGAACTTTTTATGCCCTTATAATTTGTCAACCCAATCTGTGGATACCGGGGCTGAATATACATAACTAGCTGACCAATCCGCAGCTTCGCACGCGTAGTTTTTCAATAAAAACATTACCCTCCTTCTGCGCAGTTGGGTAAAAAGTAGCCTTTGTTACTCAGGGTGAATGTAGCTTTCCAGTGGTGAAAGAATTTTTGAAATAGAAGGAGTAGTTTTTGAGTTTATTCATTACAAACATACACACAAAAATACAAATCTTTCCTCTTTATAATATTAGTATAGAAGAACCTTATTTAGTATTAGCATTATATAACCTAATTGTACAATTGTTTGTTGTCCATAATAATGAAAAATAAAAATACAATCAAGGTAAAGAAAAACGCGCTGCGCGGGGCACACGAAGTTGCGCTAGCGCGGTATAAAAAAGCATTGTTCCAGATAGGAAATGCACGCGGGCGTATAATCAAATCAAATACAAATGCGACCAGTGGCGCATGACCGCATGTGATGCGCGCTGCAGTACAAGCAACGCGATAATCGGAGCGGACATCAAATGAATAGTGTCTATTAATTACGTAAGCTGTTCAGACGGGATGGAGGGGGGAGGGGGGGGGGGGTCGAGTCCAATCTCGCCCAATCTCACGTGGTGGAGAGGGGAGGAGGGGGTCGAGCTGAAACTCGCCCAATCTCACGTGGGGGCGAAGGGGGGGGGGGGTCGAGCCCAATCTAGCCCAATCTCACGTGGTGGAGAGGGGAGGAGGGCGTCGAGCTGAATCTCGCCCAATCTCAAGTGGGGTAGAGGGGGGTGGGGCGTATTTTTTTTTATATTACATATATTTTTATTTATTTTATTTACAAAAAAACAAGTATATAAGTATTCTATCAGTTATTTGGTTACCATAGTACAAGCTTTGCTCAGTTTGGGGGTAGATGACGCTCTATGAAATGCGCATTATTTATTAGGTATATTAATTTCAGATTTTGCATATTATGAAATGTTGACCCCCACCATTTTGGCTCTTTTGACCATCAAAATGAAAATATTAAATTTTTTACTTGCAATACCTATAAGTCAGTACTATTTATAACTATTCTAAATTTCAAGCTGATAGGTTCAGTAATTGCGTAAATACACAGTTCGGAGTATTATTAATATGGATAAATCCCGTATTAATAATAACAGAAAGGTTGTCCGCTTATGCCTGAGCACGCACTCTAAGCTCGCGTTCTATTTGTACTAGTCCCGAGTCACGGTCATGCATTATGCGGTACTGGGGCGGAAGTCGACAGGTTTTTGTGATCAAGGTGAATCATTATATATGCTTCAGCATCATTAAAATCATAGGGATAACTTTGAAACTTCAATTTTAATGCCTGTTCCTTCGCGACCAAGCCAGGAAGGAAAGGCAAGAAACAAGGCTGGTTGTTCTTTTTAATGATCCTTTTAAAATACATAACAATAAAGAAAATAAATTACGTCTAAATTGTAACATTTTTGTGAGTTCGAGCAATTTGAATATACATATATATATATATTGGTTTTGATTCTTTCTTTCAATACCTACTTGTGTCCTTCTACAGTACAATACTAGTCCCATTGTGGTGTTAAAGGAAGCTACTTAGCATATTACGACACCAGGGCTTTGTCAATCTTATTTCAAGGCAATAAGGATCAAATTATATATGGAGAAAAGATAATTATTTTAGGGCATCTACGATAATATGTTAAGGCGGCGTGTTTCATTCAATGTAAACAATGATAGGGTTTTACAATAACTCTACATAAAAACATAGTGCACACTCAAAAATATGCCATAAAATTGGAGCCAGTCCGCGCTGCGAGTTATTTGAGCCAGATGGCATTAAGTTTATAGTTGTTATTAATTGTGATGAACTCTACATAAAAACATAGTCCGCGCGCGAAAAATATGCCATAAAATTGGAGCCATAGCTCCAAACCGCTGTGTCCGGTCCTCGCAGTAAGTTTTTTGAGTCAGGTGGCATTAAGTTTATGGTTGTTATTAATTGTGACGTATTTTTTTTATAACTTCTGTGTGATTGTTTTCTAATGTTTAATTTTATTTTAGTTTTTTATCTGTGTTAGTTTTTAAATTTATTTAATTAATTCTTGTGTATTAGGATAACGATTTGGTTGTCTGTAATGTTACACTTAGCTGAATAAATGAATCTTATCTAGAAGTGCTTTTGGAAAAACCATAATATATGTCCATTGCTTTGGTGCATTGCTCGTGCAATGCGTATACGTGTCGGCGAATGTAATGGCACCCGCGTGCGAGGATTGTTTTGTGGTCTACATTTCAAACAAGTTCGAAATTTCTGTTCAATGAGTTATTATTCAATGAGTTATTATTCTAAGGATAAGGTGGATTTAATTACACTTTCTAGCTACTACTATTTACTAACCTTTTCTCTGAATGATGACCCTGAGCAAAGGCCGGGCGTTGAGCAATGCCCTCGCCAAGTTATCATCATTATTGATGGGGAGCAGGTCTCCATCGCGAGGGTCAGTGTAGGATATAAGGAATGCCACATCATGAAGGCGGTGTAGCTTCTCAATCAGGCCTTTGAAGTCTTCATATTTGAGCT
This sequence comes from Philereme vetulata, assembly GCA_918857605.2. Lineage (NCBI taxonomy): Eukaryota > Metazoa > Arthropoda > Insecta > Lepidoptera > Geometridae > Philereme > Philereme vetulata. The sequence goes on along the minus strand of OU975422.1, from coordinate 4,143,991 downwards.
TCTCCGTCCGATTTAGAGAGAAGCGTCGGAACTCAGCATCAAACTAAAATAAATAGGATAATAAAAGTACAGTATGCTAAAAATGGTTAGGGGAAACATCAGCATGCCCGACAACAAAATTCGAAGATAGACCTAAATTTTCGACCTCCTTGGCGCAATGGGCGAATAGCCGGCAGCGATGTAGGAGGTAGCGGTTTCTATTCCCGCCGGAGAACGAATGTTTGCATGATCTACTGATATTTGTTCCGGGTCTTAATGTTTTTCTATCAATACTATTATTATAAAGAGGAAAGATTTGTATTTTTGTATGTTTGTAATGAATAAACTCGACTGGTTCAATTTCAAAAATTCACCATTAGAATGCTACATTATCCCTGAGTAACATAGGCTACTTTTTACCCAACTGCGCAGAAGGAGGGTAATGTTTTTATTGAAAAACGCGTGCGAAACTGCGGATTGGTCAGCTAGTTTATTATAAGTAGGTATTTACAAAAAAAAACTATATAAGTATTCTATCAGTTATCTGGTCCCCATAGTACAATCTCTGCTTAGTTTGGGGCTAGACAGCGCTGTTTGAAATGTCCAGCAATATTTATTTATTATTTAACTAGCTGATCCGCCCGCGGCTTCGTACGCGTGGTTTGTCTATAAAACATTACCTTCCTTCTGTGCAGTCACCGTAAAGTGTATCCTATGTCTCAAGTCCATTCATAATCTATATATATATATATAGGTACCAAATTCCATCGAAATCGGTCGAGCCGTTAAGTCGTGAAAAGGTAACAAACAGACAGAGTCGGTATGTACGTAGATTGTAACCTGGATTAACACATAGGCTACTTTTGTTGACAAACAAAATGTGCTGGCGGAAGCTAGTTATACATATTAACCTTCCTCTTGAATCACTCTATCTATCGCTGAAAACTGCATTAAAATCCGTTGAGTAGTTCAAAAGATCTAAGGTAACAGACAGCGGAAGCAACTTCATTTTATACTATGTAAGAATTCAGACAGTGTAACAATACAACAATTAGACACACTCATTTTACATCATAGTCGACATGCTGAATTTAATCTGTCTGAATTCACTGCACTGAATATTTCAAAGTATATTCAATTAATTCAAAATGCTTTAGCATTTGCTTTGAGCTAGATATAAGTGGAATATGCCAAGTATTTTATGTTGTTTTAGTTCTCTATTCACAGGTCCATGATATTCTTTCAAACCTTATACATATCTAAACAAAAACACTAAGTTTACCCTATGTATGTGATGTCCTGAAGTCATGGAACTTATGAGATCAAAGCAAACATGACTCCTTTGGTTGGAGCCACTTGACAGTGAAAATGTTAAGAATACTTATAAATTTGTTGTCGAGGACCAGTTTGGATTTACGTTCCTTATGTCAGTAGCGTTCTTAGTTGAAGACCAAGTGCCCTTCCAAATGCACCTATGCTCTGGTAGCACACATCTTTGTTTTGAGGTACTGATAAATAGTTTCATAAATTCGTTTCAATATACACACTCAAGAGGTGTGTAAGCTTCTTACTGGTCTCTTCCAATTGGTCAATTTTAAAATGATGATGGTCAAGAGTACGTATGAAAATTGTGTAATTACTCAATGTTTCACCAGCAAAAGTTAAAACTAAAGTGGTCTACATAAACACTCAAAACTATATCATGTAGACACTGTTTAGTGAAAACATTCATCAAAACAAGCAGATAAGTGACAAAATTCAATTAGTTTCTACAAATACTACTACCTGCTCTCCTATAGAGTTGATTATCGCGTAAAACATCACACATTTGTTCGTTACCCAACATGGCAAAGAATGCATACGGCCTACGGCAATTCCAGAGGCCATTACTAATAAAGGCTATTCTGTATCCATTAGAATACAATTTTAGAACATAAAATAAACTGAAAACAAGAAGTTTTCATAAAAAAATACCGAAAATCCAGAGAAACATACTTTGGTTTTTACTTCCACACTTAGACTGTCGATACGTGCAGCGTTTTTGCCCTTGGACATCTCGAAAACATTGATTCAAAAGCACTAACACTAAATAAACTACTTTTTAAACATAAAGGCACTTTATTACAAACACAACATTGTAAAGCAAGTTTTTTGTAAAACTATACGATGGTGTCTATCCGTCCATTTGACTCGTAATTAAAGTAAGTTTGTTTTCGCGTACGACATTTTTGTCAGATTAGTAATATATGACGTACTTCAAACCTATGAAATTAGTGCTTAAATATCAGAATTAAAAAAAATTAAAAGCACTGTTCTGATTGGTTTACTTTTTTGTCATTGAGAACGTCACACAATACAACTGTTGCGTATACGTTTCAATGCAATAAGAATTTATTATCAGCTATATCACAGTTGTACGAACAAGAAAGCATAAGCCGCCCAGTCCTAATAGAAAATAAATATAGTGAAAGAAGGCTTGGATATATCAATATATACATTCAAGTAATATTATAAACTGGATTTGTTAAAGCCTAAATAGGAAACACTAAAAGCCTCATATTACTGTTTTAATGTACCTACGTGGATTGGAACGGAACCTTTATTTACAGTCAATTTTGTCCTATTGTTGCAAGTTGTCAATGTCAAGGTAAAAACTAAACAAAAAAAAAAGACAAATTAAACAATTCTAAATTTTTTTTTCATAATCTTGGTTTCGTTAGTTAAATTAACAATAGAGGGTTCTGATCATGACTAAATTGGCCAACAAAGATGCAGAGAGGCTTAATCCTTGCCTCAAGGTTAAAGAGAATGAATTAAACCAATTTTGTACATAATTTTCAGTTTCAGATACCATTTCAAGTTATGTAACATTATTACCAATTTTAGGAGCAAGAACTGTCCTATGCCTGCCTAAATAAAAATGGGTTTGATCAATCTAAATGCGAAGCTTATTTTGATAACTATAACACCTGCAAAAAGTTTTGGGTAAGTGCAAACTAAGCCAACTTGCACATACGATCCCTAAACGTATTTAGCGACTAAACATGTTTAAATTTGAGGTTTTAGTATTATTTGACAACTCTCTAAATCATATTTAGCCACTAAATACGTTTAGGCATCGTAGTGTTGCGCAAGTCGCCCATAATGATGTAAGTAGGTACATACTTCATTTCATACGCAAAACTAAGATTTCTTAAGGGGAGACCGGAGGGGAATCGCCCATACAACACGTACAACCAAGATCATTTCTAATTGGAGCATATTTCTACCTTAATAAGGTATTATTTTAATTTGAATAGTATATATCTAGGTTCCCAATCATATATTAGATCAAAATACTTACCTAAAATGAAATAGAAGCGTATCGCATTCTGCATGTTTTTTGTCATATAAGACCTGTTTTCAACCTAATTGTTTCGTATTAAAAACAACAACATCTTACGTATCCTAGTCATGGGAACATAGATTATATCGTCTAGTTACAGAATAACAACACAATGAAAAAAATACAACAAGTTTTCAGTCATCTTTTTTGGTATTACGGAACACGGTCAAAATCTAATCAAATTTAGAATCGTTCATTTGCTATCACTGTCGCTCTGCGTGGCTAAACTTCGTCACTAAACAGGGATAGCGATATTCAGGCCGAAGTTTTTGACGCGCCCGAATCGAAGTTGCGCTCGGGGTTCGCCGGCCTCTTAAGTTGTATGTAGGTAGATACATAATGTAAATTTAAATGCACTTGCCGAACACCACTAATTTGATTAATCTTTCTTGTAATTGATCTCCACCATACAGGGAATCCTGGTGTGTACTTTGGACTCCACAATGTTGTTAATTATTTATTATGCTAATTTATATGTGCTAAATGATATGTATCTTTATATAAACTAGTACCTACCCTACAAATTGTTTATGACATCTTTTCTGCTTCCAATAAAGTTTATTTATTTTTTACTAGCTGACCAATCCGCAGCTTCGATTGCATATTTTTTTCAATAAAAACAGTACCCTTCTCCTGCGCAGTTGAGTAAAAAGTAGCCTATGTCACCCGGGGATAGTGTAGCTTCCCAACAGTGAAAAATTTTTTTAAATCTGTCCAGTAGTGTCGAAGTCTATTCAATACAAACAAAGAACCAAATTTTTCCTCTTTATAATATTAGTATAGATAATTATTGCAACACACATACACAACAAATATTTGCAGATTGTGCAATGTTTGTCCCCAATAGGAATCCAACTTCCATCCTACCTCAGTCACGTACATGGCTGCCACACCACACATGTTATCAATCTTATTATTTAATTTATTTACAAAAAGGTTATTATTATATTGAATTTATTTGTTTTAATGCAAGCAACATTATTGCTCATTTGTCGACACCCTTATTCTTTACCTGTAGTAATGTCAAGATCTAATTTGTTTTTAAATGAGCTTATTAAGGTAGAAATAACAGCAGCTAGTAGTACATTCCATCTATTACTGAGAAAATTATATCAAATCAGTGTTTTACAAGGAACATGATTCTATTTAAGTTGGTGTTCTCGGGAAGGGCATAAGGCCTGTTTCATTTATGGTAATAATTTGACAACCTTGTAATATTCAATCACACTGCTTCAGAGTTTATTAACCTGTCAAAACCTTAAGATTTTAATTTGTTGTTAGCTCCCAATGCCCAGTGGGTTCTAAATTATTAAAAAAGTTATTTAGAGTGTGTACTATAGTGTTGACAAATATTTAGATAATGTTTTTGAATGTTACCGAGTTTAAGTTTCCATGATTTTTTAAATAATTGAGTTTATTATTCATGTTTATAATTTATATTGCATACATATTAGCTGATTATGGAGGATCTGCATTTTGTGTTTATTTTATCATCTTCTAATTTTACCCTTCTTTGCAATTATTTTATTTATTTCACAAAATCCACAGCCCTTATTATGTAAGATACAAACTTATACTAAGCGTAGCATACGGCCAAAAACGGATTCACTTTATATAAAAAATAATTTATAAATAGACAGTCTAAATTAAACTAAAAATACGAACAAAACAAATTACGTGTAAGAACACAAAAAGGTTGATAAAATACATTGATATAGGTAGTTACATCATAAATTCATAAATATATATATATACCATAATAACCAGTATTTTGTTGCGTTATTATCATGCATATGTGTCATCCTCCATTATTATTTTTAAAGTTTCACTTTTAAAAGTTCCCTTGTTGTTATGACAAATATCAATCGAGAAGAACTCCTTATTGTAAACTCTTTGTAGTCTGTTAACGATTGAATGTTGTGCATAGTTAGAATATATGATATTATAATATTGTGCAATGAATAAATGAAATGAAATAAAGGTAATAATGATGATATTATTTACCTATGTTTGTATTTTCAGGGTAAAGTATCAAGAGACAGAAGAGCTAGAGGTATACACCCCTTCTTGCCAGACATAGAGGAGAGATCTAAAATCAAGGCAGAATTTACGAAGTTTGCTAAAGGAGAGAATTAATAAAGAAAAAAATATTCAATGAAGATTAAAGAGCTTATATTTTTATAATGTAGGTATTTTTAAGTTTCTCACAAAGTAATGAATACCTATATTTTTTTTAAATTAAGCTTTAGTGCATTTTAATAGTTAATTATACACAAGATGTGTAACTGCCTGATGCGTAACACCAGTTACTACAACTGATTGTAGTAACTGGTGTTGTAGCAGGTAGTTATCAGAATTATCTCAAGAACCTACTGGTACATTTAGGTATTGCTACCTAGTGAATACTTTAATATGTAGTACGAGGAATGTTATTGTACTAGTGAAAAATACAAAAGCGCGCTGTAGTCATTTTAAATAACTGCTTTATAAATTGCGTAATGACTAGGGATTTATGTATGTCACTTGAAATAAGAGTCACTTGAAGTACTTATATATAATTAGTCTTATCCAAATATACCGAAATAAATTCAGACTATAGAGTGAATTTTTTATTTAGAGTTTACCATAATTATTTTCATTTCTCATTTCAGTGATGCTAGTTCTAAACATAGTGATTATGCTATGGTTTCAAGCGCTAGGACGCGCTCTATCTAGACCAAGGAAGATATACTAAAACAAGTACAAGTTCCTTGATCTAGATCAAATATAGCGCTAAGCCGCTAAGTTGCCAGCACTTAAAAGAGTCTTGTTCCTTTTAGAAAAGCCTGGCAAACTGCGTTATTTCTGAACGAATTTTATCTATCAGTGTGTCGTGTCCAGTGCTGCCAATTGCGGGAAATTTCCCCGATTTGCGGGGAGTAGCTAGCGTGGGGTGTGACTAAAATCGGGGAATCGAGGTCGACTGCTTTTTGCACTGTAGAAGCCTCAATAATGTTACCATCCATTGTTGCTTTAAAGCATACCAAACAAAGGATAGTCAAAACGGAGTGACTGATAAAGTTTGAACCGAACCGGTCTATGCGAAAGGGAGGTAAAAATTGTAAAAAAAGACTGTCTTTAGATCTTAAGAAATTATTCCAATGTTAATTTTGTTGATGATTACTAGACATCGGATTTTATGCATTTGCATACGCAAATGCATATAACTATGTAATTACGGCGTTAATACATAGGTATTTTAACTTTTTTCCCAATCGTGCATATTTCGATTAGTAGCATGAGGTACGTATAGGGAACTAAGTGACGATGACGTGTACGGGCGGCGCCATTAAACAGAATATCGCCCTCATCTCAATACATTTCCACAACTTACCAGATGCCATATAAAAATTGGAAACCAAAAACCTTACTCTTTTTAAATCAATAAAAATATTGGACGTAATAATCGAACTGGTTAACGCCCTTCCTAATTCAATATCAGAAAAGATTCGTAGAAAGTTCGATGTTATTCTGCTTAAAAACCCGAGTCTTGAAGACATGAAATGCCTACATCAACGGTGCAGGTACGAGTATCTGCAGAAATGGCGCCAATTTTCCAATTTTGTCCAATGGCGTCAGTTGACGTAGAGAGATCGTTTTCGGCGTGCCAATTAATACTGGGTGATAAACGTCACGAATTTGTTGTATAAAATTTTGAAAAATACTGAATTATTATCACAAAAACTATGCATAATTTTAAATATATTTTGCTGTTTTTTACCGTCTTTAAAACTTTTTTATTTTTATGTAATAAATTATATAAAAATGTATTTTTAATTTTGCATTGTGTTAAATCGGCCTTTGGGAAAGCATATTTCGGTCTTTTTTAGTGCATATTCGCATGCATATTTTGCCACTTGTTAGTGCATATAATCCGATGTCTAATGATTACACAAAATTTTGTATGAAACAGTGTTTAATTTAATTATTTACTAATGTCATAGCGGGGAATTTCGGGGAATCAAGAAATATAAATTGGCAGCACTGGTCATGTCAATGCCAGTGCCAAGTTTTTACCGCGCGAAATCGGCAATTTGACACATTTTTCATTATCATCAAAGGTAAGATAACTTTCGCTAACACCCATCGCATATACCTCGCTATGAAATATAACGTTATTTTTAGGGGTCCGCGCCAAAATGGTAAAAACGGATCCTATGTAGATAGATAGATAGATAGATAATTTCTTTATTGCACACCATTAAAAATAAAACAAACAAAAGAGAATACAAAATTAAATCAAAGGTACAATGGGCGGCCTTATCGCTAAAAGCGATCTCTTCCAGGCAACCTATGTAACCTATGTCCTATGTAGTGACTTTTTCCGTCCGTCCGTCGGTCACAGCCGATTTTTAGCAGCAACTACTGAGCCTATCGGATTTGGATTGGAACAGTCGTAAAAATGCGTGCCTCTACTAGGTAGTTAGGTACCTACCTATACCTACAAAAAATGTGGTAGGTAGCTATGTAGTTTTGGAGCTATGATGAAAAATGTCTTTAAAAATATGTATACTTACCTGTCGAGTGAGTAAGTAGGTAGGTATGTATTGTATTAAAATTATAACAAAAACTTCGACGAGCACGAATCGTGTGCAATTGCTCGTCGAAGTTTTTGTTCGCGTTACAATATTCGACGTTTGCGTGACGCTCCAAGTGCATCTTTGATTCGTTTATGAGTGCGGAGGTTCCGAGCAACAAGTTCAGCAGCAAACAATCCACGACCGGGGCCTAGCCGGATATCAAGAACAAATGTAAACATTCAACTCGTCGTAAACAGTTTGAACGATAATCCGCGTCAGTCCGTGCGCAAAAGAGCGGCGGCACTAGGGCTCCCGAAAACTATTGTGCACAAAATACTGAAGAAGGATCTTACATTTCATCCTTTTACAGTTCAGATTGTGAAAGCGCTGAAGCTTACTGTTACAATTTGCGTAAAAAATTCTGTGAGATAATGTTGGAGCAATTTCGAACAGTAAACACTATCTTTTGGAGTGACCAAGCCCACTTTCATTTAAATGGTAGTGTTAATAAGCAGAATTGCCGTTATTGGGCGCCCCGAGAACAGAACCCACGTTTGAAACATCAGCAGCCACTTCACAGTCCCAAAGTGACAGTTTGGTGTGCATTATCAAGCACTGGAATAATCGGACAATATTTTTATGAAAATCGTCGAAGCCAAGCAATTAGTGTGAACGGTGTTTCTTATAGTCGCATGCTAAACGATTATTTTTTGCCATTATTGAGAGAACATCCTGCCTATAGCTCGCATACATGGTTTCAACAAGATGGCGCCACTCCTAGCACTGCTAGAGAGACCATGACGCTTCTTCGAGATTTATTCCCAGAAAAGTTGATAAGTTGTTTCGCCGACATCCCCTGGCCACCCAGATCGCGACTCTCACCCCCATGGACTTTTTTCTGTGGGGGGTACCTCAAAAGTAAAGTTTATGAAACAAATCCAGCGACCATCTCAGCACTAAAAGAAAATATCGTTCGCGAGGTTAATGCTATTCCAACGTCACTAATTGAGCGAGTGGCACATGAATACTGAAGCCAGGTTTCAAGAGTGTGTCCGACGTGATGGTTAACATTTGGAAGAAATATTTTTTAGGAAATGAAATCCGTACTACTCTGCTTTTTAATAATTACTAAAGTAAATGTTTATCTCTCATAGTTTATTTTTTATTGAACTTTGAAATCCTAATTCTGCACCGGACACCCGTTACCTACGGAAGTTAAAATTAACATCTTTACAAGAGTTGTAAAACAAGGGGTGCAATAAATATAAATAAACATATATTGCTGGACATTTCACACAGCGCTATCTAGCCCCAAACTAAGCCGAGCTTGTACTATGGGAACCAGATAACTGATAGAATACTTATATATACTTTTTTTTGTAAATATATACTCATAATATATAGAGAAACAACCAGACCCGGAACAAATATCTGTAGATCATACAAACATTCGGTTCGGCGGCGGGAATCGAACCCGCTAGCTCCTGCGTCTCAGCCGGCTATTCGCCCACTGCACCACGGAGGTCGTCAATGATTATTCTCTTTTCTTAAAACTCCTTTATAAACATGTACATTTTCCAAATTATGAACCTACTTCAGTGTTGATTAATATCATTCATCTCTGTGCACCTAAAATGATTGTGAAAAGATAAGGTGTTGAGTACGTATAATTCATATTGTACCTACTCATGTTTTTAAAATCTGGGCTATTGCACAGTAATGCAATAGGATGTTGTGCTGGGCTATGGAAGAGATGAGACACGCCGCATCCCAATTTTCTACCGATTTCAAAAAAGGAGGACGTTTTCAATTCGGTGGTTATTGAATGAATGAATGAATGAAATACTCTTTATTGCACACCAAATAAAAATACAATAATGGAAATAAACAATAAATAAAGGTACAATGGGCGGTCTTATCGCTAAAAGCGATCTCTTCCAGACAACCTTTGGATGGACAGGATAAACAAAATCAAAAGACGGCGGTGTAAGAGTACCTACAGACATAAACAGAACCCACAAAATAAAATATACCTATTAATTATACTAATAAACTTAAATACATACAAATAATATAAGTATAAATAAACTACACTACATAAAGAGGATAAATAACACAAACACTAACTAGCAGTTACGAGACAACGAAAGGAAATGGTTGTATACCTTGACTTTGAAAATAGGAAGAGATTGGGACGACCTTACAGACAAAGGTAAGGCGTTCCACAGTCGCACAGCTTGTATTGTAAAGGAGTCACCATAAAATTGTGAACTATGGATGGGAGTTCGAAGCTGTAGAGCTTCGGAAGAACGAAGGGTTTGAGAGTGTCCCTGATACAGAAACTCGAAACGCTCCTTTAGATAAGAAGGTGAAGTGGGATTATAGAGAATGTTATAAAGAAGTGATACAATATGTGCATTCCGGCGAAGACGTATAGGGAGCCACTTGAGTTTTGCGCGGAATTCTGAGACATGGTCATACTTGCGCAAGCCGAATATGAACCGAATACAAAGGTTTTGAAGGCGCTCAAGTTTACTTATTTGGACTTCGGAAATGTCGAGGTAGCTGGCGTCGGCGTAATCTAAGATAGGGAGTAGAAGGGATTGTGCAAGTGTAATTTTGGTGGCGGTCGGTAATAAGTTACGAAGTCTACGCAACGAAGCTGAAGAAGCAAACACTTTGCGGCTGATCTCAGCAATACACGGCACCCATGATAGCTTGGTGTCCATGATAATTCCCAAGTTTTTCACCGTCTGACTGATAGCTATTTGTGTTCCATTAAAAAGTACAGATGGGAGTTGTGCAAAATCTAGCCTAGGAATCATTTTGTGACTACCGATTATGATCACTTGTGTCTTTTTAGGGTTTACGATAAGACCAAAAGATTTGCTCCAGTCACAAATTCGGTCCAAATCTGAGTTTATTAAACTGATAGCTCCGTTAATGTTGTCAATCGGGGCTTGTGTGTAAATTTGTAAATCATCTGCATACAAGTGGTAGGAAGAAGAAAGATTTTGAGATATTGAATGAATAAAAACACTGAAGAGGAGAGGAGATAAGACGCCGCCTTGGGGGACACCAGCAAGAAGGCTGCACCATGAAGAGTAATTATCTTCAATACGGATGCGCTGCCGGCGTCCAAACAAATAACTACGAAACCAGTCAATAGCCGTTGGAGATATGTTAAGAGAGCTTAATACACCCAGAAGTATGTCGAAATCGACGTTGTTGAAGGCATTGCTGAAATCAAGTAATGACAGTACTGTCACCTTCCTACTCTCCATTCCAAACCGAATGTCATCGGTTATTTTGACGAGCGCTGTGACAGTGCTATGTCCGGGGCGAAAACCAGATTGGAGAGGATTTAACAGGATATTATTGGATAGGTAGGTACTGAGTTGTTTATGGACAAGGCGTTCAAGGACTTTTGATAGAAAGAGAAGTATAGATATGGGACGGTATTCAGAAAAAGAAGATGGATTGGGTTTCTTAGGTAAAGGAATTATCTGTGCTTCTTTCCAGACGTCAGGAAAAGAGCCGGAATCGATTGAGGCATTCAGGATGTAGGTGATGATAGGAACGATTTCGTCAAGTTTTGGCATAATCATATTCCGACTAACACTGTCACTGCCAATAGCATTTGAATTAATAGATGTAATACTTTTCTTAACATCACAATCGGCAAATTGACTAAACTGAAAAGAAGGAAAGTCTGGGATTGGCTGTGAAGAAAGATTAAATAATGTATTTGATTTAGTAATTCCGTCAATATTGGAAGAACTCGTGAAGTGCTGATTAAGATGATCAATGTTAATGATTTTTGAGATATTTTCTGATTTAGATTTACCAAACCCCAGTGTTTTAAGAAATTTCCACACTAGATGGATCATTATTATCTACGGAGTCATGAATGTATCGGCGCTGCGCGTCCCTACACAACCTGTTGCAGTGATTTCGGCGATCGAAGTATTTGGCCTTATTGTTGTCAGAAGGTCTACACCTCATCCTAACCTTCGCCATAGCCTTTTTGTGCATCGCCAAGCGGATTTCATCAGTAAGCCATGGTGCTGGAAGGTGTTTGATTTTAATGGCACGTATGGGGGCATGTGTGTCATACAACTTAATCAATTGTCTATTGAAAGAACCCACCATATCATCAACGCAGCACGCACCTAAGACGTCGGTCCAGTCGATCTGCTGAGCATCCTCACGGAGGCTTTCCAAATTCATTCCACCAAAATTACGCTGCATAAGAATTAGGCTTAGCTTTCGGCGGACGAACTTTGTAGGACAAAAAGATTAAATCATGATAGGAAAAAGCTGCCGCCGAAGTTTGGCCGTGTTTAGATACATTATTAGGTGATGATACTAATGTCAGGTCAAGAAGAGATGGAGTGCAATTTGGGAAGAAATGTGTAGCAGATGAAGGGAGAATGGTCAAATTGCTAGCCTTAACGAGGCTTTCAAAAGTAATGGAACGGGAATCCTGCTTAAGAAGACAGGTGTTGAAGTCACCCAAAATGACGGTGTGAGGTCTTCAAGAAGCCTTTCGAATGAGGAAAAGAAATTATTGCGAAGATTATTGCTATAGTAGACTCCGAGTAATACCTTGGTGTGAGAGAGGCAGACTTGTTGCAAAAAAACGTGACAACAAAAATGTGTTCGCCCGCATCAGGCGACGGTGAGGTTATTAGGTCATCAGGTGGTGTTATTATTTATTTTGATTTTGTTACCTCAGAACCGTTACCTATCAAACGATTTGGAATTTTTTTATACATACCAACAACCTTGGATTGAGGGTTTTATTCCATAATAATCCCACTTACTTACTCCCAGTATAGACTAGGTACTTAGGATTATAATGGAACGATGAGTGCAATAAACTCCTCTTATTTAAGAGATCAAAAAATTCCTACCTCCGGTTTTATTCCATTAATTGCTCAGGCCTCACACAAACACAACCATACAAAAATATGGACATCGGCGTGATCCTTGACGGGTTAAGATCCTAACTATTACATATACCTACTTAATAGTTTCTAGTTTTTATAATAGGTATAATCTATCTATCTAACATGACATCATTCATTGCTTATCGATAAGTTGATACAGTATCAGTGCTCGATTAGATTTGCCCACTCGAAATAAATACTAACAAACACAGGTAAGTAATTCTTATTGGGAACAGTGTGAAACAAGTTGTTTTTAAACACTAACATGCAAGCGTTGTGTTGACTAAAACAAGTTTTGTAAATAAATAAAGATAATGAAAAGGATTTGAAATCTAATAATAAAACTACTACTACTACTACTAACATAGGAGTTTTCATGATACTTATTTATAGCTTTTGTGTTTCGTAATAATAGGAAGATTTTTGTATAGAATGGCTGACAGCAATTCTTTCTGTAAGAACAAAAGCAAAAGGAAATGGAGGTCCAGAGCAAACATCAAAGTTAATGCTGATCAAATCTCAGAGAATTCAGATATAGAAATTCAAAATGAATTTGACGGAATAAGTTCTAATCAAAATTCTGAGTTAGATACCCAAAATCTTAGTGATGAAAATCTTAATGAAGATGAAGACGATGAAAGAGTATACACTGACTCAATGTTGATAAAATTGCCTATATACACAAATGAGGAAGATGAAAATAAAGAGCCAAAGCTCGAAGAAAACGAAGATCATAACGGAGAAGCTTTAGCACAACTGCAATATCTAGAAGGATTACATGATGAAGTAGAGAGCACATCAGAAGAAAATCAAGAATTAAAATCACAAATGGGTGATAACAATTACGACCAACACTCATTCGACCCTAAACCTGCCTATAAAGAGAAAGAAATTTTCAACGTTAGAGCATTATCAAAGGATGCAAAAACATACGAGTTAGAGAAGTTTGAAAAGAATTTGTTAATAATATTTAATCAAGAGAATGTTAATGGCTACGAGAAGCCAAGACATGGAACGGATAAGGATGTAAAGGCATTGACAACTACGTTTGAGAAGTACGGCTTTGAAGTTACCGAGTACAAAGACCGGACGAAGGTCGAGATTTTTCGTTTGATGAAAAAATGTGAGTACTTTTCGATTATCTTATGTCAGAACTATCTTGAAATCTATCAGACCCATACACCTAGCTGACTTTCTATTTATCAGCGATGTTTTGAACCACGCACGGTTTAATTAAATACTTATGGGCAGATTTGTCTCTTTCATAGCCTAATGCGAGATCTTGTAATTTTGACAGTTAGTACACAAGATTTCACCAACTACGGTTGCGTTGGCGTCGCGGTGCTGACTCACGGTGCTGACCAAGGTCTGCTGAGAGCAAAGGACTACTGCTACAGCGAGATGGAGATCATCGACCACTTCAAGGTCCACGACAAGCCCACACTTGTCACGAAACCCAAGTTTCTTATTATTCAGGTAAAAATAATATAGATAAAAAGAAAAAAAAACAATGCCTTTACATCCACCCTAAAATCTTGGCCCTAAAATTAAGATAAAGTGAGCTGATTAGAGTGGTACATTTCGTAAAAGGTATTAGAGATATCAATAGGATGAGTCATGCATTCTTCTGATTGGTATTATTTTGATTGGACTTGATGATTCAGTGAGACGCGGTAGCAGTAGACTAGATAATTTTGAAGTACCTACGAGGTGTTTGATTTACGTCATTCACATCCTGTTTAACTTGTAAGTATTTAAATAGGCATTTGTAACTATACTAAAAAAAACGCATTTTGAGAACGAAATAAAAAAGTTTATCAGCCAGTACTAACTTATAAGTATACAGAAATACAAAATAGAAATAATTAAAAATAATAATAATTTTGTACATGAGCCTAATAAAAACCTAAACATCCTAAACAGTAGGCAAGTAATAAATATAATAATTTCACGAATATATTTATTTGCAGGCATGCAGAGGAGACAAGATCATACCTGGCACACCGGTAAACTACCCTAGTAAAAGACGCATAGAGCTAGATGCTTCTACGGCGCCCTACATCCTACCTGTGGAAGCCGACATGCTCATTGTACACAGTTCTTTTCATGGAACACCTAGCCACAGGTACACAAGTTTACACATCAAGAATAGAATAGAATAGAATAATTCTTTATTGTACACCAGGAATACTTAAAATAAAACTAATTGACGTTAAATATAGTACAATGGGCGGCCTTATCGCTGAAAGCGATTTCTTCCAGGCAACCTTTGGATGGAAAGTAAAGAGCGAAGCAGTAATGGGCAGCGGTGCACAGAGTATATTTACAAATTAAAGAAATACTTATAATCCTAATACATAAATTAATACCTAAAGATAATATATAAAGACTAATATATACCAAACTAATAACCTAACTAAATCAATATTCTTGCAAATCTAATAAAACGAGGACAATAAAGTTAAAATAAATAATAAATAAATAAATAGGTAACTCAAATTACAAGAAAGGTAAGCATTTAGGTAATGTTGCTTTAAAAGAGTGCTGTGAAGGAGCCTGTTTAATTTCCACAGGCAAAGCATTCCAAAGGCGCACTGCTTCGACAGTGAATGATTTTCCGTAGAATGAACTAGAGTGTACGGGTGTTTTGAGGGATAAGTTTTCCGATGACCTGAGAGAAAAAGTATTGGAAGAATGGAGATAAGCAAGCTACACAAATAGGAATGCGCTCTGCATTACAGCATTAATAATTATAAAATAATTTAAATATTTGACATTATCCCAAAGTAGAGATTGCGGAACGGTTAAGTCTAAATAATTCATCATTCATTCGTTCATTTCGTTCAGCCAGTGCAGAAAAACATTAGAAACACCACAAACACGCAACTTTTGATATATGTTAATATAAGTAAATGGAAATTACATAATAATGTGGCTCCTTGAAATAAGCAATTTATTTTGTTTAACATTGTTAGGGGAAGATATTACTTGCGCGCCAAATTTTTTTTGACGTTATGAGAGATGATGATAAAATAATTTGAATTGAATGATAGAAATCTCCTTTCAGAATCGCGGGTCATGGCTCCTGGTTTATACAATCCCTGTGTAAAAAAATCAACCACCTCGCTGCTGAAATGGATTTCGAAAACATCATCACAGAAGTAAAGCGAGACGTCGCTATTGAACATGAACAAGAAACCTTCAACATAATTACGGAAGAAATGGAAGAGTACAAGCAAATGCCAGTTCTGACGAGCACTTTGATAAGAAAGTTGTATTTTAAGAGATTTGGGGAGTCACCGCCGCTGCCTTCAGTATCCGTGGCAGACTGCGCTGCCAATAATAATAGTGATCCGAATGAAGTTTTTAAGTTTGATCTACCTGTCACTATGCTTGTACAGTCCGGACCGTGTTCGTGCTTTCTACAGCATTTTGATTACATGACGAACTGTCTGAGGTACGTCACGAGTTTACAACTAAAATATTCGCCATTCGCCTTAACTTTTTACAATGATAATAGCACAGATTTATTTATCAATATGAGTTGCCAGTTGTCTAGCCAATTGGAACCAAAACAACGCGTTTATTTAACACTTAAATCACAATGACACACAACACTAATTAGCTTTATGGAATCCACGGTGTGGTGTACTTACAATAAAGTATTTCTATCACTTTCAGATATTACTCAGAAGAAAACCTGCAAGATGGTACTGCGCGATCGTTCCTTGAGGTTGCCGAAGCATTTGATGAAAAAGTAAACTTAAACGCCAAATACAAGCTGGCCAAAGCCATGTGCGCGCATCTGATTGCTAACGCAAGAGACTGTCACTATTATAAATTTTTGTATTTTTATAAGCATTAGTTGGCAGTGCTAGAGGTAGTCGAAATTCTACCGTAATTTATATATTTTTTTAGCTACGTTTTAGCTTTCGACCACCCTTCTCCATTTATACTTAAACTATGCCAAATCTCACACTCCTCCATGCGCGTGTTAGAATTGTTGTACCTACCTACTAAATTTAGTATGAAAATAAAACATAATAACTTCAACAATTAACTTTATTTAATCAAAAGCCTACCAGAAAGGTATTAAATAAGGAAATATCTCCAAATTACAGTTTAAATAAACACCTTATATCATCAATCTACATAGTTTAATAAAATATAACCAATGAGTAAAATAGCCAGAACCAGTACGTGAATAAATCTTAATAGTTATATCTATTTATACAGAGGCACAACAACCTACCTTAGGAGATGCTTCCAGTTCGTAGGTTCAGAAAAGTGTCGTGGGGCCAGCCGACATCTCTCACTTCGAGATGTCGTCGGTTCGCCACCTCCCCACCTTTTTCAATTTCGTCGCAAGACGAGCAAACACTAGAAGACAACTGTACTACTTTAAAATGTAACATTCTCATAATTTACCTTTATATATTACATAAATTATAAGCCGAACCTTATCATAAATCTAATAATAATTTAAATACTAACACTTATAGATTTAGATCACTAAATATAGGAATTTAACTAATTTAACAATGTCAAATCATAGCTTGGTACATCCTTTATTAACATAACACAAACTTATAATAATTTAAGCCTTTCAAAGATATACAAGGGAGGTGTTCTCAGTTGTAAACTCATAATTAATTCGATACAACAATAATGACATAGAAAACCAAAGATATCATTAGTATTTAATTTTATAGTCTCACCTTTGAGAACTACGTAATATAGCTAGATAAACAAACCTCGGTAGCCAGTTCCATTACTTTACAATGTTACATGCTCATTATGTGCCTTTAAATATTAACTACATCAATCCATAAATTTATGATAAAATAGGGTAATAATTTAGATAGCAACACATAGCCAAATAAAGAAATATAACAATATTTATAAACATCAAAAGGTACCTATTTCCTTCCTACTTGATTATTATCATTAAAATGTTTATAATAATTTAACACGATAAAAGGGATAAAAATGAGCTGTTCTTAACAGTAACCTATGTAATAATTGAATACTGCAATAGTAACGTAACAAAACCCAGCAATATATTTATACTAGTATTTAATTTAACATTATAATCTCATACGCGCAATAAGCCGTGGTACAAAGTTTTCTCTTCACGTATGAATTAGGGAATGCAATCCCGACTCGAGATTGCAAATTCGAGATCCCGCGGGATTAGAAATATCAATCCCGCGAGATCCCGAAATTTTCGGGATCCCGTCTAGTTAAAAAAAAAAAAGTTAAATTCGGATGACTGAAAAAGCTAATAACTGCTTGTTTGTGATAGTGGACAGACGAATAGATTGTTGAGCTGGAAGAAGAAATTAGTAGATTACACTGGGACATTTTTGGGTTATCAGAAGACCGTAGAGCGGGCGAGGACACGATATCCCTTAAGTCTGGTAACCTACTATACTACCGGACCAACAGTCCCAAGGTGGTGTTGGGTTTCTCGTTCACAAGTCACTCATCAACAACATTATCACCATCGACAGTGTGTCGAGCAGGGTCGCGTACCTAACACTCAGAATATCTAAGCGATATTCGCTGAAGGTCGTTCAGGTATATGCGCCGACCTCTTCACACCCAGATGAAGAAGTAGAGTCTATGTATGAGGACATCAGTAGAGCCATACATACGATCAAAACTAACTTTATTGTTGTTATGGGGGACTTCAATGCAAAGCTAGGCATGAGAAGCGATGATGAGTTGAGAGTGGGGCAATTTGGATATGGGCAACAGAACCCCAGGGGACAGAGGCTGGCCGATTTTCTGGAGAAAGAAGGACTCTTTATGATGAATTCTTTTTTCCAGAAGCCGCTTCACAGGAAATGGACCTGGATGAGTCCCAACGGTTCCACGAGAAATGAGATTGATTTCAGCTTGACCAACAAGAAACGGATATTCAATGATGTCTCTGTGATTCACAGGGTGAAAACCGGCAGTGATCACCGAATTGTTAGAGCCACATTGAATATGAACGTTAAACTTGAAAGGTCCCGTTTGATGAAGTCTACGCTCCGACCCACTCGCGCACATATCCAAAACCTCGAGAGCTTTCAACTCAAACTTGCAAATCGCTTTGACTGTCTAGAAGTAGATGATTTCATTTCCTAAAGATGCATCAGTGGACGAGATCAATAACAATCCATACGGTGGGGTCCCTGTTCTTTAAGACCCCCCGTACCAATAGACCTCAGAAACTCTCTGATGACACCCTTAACCTCATGGCTGAACGACGTTCTTTGCGATTGCTGTCTCCCGATGATGCTCAGTCACATAGGCAGCTCAATTGAAAGATTTGGAAATCCTAGCGGCACGATATTTACATCCTCGTATTAAAGATACGATAGAGCGGAATAAAGGCTCCAAAGTGTTCGCGAGAGATAATTCTATTGGGCAGAGCCGCATAACCAAGCTGAAGATGGAAGATGGCAGCATAACGTCAAGTAAAGCGGAAGTGTTAAGGGAAGTCGAAAGGTTCTATGGCAAAGTAGATGGAAGAGCTCAGCACGATGCTCGAAGGCCTCAATCGGGTGTCCCAACGAGTAGGACTTAAAATGAACATGGACAAGACGAAAATTATGTCGAATGTCCATGTCCTGCCTGCCCCAGTTATGGTTGAGAACTCGGCTCTTGAAGTTGTCGACGCGTATGTATACCTAGGACAAACAGTCCAATTAGGTAGGTCCAACTTCGAAAAAGAGGTCAATCGTCGAATTCAACTCGGATGGGCAGCGTTTGGGAAACTTCGCGACGTCTCTTCGTCCAACATACCTCAGTGCCTTAAGACGAAAGTCTTCTATCAGTGTGTGATACCAGTGATGACATATGGAACCGAGACGTAGTCCTTCACTATTGGTCTTATGAATAAGCTCAGAGTCGCTCAACGATCTATGGAGAGGGCTATGCTCGGGGTTTCTCTACGGGATCGAATCAGAAATGAAGAAATACGTAGGAGAACTCAAGTCACCGACATAGCCTGACGGATTAGCAAGTTGAAGTGGCAATGGGCAGGCCATATAGCAAGCAGAACCGATGGCCGATGGGGCCGGAAGGTTCTAGAGTGGAGGCCACGGACCGGCAAGCGCAGCGTAGGACGTCCACCTACAAGATGGGCAGACGACTTGGTAAGAACCGCAGGTCGGCGTTGGATGCAGGCCGCTTCCAACCGCAGTTCCTGGAGATCAATGAGGGAGGCCTTTGTCCAGCAGTGGACGTCCTACGGCTGATATGATGATGATGATGATACGGCAAAGTTTATTATTAATGAGAAAAATTGGCATTAATTTTAAAAGTGTGTTGGCAGCACTTCTTGGGCACTTGGAAAATTGGCAGAGTTGCCAGTTCGGCCCACTGAAAGCCGCGCTTGTTTCAATTCGGAGACGGTAGCTTGTATCTCACATCTAGAGTAACTACGAAGATAGGAGAGTTGTTACTTCAGTTGCCCGACGAACTCTATGGACGTTTAAGACCCATCAACCCAACTCCACCTAAAATCTATGGTCTGCCCAAGATCCGGTAGCTTCTATAATGACTACTACTAGACTACTGTGATGGTTTAATAAATTTCGAGCGATCACCAGAAATGTTAGGTATGTGCTAAAATAAAATATAAGTAAAGACTGTCCAGTCTTTGTTCTATAAATAAATCATTAAAATATATTTTAAAGATAACGTGTTTTTATTTCAGGTTTCGGCCTTTCATGCCAAAAATCGGCCTTTTTCAACAAAGCTACCTTTTTCTGTTGAGGTGCTGGCTGCACTGCAAATTGGCACATACATTACATTTGACAAATGACAATTGGCACTGGCAGATGGATGATAATGATACTGATCTAAAATTCGTAAAATTGTCAGTCGAATTACAAAATTAGATCAGTTCACTAACGTGTAATTAAATTATGTTTTTAGAATTATTTATATACCTTAGTTGTTAAGTTTAAATAGATTTATGTATTTATTTTTCGTATAGTTTCTGTAATATCAGTGAAAATGTTCAATTACAAGTATCTAACCCGCGAACACCTTGAAGGGTTCGACAATTACAAGGTATTTACAGCAAAGTTTCAGCATTTATCTAAATACAGAACAAATAGGTTTATTTAATTTTTGTCACAATAAAACGGTTTCTATGGCAAGTATGATACATAAAACTATGTAGGTCTTTATTGATTATTTTACGAGACTAATCCCCAACCAACCATTTCATAGTTAATATGTAAATCCAAATCAATGATGTTCTAAAAATGCTAAGTTAAATCCCAGGTCCGTCATCATGCGGCTTCTTTCATAAACAGGAAAATAAAATAACCTTAGGTACAGTACTTAGAAACTGTTTCAGTGTATTTTTTCCTCAAACGGAACTCCTCAAACTCATATATTTTTTTGTTATTTCCATAATGTAAAACATTAATTTACCTAAATGTCCCCAAAGCCATTTATAATATATTCTGTGTACTTTCTATTAGTGAAGTATTTATATATTTATTACAGTAAAAGCTACAGATTTCATTTTATAAAATTATGCATAATGAGTCCATGTTTAAAATGCAATGTGTCTACCGTGAGTGCTGCAGGCGTTTTTTATCGCAGATGTACCAATGCTAGCATAAGTAGGAAATGGATTGTGATTGCTCATAGATTGCGTCTTGGACATATGCTTTTTTTTAAAAACCTATACCTACTGTCCCACTACTGGGCATGACTGAGCAGGTCTCCTCGTTTCCTTCCATGCCTTTAAACAGCTTTAAAAAAGATAGATAGTCTCCTCTTAATAGTGTGTCCGGAGTTAATTTATGAGAGAGGAGTTTTACAGAGTGCTAAAAGTCAACTAGATCGATATGGGTGTGTTAGCTGAACAAACATCTGACCCAGCTAACATGCTCTACCCTACCGGTCAACATAAGACCTGTTGAAGGAGGATATTCTGTAGATATAATTCTGTAGACAATTATGGAACTGATATCGTTGTTAAGAACGATGCAAGTTAAAAAATATATTTAAACAAAACCCAGACTTAAAGGGAGTGGGAGGGCTGTCTATAAATGTAATAATATTATAATATAATAAGTCTGTCTGTGGCATCGTAGTTCCGATACGGATGTACTGATATGGCCGCGTTCTTTTTTAATAGAAAGCCAGTTTAACTGGTTGTTCTTAGCTGTGTAAGTTTTTAACATGCAACACAAATACAGGGGGTTGGGGGATTTAAATTTGTACTTTTTAGGTGACAATGTTTACTTTACATTTTGGTACACAAGCTGAATGTGGTAGACAATCAAGATTGCTGGTCGTATATCTCTGTATAGTATTTAATAGACATTTAGATTACTATGTAATTTATTTGTGGATATAGGTATAAAAAATAAAAAATCTGCTTGCCGCATTAGTCACTAGGGCGAGGTAGTTTGTTTATAGTGCAGTCTTCAAGCACATTTTTAGTTATAGTCTTTATTAGTAACTAAAGCGTAAGAGAAAATTCTACATCATTTAGTTTAGCCTATTATTACCCTTTGGATTGTATTGTTAGAATTTGTGTGTGCTATGGTAGCAAATAAATGTCTGTCTATGTCTATGGTAGCTATGGTACCCTACAGTGCCTAATTGTGGGTATAAAAATGTCCAGAACATCAGAAAATAAGTGTATCTAGTTTGCAGAGTTACTGTGGGCCTGTTTCAAAGCCTGTGTTGTGTGTTGTTGGCTGTATAGTTTTTTTCTGTGTAATAGCGTTTTCTTTTTCTGATGAACTAACTCGCTGTTGGCCTATAAGGCCGTTGCAGCTTAACCGAACTATTGGCGAGCGCAGAGGTCGCTCAGCTCTGTAAGTTTTGAAGAGGCAACTAGCGCAAGGGCGCCACTTAGGTACAAACCTCGGCTTGGGCTGTTGCCAGGATTAGGATAGGAGAGAGGTTTGGCGACAACTGAAGGAACTCGTCAACCTCGCCGGTGAGGTCGGTGTATCTGTGAAGTGTTTGCTCTGTCTAATTTAGATTACTCAGAAATTTCCTACGCATCAGAGAAGGTGATTAAATCATCCGGATCATCGAGAACGTGTCTCGATCGACGGAGGGTTTGTGTGTAATAGGAATTTAAAATCATGTTTTTTTTATATTTTTCAGTACCATGCCATAGACACAAGTCCTCTTAGTGTCTGCGTTATGCACCCATTTTGGAATAAAGTTGTTGAGGTCAGTATGTTTTTAAATCTTCTAATTTAAAGCTTAGGGCTGGTTTCTTTGAGAGGATTCCTAGATGTGCTCAAAGAACTGATGGCAGATGGAGTTGATACCTGTTGGCTGTTGAAAAAGTGGATGATGGTGGAGTGGAAGTCGCTTCAATATAAATAATGCTGGACATTTCACACGGCGCTATCTAGCCCCAAACTAAGCCTAGCTTGTGTTATGGGCACCAGATAACTTATAAAACACTTATTTATTAAAGGAATACTTATTTATTACAAGCTAGACACAACAAAAATTAAAAAGAAATAAAAAAAGAAATAAATGTAAGCATAATGGGCGGTTTTATCGCTTATTATACCTAAAGGAATCGTTGAGAGTTTGAGACTGGTTGGATCTGAAATTGTTGCCCATTCTTATTGAATATTTAAAAACAAATAGTAATGTTAGATTAGATTTTATTTCAAGCAATTTGTGCTTTAGCGCTATTGTTATAAGGTGTTATTGTAATATCAAGCATCTTTGATAAGAAAATCGTATGATGCTAATTTTGGCCTAGATATGGATGCAAATATTTAATGTAATCAGCGTACAGTCAGTATCATAAAGGGCAACATCCCGTTTGGTAAGAATTTTATTTTGTAAAAAATAAATATCTACCTAAAAGTGGCGTTTGGTAAATATTTCCTATTCCTTTTCAAATATTACACGTATGGTATCCCGTTTGGTAAACGTTCAGTTGCAGTAAGTATAGTCATGTTAAAAATAATTAGGTAAAATAAAAAATATATTAGACATAGGACATTTGTTGATTGCTGAACATAGGCCTCCCCCATAGATTGCCAGAGCGACCGATCTTGTGCGCCCTGCATCCAACGGCCCCCAGCAACCTTTATCAGGTCGTCTTTCCATCTAGTGGGGGGCCTACGCTGCGCTTTCTAGTGAGTGGTCTCCACTTGAGAACCTTCTACCCCAACGGCCGTCAGTTCTTCGAGCTATGTGCCCTGTCAGTGACTTGGGTTTGCCAACGAATCTCCTCATTTCCGATTCGATCCCGTAGAGAATAAATATAAATAAATATTGCTGGACATTCCACACAGCGCTATCTAGCCCCAAACTAAGCAGAGCTTGTACTAATGGTAACCAGATAGAGAACATAAATATCTTTTTTTGTAAATACATACTTATAATATATAGAAAAACACCCAATATCTATAGCCCATTTGTTCCGCTGCGGGAATCGAACCCGCTACCTCCTGCGTCTCAGCCGGCTGTATGCCCACTGCGCCACGGAGGTCGTCAAAATCTATTGAATAACTCTAACGAGTCAAAAGAGAAGTACCAATCTATTGAATAACCTTTGTACTTACCCCTTTTTAACCACACGGAGTAGTGTGAGATTTGGCATAGTTAAAGTTTGGAGAGGTGAATGCTTATATAAGCTAAAAAAAATAACGGTCATTTTTCAACAACTACTGGAATCTTTACATTGTTGAAATGAAGTCGCTTCCGCTGTCTGTTACCTTAGATCATTTAAACTACTCAACGGATTTTAATGTAGTTTTCAGCAATAGATATAGTGATTCAAGAGGGAGGTTTATATGTATAATACAAACATTGTAACTGCGAAAGTAACTGTTTGTTTGTTAGTATGTTTGTTACCTTTTCATAACTAAAAGGCTGTACGGTTCTTAATGAAATTTGGCAAGGAGATAGATTATATCCCGGGGAAGGACATATGCTACTTTTTACCCGAGTATAGGAGGGTAATTATTTTTATTGAAATACCATGCATGCAAAGCCGCGGGCGGGTCAGCTAGTAGTGTACCTACCTATATACGTCAAGACTCGTGGCAGACGGAGCGAACCGTAAAACATATTACTATATTATATAACTTTTTTCAACACAATTATGTACTGGTAATAAGTGTTATCGATAGGTACTTGGCACATCACTAACGGCTCCCGTAAGGGCTGCAAGAGCGAGCGAGATAGCAATACGATCGTCGCTTGTCCCACGATTTATTACCCCGTCTGCCAACGTTGACGTCCAGTATAGTAATAACTTGTGCATTACATACAATCCAACCTAACCTAACATTATTTGTTTTCAGCTCGTTCCAAAGTGGGTGGCGCCTAACGTGCTCACATTCGGAGGGTTTCTACTGATAGTTCTTGATTTCGTCCTGCTCTCCTACTACGACTATTCGTACTATGCATCAAGCAGCCCCATTTATAACGAGACTACGGGAGATCTGTTGAGACAAAGCGAGGTAGTACCCCAACCATTGTGGTACGTGATTGGAATTCTACTCTTCGTTGCATATACTTTAGGTAAATTATCCAATTGACAGAGGCTTATTCCCAAATACTCTACATTAAAAAAATGCTTCCGCCAACTCCAAGAGCTTGATTGAATGAAACAATGAAAGTATCTTAATGTATTGTACACTACAAAAGAAACAAACATAAAATAAATAAATCTTTCTATCAAAAATATGCTCGATTTTTAAAACGTTTTGTGAAAGTACCTTCAATTTGTTTTTAAAGTAATTTTTATTTTAACATTCCATGTAGTCCAAATGCCGACATGGCTATTAATGGATTGTGTATGACTGTACTCGATATTTTAGGAGCTCTTGGGAAATAAATTAATAATAAATAATAATAATAAATAATAGCTGGACATTTCACACAGCGCTATCTAGCCCCAAACTAAGCAGAGCTTGTTCTATGGGAACCGGATAACTGATAGAATACTTATATACTTTTTTTTTGTAAATACATACTTATAATATATAGAAAAACAACCAGACCCGGAACAAATATCTATAGATCATGCAAACATTTGTTCCGCGGCGGGAATCAAACCCACTACCTCCTGCGTCTCAGCCGGCTATTCGCCCACTGCGCCACGGAGGTCGTCAATAGGTATTTTTATTGCTATATTTATTTTGGAGTTGATAATAATTGTAGCGGGAATTTTTTCAAACTAAAAAATAATTGTTTCGTATTTTATTGCTGGGAGCAAATCATTTCACATAATTATTTTCACCATATTTTTGAAGTTATACTTCTTTTAGCGCGTTTGGAAAAAAAAATATGAGAGTAAAATTTTTACGATGCGACATCCAAAAAGTGACATGATAAAGTTAGCTGATGACTGTCTTATGCGCGCGCACACTGACAGCCAAAAAGCGACATGGTGAAGTTAACTCATAACTGTCTCATGTGTGCACACACCTACAGCCAAAAACCGACATGATGAAGTTAGCTGATAACTGTCTCATGTGCGCGCACACCGACAGCTAAAAACCGACATGATGAAGTTAGCTGATAACTGTCTCATGCGCGCGCACACCGACACACAAAAAGCGACATGATGAAGTTAGCTACAAAGAAAGAGTTGTGGCTTACGGGATGAAATCTTTATCTATTTTTGTTCTGTTACGCCAAAGAAGTATAACTTACGTGCGTACATAAGTACACCCACACGTTTTTTATATTTACGTGGCATAAACAAAGAAAGGCCTATGCCCGGGGCAATTTAGAGGGGCGCCAAATTCATGCTTGAAAAAAAAACTTGTTTCACAAAGCGCTTAGCTAGAATCCGCACGTCGTCCTATCGATTATTCATTTGATTTGAACCCCCGAAACCCCCTAAAGCTACGCCCGATATCGGTGTAAATATGTAATCCAGTCAAATGGATCATCAGTAATATGTCATGATCAGTCATCAGTAATAGCAGTACTTGTGATGCTGTGTTACGGTTAGATGGTAATGGTATGTTCCTGTAATTACTGGCACATAGGCATAACAGCTAACTCCTATAGTATGGCAACGTATCCACATAGAGATCAAGATATCATAATAGCTTGTTTTGAATTCTATGTGGATATCCATGGGCTGCAGTAGCCACTTAACATCTAGTGGACTGCATGCTCGTTTGCCATATAAATAGTATAAAAAAAATGGGGGCTATTTGACTCTCAAACGCTGGAGGAGGCGAGAAGGGGCGCCACGTCCAGTTCCTGGCCCGGTTCGGAAATATCGTAGATCCGGGGCTGGTTAAAGATATATAACCTGTTTTGTTACGTACGACATTAATTTAAAACACACATCTGATCATCACAGATGTGGATGTAATACCGGTGTAGCTTGAATATTTATCAAGTAATCGTTACGTTCATATGGCGGGACACTTGGCTAGACGTGGTGATGACAGATGGAGCAGGACAGTGACTGAATGGTGGCCGAGGAGCGGGTATAGAAGGGTAGGGCGTCCGGTAGCGAGAAGGGTGGACGACATCGTAAAGGTCGCGGGCCGTCAGTTGGTGAGACTAGCGCAAGATCGTGGTGGATGGCACAAACTTGGGGAGGCCTATAACCAACAATGGGTGAAGTCGGGCTGTGGATGATGATGTTGATGAATTGATACATTTCCAATGAACAATTTTTAACGAAAATCGGCGGCACCTTTGCCGCTTAGTCAGTTTAACAGGTACCTACTTACATGATGTCTGAATATGATTGGTTTACGTGTTTTATACAGGCTGTTTCATTGATAAGATTGAAGAAATAAATATTATGACATTCCCTTGTCAATACATCTATGAAAATCTGATGTATGTTCACAAAAATATAAATTTGTTTAAGAAAAATTGCGATAATCATAATTTGTATACTAGAAATAAAGATACACTCGCTGTTGCCCCTTGTACACTCCATAAAGTTAGTAATTCGTTTAAAGGGCAAGGTGTTCGCTTTTATAACAAACTCCCAAGTGATGTACAAAAATTGACAATTAACAAATTTAAAAACGCAATTAAACAAAATCTTTATAAAAAAGCCTACTATAAAATATCGGATTATTTAGATGCTAGAGAAGCTTGGGATTGAAATTGCTCCAACTCGTTCAAAATGTTACAGTTTAGACTTAATTTATATCCTGTATTGTTATGTATACTAAAAGGATCATAAAAAAATAACCAGTCTTGTTTCTTGCCTTTCTTTCCTGGCTTGGTCGCGTAGGAACATGCAGTAAAATTGACGTTTCAAAGTAATCCTTGTGTTTTTAATGAATAAAAGATTTTGACTTTGACTTTAATATTTCAGGATTTGATCTTTAGGTTGTTTGAAAATCTAAAATTTTCTTTGGTAATGAATTTGAAAAAAATCGATTTTATAACAGTACTAGTTATTAACCCTACCCGTGTTTTCATTTAATGTCGTACTTAACAAAAAATATGTTGTATAATATTACAACATATTGTTGTATACTTTGTTGTATGCTATGAGTTGTATACTTTGTTGTATGCTATGTGTTGTATACTATGTTGTATGCTATGTGTTGTATACTATGTTGTATGCTATGTGTTGTATACTATGTTGTATGCTATGTGTTGTATACTATGTTGTATGCTATGTGTTGTATACTATGTTGTATGCTATGTGTTGTATACTATGTTGTATGCTATGTGTTGTATACTATGTTGTATGCTATGTGTCGTATACTATGTTGTATGCTATGTGTTGTATACTATGTTGTATGCTATGTGTTGTATACTATGTTGTATGCTATGTGTTGTATACTATGTTGTATGCTATGTGTTGTATACTATGTGTTGTATACTATGTTGTATGCTATGTGTTGTATACTATGTTGTATGCTATGTGTTGTATACTATGTTGTATATTATGTTGTAGATGGTATCGATGGTAAGCAGGCGCGACGGACAGGCGCCTCGGGGCCGCTGGGAGAGCTTTTCGACCACGGGCTCGACTCATACACCGTGTTCTTTATACCTGCCTGTTTGTACTCCGTGTTCGGACGGACGGACTTCTCTGTATCTCCTATCAGGTAATCCATTCATTTGAGTACTAGATCACCCGCCTGCGGCTTCGCACGCTTGAAATTTCCCGTTCCCGTGGGAACTTCGGCATAAAAACTATATAAAACGCTCTTGTCAAAGTGACGCGACACTTCATGTAAATGACTTCACGTAAATGAACGACGGATAAATTATATGGATATTGTTCATACAAAAATACTAAAAATGCGAAGAAAAAACCGGTCAAGTGCGAGTCGGACTCGCGCACGAAGGGTTCCGTACCATTATCTATAAAACGGCAAAAAAAATCACATATGGGTTCTCCCCTTAAATATTTGTTTATTTTTAAAGTGAATATAAAAGTAAATATTCTGTGAATATTTCAAGTGTCTTCTGTTGCCGTTATCAATATCGAGCTAAAACTAACAAAAAAAATCACGTTTGTTGTATAGGAGCCCGCCCATTAAATATTTATTTTATTCTGTTTTTAGTATTTGTTGTTATAGCGGCAACATAAAAACATCATCTGTAAAAATTTCAACTTTAACTATCACGGTTCATGAGGTACAGCCTGGTGACAGACAGACAGCCAGACAGACAGATGACAGACAGACAGCGGAGCCTTAGTAATAGGGTGCCGTTTTACCCTTTGGGTACGGAACCCTAAAAATGAATGGTGGGGGTAGGAGAAAAATACTTTAGGACCTATTCTCATACCTACTAAATATACAAAAAAAAAGCATTAAAATTGGTCGTCCCGTTTCGGAGAAGTGCGACCACAAACACCGTGACACGAGATTTTTATATAAATAATAAATATTGCTGGTCATTTTACACAGCGCTATTTAGCCCCAAACTAAGCAGACTACTATGGGAACCAGATAACTTCAGTTAAGTCTAACTTCAGGATAAAGTTTAGGAGACACCTAATAGGCTTGCAAAAGTCTGTTTCGTGATTGCTTAGTATGGGTATGAAATCAGTTTTCTATACTTACTGCTGTCCTATCGAGCCTGACTATACTTTATTCCTCCGTTTTTTTTTTTTTTTTTTTTAATTTTCTATTTCTCTTTTTATTGTTTTGTCTATTAAAGTGACAATATGGCACAGAATGTTTTAAATTTTTATTTATTTTTTGATTCCTAACCACTGTTAATATGGGTACATCTTGTCGATTGTATTATATTGTTCATTGTGTTGATAATCGCAAGCTTTATCCAAATATGTACTTCTGTCTTTATTATTATTTTTTATGTCTATTAGGTATGTACATTTTATCGTGCTCATCATTAATATTTTTAATCATTTATATTTCTGTATAACACATTTCAAAGAATCTTCACTTTTGTAAGGACATTTTTTTTTTTTTTTTTTTTTATTACTATTAAGTACGTTCGTGAGTCACTAAAGCCTTGTGCTGAAAATCAACGTTGTAAATTAGTTTACAGCACATGCTGAGCTCAGGGCTTTTCGCATAATCCTGTACATGGCAGCATTTCTCCATGCAGACACTTTAATTGCCGTAATAAACATTGTATAATTTTATCCTGTGTGTATGCATTTTTTTTTATTGAGTATAATTATGTTCGTTCAAGTGTTTCGTTTGTTTCTTGTGTACAGTTTATGTGAATAAATGTCTTCTTTCTTTCTTTTCTTTCTTTCTACAACTGATAGAATACTGTATACTTTTTTTTTAATTTTTGAAACTATCATGGTTATGAACACTATTTATTCTAAAAATCATGGCGCATGCAACTGCGCCGAAATATCGGGATACTCAAATACTCACAAATCATGGTAAACATCCCGTTTTTCGTATAAATAGTACTGTTTTTTTTGTAAATACATATTTATAATTTATAGAAAAACACCCAGACACGGAACAAATATCTGTAGATCATGCAAACATTTGTTCCGCGGCGGGAATCGAACCGGCTACCTCCTGCGTCTCAGCCGAATATACGCACACTGCGCCACGGAGGTCGTCAAAATATTATAGATATTATATTATATAATAGATTAACATCAAATAATCCATGGCGCAAGAGGAAAATGGTAAAATGGCGGTGGGCGGGACATATAGCCCGAAACAAGGATGATAAGTGGACCATAAGAGCGACGAGATGGCTTGGACCCAGTGGCAAAAGAAGATCAGCTCGACTAAGAAAAAGCTGTAATTTGTGACGACAACACTGAAATCGCTGGGAGTACAGTGGATGATGACAACAGCAAAAGATAAAGAGACATGGAGTAAACAGGAGGAGGCCTATACCCCAGAGGGGCTTCTATTCATATTTACAATCTCTATATATAAAAATGAATCCCTATTTCCCATGGTCACGCCATCACACGTGAACGGCTGGACCGATTTCGCTAATTCTTTTTTTGTTGTATTTCTTATTGTCGGAAGGTTCTTATGAAAGAAAAAAAATTAAAAAAATTGCGCGCAAAATTAGAAAATTTAAGAATACTTAACCACCATATAATAGTAGATTATTAACCAAGGGGATAAAGCAGTGTCTTCTGTCGCTGGTGACGATTTAAATCGCGAGCGTAACGAAGGACTCGAGGTTTACTCCCGAGCGTAGCGAGGGTGTTAAAAACTTAAATCACGAGCGAAGCGAGGGATTTAAGACGAGTCCTGAGTGTAGCGAGGGATTTAAGTTCACCCAAGACTAAGACAGCTTTATCACCGAGGAAAATACTCTACTTTTCGTACCATTTGCGAAATAATTAACACAATAATAATATGAGACAAGCATTTATTAAAAATAATGACAATTAAAAGTAAAAGTTAATATTCGAAACATTGGTCCAATTATTGATAGAGAGATTTACATTTTTGTTTGGTACATTTATTGTTGATGAGTTGATTTGAGTATTTCTCTGTTCTTGCCTCTGAGGAACTTGTGTTTCATTGTAGATAGTATACGTCGGAGATAGTGGTGGTGGTGCATCCTGAGTTACGGACGAAGATAAGATGCCGGAAGTTGATGGCTCTGATGGATTAAGTTTTATATTTTTGTTAATTTGACTGCTTAAAAATAAACTTAACGTTTATGTATTTGAAGAAAACAAAAACGCGGCAAATTCCTAGACTAATATTTTTTTGTCGGAAAAGCAAAGGCATCATGCTCATACGCCCTCGTCGGTTTTCGTAATTTTATTTAATAATCATAACTGCATAATAAATGCGTATTCCATTTTCAAAAAGATGTATAATGCTTTATATACAAACTCAATGGTGTAAACACAGATGTAGTTCAGTATAAATTTCGGTAAGTATTCCAAATTTAAATCACATTCTCCCCCTAGAGGATGAATGAAATTCAGTACAATTTTCTTTCCCTGTTTTTTTAACAGATAAAAAATGACTATTGTTATGTTCGCTTTTTGTGGCATAGAATGTCACTTTTTTGAGCAAGTGGTACGAAAAATTATTTATAATCTAACCTTAGCGCTTTTATAATGTAACCTTATGACGTTTGACATAGAATTGACAGAATGCGTGCTGCAAATATCGTCAAAGAGGATGTAAAAAAAATTAATTTCGTTTGAAACAGATGCTTCGGTCGGAGTTATCCCGAGATATATTGTCTATCTATATATATATATATATATATATATATAAATGAATTGCTGTTCGTTAGTCTAGCTAAAACTCGAGAACGGGTGGAGCGATTTGGGTAATTTTGGTATTAAATTATTTGTGGAAGTAATTCATTTTTTCATACATAATGATGGCCGGGGACAACAATTGACAATTCTACCAGGGTGACTTATATTGACAGCCCGCGTTATATGCATGTCAAGGCGGTACGAAGTTTGGCGGGTCAACTAGTATTAAATAAATAAAATAAAAAAGCCTTTCTTTCTCTTGCGTATTCTTACATTACTTATTTGATCACTTATATTTATATACAAATTAATTATACTATCTCTATTTTGGTCTTATTTATCTATTTCTTCCACAATAGTCGCCTCCACGGCGTAGGCCTCCCCTAAATCTCTCCCTACATTTTTTTAAGCTAAATAAATCTTCGTTTGACCACAATCTCATCTGATGGTAAGCGATGATGTGGTCCAAGATGAAGCACGAAGATCTAGAAGAAACCTATTCACTCTTACCTTAAAGAGGCCCGGATTGTATTCTTTGGGAAAAACAGACGACGGCAAAACATTCCATACCTCAGCTGTACGCATCAAGAACGTAGAACCAAAACGGTGTGTGCGAATGTGTGGTATATCAACTAGGTACGGATGGTACTGCGCCGTGCGCCTGCTTGCCCTTCGATGGAAAGGAGATGGCGGAATCAGATCGTGAAGTTCCTGGGCACATTCCCCGAAATATATTCTGTAAAAGATCGATAGGCTTGCAACTTTACGGCGGTGTTCGAGACTTTGGGTCTTAGCCTCCGCGATATATTGCTCACCTATTAGCCTAAAAGCCCTACGTTCTATTGAGTCTAAGGTAGCGAGCTGGTATATGGCCGAACCATCCCAAAGGTGGCAGCAGTACTCCATACCAGACCGGACTTGTGCTTTGTATAGATTAAGAAGACATCCCTCTCTCTCGCTGTTCTCATGCATACCGGTCCACATCGTTGGGTAAAAATATCTCTCCATGTCCTCTTTGGTCTACCCTGTCTCCGTATTTCCTTCCAGTGGGATCCACTCGGTCACCAGTTTTGTCCACCTATCGTTTTCCAATCTACAGATGTGTCCTGCCCACTGCCATTTTAACTGTCTCATGCGTTTTCTTATTTATATTAACTTAGTTTTTTTTCTGTTCTTTATTTGATCAGATATTTTTAGTCCTAACATGCTCCTCTCCATTTTTCTCTGGCACACAGCTAATTTTTCTTCGTCGATATTACAACTAATTTAAAACACACATCCGGAATCGTATTAACTGATTTTAGAGGTGAGTTTAATACCGATAGCGGCTATTTATCCAGTAATCGACCCACATTACAATACATTACATATAAAAAAAAATTCGTAAATAGGCGGCGCCTTTTCGACGATGCCATTTTGTCAGTTTAACAGATACCTTATTAAATTAAATATATAAATAAGTCTTATTTTATTTGTTTTGTGAGTTAAATATAAATATTAAATAAATATTGCTTGACATTTCACACAGCGCTATCTAGCCCCAAATTAAGCAGAGCTTGTACTACGGGAACCAAATAACTGATAGAATACTTATATACAATTTTTTTTTGTAAATACATACTTATAATATATAGAAAAACACCCAGACTCAGAACAAATATCTGAAGATCACGCAAACATTTGTTCCGTGGTGGGAATCGAACCCGCTACCTCCTGAGTCTCAGCCGGCTATTCGCCCACTGCGCCACGGAGGTCGTCAATACCTGTTTAGATGATGAATTAATATGATTTGTTCACCTATTTTATACATGTTTCATTGATGTTTAAGATTTGATATTAAGGAAGACTGAAAATTAAAACAAGTTCTGTGGTTATTTATGGCTTTGAAAAACCTATTTTTATATTCTACTTGATATTAAGCAGGGGGAGCACAGCTGCCTATCATACAAACTTTTCAGTCTAGTTTAGGCAACTGAGGCTCATACACGATTGTTGTCACATAATCATCTTAATTTTTGTTACATATACCGACCTAATAATTATGTAATGAATTTTTGTATTTGTACATTTTTGTCAAAGTAAATATTTTTCATTCATTTTAAATTCATTTACAACAATACTAGCCACTAGACCTACCCGTGTTTTCATTTAATGTTGTACGTAACAAAACACATAGTAACTACCGTCTTTACCACAAGGGCACACGGGGCCCGTGCCCAGGGCCCCTATCGTCACGGGGGCCCCAAAAGGCAAATATATTCGCTTAAACTCCCGAGTTTGACAGAAAACGTGGCATTGCCAAACTTACCAGGTAGGAAATATATTCTGCGTTTCGCCACCGTCTAAATTTTTTGATCGGGCAGTACAATTGCCTTACTTATTTTGGTATAGCCTGGGGTTTTGTTTTATTTTCGGCAACTTTATACATTTATATATATATAATTACAGCTCAAAAAATGTTGTTGGTTAAATTGATATATGGACAAGAAGATAGGTTAGCTTAGCGAATTTAATCGGACACAAGAACATTTTTTTTTAATAATTTTCTAAACAGTGAATATTTAAATAATTATAAATAATACCTAAAAAGTACATGCATACTATAACTAATTAACTGTACCATAGCGTAGCGGTCACCGACAAAAACCACTTCGAATATAAGATCATAGCAAAAAAGTGTTTTTTTTTCATTCACTTTACTTTCCATTAGGGCCCCAAATTCGTGTGTGCC
Source organism: Philereme vetulata (assembly GCA_918857605.2). Lineage (NCBI taxonomy): Eukaryota > Metazoa > Arthropoda > Insecta > Lepidoptera > Geometridae > Philereme > Philereme vetulata. The sequence goes on along the minus strand of OU975422.1, from coordinate 4,108,737 downwards.
CAAGGGCCCCGGCACATTATATCTTATTTTATCTAATTAAATTCTGTTTCTTATCCAGGATGTACTACGTTATGTGGAATCTCCTACTTAACTTTTATCTGAGCCATTGGGAGAAATACAACACTGGAGTTCTATTTCTACCTTGGGGCTATGACTTTGGAATGTGGGTGAGTAAAATTGAGATTTTTAGATATAACTGACCCGCCGAACCTCGTACCGCCTTGACATGCGTATGACGTGGGCTGCCAATGTACGTTGCCGGTAGAATTGTCAATCGGCCATCATTAGCTGCATCTATGTATGAGAAAATGAATTTTCTTCATTGATTGATTGATTGATTGAAAATACTTAATTGCACTTATAAAACTAGAACAAAGGCGAACTTAATGCTAAAGAGCATTCTCTTCCAGATAACCTTTGTGTAGATAAAGATGTGTAGGTAGTGCACAGGAAAGGGAACTAATGAAAATTTGCACAGGACTAATAAAAATAGCATAATATAGGTACATACTAAACTACTCAAAACAAAATAGGGCCCACCCAATAAAATATGATTTAAATTAAAATAAAAAAAAATACGTACAATTTATTTCAAGTTTAATTTTAGAAATATGTTAACACATTCAGAATCATTAAAAAAACATTACAATGCCTTATTCTTGCCAAAAAAATCGTCAAGAAATGCACGTTTTACACATTAACTTAAAATTACACGGTTTTCCAAAACAACACGTTGAAGACACGAGCACATTTTTTTTAAACATGTTCTTAGGGTTGCTTCAATGCCTTATGTTTAGTAACGCGTAGGTCCTCCCCTATTGCGCACACACTATCTGAGTCGGTCGGTTCGGAACACTCTATAAGGTGACGATATAAGGATGACGTTTTCATCTGGAATTTGCTCCCAACACACTTTTAAAGCAGTTATCAATTCCTGTCGGCTATGAATTTCAGTGTGGTTGTCTTTAAGGCTTCTTTTCAACTGGTCCCAGATATTCTCGAACGGATTCAGGTCCGGACTCATGGCAGGCCAGGGTAGAACTGCGATACCAGCTTCGGAGATTGCACTTTGGGTCACTCTGGCAGTATGAGGGCGAGCGTTGTCTTGCATCAGAATAAAGTTAGGGCCTACTCGCTGTGAATATGGGATCACATGAGGTCGGATGACATGCTGAATACTGGGTCCACCAAAGCGGTCAGTTTCACGAATACATGGTTCTGTAAAACGTTCTCCAGGTCGTCGCCAAACTCGTACGCGTCTGTCATCATTAAAAAACTTTACTTTAGATTCATCTGTAAAAAGCACTGTCCTCCAATTAATCATGGTCCATTCGAGGTGATCACGTGCAAACCTTAATCGCGCTGCACGGTGGGCTCTGGTCAATATGAGCCGAACAACTGGCATTCTGGAGCGTTGTTGGTCTTCATGAAGTCTGTTGCGAACAGTTTGGTCACTCACTCGCATTCCAGTGGCGTCACGTAAGCGGTTTCTCAATATGCGTGCAGTTACAGTTCGCTCGCGACGTGCAGAGTCGGATGTATCGGTCTTCTTGGGAGGTTGTCGCTCGGGTTCTACCTGAACCGTGCCTCCTACTCACACTACCTGTCTCTTGAAAGCGTTCCCACACATTTCGAATAGCTCGTCTTGACACACCTAAGCTTGAAGCTACCGATCTTTGCGAATTTCCCTGCTGAAGCAAAACAATGGCTCTAGTCGCGGATTCCGTGTCCATGTGATGTCGAGAACCAGGCATTGTTTATGCAAACAGTAATGTAATCGATAATTAAAGGTAAGGTTACGATAACTTCTTCGTTAGACACAACAAACCCCACTGAGGAACAATGTAATGGCACTCACAGATTCTGCGGTATATCGTAAGATTTTTTTTCTTGTCTACCCACTTAAGAACTACTCTAAACTTGGCGTTTAAGTGTTAATTTATGATCAATAAATATGCCTACTTAACATTTCCATACATCAGTATGCCAACAACTCGCAAAAAAAAATGTGTCTGGCAAAATATCGAAATATTTCAAGTGGGCCCTATTTTGTTTTGAGTAGTTTATACCTAGTCATGTCATAAGTATTGTCACACAGTAAAAACTTTTCTTTTAGAATGCTGGCCACACAAAAGTTTATAGAATTCGAATTTCGAATTGTTCATGAAAATAAAAATGTATACTTTTTAGAATTTTACTCATTTTTAAATATGGAGTGGACGCTTAAAGAAGACCGTGTTGCAGTTATTGCGTTGCATCGATGCGGTTACGCGCCAATTCAAATTTTTGACATACTGAAAAATTTGAATATAACCAAAAGATTCGTTTATCGCACCATCAAACGATACAATGAAGACTCTAGTGTAGATGACAGTTCAAGAAGTGGTCGCCCTCGGTCTGTTAGGACTCCAGCAGTGATAAAAGCTGTGATGGCGCGAATTCAAAGAAATCCCAAACGTAAGCAGAAACTGTTGGCCCTTCAGATGGGGTTAAGCAGAACCTCGGTGAAAAGGGTGTTAAATGAAGACTTAGGGCTTCGGGCATATCGAAGAAAAACAGGACATCGTTTGAATGCTCGTCTAATGGACCTGAGACTGAAGAGATGCCGCGCTTTGTTGAAGCGGTACGCGGGAAAAAAATATCGGAATATTCTTTTTTCGGATGAAAAAATTTTTACCGTAGAAGAGAGCTACAACAAACAAAATGATAAGGTGTACGCACACAGTAGTGAAGAAGCGAGCAACAGAATTCCGCGTGTCCAACGAGGTCATTTTCCATCCTCGCTCATGGTACGGTTGGGAGTTTCTTATTGGGGCTTAACAGAGGTACATTTTTTGAGAAAGGTGTAAAAACGAATGCAGTTGTGTATCAAAATACAGTCCTGACGAACCTTGTGGAACCTGTTTCTCATACCATGTTCAATAACAGGCACTGGGTATTCCAACAAGATTCGGCGCCAACTCATAGAGCGAAGAGCACACAAGACTGGCTGGCGGCGCGTGAAATCGACTTCATCCGGCACGAAGACTGGCCCTCCTCCAGTCCAGATTTGAATCCGTTAGATTACAAGATATGGCAACACTTGGAGGAAAAGGCGTGCTCAAAGCCTCATCCCAATTTGGAGTCACTCAAGACATCCTTGATTAAGGCAGCCGCCGATATTGACATGGACCTCGTTCGTGCTGCGATATACGACTGGCCGTGCAGTTTGAAGGCCTGTATTCAAAATCACGGAGGTCATTTTGAATAAACTTTAGTGTCATAAGAATCTATGTTTTGTTAAGTTCATTTTGGTATATAAATGGTTACATAATGAATAAACTTGTTTCAATTATTTTATATTAAACATGTGACAGAATTTATGACCTGACTAGGTATACATAAACACTTATATACTTTATATCATAGACTAAACTATACCAATATCATTTAAAAACACACTTAACAATAGAAGAAGTGATAAGGAAAGATTAAATTGCTCATTTTTGGTCGGTTTGACCGAGAAGGTGCCTATAGATTTTCAATCTGAATGCTTCCACTGAAGTAGCCTCGAAATAGTTTGGTGGCATATTATTCCAGAGACGAGTAGCGGTTATGGTGTAAGAGTAAGTAGCCGTGTATGCTGTGGAGTAATCAATTGGAAACGACGAGACGATCGCACAGCTCTTCATATTTTTTTTTGTGCGTTAATTTTTCCGATTTTTTAAAAATATAACGAGAATATCTTTCGAAGCGTTGATCCGATCATTGTGAAATTTGATAGATAGGTAGGTAGTGATGGCACAATTTTGGTGTGACTAAATAAGCTAAAATGTGGGAGGGTTGTTGAGATATTGGGGTTCAAGAGGGGCAAAAATAAATTTAAATGAGACTATTAGGTCAAGTGGGTCGTCAAATGAAAGGTTTTCATTAGTACATTTAGACTCCGTTTTTATTTTTAGTAAAGTCCTTATAGTTTTTGAGTTATTAGCCATAATAAAAACTGACAAAATTCACAGGGTACAGTGCTGTAATTTGGTATGCGTGTAGCTTAAGTGACACAAATATAGACAAAAGCCTGAAATCCAGAATAACTGCCATTTGTACCCCATAAAAGTTAACCACATATCATGAATTCCCCTTACCCCTAATTTGAATGAAACTATAGGTCAAGTTAGTTGGTTATTTATTTCGTGGCACTATTTTGCTAGTCAAAGATTACAAATATTTTTTTTTGTTTTAATCGGTGACTCGCAAGATCTCAGTTCGGGGCGAACCACTATAGTATTTCCATTTCTTTATTTTCTCGATGACAGCTCCTGGGAAAACTTGAACGAGCGTCTTTTTTACATTATCTATGCATTATTTTATAAAAATATGATGCTTACGCACGTACAAGGTTATACCAGAGTCGGAGAAACTGATAGGGATGGACCTATCGATAAACGTAACACGATAGCAGACCCCTATTTTTTTACAAAATGTAAGAAATTAAACTACTGCTGGATACTTTTGTACAACACGGAGGAACACAAAATACACAGCGTAACGTATGGATAATGTGAAAAAACTCAGCGAACAGAAATGTAGTGACTAGCACGACCGTCTTGTTGCGAGTGACAGATTAAAAGAAACTCAAAATGGGGGTGGGCCATTGAGTGCTTCCACCTTAAAAAAAATATATTTGAATGTTTTTGTTGTATTTGTTTTTGTTCAAAATATAATAAATATATGCGATCGATATCATTACTTATTTGGTCACAACACTACAACTATCAAATTAGAACTGTCATCGAGAAAATAAAAAAATGGAAATAGTATAATAGCCATAATAAAAACTGAACTTTGACAAACCCCACAGTGCTGTAATCGGGTATGCGTGTAGCTTAAGTAACACAAATATAGGAAAAGTTTGAAATCATAAATAACTGCAATTTGTTCCCAAAAAAGTGTATCCACAAATCATGAACTCTCCATACCTGTAATTTGAATGAAACTATAGGTCAAGTAATATGTTTATTTATTTCATGACACTATTTTGAAAATAAACGTGGACGTGTGTAGCATCGCTGACCACTGCCGCCCAATCCCGTCAATCTCGAACGGGTTCTCGTCATAATATGATGCGTCGGGATTGATCCCGAAAAATTACACGAGATCTCTGAGATCTGTACTCTTACACCGCCGTCTTTTGATTTTGTTTATCCTGTCCATCCAAAGGTTGTCTGGCAGAGATCACTTTTAGCCATAAGACCGCCCATTGTACCTTTATTTATTGTTTATTTCCATTATTACTGTATTTTTGTTTGGTGTGCAATAAAGAGTATTTCATTCATTCATTCACTCAATGGAAAGCGCAGCGTAGGACGGCTCCCCACTAGAAGGAAAGACTACCTGATAGAGGTTGCTGGGAGCTGTTGGATGCAGGCCGCATAAGATAGATTGCTCTGGAATTCTATGGGGGATGCCTATGTGAGTGGACGTCCTGTGGTTGATATGATGATGATGACGAAGTCACGCGCACGAAGTCGTGAGTAAATGAATAGCTTTTTTATTTATCAAATCAAAAAACATTTATTTATGAACAACACTGATAGTACAACAGAACAAACACACACAGTAGACATAACAAAAAGAAGTTTAATCATCATCATCATCTTCACCCACTGCTGGGTATAGGCCTCCCCAAGTTTGTGCCATCCGCCACGAACCTGCGCTAGTCTCACCCATTGACGGCCCGCGACTCTAATGATGTCGTCCACCTGTCGTCATCTCGCTGCCGGACGTCCAACCCTTCTACAGCCATTCCTCGGCCACCATTCAGTTGCTACCCTGCTCCACCTGTTATCACCACGTCTTGCAAAGTGTCCCGCCCAAGACCATTTGAGCTCCATAACTCGATTCCCAACGTCATGAACCTTCATTCTTCTACGGATCTCGACGTTTGGAACTCGATCTAAGAGTTTGATGCCGAGCATGGTACGCTAAAAAGAAGAATTTCAGTAGTGTTTTTTTATAAAACACTATCTGACCCGCCCGCGGCTTCGCACTTGATTTTTCAATAAAAACATTACCCTCCTTCTGTGCAGTCCGGGTAAATGTAGCCTATGTCCCAATCCCGGCCATAATCTATCTAAATAGATTTTTGATAATATACGCACACAAATGAAAGGAGTTATTTTGATGAGCGTAATAAATAAATTAGTGAAATGCTTACCATAGAAATGTGAAATTTATTTTGGCATATAAAAACGAACACTATTAAACTAATGTTATGCTATTGCATAATGCTTGTCATCTAACCACAGATAGTGTATTGGTGACGTCTCGGAATATCTATTGTCCCTTTCTAACCCAAAACCCGCAGCTATTTCGGAAAGAGATATCACATCGGCCGTTATTTTTGGATGTCGATAGCAAGAGTAGGCAGTAAATTTTATATCGAATTAATCACCTAAATTTGGTCGATTTTCTTTAAAATTTGATAATATAACTAGTAGTTTTTTTTTATTCCAGAAGTCTTTTTTTATGTTTTGAATTATCGTCAGTATTAACAAACAGCCTGTATAACAAATTTCATCGAAATCGCTCCAGCTCTTTAGATGTGAACACGTTACCAACAAACAGAGAGAGACAGAGTTACTTTCGAATATTTTTTTTATCTAGCTCATTTTGTCCCACTGCTGGGCAAAGGTCTCCCCCCTCATCTCCCCCCTTATCTCGATCCCGCCAGTTCCTCTAAAAAGCGCCCAAATCATCGCACTAACGCTTCTTAGGCCTTCCCTAATATGAGTATGGATTATATTTCAGTCTTCCACGATACTCTTCCTGTGGACGGGAGCGAATGGGACTGCGATCTACAAGCGCTATGTATTCGGCGGGTACACGGTGGCGAATGTATTCGAATGGGCGATCTACGGTACAGGGGTAGTGACCAACCTACCTGTCGCTCTCTATAATGTATACAAGTAAGTTATTATAAACTAGCTGTTGCCTGCGGCTTCGCACGCGTGGTTTGCCAATAAAAAGTAGCCTATGTGTTAATCTAGGTTATGATCTACGTACATACCAAATTTCATCGCAATCGGTTCAGCCGTTCCGGCGTGAAAGAGTAACAGTACATCCATACACACAAACTTTCGCGTTTATAATATTTGTAGGACTATATTAAATAATGCTGGACATTTCGCACAACGCTATCTAGCCCCAAACTACTATGGGAACCATATAACTGATAGAATGTATTTTTGACTGTATTTTTTTCTACATTTTTAAACATAACTCCAAAACAGTACAAAATAAATAATACGTAATCGCTCTCAGCGATAAGGCCGCCCATTTTATTGCCTGTTTAGTTATATTTTACTTTGAAAATGTTCGTGATTCTTTCCAACTTTTGACACAAATCTGGGATTTTTAATGATGACAATGTTATATTGTTTTGATGAGGCAATTACAAAAACGAGTAATCTTATGTTATCTGTGAAAACGAGCCGTGCGCGCCATGGTTGGTATTCCAGATGACTTCTCGTGCCGAGATTTTTTAGGGAGCTCCAAATCCTTCCATTACCTTGCGAGCTCATATATAGCCAAATAGCCGTATACAGGATGTTTATAATAAATAAATAAATAATAATGTTGGACATTTCACACAGCGCTATCTAGCCCTAAACTAAGCAGAGCTTGTACTATGGAAACCAGATAACTGATAGAATACTTATACACATTTTTTTGAAAATACGTACTTATAATATATAGAAAAACATCCAGACCTGGAACAAATATCTGTAGATCATGCAAACATTTGTTTCCGCGGCGGGAATCGAACCCGCTACCTCCTTCGTCTCAGCCGGCTATTCGCCCACTGCGCCGCGGAGGTCGTCTTCGAAAAATGAAATAAATAAACTAGCTGCCCGCCTGCGGCTTCGCACGCTCGAAATTTCCCGTTCCCGTGGGATCTTCGGTTATGGCTATTGTTCATACAAAAATACTAAAAGCACGTTTAAAAAATGTGGGGGGGGGGGGGGGGGGGGGGGGGGGTGAAAAATATTTTACGACCTATTCTCATGCCTATCAAATATACAAAAAAATCATTAAAATCGGTCTACCCGTTTCGGAGGAGTGCGATCACAAACACCGTGACTCGAGATTTTTATATATTAGCTTATTTGCATCCCTTTCAGATCATATTCGCTCCGCACTGGTAAGATGCGTTCTCCGCTAGAGGCGGTGAGGCCGTTGTGGTCGCTCCTGCAGATCGCAGCGGTGCTGTCCGTGTGGGTGGTCCAGTCCGGGCGGCTGCCGGAGTACGACCTCAGGGCACTCTTCCTGCTGATGGGAGCCCTGTTCAGCAACGTCGCTGTGAGTCTAACTTACACAATACACATGCTTCTAGGACCTACATTGATTTAATTTATTTTGAACTAGCTGTTGCCCGCGACCTAGAAATAAAGCTAAACTCGCGGTTGCGACTTGACTTGAGACCCCATTTTTATCCCATGGGACCTGATTTATGGGATAAAAAGTAGCTTATGTGGTAATCCAGGTTATAATCTACGCGTGTGCCTAATTTCATCAAAATCGGTTTAGCCGTTACGACGTGATTGAGTAATAAAGAAACATCCAAACTTCACATTTATAATATTAGTGTGACGAGGACGTGTGCACCCGGAGAGATGAGATAACGAGCGTGACGCAGTGGGAGGAAGGCCTAGCAGACGCTGACGATCTCGATGCCTTCCAGACAGATTGGTGGGATTTCGTAGGCGAGCGTCCCTGGAAAACAATTGGTTTTATTCAATTGGTTGGTTGTATTCTGAGGAGTCGTTTGACATGGTGCCTGCAGGTTCCTTTCATCATCGCACCGCTCGCCATCGGCAGGGAATCCATCCACACGTCTTGGAGAGGATGTGGTCGCGCACCGTGAGGTTCCAGAGGATTTTCCTCCCGCGAACACTTCGCTTGTGGAATGGTCTCCCTGCCCAGATTTTCGCCAGGGACTACAGTATGGGGTTCTTCAAAAAGGCGTTTTGCAAATTTTAAAGGGTCGGCATCGCGCGAGTAATACCTTTGGTGTTACAAACGTCCATAGGCTACGGTAACCGCTTACCATCAAGTGGGCCGTATACTTGTTTGCTACCTAAGTGGTATAAAAAAAATCATAGGTGAAAGACCCCTTGTGGTCTCATATTGCCCCTTGAGGCGTTCTAGTGCCCCTAGATCCTTAGATCGCCATATTAATCCTAAGATTGCCGCATACAAGCACAAGATCGCGGATTCCTATGTTCAGATATGACGTCCAGACGTCCTCTGATGATTATAATGATACCTTACTCGATTAATTTCGTTATACAGTGTCGCCTCATAGTGAGTCAGATGAGCAACCAACGCTGTGACGGGCACAACTGGCTCCTGTGGCCTCTGAGTGCGGCCGCACTCGTCTCCCTCAGCGCGCCGCGTTGCGAGCCGCTCGCGTTCTACGCGATGACGGCTCTGAGTGTGGCCGCTCATCTGCATTACGGCGTGTGTGTTGTGAGTACTATTGTAACTTAGTTTTTCGTTAACAAGCTTCCGCCCACAGCTTCGCACGCGTGGTTTGGGGATAACATAGCTTGTGTCTCAATCCAGATCATAATCTTTACATGGTATAAAATGAAGTCGCTTCCGCTGTCTGTTCGCTTAGATCTTTTAAACTACTCAACGGATTTAAATGCAGTTTTCAGCAATAGAATGAGTGATTCAAGAGGAAGGTTTATATGCACCTAGTCAGGTCATAAGTATTGTCACACAGTAAAAACTTTTCTTTTAGAATGCTGGTCACAAAAAAGTTTATAGAATTCGAATTTCAAATTGTTCATGAAAATAAAAATATATACTTTTTAGAATTTTACTCATTTTTAAATATGGAGTGGACGCTTAAAGAAGACCGTGTTGCAGTTATTGCGTTGCATCGTTGCGGTTACGCGCCAATTCAAATTTTTGACATACTGAAAAATTTGAATATCACCAAAAGATTCGTTTATCGAAATAAATAAAAATAATAAATAATCATCAAACGATACAATGAAGACTCTAGTGTAGATGACAGGTCAAGAAGTGGTCGCCCTCGGTCTGTTAGGACTCCAGCAGTGATAAAAGCTGTGAAGGCGCGAATTCAAAGAAATCCCAAACGTAAGCAGAAACTGTTGGCCCTTCAGATGGGGTTAAGCAGAACCACGGTGAAAAGGGTGTTAAATGAAGACTTAGGGCTTCGGGCATATCGAAGAAAAACAGGACATCGTTTGAATGCTCGTCTAATGGACCTGAGACTGAAGAGATGCCGCGCTTTGTTGAAGCGGTACGCGGGAAAAAAATATCGGGAAATTCTTTTTTCGGATGAAAAATTTTTTACCGTAGAAGAGAGCTACAACAAACAAAATGATAAGGTGTACGCACACAGTAGTGAAGAAGCGAGCAACCGTATTCCGCGTGTCCAACGAGGTCATTTTCCATCCTCGCTCATGGTATGGTTGGGAGTTTCTTATTGGGGCTTAACAGCGGTACATTTTTGTGAGAAAGGTGTAAAAACGAATGCAGTTGTGTATCAAAATACAGTCCTGACGAACCTTATGGAACCTGTTTCTCATACCATGTTCAATAACAGGCACTGGGTATTCCAACAAGATTCGGCGCCAGCTCATAGAGCGAAGAGCACTCAAGACTGGCTGGCGGCGCGTGAAATCGACTTCATCCGGCACGAAGACTGGCCCTCCTCCAGTCCAGATTTGAATCCGTTAGAATACAAGATATGGCAACACTTGGAGGAAAAGGCGTGCTCAAAGCCTCATCCCAATTTGGAGTCACTCAAGACATCCTTGATTAAGGCAGCCGCCGATATTGACATGGACCTCGTTCGTGCTGCGATAGACGACTGGCCGCGCAGATTGAAGGCCTGTATTCAAAATCACGGAGGTCATTTTGAATAAACTTTAGTGTCATAAGAATCTATGTTTTGTTAAGTTCATTTTGGTATATAAATAGTTACATAATGAATAAACTAATTTCAATTATTTTATATTCAACATGTGACAGAATTTATGACCTGACTAGGTATAATACGAGTATATACATAGTAACTGCTAAAGTAACTGTTTGTTTGTTACCTTTTCATAACTAAACGGCTGAACGGATCGTAATGAAATTTGGCAAGGAGATAGATTATATCCCGGGGAAGGACATAGGCTACTTTTTACCCGAGTGCGCAAAAGGAGGGTAATGTTTTATTGAAATACCTCGTATGCGAAGCCGCGGCCGGGCCAGCTAGTAAATAATAAATAAAAAAGAAATATTGCTGTACATTTCACACAGCACTTTCTAGCCCAAAACCAAGCAAAGCTTGTTCTATGGGAACCAGATACGTCGCGTCGTAACGGCTGAAATTCGATGAAATTTGGTATATAGATAGATCTGGATTGAGATATAGGCTACATTTTATTGATTAGCCACGCGTGTAAAGCCGCGAGAAGAAGTAAATCGTTTTTGTAAATGGCTTGAAATGTGTATTTTTTTTTTGTTTTTAGGTACGTCAGATGTGTGACCACTTCAGAATAAGCTGTTTCCACATCAGACAGCGTGTGGATTGACTTTTAGAAGACAATGCGTGCTAGTAACACAACAGAACTGAACCTTATGTTACTTAAAAAAGCTAACAGTCTCCTATGTAGACCCCCCTGAAACTCCCCTTACCCCCCCCACACAACTCCCCCCCCCAACCTATCACAACCCCCCCCCCCCCCAACTCCCCAACAACTCCCCTTTACCCCTCCTCTAAACGCCCTTTAACCCCCCCCCCCCCACTCCCCAACAACTCCCCTTTACCCCTCCTCTAAACGCCCTTTAACCCCCCCCCCCCCCCCCCCCCCCCCCCCACCTCCCGTCTCTCGTAGTTATCAGTACGAATATACAACTACACCTACCAAAGCATATACATATTTGCAGGCAGTATTTGCATTACCTACAGACAAGTATAAATTAAAAACCCTTGTTAGGTTTCAATTTAACTGCTGAGATCCCTTCATCAATAAGGATAGGTGCTTCATTACACATAGAGAATCATCCCAGTTAAAATAGCTTTCTATTCAAATAAACCGCGTCAGAATCGATCCATCCGTTTGGGAATTACGATGCCACATATTATAACACACATATTTTTGCGTCTGCCATTAAAAATACAATTAAAGTTTTGTTGTGTTACAATAAAAAAAAACAATTCAAATAAACAGACGCCTATGTGATTTGGGAGTCATACCTTGTTACCACAAAAGTTAGACTACTGTTTAATGTGTGTTTAAAAAAATTGTTAGTAAAAGTAAGTATACGATTTTTTTAAACACGCGATAAACAGAGTTTAATTTTTTTGAGGTATGACATTACATTTTTAATAGATTAAAAAAAGAGGTCATCTCTTAAGAATTGCATAAATGCACTGGAAAAAATCTAATAAAAAAAGCACTAATCACATTTAAGGATACAAGTACATATTAAATAATAAAACGAAATAGTTGAGCTAACTAAAGACCGTTGCAAACGATCTATAGATAGCTCAACTGCGCCAGATCATTGGTAGTGTCTTCAAGACTTGAAATTGATTGATCACTTGATCATGCGTAATATTTTATTTTGTATACATTTTTAAAATATTAAGAATTCTTAGCACGCATGGTCTGCATTATTTTTTTAATTTAAGTAATAACAAATCGCATTTGAATGTATTATTTTATATTATTTATATATTATAATAATCCACCGATATAAAAATATATGGTTTGAATGTTCATTTATTCTTGCTAAAGCTAAAGATGTTAAAATTGTGACTTGGTTACTGCCTTACCGGCTGCGGGTTCATATCCTAAGTTGTGCAAGTACGGACCGTGTTGGTAGACAAATCGACGTATAAATTCGACGAAATCGTTAAAATTAACTTACATAACTTAAAATTTATTTTAAAAAATAATTTCCTTTGACATAAATCGTTAAAATATCTTGACAAAACGTAAAAATTTGTTGACATAATCGTTAAATTACTTTGTAATAATCGCTAAACTATTTTTTTTTACGTTATTCTCAAATTTTTACGTCATAATTGTCGATCGACATACCGAATTTATCAATCGATAAACTGAGAGTTTTAAACTAAGCTCTAATTTCGAAAAATCGTACGATTATTTCATTTTTGACATAATGCCATCGGTTATTTTGACATTGGTCAATTGTCGATTGTTCAATTGTTATATTAAAAATAAAACAATTGAACAATCTTAAGACCGTTGCAAACGATCTGTTGATAGCTTAACTACTCCAGATCACTTACAGGTGGATTTAACAATTGAATACATTTACAAATATGTAAGTTAATATGTCGATAAAACGGCTTTTTATAGTTCCATTATTCCATCTGTCAGTTTATATATTATGTAGGTACATTGATACAGTCACGCCAGAGGGGTAGGCAGAGATCACGGATCTCCACTTGCTACGATGATTCTGATATATTTCTTTTAGTTTATCAATTTATAAATTTGCAAGTTTTTTGAGATTATGTTTTACAAAATGACACGGTTTTCTAGTTTAAGTATAATTATAATATTCAAGATTTTATAACCATCTCAAAAATTTTCATGTCTAGACGGGACTTGAACCCGCAACCTTCCTCTTGATACGAGGATGCACTATCCAATTGTGCTACCGTGCTCTGTCACATCTGGGTCGAAGTTAGTGAGATGATTCAGATTACGAGTAAAGCGCCGTTAGCTCCATCTACAGGAAAACTTATACAGTTTTTGAGCTGCTCAATGCCAAACGTTGCAAGTTTAGTACATTGACAAAAGATGTCGCGTTGCTCATTTCAAATTGTATTTAGTTTTATAGTAAAAAAGAGTATTTTTATGGTTAAATAGAAGTATTGAATTTCAGAAACCGGTGTTCTTTACCCATCAATTTAAATAATTTTTAATTACTATTTTGACTCCAGTATTATTTTGAGAGATTCTTACTTAGGATTTAAAATCTATGCATTGTTTTCTGCCCCCTTTATCAATATACCCTGTTGATCTATAATTAATAACTTAACTGTTCAAAAAAGAAATATATCATAAATAAAGGTATTTATTTGCGCTATTGGAATAATTTGAGATTATTAGCCCTAAATTATCATAGCATTAAAATGCTTAACAAAAAATCGAAAAAAGCTTTTCACTAACCTTATTTATGTAATCGTATTTTTACACCCTGTATATTGAGATTAGCTTATTTTTAAGTTTTTAATGTTATATTGTATTGAAGATCCTTTATTGGAAAAAAAAATATTATTAAGTGGTCTAGTCTGGCCTTATCGTAAGAATTTAACGCAGTGGCTTATTTTAAGTTGTTGTATTTTATGTGCTTAGAATTGTATTCTTAAACCACTCAGGGCAGAGCTCAAAATATGTTTTTTTTTAAAAAACCTTCAAGTGATATAAAAAAATTAAAACACTTATGGGGGCACCGGAGGGACAATCGCCCATACAACACGTACTACCAAGATCATTTCTAATTGGAGTATATTTCTACCTTAATAAGGTATTATTTTAATTTTAATAGTATTTATCTAGGTTCCCAATCATATATTAGATCAAAATACTTACCTAAAATGAAATAGAAGCGTATCGCATTCTGCATGTTTTTACGTCATAAAAGACCTGTTTTCAACCTAATTCTTTCGTATTAAAAACAACAACATCTTACGTATCCTAGTCATGGGAACATAGATTATATCGTCTAGTTACAGAATAACAACACAATGAGAAAAATACAACAAGTTTTCAGTCATCATTTTTGGTATTACGGAACATGGTCAAAATCTAATAAAATTTAGAATCGTTCTATTGCTATCACTGTCGCTCTGCGTGGCTAAACTTCGTCACTAAACAGTAAACACGGAAACAGGGATAGCGATATTCAGGTCGAAGTTTTTGACGTGGCCGAATTGAAGTTGCGCTCAGTGTTCGCCGGCGCGTTATGATAATACAAAAATAATACAGTATATCAATATAATGTATTAGGTGGCATCCATTAGTTATGTAAGACGTTTTTGATTATTCCCCCCCTCCCCTAGTGAGATGTCGCGAGATTTGTTTGGACCCCCTCCTTATTTTACTCGAGATTTTTCAAAATTTTTATTCATAGAGCAAATGCGTTGTACTTATTAAAAAACACCATTGGCTTCATTATTTCAAATTCGCTTCTCTCGTAAGCTATTTTTCCTGTGATAAAATAAAAAAAACCGAGCCCCCCCCCCCCCCCCCCCCCACGTGAGATTGGGCGAGATTCAGCTAGAGCCCCCCCCCCCCCCCCCCCCGCCCTGAACACCTCTCGTAATTAATGGACGGCCCCTTATATACATGAAACAAAACATAAAACTAAGCACATACACATACATTACAGCTTATTTGACACAACATACAAAAATGAAGTAGTTCATGTTCACAAAATACCACGTAATAAGTTAACAGAAAAAATAGTCGCTAACGATCTATAGATAGCTTAACTACTCTAAATTTAAAATTAATAAATTTTTCGATGACTATAGATATAATCGTTCGCTCGTAGTTGCTCCTTGCATTGTGTGGTTTGAGAATACGGTCCTATGAGATTATGTGTAAAGAAAATAAAAATGTAATCGTTACTAACTTAGATACTAGTATATACCTATTTATATATTATACCAATTCTCATAATTATATATCTATAGGAGCAAAGTATGAAGCCGCCCGCGGCTTCGCTCGCTTGAAATTTCCCGTTCCCGTGGGAACTTCGGGATAAAAACTATATAAAACACGTCGACGCGACACTTCATGTAAATGACTTCGTTTCAATGAATGACGGTTAAATTATATGGATATTGTTCATACAAAAATACTACAATCACAATTAAAAAATGAGGGTGGGGGTAGGAGGGTGAAAAATACTTACCATATATTCTCATACCTACCAAATATACAAAAAACATTAATTAAAATCGGTCTACCGTTTCGGAGGAGTGCGACCACAAACACCGTGACACGAGATTTTTATATATTAGAATGTATTTAAAAGTAAAACAGAACAAAATATTATTTAATTATGGTACACGTAATGTCTCGTCATTTACCTACTTATATTTATTTTTCTACTCAATACTAATTAAGCCTCTTTACCGAACAAAAAAATAATTTGTCAGAACATTAGGTCGCGTTTTTTGTTTAAGGGCACACTATACCTGGGGAGACGATAAATCGCTTATTGAGAAACAATGTTTTGTTCAAAAAATTGTGTGCTTTCAATCTGTAATTCATAAATGTTATAGTTAAGGATACGTGCTAGAATGCCTGTGTTGTAAAAACACGATTCCGTAAAATTTTCTCGATAGAAAAAAAATACAAAGATGACTCCAAATTTATCTTAAAACTGTTATTATGCGATGGATACTTCAATTTAGATCTTGAAACTTTATACAGTAATTCTACACAACATAAATAAGGGCACCTGTGTTTTAAATTTTCAAAATACCTTTTGATTTTACCATAAAATGAAAATATCTTAAGTTTTGCAGTAATGAAACCATTCGCTCCGGACGCCCGGTCCGCGATTCAGTCTGGCTTCGGCTTTCAGACGGGGTACCCGTGACGCTTGTCGCTCCAAACGAACACGTAATTCTTGGTAGAATTTATATTAAGTTGGTTTTTGTAAAGACACAGTAATGAGAAATAAGCACAACAAGATAATGAAGGGGCTGAATGATAAAAAAACCGACATATGAACCACGGTGAGATAAGACGTGCAGCGGCGCGCGGAGAAGCGGGGGTGAAATTCGAGTTTGGGCTGAGGTATAGTCAGTCAACTCTTAACGGAAAAAGGCACAGACAGAACGGACAGAACTTGCAATATACCTTACACAATGGCTACATCGTATAGACGGTTTGTTAACACAATCAATTTACATCTTTTCTGGCTTAAGTAGGTATATTTAATTACGGGAATTGGTAAAAGAAGTCTTCAGTTGATAAATAAGTTGATAATAAGGGGCTCCTAAACGAGTAATTTAATTCACTAGTTGCCGCAATACTGTGCTAGTAATCGATTGCTATCATAATGCTTACATTTTTTATATACTACAATTATCGTCAGTATTATGGCAATATGGCCGGATAATATGGCAATATTGACGACCATTATGAACATATTTCCTTAATGGCCGTCAGTATTGTGGCAATATGGCCGGGTAATACGGCAATATTGACAACCATTACGAATATATTTTCTTAATGGTCGTCAGTATTGTGGCAATATGGCCGGGTAATACGGCAATATTGACGACCATTACGAATATATTTTCTTAATGGTCGTCAGTATTGTGGCAATATTGACGACCATTACGAATATATTTTCTTAATGGTCGTCAGTATTGTGGCAATATGGCCGGGTAATACGTCAATATTGACAACCATTACGAACATAACATATTTCCATAATGGTCGTCAATATTGATATTTATAATAATGTCGATAAAATCGACAGTTAAATCGTGGGAAATATTAGATAGCAATTATTTAACACTCGACTTTATCGGCATAATGTGGCAATATGACAGGGATAAATTGCCGAGCATATTGCTTGTCCATACTAGCCGGCTACACATTGCAGTGACAATGTTGCTCGTTTGAGAGCATATTTACGCTTGTATTCTAGAGCTAAACTCTAAGCTAAATCACAGAATACGTACAGAAGTTAAGTTTATGAGTAGTACATAAAGTCGGTCGGGCATTCGACCGCGATCGTTCCGAGATCATCCTACGCGCGCGTTTATGTGTACGTTGCGTGCGCGTGTTAGATATCGCTTGTTTTACTAAACTTAACTTCTGTTCGTATCTATTTTGTGGCTGAATGGAAACTCAAGCTTATATTTTGACAGTTATTTCAATAAAAACTGATAATCTCTTGATCATAGTTTTAGAATGTATTATTGAATAGAAAAAACTAGTGATACTAATGGAAGTTGTGAAATAGTTCTTTACTGATAAACCCGAAGCTCACCACCACAATAACAAACGGTTAACAGTTACAGCTCGCCTGAATGTAGAACACGGTTAATTACAAATCACGATATTTTTTAAACAAGATACTGTCAAAATGGTGATTAAGCGATCATGCGGTTAGTAGTTATCTCTTTCTAGAATTTTTATTGGGAATTTTAAAGCACTGCGCCTGTTTCGATAAGGGGCATCTATTAATCCGCACAGTCGATCTGTAACTTTCTAGAGAACGGTCAATTTATGTGGGTATTGCTCAGTCTATTTTTTTTCTATAAATAAAAACAGCTGTTCAAGTTTTTATTTTTGACAGATCTGTTTATAAGTACATTATTTAATATCGTTTATGAGTAGGTATTTTTTTTAATTGATGTTAGTCAAGCGCCTAGATCACTACCTCACCTGATGGTAAGTGATGGTGAGATCGCAAATGGAGCACGCTTGCCTTAAAATTAGGGAAATTAATAGTGAATAGTTAATTAGGAAATTAACTATTCACTCTGGACTTGAAGACTCCGGGTTATACTGGTCCGTAAAAACAAATGCCGGAAGTGAGTTCCACTCCTTACTTGTGCTATAGTGTGACCATTAGTGCTGTGCACTCCCTGAGGTATGCGCGGCGAGGTGGGAGGCAAAGAAAAAACTGCATGAGTTCACATGAGATCAATATATGTCGGACAAATCTTACGATATCAGTTTGCATTTCTAAGGCAAGACTTGTGGCGGGACGATGGTCGGAGGCTATCTATCTGTAATATATTATACTTACTTAGTTGATTAAAATGTAACTTAAATATACTCATATTTTATTAAAAATATGCAGGTGATAAATAAGAACTAAACTTATAATTCAAAGGACTTGTTTTATTGAACATTTTTTATATTTACAAACAATTATATATTCTAACGAAAGTTATTCTGACATAGATTCTGTTTCAACTTCATCTTCCATTTCATATCACGAGATAACGCACGACCCATCTTTGAATATTTATCTCATGTGCGTCTGACATAGACAGTCCGATACAAATAACACTACCTGCCGCCACGAGCATTGACGGCGAACTGACAGAGCGCAGCAGCCGATCCCCCCCCCCCCCCCCCCCCCCGTCACGCCGCGCGCATACCTCAGGGAGTGCACAGCACTAATAGTCACACTATAACAGCAAATCGTTTGGTGGTACTTCTCGGTACGTCTGCTTGTCCGGTGGTGGAAGGGGGAAGGATTGATGCTTATATTAACATAATGTTGGTTTTATGACCAGATGTAATTTTGTACTTACCTAATATTGAATTAATTACATCTGTATGTACATCTGCTAAGGTATTTTCAGTTATAAAATAAATTATACCCTTGTTTGACAGTCCGTTAATGTGTTGGTGAACTTCAGCTAAATAAGCCTTCTCATAGTTCTAAGCTATCAAAATGTAATAATCTTATCAGAAACAGTACTAGAAATTTACAGAATTTTTGACGTGGCTTAATAAAATTTAATTAGACTACTTTTAAAGGCTTTAAAAATAGTTAGATTCAGAAAACAAACAGTGTTTTAACAGTGAGTTAAGTCGAGATAAATATGTATTACTACTCGTGGAAATATAATATGTCGGATTTGACAGCTGTCAAAATACTACCAACGAACTAGAAAACCCAATGATACAGCATTGGAATATCGTCCTGTTGAAATATTGATCCAGGATTAACTAGTGTTAATCTGTCTGAGTGTAATTTTTCAATATCAATGGAAACTTGGTGCTTATTAATTATGCTCTTGCTATAGTGTATGTATAATATAATAATTATTTGGCATTATGTGGTTAATTTTTTTTATTTCTTGTGTACAAACGTCATCACGACATATACATGCATTTATGAACCAGAAGTGAAATTCATAATAATAACAAGAACTTTATTACTACCAAAATAAATAGTCGTGAAAACAAATCCATATTTGCAAGTACTTTTTAATCAAATATTAACAAAGAAATCACCAATTTACACACCGAAATACACTTTTTACCACAACACAAATCACCACAAGTCAATACAAGTCACACCGATTCTGAACGCACCGCACAAAAGATAGCCAGTGGCCGCTTTTTTTTCGAATGGACTAATCCCGCTGTTGGCCTCTGAGGCCGAGCTTTTGGCGAGCGCAGATGCCGCTCAGCCCTGTAAGTTTTTGATGAGGCAACTAGCGCAAAGCCACCACTTAGGTACGAACCTCGGCCAGGATGGGGATAGGAGAGAAACGCCCGGCTACGTGCTTGTACCTCGTATAGACGGCGACTGAAGGGACTCGTCGACCTCGCCGGCGAGGTCGGTGACCTGTGAAGTGTTTGCTATGTCTAATGTAGATGACTCAGAGGTGATTGCGTCATCCGGATCTCCGAGAACGTGTTTCGGACGGCGGTGGGTTTAAGGCCGAGCTTTTGGCGAGCGCAGATGCCGCTCAGCCCTGTAAGTTTTTGATGAGGCAACTAGCGCAAGAGCACCACTTAGGTACAAACCTAGCCAGGATGGGGATAGGAGAGAAACGGCCGGCTACGTGCTTGTAACTCGTATAGGCGGTGACTGAAGGGACTCGTCGACCTCGCCGGCGAGGTCGGTGTATCTCTGAAGTGTTTGCTCTGTTTAATGTAGATGACTCCGAGGTGATTGCGTCATCCGGATCTCCGAGAACGTGTCTCGGACGACGGAGGGTTTTGTTCGCGGGCGGATCTATCGGATAGTCCGGTATGGTATGCACCAAAGGATTCGGATGATGGGTGGCAAGCTCATAATGTCGCTTGGAAGCGAGGTTTATGTGCTTGGCTATTGACTCTAGTTTCATATCGCGATGTAGATTGTTATTGCAGAGGCCGCTTTGCTCTCGGCCGCCGCTTTAAAAAGCAACGGCTGGTAGGCGAAAGCTAACTATACAAATAATTTGTTTCAAATAAGACATGGGCAGAAATAAAAGAGAGTTCTCTGTCTTCTGTTTTAGTTAAAATTTGTATTACAGAAAACAGCTTCTGGCACGTAAAATGTAAGATGCCAAATCGGGCCTATTATATTTCCTTTAGTGTAAGCGACTTGTTTATTCTATAGCTCAGGTGTAAGAGTTATTATCTGGTAGGCAATGCCGTCAATAATAAATTTTTTAATTAATACCTATAAAAAATAGAGTCATCTAATTAGCGGTCTGCTAAAGAACGCCTTGAAAATATACAGTCTGTCACCGTGTTCCCGACATTAATATAAAACACTTATGCATAATCGTATTAACTGATTTGAGAGGTGGGTTTAATACTGGTAGCTTGAATATTTATCCAGTGATCGATACATTTCCAATAAACAATTTTTAACGTAAATCGGCGGCGCCTTTACGACGATGCCGCTTATGGCGGGTGCCAGCGCTGTGTGACATGTCCAGCAATAAAAAAAACTATTTGGTGCACTGAATTACGCCAAGTGTAAAGCGGGCTTTAGCAACACAATTGTTCGATCACACAATACATTTACAAGGCAGTCTTTATCAGACCGTGTAGCTAACAGATCGCTATGCTTTTTTATACTACCTTGAGATAGAACAAGCTGAGCACCTGATGTTAAGTGGTAACCATCGCCTATGGCAAATATTGTCTCGTAGCTTACGCATCTTAGATTTGTGCTCTACGAGGCACTGCCCTGCGTCTATCAACTTGAGGCATACAGGTGTAAAGGCTCCTATATTATTCTTAATGTATTTTTCACACAACCTGCTCGACAATGTCAAATTATATGCTATGTAAACTTCACCGAAAGCAGGTGATTAAATCCCTACGGCTGAGCCGGGAGTAAAGTTCAAATGTGATTTGAATTTGGAACCTCATCTGTAGTAAAATTTGAACCAAAGAGACCCACACAATAAGAACTTATTCGTAAATCGAACTACAGAATAACAGCACCAACCTAGATTTGGTATTTTATTGTCTTGCAGAAAGTGTGAAAAGTAGCGTATTTTCTTCATGGATAAATATGTCTGCATCTTGGGCGTGCTTATACCCCTCTCTGCACTCAGGATTCTAGAAACTTCATCGCTCCGCTCGTGAGTTAACTCTAGAATCCTTCGTTACGTTCGGGATTCAATATATCGCCCGTGACGCAAGACACTGCTTTATACCCTCGTTTAATAATCTACCATTATTGACCCACGGCATTGTTTTAAACAAATTGCTACTAGAACGAGTAGTAATGTCTATTCTCTAGTCTAGTCTTTGTCTATTTAACTCTGCTAAACTCGGCGTTTAAATATTCGTGCGAATCTGTAAATGTGATTAAAAAGTTTTATAGAACTACTTAGGTAGGTTTCTAGTGTACCTATTTATGAGCTTGACAAGATAGAAATTAGGAAAAGTTACGAAGTTAGATAGGTTGTATGAAAATATAGAATGTTTCCTACGATTCTATAACTCTGTTTAGTCGGTGTTTATTTGTGGACCATTCAAAATCTGTAATAAGTTTTTTGTTAAAAACTTACCGTGTTACCACAATAAGTAAGACCATTTTAAGTTAATATATTTTATTAGGAAACAAACAATAATATCACCATTTATTTACTTTGCGGGCGTCCATTTTACCCCCCCCCCCCCCTTTCCCTGGCGAAATGTCGTGGGATTTGTTTCGACCCCTCTCCCCTTTATCTCGCGTGAGATTTTTCTAAATTTGTATTCATATGGCAAATTTGGACGAGCGATAAAGAAGTTTAGGAACTCCATGCTATCATGAGCAATTCAATAACATTTCGTATTTCTGAACAATTTTGAATTTCGAACATAGTTTTTGCACCTATTGGACTTTTATATCAGTCATTGCATCATCTTATTTGTACTATCATGGCATGTGATATCATTCATACACAAACGAGCTGATGTTTTAAAAGAAATTGCACCTGTATCTCCTCTGGTTATGGGTGCTGCCGTACTGTTACAGTAAAAAAAAACACTGTATACCTACAAACTTTCTCAAAATGCATCTTGTGATTTTAATGAATTATATAAATAATTCTTTATTGCACACCATAAAACAATACAATTAATAAGAACAACGTAAATCTATGTGATACAACTGGCGGTCTTATCGCTAAATAGCGATCTCAGCCAACCTTTGCATGGAATGGACTGTTTGGACATTACTCCTCTCACTCATAACAATTTACATATTATACCTAGTCAGGTCTTAAGTATTGTCACACAGTAAAAACTTTTCTTTTAGAATGCTGGGCACAAAAAAGTTTATAGAATTCGAATTTCGAATTGTTTATGAAAATAAAAATGTATACTTTTCAGAATTTTACTCATTTTTAAATATGGAGTGCCCTTTTTTTCAAATTTCATTTGTGCGAAGCGTTTGAAATTTTCTCCGATAGTTTAAGTTAATTTTTGCTATTTAAAGTTTAGTTACGGTGTTTATTTTGTGCTCACCAACTGTAATTATTTACGGACAATAAAGTAAATATAGCATTGGTGCAGTAGCGTGCGGTTAAACATGGACGGGATCGAGGTCGACTCTAGACCTCGGTCCAGACGAAGCAGTGATATGACTTTGAGTGAAGAAGATACAGGTGTGCAGTCAATTATTGAGGAAAGTATGCAACAAGAGAAGTTATTTGCAATAAGCGCCGAGTCGCCCGCCTTGCCGGCGGCGGCGACAAGCACGGTATCAGCGTCGGCGTCGGCGACGTCGCGCCCGGCGGCCAAACGATTGAGGAGCAACACCAGCGATGAGCGAGATTATAATGATGATGAAGAATTTATCGTCGTGGAGAGGAAGTCAAGTCGTGCTGTGGCCGGAAAACAAAGACACTTCACTAATCGAAACACTATGAGAGGTACTGTTAATAAATTAAATATTAACTGTTTTGAGGTTTGCGTCTCTTCATACCAGTTGCTGCCAAAACAAATAGGACTGGCTATGTTATTGAAGGCTGAAGGGATAACGAATGCGACACATATAAAATATAAAAGCCCCTACAGAGCTGTCATTAATTTTGAAAATAAGGAAGACGCAAATAAATTAGTTGAAAATAAAGCATTTATGGAATCGGGATATAGATGTTATTTAACAAGTGAAGTTGGTATTACATACGGGATTGTAAGGTATTTAGAGCTTGACGTAAAAGTTGAAGATTTGATGGAGTCATTGCAATGTGAACAGAAGATAGTATCAGTAAAAAGGTTGAATAGAATGTCGGAGGAAGGTAAATGGGTCAGTAGCGAAACTGTACGCTTTGGCTTCAAGAGCTCTACTTTGCCTTCCTATGTGTTTGGATATGGTTGCAGATTCAAGGTTGATCCTTACACTTTCCCTGTAACGCAATGCGCCGTGTGCTGGAAGTACGGACACGTGACACGAGCATGTCCAACAAAAATATCGTGTTGCCCAAAATGCGGAGGGCGCCATGAAAATTGTGAGAAGACGGTGTATCAATGCATCAACTGCAAAGGCAAGCACATGGCCTTGAGTAAGTCGTGTCCTATTTATTTAAAGAAGAAGAAAGTAAGGTCGATTATGTGTCAAGACAATTGCACTTACAAAGTTGCGTTATCAAAGTACATC
Organism: Philereme vetulata; assembly: GCA_918857605.2. Lineage (NCBI taxonomy): Eukaryota > Metazoa > Arthropoda > Insecta > Lepidoptera > Geometridae > Philereme > Philereme vetulata. The sequence goes on along the minus strand of OU975422.1, from coordinate 4,084,095 downwards.
GAGAACAAAACATGCAAGGTTGACGAACGTATACAAAACATACCAACCGTGTTCTCTTTTGGAGATGGATATGTAAAGCCTTCCATGTCTTACAGTCAAAGCGTAGGTGCAAAGATCAGCCAAACAGAGACTACAATGCAACTGACACCTGATGTTACAGAACCTGATGATGGAGGAGAAGTTAGTGAGGATGAATCGAAGGACAGCAGTGAAGATAATTTGATAAGAAAGGCCCCTTCAAGTGGAAGAAGAAAGAAAAATAAGAAGAAAAAGAGACAAATAAAAGTGACAATGCGAGGAGCTGAAAGTTCTCGAGAGCCTCCTGCGCCTGCAGTAACAAGTGAGAGTACTCAGTTAGATGGCGACAAAAAGAAAAAGGGTAATCTATTTTGGAAAGTGAAAGAAATAGTGTTTTCAAACCAAAGTATTGAAGAGAAAGTTAGTCAGGTGATAAAACACCTTTTTAATGAACTAATATCATTTGTAGGGGCGATGATAAGCAAAGGCGATGTCATAACTAAACTGTTAGGCCTCTTTTATCATGGATAATACCATATTAAATGTAACTGCGGCCAGGGCGTCATTCCCTGTGGGTTCCGTAGCGCAATTTTTAAATTTTGCGCAATGGAACTCGCAGAGCCTGATGCCCAAGAAACAAGAGTTTGAACTTTTATTAAGCCAAGAAAAGATAGGTATTTGTATATTAAGTGAAACATGGCTTCACCCTGATACTAATTTGCGCATAAAAAATTATAATGTTTTCAGAAAAGACAGAAATGATTCATATGGAGGTATAGTAATATTCGTTCATAAATAAATTAAATCACAAATATATTCGGTAGATGTTAGCAACAGAGGAATACAGATTTTGTGTTTAAAAATTTTCAATTGTACATATTTACAATATGTTGTATCAGTATACTGCCCTTCATCTGTAAAAACTACACAATGCGATTGGGATAACATTTTTTCTAAATTTTCATCTAAATCAATAGTGGCTGGTGATTTCAACGGTCACCATTCTAATTGGTCATGTAAATCCGATGCTAGAGGATTGCAGTTACTGGATGCCTCTTTAGAACATAATTTTGTATCGATCAATAATGGGGAATTTACGAGGGTAAAGTTAGTTAACGGACATTTACAGGAGTCTGCGCCGGACATTACATTTGTGACGACAGATATAGCAATTTATTTTGAGTGGCAGGTGACACGTGAGAACTTAGGTAGTGATCATTTGCTAATTAAATATTCTCTTCGCTATTGTGACTCACGTAGGTTTGTAACGCGCCGAAACTTTAAACTAGCTGATTGGCATTTGTATCAGGATATTTTAAATGATAGTTTTAATGACATACTTATTGACGATGATATACAATTGAGTTATGATTTATTCACCTGCACGCAAAAGTATTCCTTTGATTAAAAATTGCACAGACCCTTTACAGTCATTCCAACCCAAACCTTATTGGTGTCCATCGATATCTTTGGCTATAGCTCAACGTCGTTTGGCTTTGAAGACCTTTAGGCGCAATCCTACACCTGTTAATTTCGATGAGTTGAAAAGAAAAATTGCTGAAGCACAGAGGGTTCATCGGCGGGCTAGGTCTGCAAATTGGCAACAATTCTGCGGAAATGTAGACGAATCAATGACATCGTCCGATATGTGGCGGCGCATGCGCTGGATGAAGGGTCTTCGCAGAGATTTTGTGCGCGCTCCTAGTGACAAAAAGGAAGAACTTTTGTGCAGCTTAGCCCCAGATTCAGTGCAAACTTCACAACCAACGTATACTTCTCAGAATAGTCTTTTAGATAGAGAATTTGCATTTCATGAGTTTCAAAATTGTTTGAAAAAGAAAGATACGGCCCCTGGAGATGACGATATTACTTACTCAATGATTTATAATCTTCCCTTGAAAGCTAAGTTATATTTGCTTAAAATGTTTAATCAGATATTTAAACATTCTTTGGTTCCAGAACAATGGCGTAGTATTAAAATTGTACCTATTCCTAAACCGAATTCTAATACAATGCCAAAATTGCGACCTATATCATTGATATCATGTGTATGTAAAACTTTTCATCTCATGATATGTAAACGTATAGAATGGTTTGTAGAAAAGAATAAAATTTTAGCCCCAGTCACTAGTGGATTTAGGAAAAATCAGTCGTGCATTGATTGCTTAGTTCGCTTAGTTACTCAAATACAGATAGGGTTTTCTCAAAATATATCTACGCTAGCAGTTTTCTTAGACGTTGAAAGTGCCTATAATAATGTGTTGACCGACCAGCTCACTGTGATGCTTGATAACTTAAATATAGGATCCAAAACATGTAAATATTTGTGGTCTTTCTTAAGCAATAGATCTTTGAAAATAAAGGATGATGATGAAGATCAAGCAATGGTTAGATGGACCGGTAGAGGCTTAGCTCAGGGTGATCCTCTTGCTCCTCTTTTATTTAATATAGTTACACATAAAATTTGCACAGGATATAATAATGTCAACACATTACAGTACGCCGATGATTTTGTCTTTTACACACAAAATATAGATAGATAGATAATTTCTTTATTGCACACCATTAAAAATAAAACAAACAAAAGAGAATACAAAATTAAATCAAAGGTACAATGGGCGGCCTTATCGCTAAAAGCGATCTCTTCCAGGCAACCTTTGGATGGACAGGATCTGTGTGAACAAATGAGAACGGCGGCGTTAATCAAATAATAAGTAACAGAATTAGTACATAAATGATTAAAATAAAATATACATATAAATAAATATAAATAATTTTATAATATTAAATAACCTACTTCAAAATACATAGGTAATTAGAAAAAACAATAAAAAATTATATACAAAATTTAAGTTGCAAAGTCTTAGTGAGCGATGGACGACAGATAATGGTTATCATCTTGGCTTGCCCCTTATCGGAGCAAGCCAAGATGCTAATTAAGGTTGTTAAAATAGGTATAAGAAGAAGATAATTCGGTTTAAGTGTATTTTCGAGGGTGCCATAATCATGATGATTAAACCCTCACTAAATATAATAAAGATTAAAAAAAAAAAAAAACCATGTTTTTAAAAACAGGAAGGGATTTGGCGTTACGAATTGAAACAGGTAGTGCATTCCAGAGTCTGGTAGCCTGAAGAGTGAAGGAGTTAGTATAAAATACTGAGGTATGATGAGGAGTTTTCCATTCCTTCCACTCGACACCACCAAAACGACACCACCGACTAATAGTGAGGTTACCTACATACAAAGTTGTTGATATGAAAACTCCAATTAAGTTCAAGCAGTTTCATTAATGAGGTATGTCATTTGATAAAGTTTATATTTATCTGTCACTCAAATGGTCATCTTGACATTGTTCATTGCAATTTGCATATTATTGTCTTTCCGTCCGAATATTTTAATTTTTCCATTCCTTCCACTCGACACCACCAAAACGACACCATCGGTGGTGTCGTATGGAATCACTAGTCCATACGACACCACCGACTAATAGTGAGGTTACCTACATACAAAGTTGTTGATATGAAAACTCCAATTAAGTTCAAGCAGTTTCATTAATGAGGTATGTCATTTGATAAAGTTTATATTTATCTGTCACTCAAATGGTCATCTTGACATTGTTCATTGTAATTTGCATATTATTGTCTTTCCGTCCGAATATTTTAATTTTTCACAATGGACATGGATACTAATACTGACGACATAAAATACATAAAAACTAATGGCGGAACAGCTTTGCTCTGGCAAACGTATAAATTTCACCGTCACAAGGGATATAAAAACGGCTCAGTGTTATGGAGATGCACTAGCTTCAAAAGGACAAAGTGTCCAGGTACGATAACTATAATGGTAAGTATCCTTTTCATTTGTCATTTTTTCGAGTATTCCATAGCCTTTACTTATTTTACTAGAATACATTTTAATATTACTTTTTAGAATGACATAATTACAAAGACCAAAGATCACACTTGCGGAAGAGACGCCTTTGCAAATGACCGTTTGCTGGTAACAAACGCATTACGAAATAAGGTAATTACATCTGACCAACCAATACCAACCTTATATGAAGATAATGTGTTTACATTGAAAGAAAAAGGTCATGATTTACTGAATGCAATTCCAAAGTTTAAAAGTATTAACAGGTTAGCTGTCCGATGAGGCACATGTGCCTCATGGGTGATTGCACTGGTACGTCCATGAGGCATATGTGCCTCATGGCCAATGATGTAGATAATGCAATCGATCTATCGATAATTTTTTTTAATAATTATATTATTTGTAGCATTAGTAAATTATACTACAACCAAATTCTACCAATCAATTTATTATTGAACTTAAACAAAAAATAAATTTCACTTAAAAATTAACATTAACCTTATTCAAACACAAAATTATTCTTTCACCGATGTTACTATTATTGTGAGACCCTTTGAACAATGGTTGCCAACAAAAATTAGGAAACTAGCCTATTATCATCTAAACCGAAATGGCGATTGTAGACCTGCGATTATATTCCCTCATGTATGTTTTTCTTTAAAACATAGCATACAATATGAAATGTTACATATTGTACACTCAGTTGATACCATTTTAGCCTTTTTTCCAGCATCTTTGGATGATAAATTTTCATTGCGTTTCTTTTTTTTCTTGTTTGGAAACTGGTGGCCGAAAGGGTACCTAATTGAATGGTGCAATTCAATAACAGAAGATTGTTTTCAAAAAGATATTTTTCAGATGTCTAAAGTGTTACGAACATAAACGTACATTTTATCATTAAACGTAAATAATTAATTTCTTATCATACTCATCTAACATTAGCAATTATCGATATAATTAATTTCAATCACTAGGACACATAAAGTATCATAAAATACTTGAAGAGAATGACGTAACTTAATACGAAACTTCATGAGCGTTAGCTGTCATTATTTACTACGAGGACGTGTACAAAGAAGATCGAAACTTGCTTCGGGACAGCTAACCTGTTAAACAATTGCTTTATGATGCAAGAAATAAAGAACTTGGAGTGCCCGCTACAATTTTTAAATCTATAAATGAGGTCACTGTACCGGTAAGATTTCGCGAGTCTATATTAGCGGATTACTATTATGATGGTACTCGCATATTGGTGTTTTGTCCCAAACGTTGTCGTGTAATGATTTGTAAAATCACTGAGTATTTAGTTGATGGAACTTTTGCAGTCTGCCCGACTCCCTTCCAACAAATTTACAATGTTCTTGGTGACATAGGCAGCACTTTTGATGAAACAAAAGTGGTACCACTTATCAGTGCATTTATGACTAATCGAACACAGAAAAGCTATGAGTTATTATTCCACATGATTCAATCACAATTACTAGAATTTAAACCCTATAAAGTACATTGTGACTATGAGTCCGCAGCAATTAACGCTATAAAAGAAGAATATCCAAATGTAATAATAAAAGGCTGCTATTATCACTGGTGCAAAAATATTAGTAAAAATGCCAAAAAGTTTAAAAATAATGAAACCAAACCGGAAAAAAGAATTGTCTCTCTAACAGCGGCCTTACCGCTCTTGCCACCACAATGTACTTCAAAAGGATGGGAGTATATCAAAACCCAAATTTATAGAATTAATAATATAAACATGACCAGATTTATACGTTACATCGAAAATTATTGGTTAAAAATTCACTCCCCAGATCTTTTTAGCGTATATGGTGAAAGACATCGTACCGATAATGTATCCAAAGGTTTTCATTCGAAACTAATAAAGGGAATAAACAAGACAACAGTTACTTTGACCAGAACCATGAATAAAATGAATAAATACTTAGGTATGGAAGCTTTAGAACAAAAAAGGAAGAGTAAATACATTGTGGATGATGACCTTATACTTGATGTTCAAATGCAATTAATCAATGGTTATATCACTGTGGCCAAGGCTTTAGATGAACTCAGATAGAGGTTTTTTTAAACAGAGTATCACATCATCGGGTAAATCGGAGTAGAAACTTTTTTAATGTTTCCATAATGCTAGCACATGACATTAAAGAATATAAGTATGTCACTGTGGCGTTTCTGAATTCAGTTGTTTTCTGTTTTGTTCACTGTGTTATTACTATTGTATTTAGAAATATATAAATACTTAATAACATAATTTAGAAAGTATGGAGAGTCAATCAATTATGAGTTTTCAACCTAAATACCAACTCTCGCCCGATGATGTGTTTGAAATGCAGGATACTCAAGAGTATGTTGTAGAGTGTAGAGATGACGACGTCACACCAGACATTTATATGTCCGTGAAAACGCAAACGGAACAAAATATGAAGGATAATTGTACCCAAACGGACCATTTGAGTGATGCTCAGATTGTATTAAATACAGCAAAATTGTTGGCTGAAAGTTTTTTTCCCGGAAAAGACACACTAAAAGAAAAGTTCATTAAGGCCTATTACAAGCACGTAACAACAATTGTGGACTCGCTGCAAGACTAGTTTTCCGGTCCGTTCTTTAATACCTACATAACTACTTACTTCACTGAAATAAAAAAATAATATTTCATTAACTCTGTTTTATTAATTATCGTTTAACTATAGATAACTTGAAATAATAACTTTGGGGTCGGATCAATGTATGTGATGTTGTCTGATATTTATTTATTTATTTTAATGAACTGGGAGCTGTTAGTCAAAAACACGCGTTTCTGGACATCACTAGGGTGGTGTCGTATGGACTAGAGATTCCATACGACACCACGGATGGTGTCGAGTGGAAGGAATGTATCGCCTTGATTCGTAGCAGAATAGATTACGGATGCTTTCTTTATGATACTGCTGCAAAGACGCATTTATCAAAGTTAGATAAGTTACAAAATATAGCAATGAGAGTGATTGGTGGTTTTATCAGAACCACACCCATACATGTTATGGCCTTTGTGTCAGAAGTACTATTGATTTGTACCATTGATTGTACAAGTGACACAACTTTGTATCCTTAGTACCAGTAACGAAAAATGAGGATATTCCTCCGTAATGTTAACCGATAACTATGGAACTAGTGATACAACTTTGTAGCTCAAGTACCATTAAAGAAAAGTAAAGATATTCCACGTAAATTCATTTTTCACATGCATTTAGTTTGTATTGTCACAAAGATATAAAATTAAAAATATAACCGAAACTTCTTAACGGAAATAAAATTTTAAAGCCTTTGTTACACAACTAACGGCGTAATTTTTCTAGAACTAGTGGCACATTAATTTCACCATTAATGAGCTGCATTTGAACATGCTGTATATATGCACTTCGCTCGATGACGGATTTTGACCGTTTTTTAAACGGCATCGTTGTATTCGCTCTTACAGCGGTGAATGCTGCATCTTCCTTAAGCGTTTTCAAAAGATGGCTTATTGTTGTGGGTCTTCTCTTAAAACTTTTGTTAAATTGCCCATTCCACCCTTCGCATACGTTATTTGTCCTATGTCTTTTGCCAAAACAACACCACATTGCTTTCTTCGGCATCCAATAGTTTTGAATATAAGACAAGAATGGTCCGAGGTTTCGATGCGTACCAATAACTTGACTTTCTGCAAGCACATAATTCCAGCCTTCCTCAATATCTGGTTCAGGCAGAAGTGGTAGCACAATGCACAACCCTTATTTTGTTCAAATTTGTGTCGTTGTTTTTTTTGTTTTTTGTTTGTATGTTTAGCTTCTTTGCTTTTCTGATCAATGTATCCTTGAAATGAAAATAACATCCGTGGTGTTCCACGTTGGGAAAGACCAATTTTATAGCTCTGATAGTAGCCTGTTCAAAATCAGTAATAAATTTAGTTGGCTCCCATTCTGGGACTGCTGACTTTATAAGTTCTAGCAAAATAACGTACGACTTTTGAAGTTTATTTGGCATAAGTGCGTAAATCACAGGTACTACATTGTTTTTGTCTTCGCTGCTGCCTAAATCACAAAACAACACAAATGTTATGGAGTGTGAGTTTTGTCTACAACCACTGCAGCTTAGACGACAATACCTTGCTACCAAATATTGTCTTAAAACCCAGTCCATTGCTATATTACTATCGCTTTATTAGATGAATTGCAGAACCAACATCGGCAGATAAAAACTTTGCTTCTCGCTATTTTTGAAGAAACTAAATTAGAAACTATTAAGACTAGTAATCTATATAACATGTTTTCGCTAAATACTTGGACATCCGATATAAAAATTAATTTTATTGAGACTACGGTAGATGGAATTGATCATGCAAAAAGCAATTACAATGTTAATGAACTAAAAGCTCATACATTATTTATGATAAATGAAAAGTATAAGGATTGGCATAAACTGTATACCGACGGGTCTAAAACTGCTGATGGCGCTGCTGGTGCAGCTTTTTGTGATCCCAGTCGCAATGTGAAGGAAATATACAATGTTATATCTAAGTTTAATACTATTATGTCAGTGGAGCTTTTTGCAATCTCAGAGGCAGTATCATATGCAGCAGCTTTGAATTCATGTATAAGTAAGGTAGTTATATTGACAAACAGTCGAAGTTCCTTACAGCATATCGCTCGTTGCGTGTCTGGTACAAGGGGTGCTTCAGTGGCGTATACGATAATTAAAAATATATTGTTTCTATTAAACAATGGTGTGGATGTGATATTACAATGGATTCCCTCTCACGTTGGCATGGTAGGTAACGAGCTGGCCGATAACTTGGCAAAACAGGCTATTATAGAAGGTTCAGAAACGTTTGTTATCCCTGAACATACAGAAGTGTTGTTAAAATATACATATAAAATATATGAAAAATGGAAAAAAACATTATTTGGTTGCATCAGAATCAAAAGGAATTTGGTATAAAGTAGTACAATGTGAACCTCCGCGTATACCTTGGTTTGTAAATAGTAAACTTAGAAGAAATTTGATTGTAATGACTCACAGACTGCGCTCGGGACATATTCCTCTTGCTATGTTTAAACATCTTATGAAAATATCCGACTCCCCCAATTGTGCTACATGCGGAGTTACAGAGGATGTTCATCATCTTCTGGTGGAATGTGTTCGGAGCCAGTCTTTGAGAGTCCATATGCAGACTCAATATAATGTAAATCTGTTAGATGTTGGCGTATTTCAAAGTATCCTGTCTGCCCCGCTATGCGATCCGGCCAGGATACTTTATAAAATGGTGTATGGTATAATTAAGTCTAGTTGTTAAGGATTTCATTGTAAGAATTAACAGGGCTGACATAGTCGCAAACGACTCAAAGTCCTTAATAAAATAAATGAAAAGAAAAAAAAAATATGGAGTGGACGCTTAAAGAAGACCGTGTTGCAGTTATTGCGTTGCATCGTTGCAGTTACGCGCCAATTCTAATTTTTGACATACTGAAAAATTTGAATATAACCAAAAGATTCGTTTATCGCACCATCAAACGATACAATGAAGACTCTAGTGTAGATGACAGGTCAAGAAGTGGTCGCCCTCAGTCTGTTAGGACTCCAGCAGTGATAAAAGCTGTGAAGGCGCGAATTCAAAGAAATCCCAAACGTAAGCAGAAACTGTTGGCCCTTCAGATGGGGTTAAGCAGAACCACGGTGAAAAGGGTGTTAAATGAAGACTTAGGGCTTCGGGCATATCGAAGAAAAACAGGACTTAGTTTGAATGCTCGTCTAATGGACCTGAGACTGAAGAGATGCCGCGCTTTGTTGAAGCGGTACGCGGGCAAAAAATATCGGGAAATTCTTTTTTCGGATGAAAAATTTTTTACCGTATAAGAGAGCTACAACAAACAAAATGATAAGGTGTACGCACACAGTAGTGAAGAAGCGAGCAACCGTATTCCGCGTGTCCAACGAGGTCATTTTCCATCCTCGCTCATGGTATGGTTGGGAGTTTCTTATTGGGACTTAACAGAGGTACATTTTTGTGAGAAAGGTGTAAAAACGAATGCAGTTGTGTATCAAAATACAGTCCTGACGAACCTTGTGGAACCTGTTTCTCATACCATGTTCAATAACAGGCACTGGGTATTCCAACAAGATTCAGCGCCAGCTCATAGAGCGAAGAGCACACAAGACTGGCTGGCGGCGCGTGAAATCGACTTCATCGGGCACGAAGACTGGCCCTCCTCCAGTTCAGATTTGAATCCGTTAGATTACAAGATATGACAACACTTGGAGGAAACGGCGTGCTCAAAGCCTCATCCCAATTTGGAGTCACTCAAGACATCCTTGATTAAGGCAGCCGCCAATATTGACATGGACCTCGTTCGTGCTGCGATAGACGACTGGCCGCGCAGATTGAAGGCCTGTATTCAAAATCAAGGAGGTCATTTTGAATAAACTTTAGTGTCATAAGAATCTATGTTTTGTTAAGTTCATTTTGGTATATAAATGGTTACATAATGATTAAACTTGTTTCAATTATTTTATATTAAACATGTGACAGAATTTATGACCTGACTAGGTACATACCTACTTATAGGTACTTGATAATAACTGATTATTTATTGGAAATAAACATATTATATATGTATATATAAATACAAATTTATTAATATGGTGTCCTAATTGCATTAAAAAAAATTTGAGCATTGATTTGAGCGTGCATTTCAATGGCGGTCCACAAATGAACCTAAGTATGGCTTTGCACTTGGCAATATTCAGTGCATTCAGTTCTACCCTTGTTACCACAAAAAAAGTTAAACACTGTTAAGCGCATAAAAAATCCTTACCAATTTTGATTAGGATTTTTTTAAACAGTGTTTAGCGGGTGTTTAACTTTTTTGTGGCAAGACTCTTTATGTAAACTCTGATGTATAATTAGTTAGTGTGTTTAACTGGCTAAGCATCTTTACACTTGTCTAAATTCAGTCTGTCTGTTGCAAGTGCAAAGTGCAAAGCTGACTTATCTATGAGTATTACTTATTGCAAATCAACCAGATCTTCCAAATATTGCCTTTGATTGTGTACACTGTGTAGTAGGTAGAACAATAGTACCAATAGTTAGTTGTTGATGCCCCATTCACAGACAACATTGAGGATAAAAAACAATATTTATTTGAAGTAACTAAGACTTGTATTTTGAAAAAAGAAGCATAACGTTTTCGTCAAAAAATCTGTTTTCATTAAAAAGTTATCGCACTGTAAATCGCCTCTTAGTAGTTCTTCGAGCAATCTCTATTCTAAGGCTCAATTTACATTGCTGCGGACGGAATGGAATGGAAGCGAGTTAATTTTACATAGCATAATGAACTTGAATGCCAATTTGTGTAACGTACAAACAAAAAACAAGCCAAAAAACGTATTTGGTATTTATTTATTTCCACATTTCCATTACATTTTTACAGGATTAATTAAATACAATAGTGTAGTTATTTTTTATTTTATAATTGATCGAGCGAGACAAGATATCCAAATCAACTTGGGCAAATCGACGTTGTATGTATGTATGTTTGTTTGTATGTACGAGGATAACTTTCGAAGCGTCTATCCGTTCATCGTGAGATTTGCTATATAGATAGGTAGAAATGGCACAATCTTGGTGTGACTAAATGAGCTAAAAATGTGTGTGGGGGGGGGGGGGGTTGATAAGATATTGGGGTTCAAGAGGGGTAAAAAAAATTAAAATGAGACTTTTAGGTCAAGTATGACGTCAAATGAAAGGTCTTCATTAGTACATTTCGACCTCGTTTTAATTTTTAGTTTAGTTCTTGCAGTTTTTGAGTTATTAGCGATAATAAAAACTGAATTATGACATAATTCACAGGGTACACCAGTGACCCCACAGTGCCGAAATTTGGTATACGTGTAGTTTTAGTGACACATGTATAGGCAAAAGTCTGGAATCCAGAATAACTAATAACTGCAATTTGTACCCCAAAAAACGTAACCAATTAACATGCACTCCCGTTACCTTTAATTTGAATGAAATTGTAGGTCAAGTAATTTTGGTAATTATTTCGTGGTACTATTTTGATAGTCAAAGATTACGAATAAAATATTTTTGTTTTTATGGGAGACTCGCGAGATCTCAGTTCGGGGTGAACCAGTAGTTTATTTAAAAACGTAAAATATAAAATGTAGCCTTTGCGAATTCATTCAGAGAAACATGGAACTGGAACACATCTTTGTTCTTCGCAATTACAGGTCGCGCGTCTTCCGAAGAATTCTTTTAAGTAGGTATGTTATAGTTCATCATGCTATGAACAATTTCGTTACAAAAAATCGCTTCCATTCCGTTCTGCGGCCATGTAAACTGAGCCTAAGAGGAGGAGCTTTTTTCAACTGACTTCAAAAAAGAGGAGGTTCTCAATTTGGTTGAATTTTGTTTTTGTATGCTTTTGGTGCACCTACAAGATGGGCAGACGACTTGGTAAGAACCGCAGGTCGGCGTTGGATGCAGGCCGCTTCCAACCGCAGTTCCTGGAGATCAATGAGGGAGGCCTTTATCCAGCAGTGGACGTCCTACGGCTGATATGATGATGATGATGAAGCTTTTGGTCTGTGAATACGGTTTATGAATTCAGTTTAGAAGTTAGTTAGTAGTTTAGTTAGAGAACACGTAACGCTTGATGTCACAAAAATAAAAATCTACATATATATATATTTAGTAGTTTTATTAGTATTAAGTAATTAAGTATCCTAATAAATTTACAAGCAAGCAAGCAGACGTACCGAGAAGTACCACCCACACCGGGTCGGCATACCAGCTTGCCGTAAGTACCAAGCAATTTGCTTCAACTTTTCTTGTTAGCATGAGTAAAAAATGATTTGTACCTAATCTTTGACTAATAAAATAGTGCCACGAAATAAAAAACCAAATAACTTGACCTACAGTTTCATTCAAATTACAGGTAACGGGAGTTCATGTTTTTTGGGGTAGAAATTGCAGTTATTCCGGATTTCAGACTTTTCCATGTATTTGTGTCACTATATCTGCACGCATACCAAACAGCACTGTGGGGTCACTGGTGTACCCTGTGAATTTTGTCAAAGGTCAGTTTTATTATGGCTAATAACTTATAACTACAAGGTTTAAACTAAATAGAAAAACGGGGTCGAAATGTACTCCTAAAGACCTTTTATTAGATTCGCCACTTGACCGGATAGTCTCTTTTTTTTACTCCTCTTGAACCGCAAAATCTGCTGAGATTTTGCGGTTCACGAGACCCCCACACAATTTTGCCTCATTTTGACCAAAATTGTGGCATCACTACTTACCTATATACCAAATTTCACGATGATCGGATTAACTCTTCGAAAGTTATCCTCGGACAAACAAACAAACATACAACGCCGATTTGCCCAAGTTGATTTAGTGATCTCGCTTTGCTCGATCAATTATTGTATTGGTGTAGTAATGTATTCTTTTAAAACGAAACACTTTCAAATCCAGCAGTAAATAATAAGATTGCAAAATTAGCCCATTATCACCATCGCTTCAATACTGATCTCTGGGTGGGGATTCTGATAGCACGATTTTTAGGGTTCCGTACTCAAAAGGGTAAAAAGGCACCCTATTACTGAGTCTCCGCTGTCTGTCTGTCTCTCTGTCCGTCTGTCACCAGGCTGTATCTCAAAACCGTGATAGTTAGACAGTTGAAATTTTCACACATGATGTATTTCTGTTGCTGCGATTACAACAAATACTAAAAACAGAATAAATTATATATTTAAGGAAGGTTTTAGCTCGATATTGATAACGGCAACAGGTAGACGCTTGAAATATTCACAGAATAGTTAGTTATATATTCACTTTAGAAATAAATAATTAAATTAAAAAAAAACAAATATTTAAGGAGGGCTCCCATACATCAAACGTGATTTTTCTGCCGTTTTTATAGATAATGGTACGGAACCCTTCGTGCGCGAGTCGGACTCGCACTTGGCCGGTTTTTGATTGGTTCATAATCCCTATTGGTAGGGCAGAGCGGTGGGGTTTTTAAAACTAACCCAAAACTGTTACCATCAACCCAAACCCTTGTTGGTCAAAAGACCTTGTAAAATGAAAGATATATCTATGAAATAATCTAAGTCAAGGTGACAACCGTGCAGTGTGACATCAGCGTACAAAAATGTGTGCAGTGCAGGTAGCCTACCTAACGTACCAGATTTTAGTTATTCAGTCGAAACGTCATACACCGTCACCCAGACTAGTATTACCTAACACCACTGTTCTGACTGAGAGCTGTGTTGGTAAAGATGGACGAACATGGTCAGTGTGTGGGTTCGAATCCCAGCTGGGCACCAATGGATTTTTCTAATAAAAAAATATATGCGCCTTTTACACGCGGTGCCCAAAAGAAGGTAAACGTGAGATAACCGGTAGTATGCTGGAAAATCAGTGAATAAAAATATTAGCATAACAATTATAACCGCAAACAAAAGCATGTATTTGACAACCTACTCGTGGTACAGCGGGTTAAAATTTTAGTAGTTTAACCCTAGGGTTGTCCTTAACACTTAGCGGTGCAAGACAATTTTATCAATTTAACTCTGGGTTTACGTTAACCCTGGGTTAAATACGCTAACTCTGGATCGTGCAAGTGGGCCTAAAACCAACAATTTGAAGACATATAGGTATTTGCCATAAGCGGCGATGGATGTGAGGCGGCGCGGCAAAACCAAGAATACGATGGCCACTGCTGTGCATATTACCAGGCACCTAACCTTTCCCATAGGGCATAGATTACCATACAAACCATCTTACGCACATGTAACAAGGGCGTAGCCGGGGGGGAGGGTTAGGGGGGGGGGGGGGGGGGATTTAAGGGTTATTACTAAATTTAATTGTTATTTTTTTCAATTCCGGAGCCAGTGCCACTGCGGGGCCACCTTACAAACAATGTCCCATCTCCTCTCATGTCCTCTCTGCCCAACCACCTGCACACGGGAAGGCTTGTACCAGGCGACAGAGAGGGGTGTGGAAGTTTCTCTCTATTGGGCTAATAACAATTTAGAAGTCAAACAGCCATTGACACGAAAGAAGAAGCAAACTTCCACCCTTTACCCCCCCCCCCCCCCTCCCCCCTCACATCACGATTGACCATAAAATTTAAATAAATCAAGGAACTTGTGTGCCAATTTTCATCAAAATCCGTTGAAAAATTCGTCCTGCAGGCGAGTACAGACGGATAAAAGCAATTTTTGGCCAATCTCGAAACTGAGACGTCGCACATACATAGATTTTAATGATTTAGGCGGCCAAAATTATTTTTGGGGTTATTTTAGGTTTAAGTTCAATTAAAATAAAGAAGAGGTATATATTTATAAAAACATACATATGTATATTTGTCAGGTTATAAAGAACAGTAATATATAACAGAGCTATACTCACTAAAAATACAAATGAATGGAAACAGAATTTACAAGTTTTCTTTAAATATAAAATTACATTAAAAATCGGCATCTTCAGGTCCAGGTGTCTCTACTGACTCTGTGTTTGGGTCAGCAGGTAATAAAAGTTTAACCGTTTCAGGTAGATATGCGTTACGTGAAGGTTTTCTTATTTGTCTCAAGCAACTAATGAAGGGATCTGAACTCAACAAAAGCCTATAATATACATCTAAGTTACATTCTTCCCTAGAAAACTTTCTGGCAAAGTTTAGCCGGTACGATCGGAAGCTTGTTCCGGGCTTCTGCAGCTTCTTCCGATAGCTGTCCAATTAGAAGCAGTGAACTTTTTATGGTTTGGCTTCCATGTACTAATATCTTGTGCATAGTAGGCATCATTGGGTGCCAACCATACTGTTCTACATACAATTTTGCTGTGTCGTATGCATACTTATCATATTTTTCAGCATCAATTTTATGGCCACTAGAAATAGTTTCTAAAATAACCATGAATCTGTAAATCAGTTCAAAGTTAATACATAGGCTGCTATTTAAGAATCCGGAACTGGCCACTGCATAAATAATATTTAAAAAGAAATTATCACGTTTGAAAATGGAACTCTTTGGCTGTAGAATGCAGGTTATTTCATCCGTCTGTCAATTGTTTTCATTGTGTGGCGCGATTTCAAAAATTGCGTGTCATTATCACAATAGATTTATCTCGAGAAAATTTTCGTGCGATGATTTTTTATGATTTTCGACGTGGTCTAACTCAACAGCAGTGTATCGATCAACTCAGTTCGACTTTTGGGGATAAAGCACCATCGAAGACTACTGTGTATCACTGGTTTATTGAGTTTAATCGTGGACGTCGTATGCTCACGGACGAAATTAAAGATGGTCGGCCTAAATCAGTTGTTGTGCCACGAAACATCGACGCAGTGCGTAAACTAATAATGCAAGATCGTCATGTGACATATCGAGAGATAGAGGCGATCTTGGGCATTAGTATGACGAGTATACATAAGATATTACACGAACACTTGGCTGCAAAAAAAGTTTGTTCGCGTTGGATACCGCACAACTTGACAATAGATCAAAAACAGGCTCGTGTCGATTGGTGCAAAAAAATGATAAAAAAATACAATCGTGGTGCATCAAAAGCTGTATATAATATCTACACAGGTGATGAATCCTGGATTTATGCATATGACCCCGAAACTAAGCAACAGTCAACAGTTTGGGTCTTCCAACATGAGCCGAACCCAACAAAAGTTGCTCGTGCGAAAAGCACTTTGAAGCAAATGGTCGCCTGTTTTTTTGGTATAGATGGACGTGGCTACTGTACCCCTAGAAAATTGTAAATCTGTTAATTCAGAGTGGTACACGACCATTTGTTTGCCAGAAGTCTTTGCAAAAATCAGGAAGAATAATCCACAACGCAGAATCATTCTCCATCACGACAATGCAAGCTGTCACACTTCGGGTGAAACGACCCGATATTTGGAGGGTGAAACGGTGGAATTAACGGGTCATCCGCCATATAGCCCTGATTTGGCACCCAACGACTTCTTTTTATTCCCAACCGTGAAGAATAAATTACGTGGTCAACGATTTTCAACCCGAGAAGAAGCCGTTGAGGCATTTTAAAATCATGTTTTGGAGATACCGTCTTCCGATTGGAAAAAGTGCTATGAAAACTGGTTTCACCGAATGCAAAAGTGCATTGATCATCATGGCGAATATTTTGAAAAGCAATAAAACCATATTTAACAGTCAATGATAGTTATTTTATTATATTCCGGATACATAAATAGCAGCCCTCGTACCTGTGATGTCTGAAGCCAATTCGGGGTTTTCAAAAAACCTCCGGCTTGTGTTGCCATCATTGGTGTTGCCAAAGTTGGCCTTTGGCATGTCAATGAGCAAACCGGTTTCATTTCGAAACCTCTCCTGAATTTCCAACTTCTTTTGGGCTTCTAATGCCTTGTCTTCTTCAGTTTTTCTTTCCCTGTATTTTTTTACTGGCAGTTGATACGAAAGGTGTATAATGCTTTCGAAAATGCGGATCCGGGCGTGTAGTACTGACAAGCCGAATTCCAAAGCTTGAGGGTTTACACTATTTTTCTTCGATAGATCATTAAAGGTTTTCGAAGTAGCTCCACAAATGTAGCACTGGGATGTTGACTTTGTGTCTGTGGCTGCGTTGCACACCTTTCCGTCAATCATTCTCATTTTGAGTTGGTCCCCGAACGAAAACTCCTCTTCATTCAACGTAACAACTGTTTTGTTTAGTTGCTTAATGGAATCCTGCACATATTTTATCTCTTCTTTAGTTATGTCCGTTGTTTCTTTTACAAATCGGAATCGAATCGGACGGCAAAACCTTGACGAAGAAGGAGTTGGATTCTGCCAAACAATTTTACTGCCTTCTTTTCCACAAACAATGCGCAAAGGCACAAAGGAAAATGTTGGCATCGGAATCAGTCTCATTATTGTAACTTTGTTTAATTTTAGATTGCTGAGAACCGTCACAACCCCATTTTCAGATTATCATTAACGACTTCCTTTCTTGCTCGTTAAGCCGAATTATCTCATCTTCTAGGTATTTTGATAATCGTGTTACGTTTAGATCCATTAGGCACTGTAGATTACTTTCCGCGCAAGTAGCTGTAATTCGAGGATTCTTTCGGTGGATAGCAATCTTGTTTTGCTTTCAAAACATGATCATAGCAAGGGAAATGTTTTGGATTTGTTACCCTTACTATCTCATACTGTCGTCTCGTAAGATCAGCTTCAACAAACATCTTAAGTGCTTGCAGAGGAGTCAATTGAGGTACCTCATCGTTGTTGGTAACTCTACTGTAGGCTTTTCTATATTTACTAGCCCTTGTTGGTGAGTCCGTAATATCTTTAAGCACTTTCGAAGCGGTCCTATGTCCTATTGTCTGCAAAACAGATGTAGCAGCGTGAACAATAACTTCATCACCTACGGAGGCCCTTATTTCTTCCGTTTTTTTTCTTTTACTACGCTCACTTAGTTCTCCAAAAGACTTGGGTGGTCGACCTTGCGAGGAGGCTGATTCAATGGGAATCTCGAATGTTCCCTCTAACCATGATTGGTTTATTTTCAGGAAAACATCTTGGTGTTTATTTGCCTTTGCCCATCGTTGCTTAATTTGTGATTTTACATAAGAAAATCTTTTTTTTAAGTCTTCTTTAGCCTCTTTGTTGTGCCCATAGCGCATAAGGAGAAAATTCTCATAACAGTCATGTTTTTCATTTAAAGTTGGTAAATTTTGCCTTTTTAGTTGGTCAAATATGTATTGACGAGTCACTACTTTAGTACCCGAGGTAGTAGGTAGACCTGAAACAAATAAAAAACAATTTTAATACAAAATATCGCACACTCAATATTTCCTATATTTGACAAGGAGCCTTTTAAAAGGGCTTAGCTAAAAAAGCGCGATTTTGCGCGGCTATTTCTTATGGAATTAGTTAGTTATATATATGAACTATATAGTATAATTAAGTTATTACAAGGACGGACTCATAAGTACATTAAAAAGGCACTCGAATTTAAATATATCTAAAAAAATAAATTTTGGACACAGTGATGTTTGTCGTGTTAAAAATGAATGACAAAGAATGTTAATAAATTTTTTCTGTAATGAAAACAAATTGTTCTTACCTGTATTGACGCAATCCATCACAGTTAAAACGAAAATATTAGCTTGAAATGAATAATGCACTAAGGAAAGTTATAAGTTTAGGAGAGCGCCGAGACCCGACTTGTACACACTTGTTCACTATCGAATTCCGACTGATCGAAGTCGATTCCCGCGCTTCATAGGCGGGGGGAGGGGGTGTTATATTGTACATAGAGCTATTGACTCACCAATTGTATAGATACCTTACCATTATAATGATTAAAAAAAATACTTTTGGCCGTCTAAATCATTAAAATCTATGTATGTGCGTCGCTCAATAAGGGGTCGTCTTACACTGCGTGGTGTCCTCTTGACTAGAGAACCTTTCTTCCCCAACGGCCGTTAGTTCTTCTAGCTACGTGCCCTTATGCTTATGAAGTACAGTCAAAATTCATTGCCACTGAAACGATATCCATGGCCATTTTGCTTGCGCAATTGGAGGACAGGCAAAGCTACACAACGATAAATTTTTCAGATCTCCGTGCCAAAATCTGTGTTGTTTCACTGCACCTGAGTAATATCGAGTTAATTTGACTCATCATTGATGCATCGCGCTAAGTATAACAACAGTAAAACGTGCATTATATGCTCAAGTGTCAGCTAATAAGAGAAATAATGTTTGCACAGCTTGTAGGTATTTTGCATGATGACCAACTCATGGTTCACAGTTCCCTTTAATGCACAAGTAGGTAGGTACTTACCTATACATTAACAATTTAAAAACACGTAAAATATCCATATTACTGCTGAGATCTTTTCACCTTAGAAAGCGCTGATAAGAAAAACACCAGTTATACAAGCTATCTATAAAAACCGCATCGGAATCGGTCCATCCGTTTGAGAGCTACAATGTCAGTTGCCACACAGAGAGAGATTTTTGCTTTCTGTTTCGTATGGACTTTTCTCGCTGTTGGTCTCTGATGCCGTTGCAGCTTAAGACTATATACAAATTTAATTTCGGTGACGATTGGGCATAGCATCCGGAAATGTAAAAAAGTGACAGTGCTATTCACTTGCTTAGGTGAAGAATGAGACAAACAAGTATCACAGTCGCGCCGCATTGTCGCAGGAGTAAATGACGTGAGTGACAAAAGATAGAACCTCGAATTGCATGAGAACCAACAAATTAAAAAAAAAATGCTTTTCCATACGTTAGGTACCATAATTACCTACATAACTAAGTAAAAATACCTTTAAATCTTTTCTAGAGTCGGAGAATGAACAATATTAGTGTTTTAGAAGAGCCGATTTTGAGAAATAATTGTATCGAGAAAAGTTTCGCCAATTGCGTTTCTGACTTTCATTTATGTAGTTTAAATCCTCAAGTAAATATTGCTTAAATATGAAATCAGTACTATTTTTCGTTATTGAACACGACAGTTACTTAGCGGCTCATTATTTTTTACATATGGCCTTTTAGCGAGCGCAGATGACGCGCAGTCCTGTAAGTTTTGATAAGGCAACTAGCACAAGGGCACGACTTAGGTACGAACCTCGGCTTGAGCCGTTGCTCAGGATGGGGATAGGAGAGCCCGGGTGCATGTTTGTAAGTGTTTGCTCTGTCTAATGTAGATGACTCATAGAAGTCTCCTCTCGTTAGCGGAGGTGATTCATCCGGACTCCGAGAACGTGTCTCCGGGGGGACAGAGATAGGCGTTAAATTTATAACTCCCCTTTTCTTTGCGTTGGATGTTAAAAATAAGTTTTTGGGTTGAATTACCTTGTTCTATTGAGGGCTGTTTTTGCTGGTATCTATTTAAATAGGAAAACATGGTCTGCCTTCCTGTTGCTATACCCTGCCATGGTCCATATGTGAAACTATTTACTTGTAACTACTTTGTCACCATGAGAAAGCAATAAATGTTTTGTATGTGTAGGTAGACTCTGGAGCAGGAATGTTACGAATATTCGCATCCGCCTATGCGGAGCCTCCGCATCGGTTTTGAACATCTGCATCCGCATCCGCAATAATCGATGCGGATGTTCATGCGGCTGCAGATGCAGCGCAGGTCGCGACTAGGGCTTGCATTATCTGTAAGATTTTGGTATCTGAATAATTCGGAATAATTCAAATAATGTGAAGTTTACTATCCGGATATTACGGATAATTCGAATAATTTTGGGAAAAGCGTTTAAAACGAAATACTGTCATTAAAGTAGCTATAAACAATGTTTAAGTTATTCCAACATACACCATTAAATTATAAATTACTTTTGACAAAAAGGTAACTCGATAGGTACTTTTTCGATCACGTTTTCTGTCACAAAACTTAAGCAATAAGTTAGCAAGTTGTCAGTCGCGACTTTCTGAATGTTTTATAATGCGACAAATATTAAAAATAAAGTATAAACAGTGTTTTAAATTCAGATTACTTTTTAGATACATGTATTTACTGCACATAATTATGAAATTATGGTTTTGATGTAGTTAATGTCATGTTCAAATCGTGATTTTTTGATGAATACTATTCGTTTTATTAGAATTATCCGAATATATTGATCGTCACTATCCGGATAGTAAAATCACACGGATATTCGGGTATCTAAATTGTAAGCCCTAGTCGCGGCATGAAAGAAATTGGATGGGGCTTGCGAGTGGCGCGTGCCGTGGGCACATGCTGATTGACTAATAGCAGCGAAGATTTAGGGGGCAAGATCCAACGCTTTTGTTATTGTTTATCATTTATATCTCGTAAATCAATCATAACGTGTTTGCACTTATCGTATGAACATTGCAGTTTTTGAGTGTTATTGTGAGTATACAGTGAGTATGTATTTTGAGCGAGTTTTCTGCAGTTAATAGTTTATATTTTTGTTTTATTTCTGAAACAAATTGAAGTTTCTTAAAAAAAATCTTGATATCCACATCCGCGTCCACAGATGTCAAGAAATCTGCATCCGCAACATTCTTGCTCTGCACACGGCGTATTTTTTTAATTGATGATAGTCAAGCGCTTGACCACTACCTCACCTGATGGTGAAGGTGTGATCGAAGATGGAGCACGCTTGCCTAGAAAGAACCTATTCACTCTGGACTTGAAGACTCCAAGATTATACTGGTTTGGAAAAACATACGCCGAAAGTGAGTTCCACTCCTTAAGTACTTGTGCTAACAAAAAAAAGTTGAAACAAATCGTTTTATACGTGCTGCATAAGGGTTAAGCATACGCAGAGGGCTTTTAAGGCTGGGAAGTTTGAAGGGTGA